>JAJTUV010000893.1:0-612500 GCA_021653895.1 Mastomys natalensis
TTATAATAATTCAAACACACTTAAATTTTTAATTTAAAAAATCTCTTGAAACACATTGTCTGTCGGTTCCCCAAGAAATTCCTTTTCCCAAGGTTGGACATTCAGACAAAAACCAAATTTCCCCTTTCCATTGCTAAAAAATCATTCTCCCTTTTCTCAGTCAAAAACTTTGGGTTTTCCGTTAACATGACGTTGGTGCCACAACTCCATAAATAAAAGTTAGCCTTAGCTTCCTCAGTTCCCGCGGGTCAAGAGGTATCCCACCTCACAAGTCCCTTTCCCATCTCTTCCCCCCCCTGTCACTTCTCCCGCTTTCTGGGTGAAGCTTTTTCTTTTGGAATAAAAATTTTCCCCTTTTTGGCCCCCGAATAGATTTTGGTTTTTTTCCGCACCCATTTTCATTCATCTATGTAAAACCCGAGACGGCAGAAGAGTTTTTTCCCTTTTAAAAGGGTTTTTCTTTCCTAACTGGCCCTAATGCCAATTTTGCCCCCCTACGGCTCCCTTGCCATGAGTTTTTGCCACCCCTATTATTTGGCCCCAAATTTTTGAGTCGGGCTTCTCTACCTGCCTAGCATTCATCTTTCCCCGCCCATAGAAGTGTCTACCTGCCTCTTGGAGCTTTAACAATTTCTGGCCTGTTGTCTGGGCATCTCCCGTATATCTTTTGGGTGTCTACCATGTGGGTATCTCTCTGCTATGCTCTTCAGAGCACCAACCATGTAGGCATATTCCTGCTGACATTCCAGGGCTCCACCATGTGAACAATTCTACTTACTAAAACACGTGTTCCTCTCATTCTAATGAATCTTCCCCTTTTTACAAAAGCCTCTTCCAGTGCATCTTCAGCTCTTTGCTCTTCTGCCTGCTCTAACCATGTAACCTCCCCTTCTACTGGGTAAGTGCTACCATGCTGCCCCCTGACTATTAGTACTATCAGTACAAAAGCCACAGAAGGCTCCTCTAACTTTGCTGTGCCCCAGTAAACAGATAGATGACTTTCCTCTGTAATTCAGGATATTTCTTTCACATTCTGATCGGGCATGGCTGGTTTGGAATTCTTGTTACCATACTATAAAAGCCAGAAGATCCTGGACTGGTAGCATACATACCCTAAGAGAACACAAATGCCAGCCCAGACTACTATACCCAGCAAAACTCTCAATCACTATAGATGAAGAAACCAAGATATTCCATGACAAAACAAAATTTAAACAATATCTTCCCACAAATTCAGCACTTCAAAGGATAATTGATGGAAAACTCCAACACAAGGAGGGAAACTACAACCTAGAAAAAGCAAGAAAGTAATCTTCTAACAAACCCAAAAGAAGATAGCTATACAAACATAATTCCACCTCTACTAACAAAAATAACAAGAAGCAACAATCATTTTTCCTTAATATCTCTTAGCATCAATGGACTCAATTCTCCAACAAAAAGACATAGACTATCAGACTGGATACATAAACAGGACCCAGAATTTTACTGCATACAGAAACACACCTCAGTGACAAAGACAAGATACTACCTCAGAGTAAAAGGAGGGAAAACAATTTTCCAAGCAAATGGTCCCAAGAAACAAGCAGAAGTAGCCATTCAAATATCAAATAAAATCGACTTTCAACAAAAAGTTATCAAAAAGATAAGGAAGGACACTTTATACTTTTCAAAGGAAAAATCTACCAAGATGAACTCTCAATTCTGAACATCTATGCTCCAAATGCAAGGGCAACCACATGCATAAAAGAAACTTTACTAAAGTTCAAAGCACACATTGTACCTTACACAATAATAGTGCGGTATTTCAACAACCCACTCTCAGCAATGGACAGATCATGGAAACAGAAACTAAACAGAGACACAATGAAATTAACAGAAGGTATGAACTGAAATGGATTTAACAGATATCTATAGAACATTTCATCCTAAAACAAAAGAATATACCTTTTTCTCAGCACCTCAAGGTACCTTCTTCAAAATAGACCATATAATGGTCACAAAAGAGGCCTCAACAGATACAAAAAGATTGAAATAATCTCTTGCATCCTATCAGATCACCGCAGACTAAGTCTGGTCTTTAATAATGATAAAAACAATGGAATGCCCACATACATTGGAAACTGAACAATACTCTACTCAATGATGACTTGGTCAGGGAAGAAACAAAGAAAGAAATTAAAGATTTTTTTAGAATTTAATGAAAATGAGGACACATCATATCAAAACTTGTGGAACTACCTTGAAAGCAGATGCTAAGAGGAAAACTCACAGCTCTAAAGTGCCTACAAAAAGAAACGGAGAGAACATACACTAACAACTTGAGAGCATACCTGAAAGCTCTAGAACAAAAAGAAGCAAATACACCTAAGAGGCATAGACAGCAGGAAATAAACTCAGGGCTGAATTCAACCAAAGTAGAAACAGAAAGAACTATACAAAATATCAACAAAACAAAGAGCTGGTTCTTTGAGAAAATCAACAAGATAGATAAACCCTTAGCCAGACTAACTAGAAGGCACAGAGAAGTATCAAATTAATAAATGAGAACTGAAAAGGGTGACATAACAACAGAAACTGAGGAATTAAAAAATTCATCAGATCCTACTACAAAGGCCTATACTCAATAAAACTGGAAAATTGGATGAAATGGATAATTTTCTAGACAGATACCAGGTACCAAAGTTAAATCAGGAGCAAATAAACCATATAAATAGACTCATAACCAAAAGAAGTCCAGGACTAGATGGTTTTAGTGCAGAATTCTATCACACCTTCAAGGAAGACCTAATACCAATTCTCTTCAAACTCATTCACAAAATAGAAACAGAAGGAACACTACCCAGTTTGTTTTTTGAAGCTACATTCACAGCTCATACCTAAATCTCACAAAGACCCAACAAAGAAAGAGAACTTCAGACAAATCTCCCTTATGAATATCAATGCAAAAATTCAATCAATAAAATTCAGCAAACTGAATTCCAAGAACACATAAAACACTCATCCATTATGATCAAGGAGGCTTTATCCCAGGAATGCAGGGATGGTTCAATGTTGGGAAATCCATCAATGTAATCCACTATATAAACAAACTCAAAGAAAAAAACCACATGATCATCTCACTAGATGCTGAGAAAACATTTGACAAAATTCAGCATCCCTTCATGGTAAAAGTCTTTGGCAAACATCAGGAATTCAACATACCTAAACATAATAAAAGCAATATACAGCAAACCAGTAGTCAACCTCAAAGGAAATGGAGAGAAACTTGAAGCAATCCCACTAAGATCAGGGACTAGACAGGGGTGCCCACTCTTTCCCTACCTATTCAATATAGTACTGGAAGTCCTAGCCAGAGCAATTAGACAACAAAAAGAAGTCAAAGAAATACAAATAGGAAAGGAAGAAGTCCAAATATCACTATTTGCAGATGATATGATAGTATACTTAAGTGACCCAAAACTTCCACCAGAGAACTCCTAAACCTGACCAAAAAACAAAACAAAACAAAAAAACAAAAACAAAAAAACAAGAAAACTTCAGCAAAGTGGCTGGTTATAACATTATCTCAAACAAATCAGTAGCCTTCCTCTACTCGAAAAAAAAAAAAAAAAGATAAACAGGCTGAGAAAGAAATTAGGGAAATGACACCCTTCACAATAGTCACAAATAATATAAAATAACTTGGTGTGAATCTAACCAAGCTAGTGAAAAAGTCTATATGACAAGAACTTCAAGTTCATGAAGAAAGAAATCAAAGATCTCAGAACATGAAAAGATCTCCCATGCTCATGAATTGGCATGATTAATATAGTAAAAATGGCCATCTTGACAAAAGTAATCTACAGATTCAATGCAATCTCCATTAAAAATCCCAACTCAATTCTTCACAGATTAAAGAGAATTCTCAAATTCATTTGGAATAACAAAAAACCCAGGATAGCAAAACTATTCTCAACAATAAAAGAACTTCTGGAGGAATCACCATCCCTGACCTCAAGCTGTACTACAGAGCAATAGTGATAAAAATTGCATGGTATTGGTACAGAGACAGGCAGGAAGATCAATGGAATAGAATTGAAGACCAGAAATGAACCCACACATCTATGGTCACTTGATCTTTGACAAAGGAGCTGAAACTGTCCAGTGGTAAAAGGACAGCATTTTCAACAAATGGTGCTGGTTCAACTGAAGGACAACATGTAGAAGAAGGCAAATCAATCCATTCTTATTTCCTTGTACAAAACTCAAGTCCAAGTGGATAAAGGACCTTCACATAAAACCAGATACACTGAAACTAATAGAAGAGAAGGTAGGGAAGACCTTGATTACTTGGGCACAGGGGAAATGTTCCTGAACAGAACACCCATGGCTTATGTTATAAGATCAAGAATTGACAAATGGGACCTCATAAAATTGCAAAGTTTTTGTAAGGCAAAGACACTGTCAATGGGACAAAATGGCAACCAGCAGATTAGAAAAAGATCTTTACCAATGCCACATCCAATAGAGGGCTAATATCCAATATATACAAAGAACTCAAGAAACTAGACTCCAGACAACCAAATAACTCTATTAAAAATGGGGTACAGCGCTAAACAAAGAATTCTCAACTGAGGAAACTCGAATAGCTGAGAAGCACCTAAAGAAATGTTCAGCATCCTTAGTCATCAGGGAAATGCAAATCAAAACAACCCTGAGATTCACCTCACAGCAGTCAGAATAGCTAAGATCAAAAACTCAGGTGATAGCAGATGCTGGCAAGGATGTAGAGAAAGAGGAACACTCCTCCATTGTTGGTGGGATTGCAAGCTGGTACAAGCACTCTGGAAATCAGTCTGGCAGTTCCTCAGAAAATTGGACATAGCATTACCTGAGGACCCAGCTATAACACCCTAGGCATATACCCAGAAGATGCTCCAACATACAACGAGGATATATGCTCCACTATATTATAAATAGCAGCCTTATTTATAAAAGCCAGAAGCTGGAAAAGATCCCAGATATCCTTCAGCAGAGGAATGGGTACAGAAAATGTGGTACATTTACACAATGGAGTATTACTCAGCTATTAAAAAGAATGAATTCAAGAAATTCTTAAGTAAATGGATGGAAATAGAAAATATCATCCTGAGTGAGGTAACCCAATCACAAAAGAACACACATGGTATTCACTCACTGATAATTGGATATTAGCCCAAAAGCTTGCAATACCCAAGATACAACTCACAGACCACATGAAGCTCATGAGGAAGGAAGACCAAAGTTGGGTGCTTCAGTCCTTCTTAGAAAAGAGTGACAAAATACTCAAGGGAGCAAATATGGAGACAAAATGTGGGACAGAAACTGAAGGAGGGGCCGTCTGGAGACTGTTCCATCTGGGTATCGATCCCATGTGCAGTCACCAAAGGCTGACACTGATGTGGATGTCAGGAAGTGCGTGCTGACAGGAGCCTGCTATAGCTGTTTCCTTAGAGGTCTGCCAGAGTCTGATGGATGCTCACAGTTAACAATTGAACTGATCATGGGGTTCCCAATGGAGGAGTTAGAGAGAAAACTGAAGGAGCTGAAAGGGTTTGTGGCCCCATGGGAGAGCAATAATATCAACCAACCAGAGCTCCCAGGGTCTAAACCACCAGCTTGGGAGCACATAGGGAGGGACCCATGGCTCTAGCTGTATATGTAGGGAAGGATGGCCTTGTTGGGCATAGGTGGGAGAGGAATTCTTGGTCCCATGAAGGCTGGATGCCCAGTGTGGGGGAATTCGAGTGTTGGGGGGTGGGAGTGTGAGGGTGTGTGGGGGCACATCCTCATAGAAGCAGGAGGCAGAAGCTAGGATAGGGGCTTCCTGGGTGGGGTGAGGAATGGGGTAAGGGGATAACATCTGAAATGTAAATAAAATATTCAATAAAAAATCTTTTGATGGGTAATGAAAATACTATAAAGCAAGTAAAATGCAATATACACTCTCTGTGACACAGATATTGAGTAAGACTTAAAGCATGCTACATGAAAGACCTCCACAAATCAACTAGAATGTATACAGCTGCAAGAGGAAAATGGACAAAAGATATGAGCTGGAACTTTCTAAAGGAATATATGTATATGGCCAGTCATCACAAAGAAAGTGATCTGGTATTATGTTGCCTAAGATTCCTTAGACTCCAGCTTTTTAAACCCAGGCTGTGGAGTGGGTCTCTGCTTCTGTTTCAGTTAGCTTCTGAGGGGTCCTCTTGGAGGACTGGTATGCTAGGCTCCTGTCTGCAAGCATAAAAGAGTACCATTAATGTTGTCTGTATTGCTTCTTGCCCATGGGATGGGTCTAAATTTGGGATGGTTATTGGCTGGCCTTCCATCTTTGTCCCTGCATTTCTTGTAGGCAGGACAAAATTTGGGTCAAAGGTTTTGTGGGTGGTTTGGTGTCCTTCTCCTTCCACTAGGAGTTCTGCCTCGCTACAAGAAGTGGCCACTTCAGGTTCCGTATCCCTCAGTGCTAGAAATCTCATCTAGAGTCATCCTCATAGACACCCAGTGCTGGGAGACAAACCCATGAAATTGTCTGCTGTTCTAAGAGAACCCATGAAATTACCTGCAGATCTGGAAAGCTTAGTCAGACAAGGTTAAGAAAGGATGATCACTGTTTCAGGTTCCAGGAACTTAAAGAACGTCTGGTATTTCCAGGGAGCCCATTACGATGTGGGATGGTCTTAGGAAATGAGGATATGATAGTAGGATAGCCTTAAGCAATGATCCTTGCCTAAACTTCCCGTTTTGCTATAACCAAATGTCTTCATCATCTGCTGCCTAAATTAAAATTTAAGCACTTGATCAGAACTTTCAAGACTTGGCTTCTTCTTTGTGTCTCTTGTCCCTTCATTCTTTTGCCCATCCTCCCCAGGTCACTCGTTGAATTCCCCGAGGCTGGGCAATCCAGGGTCCTCCCCCATCACAGATCTCTGGCATATCCTAGAGATGCTCCACCTCTTGATATTTCCATAGTCACATTTCCAGGAATGGAGAGACAAAGATCCCTGGAGCAATAAGACAGAGAAGCTGAAGTAGTCAGTTGTGGGTTCAATATGTAAGGTAGAAAGTGATCAAAGAATATATCTAGCATCAACCTCAGGCCTCCCTAGACATGTTTACCTACCTACACACATACATCCACACATGTAAATATACACACCATATATACATACATACATACATACATACATACATACAGACATACATACAAATTAAATAGCTGCTGGGTGTGATGGTGGATGTCTTAGTCCCACCACTTGGAAAGCAGAGGAAAGTGGATCTATGTGAGTTTTCTACCAGCCTGGTTTACAACACAAGTTTCAGAATGGCCAGGGTTTCATAGAGAAACCCTGTCTCAAAAACAGAAACAACAACAACAAAACAAAACAAAAACAAAAAGACAAACACAAAAACAAACAAATAAAACAAACAAAAAAGCCAGCAAAACCCCAAAACAACCCCAAAAAAGGAGTAGCCAATTTCTCTGATAGTTGCTTATCATATGAAAATTGATAAGTACACTAGGTCTCTCTGCCCCATGCTAACATGATGCTAATTTGCTTCTTGTTTTAGAATATACTTGGACACTTCAATTGCTGCGTAGGAAACTCCGTTTCTCTAATTATTCTCTTCTCCAAATGCCATGAGTAGTCCCATCTGTTTGTTCTTTTATATTAAGTTACATTTGATTTTCTAAGCTACAAAATAATCCCATACAGCTTTTCGAAGTGATGAATATGCTTTGGTAAGAAACTCTCATAGGTGGAAAAGTCTTCAAAAATATTGATAAGTTGGAAACTATGAAAACAATATATAATATACACCTTTGATGTTAAAATGATTATAAAGCATATTTTGTTGAATTTGTAAAAGATTACTCTGGGATTATAAATTAGAAATAGTGGCTAACTTCTGGGTTGAAGGCCAAAGGTAGTTAGAATTATTTTTCAATGAATATTCTTTGTACTTTTAAAATTTTGATGTGCACAAAGCATAAAACAAATGAAACATTTGTGTAATAAAATAATAGCTACAAAGGCTTGTTTCTCATTTTAAAATTTTATTATTTGGTAATTTCATATATTACCCAATGATTTTTAAATCATTTCCATTCCTAAATCTCCCCTCCAATTCTTCTCAGACCCATCCTATCTTTTTTCTAACTTTCTTTTTAAATTTTCCTCCTCTTCGCCGCTGCCTTCTCCTTGTTCTTTTATAACCAACTGGGTTCAGTAGTGCTGTTTTTATGAGCATGAGTGTGGTCCCATCTACTGAGCATAAGAAACTTGCCACAGGTCACATTCCTGATTGAACTGTGTCTCTCCCACAGATACCACAAACTACCAATAGTTCTTCAGCTAGGGAGGGGTCAATAGTTTCTCATGAGCTTCTCTCTCTCTCTCTCTCTCTCTCTCTCTCTCTCTCTCTCTCTCTCTCTCTCTCTCTCTCTCTCTCTCTCTCTTCTCTCTCTCTCTCTCTCCTCCTCCTCCACTCCCCCTCTTTTGGGATGAACCTGAAGAGAAATCCCAGGTGACAAAGGAGGCACTCTTCCAGGTTTGCTCTTCGGCAGCTCTTGTTTCTTTCCCAGTGACTGCAGTGAGTGGAGGCCAGTGGGAGCAGTAAATACTGCCCCCTAGTGTTAAACAGCTCTCCAGTAAACCTCAGGTATCAGAATCATTATCTCCACAGGTGCTTCAGTTTTTGCATGAACCTGATATCATGATTCCTTATCCCTTGACAACACTTTGCATTGTAGCTCCCAGACAGGTTGGGTATAAGGATTCCTCAGCTCTCAACAGCAGCCAGTGTTTGACACTGAAAAGCTGGCAGCTATCTAGAACTCTTCACGTGACTGGGCTCTTAGTGTTCGGCACATCCTCAGAGTCTGCTCTGTCCTCTCCACAGTTACCAAAATCTCATTCCCAGTCTAGCTGCTCTCTTAGCTGCTCAGCTGTCTCTTCCTTTTTAACCAATCAGCTGTCCTCCTTGCAGCTTTTGCAGCCCATCCTGATGTCTACTCAGCTCTGACTCTCCTCCTCTGGGAAGCGACCATTTCCTACCCACTTTGCAGATTGGCTGTCAGCTCCTCACTGTCCATGCTTCTCCTACTCCACTGATCTGCTGTCACTCTCCTAAGTCCATGCTTCTTACATTGTGTAACCAGAACAGCCCATGACACTAAAACTAGGCAAAAGAATAACACTTGAGAGAAGCCTTTCATTGGGCCTTATATTGTAACACAAGGAGCAGAAGCCAACGATGGTGTCTCCCACCCTGCACTCTAAATGATCCAATCAGCCTGCTAACGTAGCAGCACAGTAATCCCTCTGCTGGGCCACCAGAAGTGCTCCCCTCTGCCATAGGTGGAAATGGTTTCAGGGTCATGTGGAGTTCACCAAGGTTTGTGATATGAAAAAGCCTGGTACAATGTATTTGCAATAGCCCTGACTGAGGCTGCACCTTGGAGAGCCTACACAACTGGGTACAATTGTGTGTCAAGACATCTATGTGCTGTTGAAAATGGTCAGTACTCACATAAAGCTATTCCTCTGGAGCTTTGACTATCAGTCTTTTTGCCCAGGATAGTCTGAGCAGCAAAGCAAAGCCCAACAGCTATTGTCATTTTATTCATTTCCCAAAGCCTTAGCTTACTTGCAAGAAAATGAACAGTAGAAGAAATGTTTACAATAATAGCTTCAAGAATTTACCATTATCACGAGTAATGTTCTCAGCAGTTTTTGACTGTGTTATAATGACATGTAATACCTTCCCAGTGGCTGTGTCCCTTCACCCCTCTTGTACACAATCCAGCTCCTTCTATGCTTCACTGAAGGTAGGAAAAGCAACTCATACTAGGTGACATCCAGAAAGCTCCTTCTTTACTGCTTCCTAGTTTTCTTCAACCTGAATCTTTGGAAAATATTTGGGAATAGGAAGTTGGTTAGATGAGGGGCAAGGAAGTTA
Source organism: Mastomys natalensis (assembly GCA_021653895.1). NCBI lineage: Eukaryota > Metazoa > Chordata > Mammalia > Rodentia > Muridae > Mastomys > Mastomys natalensis. The sequence goes on from JAJTUV010000893.1 coordinate 9,991, forward strand.
GAAGGAAACTTCCATAGTAAAAAAGATCTGAGAGAATAGCCATGATTACCTATGAGATACCTGGCCCAAGAAGTTAGATCTCTGAGAGAACAGGGGGCCCAAGAAGTTATGTGTTTGCCAAAGATGTGAGATGATGTTTAATGGTGATACCTACAAGATGTAACATTTCTTCATACATGGGTACAAAACTGGGGAGTGCTCAAGGAAACAAGGGATAGTCTGGAATCTCCTGTATGGAATACTGAGAAGCTTAACTCACAGTAGCCACAGAAGCTGAAAATGCACAGCTTATGTCTAGAGGAAGACTACGGTTCTCCCTGTAGGGGCTTTGTCATTTTTAATTGCATTATTTGGGTTTTGATTTGCATTTATTTTTTGAGACAGAATCACTCTTTTATATTGCCTGGGCTGGCTTTGAGTTTTTAATCCAACTGCTTCAGTTTCCTGTGTGCTGAGGTTAAAGGTACGTGTATTTAGAGTCGTTTTTAAAGTTAGATGGAACTTAGTTAAACCAAACTATTAAATATATTTTTTCTGTGTGTTCTTGGATAAGTTACAGATGCTTTGATAGCAGTGAGTCAAGACTATAATACTAAACCTGACATTTTCTTTACCTATACAACTTTATGATACATTCAGCAATTCATCTATTCATTCATTCATCCATCCAACCACCCATCCATCCACCTACCCCAATTATCCATCCATTCATCCATCCATAAAAATTTCATTGAAGACACTGTTAAGTCACTGATAGCACATTATACTACTCTGGAGGTATTTGTGAGTTTTGCTGCTTTCATGGGTACCAAAGTGCTTTTTCCAGGATACATGGCAAATATCTTCGTGCACTTCCTGTGGAGGAATACCAACATAACACACCTATAGTAGCTCCTGGATGACAGCAGAAGCCAGCCATTTGTTCACCTCAATGTGGACAGTTTCCTTTGTCCACAAAAAGAAATATTGGAGCTCAGAATCAACTATTAACCATTTCATCACTATGTGTCTTGAGCAGTGTCTGGCTCTATTTACACTGCAGGTTTCAGTTCTAATGTTTACGTCAAGCTAAGGAACCTATAACCATGGTTCTATATCAACACTTCAATCAGCAGAACACAATGCAGGCTGACCAAAAGAGAATTCCATCCTAGTAAATGGAAACATTTCTTCTGTAATTGGAAACTCTCAGGTTTGGGTATAAGGATACCTTGTCTCTGATCTAACATGATTTAACAAGCATGGAACACGGCTTCTGGATTACTCATAAGACAGGAAGGAAAAGATGAGATGGCAGATGGAGTTTATTTGGAGTTTTAAAGTCTTTTGATTTGATTTTCCCAGGGCTCTGTGGATTGAGAATGATAGTTTGGTAGTGGCATAGGAAACAGTCCTTTCACACTACTTATGAGTGCCACTGGCAAAGTCAGTCTTGGGCTTCTGGGATTTTTGTTTCTAGAAGTTGTCTTGGTGTCCTCTTTACCTATAATAACCTGGACATAATGAAACAGAAAGACTGCTCACAGCACAGCCACTCTGACATAGTTAGCTGGCTCAAGAAGTCAAAAAAGGGAAAAACATTCACTGGCTACTGACCTGCTTGCTTTTTTTTATTTTAATGTTTAATATTTTTATTTGTCCAAACCCTCTTATATACCCCTCCATGTTCTCTTTTAATTCATAGCTTTGTTTTCATTAAATCTTATTGCACGCATGTATATATACCTAAACATAAACTGCTTAGTCTGTATAAGGGTACTCATTTATGTTTTCAAGGCTGACCATTCAGTATTGGGTAACTGAAAAGCTTCTACAAAGCTCAAGCAGTAATAAACTGGGTAAAGAGGAAGCCCACAGAATGGGAAAGAACCTTTGCTGACTATGCACCTGAAAGAGGAATAATATTTAAAATATAAAGAATTTGAAGACACAAAGAATCCAATAAAGAAATGGCTCATTTAAAAATAATGAGCCCTAGACCTGAAGATCAATGTCTCAAAAGAAAAAAGAAAGGTAAAGTATCCCAAAGACGTTTATTGTCCTTAGCAATTATGGAAATTAAAGTCAAAACGACTTTGAGATTTCATCTTATCCCAACCAGGGTAGCAAAGATCAACAAAGTTTGCTCTTTAAAAGGCTCCAACTGGGATCTTTTCCCCTTAACACTAGTGTGTCCACGAACAACAAGAAATGAATATGTCTCAGTTAGTGTTTGTGATTTGTTCAGATAGTGTAAATGCTTTCTTCATTTAACATCTCTTTTGCAGTTCAACTAATACAGCTTGTTTTCTTTAGGAGTCTTTTGGATCCCCTTGACCAACAACTTGATGGAAGGTTTCCATACCTGCCACTAGAGATTTTTTTAATCTGTGGCTCTTGGAGGGAACAGTATTAATCCATACATCACTCCATTTAAACTCTGTCTATGTACTTAGATGTATGTATACACACATACATAAATATTGTATGTACTTAGAAGTAAGCTTATAAAATTATGTTTTATTATGGCTTTTTAAAACACCCATAGTGTTATTTATCTTTTGTTTGTTAAGTGATGTTTTTCCTCTCATACTCCTATTCCCAGAAATAATGACTCTGAGACTCAATATATTTATAAATTCCTTGGCCATAAGGTTGGCTGTTTCTCGACTAGCTTGTAAGTTAATCATACCATTATTCTATCCTGCCATGTGGCTGGTTACCTCTGCTCAGCTTTCATGCATCTGTCCCTCTTCATGTTCTAGTGTGAATCTTCCACGTTCCTCTCTATCCTAGAATTTAATCTCCCTACTGGATATCCCACCTTCTATTTTACACTTTCCTATAGGCCATAGATATTTTTAATTGACAAATGATACATCCATACAATAAAAAAGACAAATGATACATCCATACAATACAGAAGATATTCTCTCTACATTCCCTTTTTTCTCTCCCTCTCTGTTAACCCTTCTCCTCTCTCTGCTGTTATAGTGCCCCATTTCCCTATTTCCCTATTTCCCCAATCCTAGCCCTCTGTCCAATGATGGCCCTCTCTAGAGATTATTCTCCCTACCTACTCCCTGCTCCCTTTCTACTTTGTTGGCTTCTACAGTTGGGGCATGTGTTATACTCAAATATAAAATCCAGGGCTAGGAGCCACACACAAGAGAAAATGTGACATTTTCCTTCTGAGTCTGGGTTATTTCATTCAGTACAATATTTTCTTCTTTTCTCCACTTTTTAAAATGTTAACTTATTTCAAAATCTTGAGGAAACATATTTCTAATAAAAATGTCACAGTAAAAAATTTTAAATGAGAGTATTTGGTGATTGAGAATGCTATGGGAATAAGATGTTACACACCTCTTACTTAGCATCTAACAATGGTTTCTTAAGTGTGTGGTCTCCCTCTATTCCAGGTCTTTTTTATTAATTAATTAATTAACTAGTTTATAGCCCCATTGGAACTACACCTTCCTCTTCTTCTCCCAGTCCTTCCTTCTCTCTTCTTCTCCTCTTCTCTTATGCCCCCTCCCTTTCTTCTCAGAGCAAAGGAGACCTCCTGTGGATATCAACTTACCTTGGTATATCAAGTTGTAGCAGGAGTGGGTACATCTATCTAAACATGGCCATTTAATTAGAGGAAAGGGATCCAAAGGCAGTCAATAGAGCCAGAGATGGCCCATGGTTTTATTGTTAAAGGTTCCACATGAAGATCAAGCCGCAGTATATTTTCTTGTTCCGTCCATTTAACTGCAAAGTTCATGATTTCAGGTTTCTTTACCATTGACCTGTATTCTGAAGTGGATATTTACCACATTTTTATTATTTATCTGCTCATCAGTTGAAGAACATTTAGGTTGCTTCCGTTTCTCACTATTGTGAATAAAAATGACAATGAACATAGCTAAGCAAATGTCTGTGAGACAGGATGTTGAGCACTTTGGACATGTGTTGGGGGCGGTGGGACACTGGGTCATATGTAGATCTACTTTTAGCTGTTTGAGAATTCTCCACACTGACTTCTAGAGTTGGTCTACTAGTTTGGAATCTGACCACCAGTGAATGAGGGTTATCCTTTCCCACATCTTCCTAGCTTTGCTTGTCTGTTATTTTCTTGATTTCAGCAATGCTGACTGGGGTAACATGAAATATAAAAGTACTTTTAATTCGCATTTCCCTAATTGCTAAGGATGTTGAACACATTTAAAGTTATTTCTTAGCCATTTTTTCTTCTGTTAAGATTTATAACCCATCTTTCATTTGGGTCAGTTGTTTTTCTGATTATTTGGATTTTTTGTTGCTGTTGTTTTGTTTTTGTTTTTTCGTTCTTTGTATATTCAAGATAATAATCTTCCATCAGATGTATATCTAGCAGAAGTCTCTTCTGCTCTGTGGACTTCCTGTTCATTAGCCTGATTGTTTCCTTTGGTACACAGAAGCTTTTTGGTTTGTCGATTCTTGAGTAAATAGAGTCCTATTCAGAAAGTCTTTCCATACACATGTATCTTGTAGCACACTACTTATGTTTTCTTCTAAAAGTTTCTACATTTCATGTTTCTACTGACCTCTTTATTTCATTAACAGTTGACTTCTGTGAAGGGACACTGATGGGGCATATTTATTCTTTTACATGTTGACGTCCAGTTTTCTCAGAACCATTTGTTGAAGACACTACCTTGCCTTCATGGTGTATTTTTGGCATCTTCCACAACTGCCAGGTGCTATAATTATGTGCACTGATGTTTAAGTCTTTTATTTTGTTCTATCAAGCTACTCTTTTTTTTTTTTTACTCTAGTACCATATTTTTTATTACTTTTGCTCTGTAATATGTCTTGAAACCTAGAATGATAATCCTTTTAGCATTGTTCTTTTTGTTCAGGATTTTGTTGGCTATCTGGGGTCTTTGTGTTTACATATAAATTTTTGACTTTTTTTTCTGTTTCTGTGAAGAATGTCATGGGAATTTGAGTTGGAGTCAGATTGCATCGCATCTGTAAATTGCTTTTGATACAATAGTCATTTTTCACCATATTAATTCTAAATCACACAAGAAGTCTTTGTATTTTCTGGTGTCTTCTTCAAGACTTCTAGTGCACAACACACACACACACACACAACACACACACACACACACACACACACACACATACACATGTGCACATGCACATGCACACACATGCACTCATATGTACACAGACACATATGAATGTGTGTGATCCTAAATACCTGCTCTGTTTATAATAATGTTACTTTAATGATTTCAGGGCTGATCAATTATTTTTAGATAATTATTTGGTTTGTTTTTCTTTAGGGCTGCCAATTACTCTTGCTCTCAGCATTCCTTAGAATTCTGTAGTTCTTTGCTTAGAGTTGAATTTATTTTAGAATTATTGCTCTTTCTTCACATATTTAATCTTTCCATTGCAGAAGTCTTTTGCCTCCTTGATCAGATTTACTCCTAAATAATTTTTGAGGCTATCGTGAATGAAATTCTATCAACAACCTTTTTCTCAGCATGCTTCTTATTGATATATGGAAAGGGTAGTTACTTTTATAAGTTTATTTGTAGCCTGTCATTTTGCTGAAAGTGTTTATAAGTTTTCTAAATGCTCTGATAGAATTTTTAGAATTTCATGTATATGATCATACCATATGCAAATAGAGATAATTTCATTTATTTTTCATTTATTTTTCTCATTTGTAGCTCTTTAATTACTTTTCTTGCCTTATAGTTGTTCCTAGTGCTCCCAGCACTATATTGAAAATGAGCAGGATATGATCAGCCCTGTTCATGTCCTGATGTTATGTGATTTTTTTATTAAGTATACTTATGTAAATGTACACACACACACACACACACACACACACACACGCACACACACACATTCATCGCTTGCACCTCCAGGAAAGTGAATCTGATTATATTGGGTGATCATTTTTATGTATGTGAATTCCATTGTCAAGTGTCTTATTAATCAATTATCAGGAACATTGGCCTTTAACTTTCTTTTTTATTGTTTTCGTATTTTCCCTAGTTTGATATTAGAATAATACTGACTTTGTGAAGGCATTTGGAAGTGTTCCTTCTCTTTCTTATTAAAAAAATAATTTAAAAAATATTGGCTGTTGTTCTTTGGAGGTCTGGAAGAATTCTGCTGTGAGTCCGTCTGAGATGAGGTAGTCCTAGTCTAAGGCTTTTTCTTGCTACTTTAGTCTCTCTTGTTATGTGTCTGTTTACACTATTGGTCTCTTCTTCGTTGAATTTAATTGTTTCCAGGGATCTAGAAATTCATCAATTTCTTTTAAGCTTTCAAACTCAATGAAATGTTAGTTCTTATAACTATTTCCATATAGAATTCTGTATTTCTTCAGTATTTGTTCTAAGGTTTCTCTGTTTATCTCTGATTTGTTAATTAAGTTTTCATTTTTTGTTTGGTTAATTGAACGAAAGGCCTTTTGATCGTGTTTATCTTTTCAAGAAATAGCCCTTACATCTATTGTTTCTTTGTGTTCTTTTTGTTTTCTTTACTTTTTATTTCATTTGATTTTTTTCTGTTCTGACTTATTGTTTTTCTTCCAATCTCCTGGAGTTGTGTTTGGTTTGCTCTTGTTTTTTCAAAATTATTGAGTTGCATTATGAAGTACTCTTTCTGAGTTTTAAACTGTAAGTTCTTAGAGGTGTAGAGGTTATGCCTGATTCTTTCTCCTAGCCCCATGCTCCAAGAAATAAAATTCAGACTAAAAATAGTCTTACAAATACCTTGATCATACAGCTAGGCTCTACTCTGACTAGATCATAACTAAAATAACCCAATTATTTTAACCTACATTTTGTCTTGTGGCTGGTTACCTATGATCAGGTACTATGCATCCATCTCCTCACATCTTCCAGGGAGACTCTCCATCCTTGCTCTTTCCCCAAATTCTTTCTCCTCCAGGATGTCCTACTTCCCATTTTTGCCTACGTCATAAGCCATAGGCTTTTATCCATACAAGATAATTCTCTCTAAATAGAGGTATAAATTTTGTTTTTATGAGTGCTTTTAATATATCTCAGAGGTTTTGTTGTATTATGTTTTCATTTTCACATAATTCTAAAATTTTTAAAAATTCTTTTCTTGGTTCTTCTTTGACCCATTCATTCTTTAGTAATATTTTGTTTACTCTGCTTAAGTTCTAATCACTGGAGATTCTTTTGCTGTTGGCTTTATGATTTGTTGCATTATGGTTAGACGGATACACTGTGTTATTTTGAATTTTTATATAAGTTGACATTTGTTATGTTATAATGTTTATTTTAGAGACACTTCCTTGGACTATTGAGTAGAATGTATGTATGTTCTATAGTGTTTGTGTGGAATATTTTGTAGATTCCTGTTAAGTCCATTTGATATATAATGCCATTTAATTTCTCTATTACTTGGCTTATTTTTTTATTCTCATGAACTATTATTGAAGGAAGTGGGATAATAAAATTGCCTATTATACTGACTGAGATTTATCTGTGGTTTTTGAAGTTCAATTGTCTGCTTTTGATAAAATAAGATGTTAAGATGTGACAACATTTGGTACACACATATTTAAGATTGCAATGTCTTCTTGGTTAATTATTCCCTTTTCAGAATAAAGTGTCCTTCTTTCTCTTTTGATTAATTTTAGTTTTAAGCCATTTTCTCAGATATTAGGATAGGGATACCTACTTGCTTTCTGATTCCATTTATTGAGAATAGGTTTTCCATCCTTTCACTATAAGCTGGTGCCCATTCTTAAAGATAAGATATGGGGTTTTGTAGACAATAATAAGATGTATTTTTTCTTTTTTAAATTAAAAATAGATTATTTTTTATACAATATATCCTAATTGCACTTTCCTCTCCCTCTGCACCTCCCAGTTTCTCTCCCTTCTACTCCCCTCTGTCTTTCATTAGAAAAGAACAGGATTCTAAGATAACAAACATAACAAACTGGAAATGAGATAAACAAAATCCATCATATCAAGGCTGGCCAAGGCATCGCAACAGAAGGAAAAGAGCCCAAGAGTAGGCATAAGAATCAAAGACCCACTTGCTAACACAGTCAGGAGTCCTATATACTAAGCTAAAAGCTATAGTACATATGTAGGTCCCCTGCTTGCTGCTCCAGTCTCCGAGTTCATATGAGCCTTACTTAGTTGATTAGAGTACCTTGTTCTAAGGGTGCCCTCTATTCTCTCTGACTCTTACACTCTTTCCATCTCCTCTTCTATGGAGCTCCTTGATCTCCAAGGGGATGGATTTAATGGAGGCATCCCATTTAGAGACGTATGTTTCAATGTCACTCACTCAGTGTACTGTCAGGCTGTAGGTCTCTGCATCTGTTCCTGTCTGCTGCAGGAGGAAGCTTCTCTGATGATGAGCGAATAAAGCACTGGTTTACAAGTATAGTAGAATATCATCACATGTCTCCATCAGAGTTTCTCTTTTGTTTTTTTAACTTTTTATTGGTTCTTTGTAAATTCACATTGTGCATCCCAATTCCACTCTCTCCCCCTCTTCTCTACCCACCCTCTAAACTTACAACCTCCCCCACAACAGAGAAGAGAAAAAACAAGTCTCATTATGAAAGCCATAGTGTGTCCAATGTGTATACTGTATATCCCTTTGTACACACTCTACTTGCAAATGCTCATTGCAGTGAGCATCTTATATGGGCTTTCCATCTTCTGTCTACACTATCAATACTGAAACCTCACTGGGACTCTCTTTCATATTCTGTTCTTGCCTTGTATAATGGGATCCTTCAATTTTGGATCTGTAGGACCAACCATTCTGTCCGCGTCCACCTTGACCAGCAATTAAGACACAACACGATCGGATCTTCTCAGTCAGCTTTATTCAGGAACGACTCTTGACTTATGGACGGGGACTGGGACTGGGACGGGACGGAGACGGGACAGGGGCGGGGACAGGGGCAGGGGACGGGGCGGGGACGGGGACGGGCGGGGACGGGGACGGGGACCCCCAGCAGCAGAAATGAGCTGCTTATATATCTGCCCAAGGCGGGCTGGGTGACATGTTCTCTCAGGATAGGTTAAGCTGCCAATACCTCATTAGTATAAGCCGCTCGGGAGGGGCACGAGGCACAAAGGACTTGTTTACCAGTTTAGCTGAGCTGGCCACGCTGGAAGCCAGCTGCTAGTCATTGCAACCGTCCCAGGTGCTATCTTAAATAGGCTGCCTACACCATTCATGTAATCAGCAGTTAAAAATGGGGTCGATGTTGGAGTGGGCCAATTCAAAGCCCTGGATCTGGTCCTGAGAGGTATCCGAGCTAGTTGATCATCCCACCACCTCTCTGTTGAAAGAAATATTAATTAATAAGTCCCAGAACATAGAGGTCATTTGGGCTATTGCGCCAGTCCAGCTGCTATGAAGTTAAATAGTCCTCTGAAGGCAGAGTGAAGCTGATTATAGGAGAGATAGAAAAAAGATGTAAAAGACAGATAATGGGAAGACTGCAAGTCATTGCCACAGCATCAGCAAATGTATTTCTTCCTCTTCCTCTTCTCTTCCCCTTCCTCTTCTTCTTCTTCTTGTTTTTTTTAATAATTACTTCTTTTATTTTTGAAATTATAAAATAGTTAATATCATTTGCTCCTTCTCTTTCATTTCTCTAAACTCATCCATATATCCTTCTTTTCCTTGCTCTCTTTCAAATTCATGACCTCTGCTTTTATTATTAATGTTGTTATATACACACACATATATGGATACACACACACACACACACACACACACACGCATATCTATTCCTAAACACAACCTGTTCATTTTGTATAACATTACTTACATGTATGCTTCAGAGCCTACAGTTTGGTATTAGATGAACAGTTAGCCCACTCTTCCCTGAAGAACACTACTTGTCCCGCTTCTTTCTTTCCTATTGCCTTTAGTTCTTTATAGGTTGAGATGATTTTAAGGGTGATTCTGCTGGTGAACATGCAGCTGAAAGGGTCAAAATGTCACCTTGTTTTTTTATTTTTTATTTTATTTTATTTTTATTTTTTTTTTTGTGAAGTCCAGATGAGGATCAGTAGGAGGAGCAGCCCTTTGGCCTGAGGTTTTTTCAATGCCCCAATGTAGGGGAATGTCAGGGTGGGAAGACAGGAGTGGGTGGGTGGGTGGGGGAGTACCCTTAGCCTTTTTATACTTCAGTACCATGGGAAGCAAAGCCACAAGCTAACAGAAACAATATGTATGTATGTATGTATAGTATGTATGTATGTGTATGTATTGCTATATGTATATACCATTAGGTATCTCCAGTCCCTCTTGTGTGAGCTTTGAGGAGCCCCTGGCTATACAGGTAATATAAGAATCACTTAGATTGCTAGCCATCTTCAGTTCTGGTATTAGAAGCTTGATATGGACTTGACTCACCAGACAGTACAGATCACAAGACAATATCCAATCCAATTTCACCTCCAATCACCTCCAATTTCAAGCTTTCTGGATATAAAAATAGGTTTTAAATATCTTCCAGTAAAAAAATTTCTGTGTGCTTAATATTCCTGGTTGTCCTTGGTGATCTATGTGTACAAGAACATTCATGCTCCAACTCATGTAGGTGCCAGCTCGACTTCTCCATGTTCAATGACTTGTGTGGGTTTGTCCTAGGGAATGGGTCTCTGGTGTCAATTCATAGAGAGTAACCCATTGTCTTGGCAACATTCTGGATTGTTTGGAGATTTCCATGAGCCCACCTTGGCCAACAGCTCAAATAAATTATAGTAGTTTGCCTCAGCTGGTGACAAGAGATGGACAGTTTAACTCAATAGCCTCCATTATTAGGAAACTTCATTAGGATGACCTTCATGTATTTTAGTGTGCTTCTAAGGTGCTACACTTCCATATCATCCTTCAAATATCTGTGTTTCACTTGCTTCTCCCCACTTCTCCTCCCCCAACCCTCTCTTCCCCATCTCCCACCTGATTCTTTTATTTCTATCACCTCCCCTGCTCACAATCTATCCATAAAACTTATTTTGTGTTCTCCAGTTCCTTCCTCTTAACCTCTATGGATTGTAGGTTGGTTATCATTTATTTAATGGCTAATATCTACATATAAGTCAATACATACCATATGTATCCTTCTGGGTCTGAGTTATTTACTCAAGATAATCTTTCTAGTTCTAGAAAATCATTTGCCTGTGATTTTCAGGATGTTATTTAAAAAGAAAACAGCTAAGTAAAACTCCATTGTGTAAAAATACCACATTTTCTGTATCCATTTTTTTGTGGAGAGACATCTAGGTTGTTTCCAATTTCTAGCTATTATGAATAAGGCAGTAATGAAAATGATTGAGCAAGTGTCCTTGTGGTAGGATTAAGCATCCTTTGGGTATACATGTCTTTTTTTAGTGTGTATTTCTGACTTTTTCTTTTTAAATCATAAATCAGGTGACCATACCTATATAGATTTTCTCTGGGTCTTCAATTCTCTTCTAGTGATCAACATGTCTGTTTATGTCACATGTGATTTTTTATTACTATAGCTCTGTAGCACAACTTGAAATAGAGAATGTTGAGAACTTTAGCAGTTCTTTTTTTATTCAGGATTGTTTTAGCTATCCTGTGTTTTTCTCATGTTTTCATATGAATTTGAAAATTGTCCTTTCAAGGTCTATGAAAAAATATGTTGGAATTTTTATGGGAACTGCATTGAGTAGAATGGTTATTTTTTTACTGTTAATGTTACTGGTCCATGAGCCTGGGAGATTTTACCATCTTATGATATCTTCTATATTTTTTTTCAAGGACTTGAAGTTTTTATCATACAAGTCTTTCCTTTGCTTGTATTTCTTGTTAGAGTTACTCCAAGATATTTTATATTATTTGAGGTTATTTTGAAAGGTTTTATTTCCCTGATTTCTTTCTCAGACCATTTGTCATTTGTATTTAGAACTAATAAATTTTTAGAGTTAAGTTTGTATTTAGCTAGTTTGCTGAAAGTATTTAACAGTTGTAGGAGTTCCTTGGTGGAGTTGTTTAGGGTCACTTATGTATACTATTGTATCATGTACAGATAAAGATACTTTGACTTTTCCCATTCTAATTGGTATCCTCTTGTCTCCTTCAGTTGTCTTATTGCTCTAGCTAAGACTTCAAGTACTGTATTGCATAGATATGGAGAGAGTAGATATTGTCTTTTTCCTGATTTTCTCTCCATTTAATTTGATGTTGGCTATAGGCTTACTATAAATTGCCTTAACTGTGTTTAATTATGTCCCTTGTATTCCTAATGTCTCCAGGACATTAATCTTAAAAGGGTGTTGGATTCTGCCAAAGGCTCCCCTTTTATCATCTAATGAGGTATCATCTGTTTACTTTTCAATTTGTTTATACTGTGGATTACATTTATTGGTTTTTATATATTGAACCATCCCTGCATTTCTGAGATGAAGCCTACTTAATTATGGTGGATAATCTTTTTGATTCTGTTTGCAAGTATTTTATTGAGTATATTTAACATTTATGTTCATAAGAGAAATTGGTCCATAATTTTCTTTCTTTGTTGGAACTTTATGCTGTTTGGATATCAGGGTAATTGTTACTTCATAAAATGAATTAGGCAATGTTTTTTTTCTGTTTCTATTTTATGGAATAATTTGAGGATATTGGCAATAACTCTTCTTTGTCATTCTGGTAGAATTCTGTGCTGAAACTATTTGTCTCTTTTTGTTGTTGTTGTTTTTTGTTTTCTTGTCATTGGTTTTTTTTTTTTTTTTTTTTTGGTTGGGAGAATTTTAATGACTGTTTCTGTTTCTTTAGGGGTTATAGATGTATTTCAATTGTTTTTTTTTTTTATTTAGTTAGTTATTTAAATCACATCGTAATTTGCTTATTTACACAGAGGTTATAAACACAAAAAGGCAGGATGTGGGGAAGGGAATGGCACCGGAGCATAGGTGTTCAGGGGGAGTACAGATACCTTTCAGAACAGGGTATCAGCTGGGTGTAGGTTCAAGGGACAGATCACTATGGCTCTGCCTATGATTCACTTGTCCTTATCTAAGTTGGTACTGTCCACTGAGGCTGCCTATTAGTAAGACCTATGACTACTAGGTCTGGTAAATTTCCACAGAAGCTGCCTGTTTACAATAGCTTATAACCTTCTGTTTTCAGTGTTTTTCCACAGAGAACCAAGACTTTGTGTTAGCATGCATGTATGTCAGGCCTATTGCTGACTTTAGGCCTATGGTTAATTTTAGGCCTTTAGTGTATATGCAGGGCTGCTCCTGACATCTCCTCCCTTCTCTAAGTATAGAAGGGCCTTGGCAATTCAGGCACAGCTAAATGGCTGCCAAAAGTTTAATGGAATAAATAGATAACCCCACAAGGCCAGGCCCAACTATAAAATAAGATGAATAACAATTGACCTCCAGGGAAGAGAAATCTTCCTGAGAATTCCCTTCTTTTTCCTTTCCAGGTAAAAATGAAACACCAGTGATGTCTGATGGTAGAAGCTGTAATCCTGATGCTGGCCTCCAGACTTATACTACTCAGACCTTTGATGGGCCATTGACAAGGACACCAAACAGCTAGAGATTGACATCACTAATCTGAAGAAATCCCTCGTTTCAATGTATTTCAATTGTTTATCTGATCTTGATTTAACTTTAGCAAGTGCTACCTATTGAAAAAATTGCCCATTTCTTTTAGATTTTCAGATTTGGTGGAATAAAGATGTTAAAGTATGCCCTTATAATTCTTTGCTTTCCTGGGTATATAATTTTATGTCCCTCTTTTTGTTTCTATTTTGTTAATTTGGATATTTTCTATCTGTCATTTAGTTTGGATAAGGATTTGTCTATCTTGCTTATTTTCTCAAAGAATCAATTCTTTGTTTCATTGATTATTTGCATTGTTCTCTTTGTTTCTATTTTACTTTTTTCAATAAAATAGTAAAATAGTTTGATTATTTCTTGCCATCTACTCCTCTTGAGTGTGTTTAATTTTTTTGTTCTAGAGTCTTCAGGTATTCTGTTAAATTGTTCGAATTTTTTTTTAAATTATTAGTTTTATTTTTATTTATTTTTTAATTTTTATCTTATGTAGGTATTTAGTACCTTGTTTTTACCTTGTCTCTTAGAACCACTTTTGTTGTGTTCCATAAGTGTTGGTATGCTGTATCTTTGTTTTTATTGTATTCTAGAAAATCTAATTTTATTGTATTTATGCCTTATCCCAGTTTTTCATTGATAAGAGAGTTGTGCAGTTTCTTTGAGTTTATAGGTCTTCTGTTGTTCCCATTGTTGTTGAAGTCCAGCTATAATCATTGGTGGTTTGACAGAATGCAGGGAGCTATTTCAATTTCCTTACACCTGCTGAGACTTGATTTATGTCCAAGTATGTGATCACTTTTGAAGAAAAGTTCCAAGAAGTGCAGAAAAGAAGGAATATTTTTTTCTTTGGGGACAGTGGATTGAAATGTTCTGTAAATATCTGTTGGATCCATTTGGTTTATAGCATCTGTTAGTCCCAGTATTTCTCTGTTTAGTTTTAGTCTGAATGACTTGTCCATTGGTGGTCATAGGGTATTAAAGTTCTCATTATTAGTGTGTGAGGATCAATATGTGATTTAACCTGTTGCAGTGTTTCTTCTACAAACTTGAGTACCCTTATGTTTGAGGATGAGATGTTGAGAGTTAAGAACTGAAATGTCATCTTGGTGATATTTCCTGTGATCAGTATTTATTGTCCTTCCTTATCTCTTTTCATTAGTTTTTGTTTGAAGTCTATTTTTTTTCAATATTAAAATGGCTACAGTAGCTTGGTTCTGAGGTTCATTTGCTTGGAATATCTTTTTCCAATGCTTTACCCTGAGATAATGTTTATCCTTGATGTTGAAGTGTGTTTCTTGAACGTAACTGGAGTATGTATCCTGTTTTTGCATATATTCTATTAGTCTATGTCTTTTCATTGGAAAATTGAGACAATTGATATTGAGAGATATCAATGACCGATGATACTTGATAGTTGTTATTTTGCTGGTGTTGGTGGTGTTGGTGGTGAGTGTGTGTGTATGTGTGTGTGTGTGTGTGTGAATGTGCATATGTGTGGGTGTGTATGTGTGTGCTTCCCTTCTTTGGATTTTGATGATGCTGTATTATTTATTTCTTGTCTTTTTATGGTATGCTTACCTCCTTAGATTGGAAGTTCATTTATAGACATTATATAGGATTTGTAGATAGATAATATTTAAATATGGCTTTATCGTGGAATATCTTATTTCCTCAGTCTTTGATGATTGAAAGTTTGCTGGGTATAGTAGTCTGGGCTAGTATCTGTTACTAGTTGGTCTGTTAGTATCTGTAACACATATGTCCAGGACCTTTAGAAATGCCATTGACAAGTCAAATGTAATTCTAATAAGTCTGTCTTTTTGTGTTACTTGATCTTTTTCCTCTGCAGCCTTCAATACCCTTTATTCTGTACATTTAGTGTTTCTATTGCTGTATGTCAAGGGGACTTTCTTTTTTAGTCCAATCTATGTGGTGTTCTGTGTGCTTCTTGTATCTTTATAGACATCTTCTACTTTACATTAGGAAAATTTTCTTCTATGATTTTGTTAAAATATTTTCTGAGCCTTTGAGCTGGGATTCTTTTCTTTCCTCTATTATCATTCTTATGTTTGGTCTTTTTATAGCGTCCCATATTTCCTGGATGTTTTGTGTCAGGAATTTTTTTTTTTTTTTTTGGATTTAGCATTTTCTTTGACCTATATATTCATTTCTTCAATCCTATTTTCAGTGTCTGAGATTTGACCTTGCATCTCTTGGATTCTGATGGTGAAGTTTGCCTCTGTAGTCCCTGTTTGAATTCCTAAATTTTTCAGTTCCAGAATTGCATTTTCTTTATTGATTCTATTGCCATTTTTGGATCTTGAACAGTCTTCTCCATTTCCTCACATGGGTTTTAGTGTTTTCCCAGATTTCTTCAAAGGATTTATTAGTTTCCTTTATAAGGACATCTATCACCTTCATATAGGTGGTTTTAAGGTATTTTTCTTGTTCTTCAGCTATGTTGGGATATTCATGGTCTGCTGTGGGGAGATAGCTGGGCTCTAGTGGCTGTTATTATGTTTTTACCCTGTCCTCTGAGCATCTAGGATTGGAATGATTATAGATCTAGATGCTGATTTCTGTATTTATCTTTTTAAAATTATTTTTATTTATTTATTTACATCCCAAATGTTGCTACCACCACCACCACCACCACCAGAGGCTCTACCAGCAGCTGATTGAGATAGATGCAGTTTTTATTGGATATTTTATTTATATTTTAGATGTTATTCCCTTATCCCATCCCCCCAGGAACCCCATCCCATCCCCCCTCCTCCTGCTTCTATGAGAATGTGCTCCCACCCCCCATTCCCACCTCCCCACCCTCGAATTCCCTCACACTCGGCATCCAGCCTTCATGAGACCAAGGATCTCCTCTCCCACCTATGCCCGACAAGGCCATCCTCCCCTACATGTATAGCTGGAGCCATGGGTCCCTCCCTATGTGCTCTCAGGGTGGTGGTTTAGACTCTGGGAGCTCTGGTTGGTTGGTATTGTTGCTCTCCTCATGGGGCCACAAACCCTTTCAGCTCCTTCAGCTCCTTCTCTCTAACTCCTCCAATTGGGAACCCCTTGATTAGTTCAATGGTTAGCTGTGAGCATCCACCTCTGAATATGTCAGACTCTGGCAGACCTCTAAGGAGACAGCTATCTCAGGCTCCTGTCAGCATGCACTTCCTGACATCCACATCAGCGTCTACCTTTGGTAATTACACATGGGATGGATACCCAGGTGGAATTTTTTTAATAGAGAAAAATCCCATGAAGTTGGATAGCTAGGAAGGGTACAGTAGATATGGGAAATGTTCGGAGATGGGAAAGAATATGAAAATATATTGTATGAAAATTAAAAACTAAATAAACAGAATAGCAGAATTTGCATTTTTAGCATTCAGTCTTCTTACATTATATTGAAAATTTCTATACATATTAAGACTAATTATTATAGAATGATAGTTTCAGTTTACTTTTATTCTTATATTATGTGACAAGTGGAGGTAAATGAATGTATTGAAATAGTTTTTTAGTAGGAAAGCCCATAATAATGGACCATTGCCAGGTTCACTGATTCTGTTATGTGTCACTACTAAAGCTTTTGAAAAATCCTAACACAGACACTTATAATTAAAGAAGAAATAATTGGACTTTTCTACATGTGGAAAAAAGATTGAAATTATACATATCTCCCGTGATTTTTTAAATTTGTATACAAATAGGAGATAAATTAGATTCTGTACTAATGAATACTGGGTAATATAATTAGTAAATGCATATAATAAAGAAATTAAGTCAATTTTATAGCATAATTAGATATAAATTAAAATTAAACCAGGAGCCTAGAGTTTTTATCTCATTTTCTTTAGGTGTTTGTAATAGGATGAATGGTAAGCTAACTAAAGTCTGAGTGTTACATTGCTGTGATCATCTAGATGAGAAGATTTTCTTCAGATGGTCAGGTACTTCGATACCTGGTTCCTGGATACCTGATGATGCTGTTTGAGGAGATGTGTGTGCTGCAGCCTTAGAGAAGTATGCAACCCAGGGTGGGCTTTGGGATTCATAGCCCCACACCACATTCAGTTCATTTTCTTTGATTTGTGCTTGTAATTGAAGATGTGAGCTCTTAGCAGCTTCTGCAGTTATGCCTTGTACTTGGTCGATGGATTCTTATTCTTTCAAACCACAATTTCAAATAAAGTCTTCTGTAAGTTGCAACAGTAAAACAACTAACATATCCATGGTCTTTCAAGATCACAGATTTAGTTTATTCATTGGGTCAACTTAACAAGGACTCAAGACCCAGTTGAATATTCACTATCAAAAGAGCATTGGTAACCTAAAAAGCCACCTTCAAGACAAGAAGTGACCAGGGACAGAATGCAAGACACTTAGGGCTCTGAGCTTTGAACTGCCCAGTAGAAAAGGCATTCTGCTTCAAACATACCAGAAAGCAGAAGGGAGCACCAATGGCACCATACCCCCCTGAATGGATGAAGGAAGAAAAAAAACCTCATTCACAGGATTTGCTACAGCATGACAAATATGTTTTAGTTCTTTGATTATTTTTAATTTTTAATATTAAAAGCTAAGATCTCTTTTAGACACAGTACTTCATTTTGTCCTGACTTATTTATGATGTAGTATTTTTATTGTATTTTATTATTTTACTTTTTGGTGTGTCTTTAAATTCTGTTATCTTTTATCTTGATTTTTTCAATATATCCTGACAACAACTTCCTCTCCCTATCACTTACCCCTCAATCCCCCATATCCAAGATTCACTCTTTTCCCCTTACTGGGTTGCCTCACCCATCCCTGATATGAGGGTCTGTGCCTACTCTTATTGTGTCTTGTTAGGCTGAGCTTGGTTGCTATGCCTGGGAGGCCTGCTCATTTTTGAAGGGAAATGGAAGAGGATTGGATCTGATATAGTCTTATTATGAGAAAACTCAAATCTAGAATTTCTTTCAAAGTGAGGGGAGCAGCGAGGTACTGACTGGAATCTTAGAATATCCACTATGATTATCTTTAAATTCCTGTTATGCCCAACCTAAGTCTGTCTAGAACATTCTTTCAGATTTTTTCAGAAGTCAGAGACTTGTTATGTTCAACTTGAGGCGTGTAACCCTTTGAAAGAACACCAATGACACCAATGGCACCAATTGTTCATTCTGGTTTGCACTATGATCCCCATCTTTTATTTTCTGGAACTGAGTGAAATTATAACATGATTATATGAGATTATTTTAGCTTAATTTGTAAACATGGTCCTTCAATTTCAATAACCTCCTGTCTGTTATAAACCAATTATTGAAAAGCAAGAATATAAAAAGAAACCCTTCCTGGGGGCTGATACATTAGTGTCAGGAAATGATACCTCTCTCTAATAATTAAAGAATAGTATCTTGTCACCCCCTCCCTGGCATTAATAGCTGTACTGATTTTTAGTTCATAAATTGGCCTGTCACCCTGCCTGTCACCTTACCTTACCTCATCTGAAGTGACCCACAAGTTTCATGTTTATAATATACTATGTTGATGACTAAGCAATCATGAGCTGAAAGGATGTTTGTTTGGTGATATCAATGGATGACCATCAGTTAAGTTTTCCTTTGTCTTTTATTTCTTGAACTAGTCATCTGCTCTTGGGCAGTTAGCTCTCATTCCATAAAAGGAAAAATATCTCTTCTATAATTCTCAAGATGGTTTTTAAAAATGAGATATCATGAATCGAACTCATAGACATATCTTACAATATCTGAGATACCCTGAGATTTGTTCCTTTCACACAGTCCCATCATTTTTTCATAGACACAATTAAGGTACACATACATTAATATGATGCCAGAGTTTCACTAAGTGTCAGTGCCAAGGCTGGCACGAGGTAAAAGGCTGTCTTTCTTAAAATGCCATGACATGGTTTAGGTTAGGGCTAGGATCCACTCCAGCTGCAGCTCTTCAATTTATGCTATACCACGTGCTGCCCATCACCAACTGCATCGTTATAGCCTGGGAGGTGTTGAAAATGCATTGCCAAGACCTGTAAAATTGCAGAGAACATCCTCTTTAACACAAGCAACACGTATATTAAAGCTGAAGAAAAAGAGCCAAATGTATCATTTCTGACAGCATATATACATATATACATGCAATATATGCATGTATATTTTTAAAAAATAATATTAAATGAAAATGTAAAAGTTATTAAGTATTTCATTACCATTTTCTGAGGGTTTGTCAGCTGATCATCTGCATTTCTAGTGAAACAGGGATGAAAAGATACAGAAACAGAGCTCTGGGCAAACTTAGTGGAAGAAACAAATTATTGGGTGAAACTTGCCAGGGCTATGATAAAGCTCTGTGTGTGTGTGTGTGTCTGTGTGTGTGTGTGTGTGTGTGTGTGTGTGTGTGTGTACTGTGTTGTGTTCATGTGTATATGTGTGTTGCATAACTTTTACAGGGAAATGTGAACAAATGTTGCTTCAAATAGACACTCCAGACAAATTAATAATGGCAGACTAAAGAAGCAATTTCATCCAAATCTATCTTTGTGAGGCAGTAAAATGATTGGAGTTACTTATGCGAGCATAGCTGAATGCTAAGGAGGAGACTGGATGCTTCCAAGGCAGCTACATCACTGACAAGCTCATCTCAGCATGAGTTATAAAACTGAATCCACGGAGCTTAGCTGAGACAACATGGCAATCTCCTCCTCCAACAACGTTTACAGCTTTATGTAACTGTTGGGAAGGCACCTTGTTGTGTATATTGGAAATTTCAAGAGATTCTGAGCTTTGCAAATTTCAATTACTCTCTGGGATTAATGAGTTAGTTTCTCCTTGATGAATTAGTACAATACAAAGAAAACAACTATAGTAATATGTTTTTTTGTTACACAGAAGGGATTATGGAATGGGGATATGGAGAGACTTCATCAAAGGCTGGATCCTAGCATGGTGTCTTCAAGGATCAACTTTCCAAAGGCTCTTGAATCAAAACCTTTCCATTTGTAATGGACCAAGGAACATCACAGTCAGCAGAAGGAACTATTGTCAACAGTGGATCACAACTTGCAGAATTAATGAGAAACTGCAGCTACTATGGCCCTTGTATGCATGGCTTCCCTTGGAAATCATCTCAGTCTTCTAACATTTTATCTTGTTCTCGAGCCAGCTATCTGTCCCAGACTTGAGAGTCACCCTTGCCACAGAAAACTTGTTGTGCATTGGACATTGAAATTGAGAAGGCTAGGCTGATTCCATGACAAGCTTCAAACTGGCAGTTAAGGAGATTAGGCCTAAATCTCCGTTTCCAACTGGTCAATTCCTTGCAAGTCCAGGCCTCAGAAGCTGTCCCACCACTGGGCCTGAGGCAAGGACAATGGGTCAGCAGCAGTTTCCAGAGTTCCTCAGCTACTTCCTCAGCAACAGTTTCCAGACACCTCAGCAAGTTCCCAGCCTCACACCTCAGTAATGGGATGTCCTTAGAGATAGACCCAACAGATTAACATAGAGGTCACCTACCCAGGAAGAGAAAAGTATTATAAGTCTTACCTGGTTATGAAACTTGTATGCTATAATAATGTTTAGCTTGACAAAACATGACCATTGGTACAATCGTGTCATAAGCATCACGGGAGTAAACCACTTTCTGAATAGACGTAAATCCTGATCCACAAGACTAAATATGTATTTGGTACCGTTATGGGTCCAATAATCTATAGCCACAAAGGTCATAGGTACTAGGCAAGAATATATTACTATTATTTTGATAAATGGATATAGTACTAAACTGGCCCCTAGTCACTTATCATTATAACCACATACAAATCAGACTCTCAAGCTTCTATTTGCAGTAGATGGTGATTAATGCAGAGACTCATACTTGGCCATGGTACAGAGAATAGTAGATTACAGAATGTTAGTCATAAGGAACATCACCACCACACCCCTCCCCCCAAGGATCAAAGACACTAGTAGAAGATGGGACAAAAATAGAGTAAGAGCCAAGCCTGGTAGATGACTCCAAGAAGACAGTGTTTTAGGGAAATATCAAGAGAGCCATGCATATGAACTTACAGTAGTTGTAACAGCATATATAAGACCTGTGCAAGCCCAAGATGTGGAGGTAGGAGCTGGGCATGAAGTCTGTCCCCTAGCTGAGGAGACTTTGCCAATTTTTAACATCTGGGAGAGTCAGTTTTCTCTAAGAGTATAGCCCTTGGTAAGTCAACAGTGGAAAGCCACACATCTGCAAATATTTGGACATCACAAATTGGTCTCGATAGGTTTTCCATTTAAAGGACACAAAACTGGATGAACAGGAGAGCAAGTAATTCTGGGAAAAGTTGAGGCAGGCAGTTGGATATAATCAAAACACATTGTATGAAATTCCCAATGAGCTAATAAAAAAAAAACCAAAAAAAAAAAAAAATTCAACAAACAAAAAGCAAAACAAACAAACACAAAAACTAACCAGAACACTTTGTCCACCCCTTGTCAACTTGACACAAATACATCACTTTAAGCTATAACCTTTCCTTTCTTGGTTCCCAAGACTTCATGTTAAAATTAGTGTAAAGTGCAGTCCAACTCTACTCAGATGGATGTCTTTGGTGGTCATCCCACTGTTCTAGATGCTGGGATCTCCCTTGTAATTGATGATATACCTTTCCCAATGCCCTCTCCTGACCTCTTCAGGGACTTTGACTGCGTCGTGGTGCCACTGACAATACTAGGTAGCCTCAGTGTCTCTGATGACCCCTTCTACTCTGGGGTTTCTGCTGCAGCTGAGAGAGGTGGAGTATTGGAGGTCATGAGTCATTTCAGAAAGGCATTTCTGCTAGTGATACGAGTCTGAATTAGACCATATAGAAATTAGAAATTGAGAAAAAAATGCAAAGAAAAAAAAACGTGGAAAGGGAGAGATTTGAGATGGCTCTGAGGTTTATGTGTTTGATAGTGTTGCCAATGGCTGGCTGTGAGGGGGGAAGATAGTAGCTTCCCTTGGAGTATGTTGTCTTAAAACTGTTTTGCTAGATGTATAACATTAATTTGGAGGAGACACAGATTTGGAACTCAGATATGTGATCACTATTGCACAGAGCTCCTTGGCATGGGGAAGTGGCAGGAGGAGCCAGTGCTAGTTGTCAACACACGCTGATGCTGACTGGCTCCGTAAGACTGTCTGTAGAGGGAGCTGAACCTGGCAAACCCACTGGAAAGGCTACTCAAGTCCGCAAGGGACCACAGCTGCCTACGGTGCTGCCTCCATGGAGGGGCGCGGACTAGATGAAGGCACCAACCAAAAGAAACAAAAGTCCACAAAGGACTTTGAGATGCTCCAGTGAGACCGCGTAAGTGCTCTACTGTCCTGCCCCAGAACAAAACGCTCCACACCCTTTGTTCTCTTCTTCTCGAGATTCCAAGTTACTCTTCCTAGTTTCTTATTCCTGTCACGTAACAGATTTGTTTTGCAGTGGGTGATCGCCGGGGCGTGGCCAGTTCTTTACGACTGCATGTTAAGCACCTTGATTTCTAAGTAGCATAGTTGTAGTTGTTTAGGGGTGGCTCGTAGCCCCTGTCGCTTGTTCCTCTACAGAATTTGGGTAGATATAAATCGAATACTTTTGATTAAGTTAAAATCTTAAGACTGCTTTTAATACAGACACAGGGGAGTGGCATTACAGAAAAGACTTAAAATGTACTTGGGGTAGAGGGGTCTTGTAAACTCTATGTCTAAAGAATATTCAAACAAAAAAAATGGATACTATAGCTGAACTGGTATTGATATTTTCTCCCTTCTCCCTCCCTCCGTCCCTCCCTCTGTCCCTCCCTCCGTCCCTCCCTCCGTTCCCCTCCGTCCCTCCGTCCCTCCGTCCCTCCGTCCCTCCCGTCCCTCCCTCCCTCCCTCCCTCCCCCTCCCTCCCTCCCTCCCTCCCTCCCTCCCTCCCTCCTTCTTTCCTTCCTTTCTGTTATTTAAAGGTGTTGCACATTGACTCCTCAGGCTTTTTCCTCTTAAGTACTTACATCGAGAGCCTGTGAAAGATTAGAAAAATACATATCAGCAATTTCACATACTAAAAAACTCAGAGGAGCCTACAAAAATAATCAAAAGGAATTCTTCCATTCATCCAGAAAGAAACCACAGATCACTAGGAGAGGAATCTGTACCTACGAAATGACAAACGCCTGGTGATGGGCGCCCTCTAGTGGGGATAGGGAGAATTTCAGAAAAAATTAAATGGCCAACCTGATGACTTCTGGGGTTTATACATGCTTAAAACAGTAAGTTGGATTTGGTGGTACTTAGGAGGCAGAAACAGAATAAAGAAACACATAAACAATAATAGTGATGATGATGAGGATGAAGATGAAGATGATGATTGGGAGTTTTATTTTTTCATTCAATAAACATGTATTGCGCACCATCTATGTGCCAGACATATGAGTAAGTATTGGACATTACTAAGTAATGATCTGGTACTGATTTCTGTCTTAGAATTTCTATCGATGCGATAACTCACTGTATGAGTCAGAGTTCTCTAGAGTCACAGAACTAATGGAATGAATCTCTGTATATAAAAAGGGGGTTTATTGGACTGGCTTACAACCTGCAGTCCAGTTAATCCAACAATGGCTAGCTGTAAAGGGAAAGTCCAAGAATCTAGTAGTTGTTCAGCCCCTCAGGCTGGATATCTCAGCTGGTCTTCAGTATGTGCTGGAATCCTGAAAGTGTAGGCTCCAATGCCAGTGAAGAATAGATATGCTAGCAAGGAAAGAACAAGTAGAAAAACAGCAACAGCTTCCTTCTTCTGGGTCCTTATATAGGCTTACAGCAGAAGATGTGGCTCAGATTGAAGATGTGTCTTCCTGCCTCAAGATGTGGATAAAAGTCTGTATCTTCTGGCCTCAAAGGTCCAGATTAGAAGTGGATTCACCCGCCTCAAACCAAGAAGAAAATCTCTCACAGGTGTATCCTCCATTTCTGGCTTGGAGCTCATTTCAGATGCAGCCAAGTTGACAACCAAGAACAGCCATCGAAAACATGATGACCAAAAGCAACCTGGGGTGGAAAGGGTTTATTTCATCGGATAGCTTCTTGTCAATTACTGAGTAGATTCAGGGCAGGAAGTCAGGGCAGGAATTTGAAGGCAAGAACTGAAGCAGATGTCATGGAGGAGGCTGCTTACTGGCCTGCTCTCCATGGCTTAGTCGGTTGCTTTCTTACATAACCCAGGACTTCTTGTCTCAGTGGGGTGGGCCCACTCAAATCAATCATTAATTTAAAAAAATGTCCCGCAGACTTCCCTGAAAGCAATGTAAAGGAGGCATTTTCCTCAATTGTGACTTCTCTTCCCAGATACCTTGTGTCAGGTTGACAACGGGGTGCGGGTGACTAATAAAGTCAGCTGCAAGTAGGGAGTTTAACACTGATGTGGATGTCAGGAAGTGCATGCTGACAAGAGCCTGATATAGCTGTCTCCTTAGAGGTCTGCCAGAGTCTGACATATTCAGAAGCAGATGCTCACAGCTAACAATTGAACTGATCATGGGGTTCCCAATGGAGGAGTTGGAGTGAAGACTGAAGGAGTTGAAAGGGTTTGTGACCCCATGAGGTAAACAACAATATCAACCAACCAGAGCCCCCAGGGTCTAAACCACCAGCCTGGGAGCACTTAGGGAGGGACCCATGGCTCCAATGCAGATGCAAGGGAGGATGGTCCTGTGAGGTATAGATGGGAGAGGAGACCCTTGGACCCATGAAGGCAGGACGCCGTGTGTGGCAGAATTCAAGGGTGGGGAGGTGGGGGCACATCCTTATAGAAGCAGGAGGGGTGCATGGGATAGGGGGTTCCTGGGCAGGAGAGGTGGGAAATGGGGTAAGGGGATAACATCTGAAATGTAAATAAAATATCCAATAAAAAAAATGAAGGGTAGAAGAGACAACTCCGAGATTAGGAGTACACACTACTCTTGCAGAGGACTGGAGTTCAAGTCCCAGCACCTACACTGGGTGTGCTATGAATGCCCGAAACTCCAGATCCAGGGAGAGCTGACATCTCTGCTGCACTTTCAGATATGTACTCACACAGACACATATACATAGTTTAAAATAATTAAAAATAAATCTGTTTTTTTAAAAAGAAAAAAGAATAGTAGGGAGTTTGATTTTATCCTTTGTGTCTGTGTACACATTGTTATTTCTCACTGTTCTATTTCAAGGCTTAGACTCCCAGCAGTTAAATAGGAATGGGTAAAAATGGATAAGCACTTTCAGTTTTGACATCTGAAGAAAGATATTGGCTATCAATTTTTTGTAGAGGCTCTTGAACTAATTTTCATTTATTCCTGACTTTATGAGCCTTAATCTTTCACATTAGAGTTTGTCACATGCTTTCCATGAATTAATTGCTAGGAGTACTTTTATTACTTTCCAAATATTGAACTAAACTTCAATACATGGAATATGTTCAATTTGGTTATGATGTATACTTTTAATATACTATTGTTGAATTGTTAACTTGGTTTGTTGACTGGAAAATAATTTTTCCATTCAAGTTCATGAGAAATTCTAGTATATAGTGTGTGTGCATGTGTGCATGTTTGTGTGTGTGTGTGTGTGTGTACACATGTGTGCATGTGTACTTTAGACGTTTGAGTTGTAAAGACTTTGTACTATCTGTAGAAACAAGGCTAATCTTTTGTCTTTGTGTTTTCAGAAATATTTGTTGGGTATTTTATCTCTTCTCTATTGAACTGACTTTAAGTTTTTGACCAGAATTAGATTCTGTCCATATATGAGTCTGTCCACCAATTCCTTTTTCTATGTTTGCACATGTCAAAGTACCTCAATTTGTTTCTTTACTGAGCTTTGAAACTACTTATAGAATCATTTTGTTGTTTTAAAGAATAGATGGTCTGCTATTTTTATTGAGATACTGTTAAACTGGCAAATTATTTTTGATAGAAGCTTATATTTTCACAACTAGTGTCTGTTTTCTTTGTTGACACCACCCAAACATCTACCAAGAAATAATTTAAGACCAGTTGAGATACCCAGCCTGTGGGGCTGAGCAATTACTAGATTCTTGGTCTTTACCTTCACAGCTGCCCATTGTTGGATTAGATGAACTGCAGTATGTAAGTCATTCCAATAAATCCCCCCTTTTTATATACAGAGATTCATTCCATTAGTTCTGTGACTCTAGAGAACCCTGACTAATACAGTGACTTATCTCATCAATAGAAATTCTAAGACAGAAATCAGTACCAGATCATTACTTAGTAATTTCCAATACTTACTCATATGTCTGGCACATAGATGGTGCTCAATGCAGGTTTATTGGATGAAAAAAATAAAAGCTTTACTGTTTTAGATTAATAAGGCATATTCCTAGACTAGACACCAGTAGTCAAGATACAGTACATTAGGGCTCTGGAGATGGTTCAGATAGTAAAGTGTTTGCCATGCAAGCATAAAAACTTGAGATTGATCCCCAGCTCCCATGTTAAAAACAAACAAACAAACAAACAAACAAACAACCCCAAAGCAACAAAAACCCAGGAACACATGCACAAAACATATACACAAGCTAAAAAGAGAAAAACAAAACACCCAATGTCTCTATTATTGCTGGATTCAATTGTTAATATTTTTACCTTATTCCATAAATAGTTTTTGTTTGGTTTTAGATTTATATTAATGTGGATATTATAAAATGAGTTAAGGCATAACCTTTCCATATAAGAATTTGTGTTCAACTGGTATAATTTCTCCCTTGCACATTAGCTATAATTTATCTATGTAGGAAGACAAACTTGGAGACCATTTTTGTATGGTTGACCTGGTACTTTGAGCCTCTTTAACCCTACTGACCCCCTCCCTCTCTCTCTCTCCCTCTCTTTCTCTTACACACACATCTGGCTTCCCCCTTTCTTACAAATGAGCATTGGAATATAGACTCTTTCAAGGTGTGATCACTTGGGGTATGAATGTGTTTTAGAGATAGATGTTGTGGACTCAGAGACCTTTTCTCTACACCAAGACTGGGGCACACTTCTTTCTAAACCTTTGTATTACGACTCCCCTTTTTGGTTCTCTTTCCAGTTCTTATTTGTAAATTCTCTTAAAAAAGAAAACTTCAAATAAAGCTGGAAACTGAAACCATGGAGACAAAAGAATCCCAAAACTTTGTTTGTCTAGTTAAATAAAGAACTAGAAAAAAAATATAAATCTTGAAAAAGTTGTGGAAGTTCATCTAAACCCTTATGTAAGAATTATCTACCAACTGGTAAACCTTTAATTTTAAAATTTTAAATATTTATTTTAGCTTTTTTTTGGTTGTGAGACTAGCTGTGAAGGTTTGAATATGCTTGGCCCAGGGAGTGGCACGATTAGGAGGTGTGGCCTTGTTGGAGGAAGTGTGTCACTGTGGGGACGGGCTTTGAGACCCTCCTCCTAACTGCCTGGAAGACAGTAGTCTTCTCCTGTTTCCCTTCAGTACAAGATGTAGAGCCAGAGCAAGATAATAATGGACTGAACCTCTTAAACTGTAAACCAGCCCCAATTAAATGTTACCCTTTATAAGAGTTGTCTTGGTCATGTTGTCTTTTCTCAGCAATAAAACACTAAGACAATAGCATTTAATGGCTGAGCTATCTCCAGCCCTTGGCATTTATTTACAGATGTGGTGTGGTGTGTGTGTGTGTGTGTGTGTGTGTGTCTGCATGTGCTTTGTGTGAGTGTGCATGTTATGTGTTTGTGGGCAGTAGACATGAAGTCTAGAAGAGAGCACCATCCCTGTGAGTTAAAGTTACAAACAGTTGTGAGCCACCCAACATGGGTGCCAGGAATTGAATTTTAGTCCTCCTCAAGAACAAGAAATGCTCTTAACCATTGACTCATCTCTCCAACTCCCCAAATCATTAATTTCATATATATTCTGTACTTACCAGGAATCAAGACATGAAGAATTTTATTTTTGAAGTACATTATTTCCTGATTTTCTCTAAGTTCCAAGTGTACAATAACAATGATCTCATTAGGTTTTTATTCCAAAAGTATTTTTTAATGTTTCATAATGGGAAAAATATATTCTGTTACACATTTGAATATTTAATAACTTATTTATTTTAAAATATATACTGCTATGTATTGTTCTGTATTTGCATCAGTTATTTTATTTTTTTGCTTATTATTTTTGGAGGATGTAGGTTCTGCAGCATGTGCATGGAGGTCCAAGGACAAGTTGTAGAGTTGGTTTTCCATCCACCATTACATAGGTTCTCAGGACTGAACTCAGATCATCAGCCTTGTGAGGCAAGCACCTTTAGCTCCTGTGTCATCTTTCTGGTCCTAAAATATTTGTACAAGTAACATCTATGCATATTTGGTTACATGGCAATGTTTTGATTTATTTCCACTGCTTACTGGTCAGTCAGGGTAATTTGCGTTTTTGTCTCTGTAAATTGTCATCATTTCCAATTTGGTAATTGCATTTAACTTATTTTTTAAAATCTCTTTTCAGATATGTAATGTTTTACCATTGTTACTTGCCTACCTCTGCCATAGAATACCAGATCTTTCTGTCCCTTTCACACTGTTAGAAGGCACCATTGCCTAGTCTCCCACATCCTCTCTTTGCATCTAGTTTTAGATATTAGTCTATAGTTTCTTTATTTCTTTGGGAACTAAATAAGTGCGAGGGACTGACCAAAGATATTATTGACTTATAAGTAGCCCACCCTTTTTTTGGACTCTCTCTTTTTCTATACTAGAAATTGAACTTGGTGTCTTAACAAGCACTCTACTATGGGTCAATACCCCCAAAACTCTTTACATTTTGATTTTTCTCCAGTCCCTCTTTAAAATCAACTATTGCTTAAAGTTAGAAAGTTAATCATTAAAAACATCTTCTTTGGCTTATGACTCCTCTTGACTTCCTATTATGTTTAAGAATTTCTCTTCACTTCCCCAATTCTAAGTCCTCAATTATCAACTTGTATTTCTAAACTTTCCTTTTGTATTTCTGTCCCTTCTGTTTGTCCTGTTGAGTTTACACTCAAGTGTGTGCTTCCACTTTCCAGACCTATCATATTATACTATCAATTACACATATTTGTTCAGTTGTCTTCATCCTAATAGACTTAACCCTCTAGATGCCCCCTCTTGCCTTCTTTGGTGTTTCCTTCTATTTCCAACTATGAAATATGATTTCTTTCATTACCTAAGCATTAGCTGAAGTCATTCAGCATTAGACCTGAAAGCAGCTATTGTCAGCTCTAGAGATTTTTAGGTGTTCAAACAGGTCTGTTGTGAACTGGACACAGTCAAATACTGTTCTTCTTCAAGCAGTCTGTCCTAGTCATCATCATGTGATGGTTTACTTATAATGAAATCTTTTGCACAGATCTATGAAAACTAGGAGGTAAATACTACTTAGATATACTGTTGAATGCTATATAATCCCTACAGTTATACCAAGTAGAATAAAATGTCCTACCCCTAATGATAAGAAATAAAAGCACGAGCTATGTCATCATCTCCATAGCATTGGGTGTTTACTTCTCTAAATAAAGACTTTCTCTCCTTTTTAGGGATGAGCTATTGCCTTTCTTTCTTCCAAGTCTACCCTTTCCTTACAGGTCTCACATCTATTTAGTCACTCTCTTTTATCTTCTCATTATCATTTCATTTCTGAGATGTCATGGAGGAGTGCTGCTTACTGGCCTGCTCTCCATGGTTTACTTAGTTGCTTTTGTATAAAACCAAGGACTTCTTGTCTCACAGCGGGGTGGGCGCGCTCACATTAGTCATTAATAAAAAAAAAGTGTCCCACAGACTTCCCTGAGAGCAATCTGAAGAAGGCATTTTTCTCAATTGAGATTACTCAAGTGAAGGAGACAGGGTGAGAGCAGGGAGGGAGAAAGGCAGCCACTGCACTGCTCTGGCGCTACTGCTTCTATTTCTTGTGAGTTGCTGCATTGTGCAAAGCTGAGCCAACAGGTTCAGGGGAGCTTCTAGGGGCGAAAGCTTTGGGAGAGCATTCTCTTCCCAGGAAGTGTTACAGCTCTTAGGAGATGGAGTTACTCTCACACATACTTTATTCCTTCTGGGTAAGATCTGATAAACAGTTTTGGGGTGGGTTGGGGTCTGACAGCAGGTGCTTCCTATTGGCTTGGTCTAAGACGTTAGGGATGCCTCATCTACATGTGGAGGGGCTTGGGGAGGGCACTGCTCCTACCTGACTAATGGCCACAACTCTCTCTATGGAGGGCTGTGGCTATGTGATAGAAGCCTGGTGTCAGAAGCAGGTGAAACAAGCTCCTACTGTCCCTTTTGTGTTCCTAGAGCTTCCAAACCAGCTCAACCTTACCAGGCTTCCTCTCCTGGTCTACCTCCCTACTCAGTTGTATTAAATGACTTCTTGGAGGCATGTATCAAGTGTCTTTGTAGTACTATATTAATATTGTTTCTTGATTTAAATTCTACTAAATATGTGACATAAATGGTACCCAAACAGGTGGTAAGCAAAATCCTGTGAAAATAGAGACCATAATTTTATTTAGGTATCTAATTCATATTAGATAACAAATATCCAGAAGTTTAAAATACTCTTGGAATTTGGTGTTCTGCTCACATTTTCAAGTGTTTCAATGAATAAGCATACAATCAGAAAAATATATGACAACTGGTATCTGAAAAAATTAGAGAGACTAGAACTTATTTGCAACATTTCCTTAACAGCACAACACAGTAACTAGTGACAGGGGATAACGGCAGTCCCTGGCAGAAAAGAGCAGTGCTCCATATGGTTATCGAGGAAAGAACACAATAGTCTACTTGGTACATGTGATGTGTTCATATGTACATGTTCTATATATTTATAAAAGAGTCCAATACATGCAGTCATATTTGTACTTTTATTTGATTCAAATGAGGAAGTAATCTCAGCCATGTCATTTAAAAGTCAGAGAAACAATTAATTGTGCTCCTGAATGAATTTTAATTCCATGTTTATTATGTTTACCCATTTACCTTTCTAAATAACATGAAGCAGAGACATAGAATGAGTAAGGGATCTAAAATCACAAGTTTTATGTATAGAAATTTGAAGTTTTTCTTTGTACATGATCCTGCAGGCTGATTTGCCAGATGGCTGGATGAAGACCATCTTGTAAACCTTAGGAAGTATTTGTCATGGTTTCCAGAAAGGTTAAACTACCTGTTTCTGAAAGACTAACTGGGTTCCCTCTGAAAAGAGGAAGATGTAGGTACATTGTAGCTGAATATAAGCAAAATCTACTTACGTTTTCTTTTTCTTTAAGGGAAAGTGTGAGAAAAGCAGAGTAGAAATAGCTCAATAACGTAGCTTCAGCCAGAAGGATTTGAGTGAGCAATGCAGAGACATCAAATTTAGAGCAGCTTTGAGCAGGTTGCCATTAGGTCTTTTCTATACAGTGTTTCCTTTTATAATCAGTAATATAAAGACAAAAACCATACAATTAGATAAGTTGATGATCAAGAAAATTAATCTTCAGGAAGCAGTTATTTTATTGAGTGGATTTGCAGTCAACTAGGTTGTGTGTCTGTGTGTTTGTATGTACATGTATGTATGTATTTGAGTGTGTACATGTATGTGAGCTCTGGCTTGGGAAGATCAGAGGCCAAGCTCAGGTGTCGTTTCAGGATACCATTCACTTTGTCTTTCTCTAGAAACGTGACGTCTCACTGATGCTAAGCTGGCCAGTCAGGGCTTTTGGTATCTTCCTCCACACACTTTTCCAGAGTTGAGGTCCACATGAGAGTAGTGTCAGTCCTCATTTTTGTGTTTGAGTTCTAGTTGCTACTAACTCACTGAGTTATCTCCATAGTCCTTAGATTGGATCTTTTAAGTCAGCTTCCTCACGTTTTGGCTTTGTAACTTTGGTCCAATTGCCTTTTCTTTCTTTTATAACCTTCTTCCTTGTAGTTTTCTATTTTATTATTGCTACATAGTATGAACACAGGCACATCTTTTCTTTAGATATTTTTACTTTCTGTTCTTTCCATATAGTTATTTATATCTGCACATCTATCATGACAAGATTAGGATTTACCTCCATTAAGAAATGAAATTTAAGAAAAAAGATCAGGGCCTGGAAAATGTTCACAGTAGGTACAAGCACATACAGCTCTTGCAGCAGATTTGTATTTAGTTCCCAGCACACATTTGACACTTCACAACAACCGTATTAACTCCAGCTCCAGGGAGAATCTGTCATAGACTCTAGCCTCCATGGGCATCTACACTCACATGCACATACCTACACATAATTAAAAATAAATAAAACAATGGTTTTCCTTGGTAAGCATGTGAGATAAAGGAGAAGCAGCTGGGGACAGATAAACGTATTTTTTAAGAGTAGGTTTGAAAGGAAATATAAAATGTAAATGGCATCCAACATGTTTTCTAGCACATCCATACTATGCAATTATATTAACCTAAAAATATCTTGTCAAATGGAGACATGTGTCAATTAATGGTATCAAATATGTTAGTGTCAAATATAAATTGGTACATCTGGGTCAGAAAATGACAAAATAATTGAGTGTTTGAGGCATTAATTATATATAAAAAAACATGATTGCCTTAGACAAGTATATGATCAGCAGTAGAGAGACTCTATTTACCAAAACTGAATAATTCACTTTGACCTGTGACTGAATTTGCAGAAACACAGAGTTTGAAAAAAAGGTATGAGATCACCTGCAGGGTGTTCACACAATGACTTCAGCATTGTTCTTGATAGTAGATACACACTTTTAAGGAGGGTAGAGGACAGGTTTCAGAGTAAAGCCTATTTGCAAAAATTATATTTGATTAGATCATGAATATATTTCATATAAAGAAAAAGACAGTTTGGAAAGATATGGTAAGTGCACTATCTATTTTTACTGTTTTTGTAACGAGGTACCTGATAAAAGCAATTTAGGGAAGTGATTACTTTGGCTCACAGTTTGATAATGCACATCTGTGGTATGCATGCTGGGGTCCAGCTGTGGTTCTGCATCTTCTGCTTCCTCCCTCTTAGGATGTCCAGATACCACTGTACACTTGGCTAGAAGGAGGAAGTGGAGTTCGGAGTGAGCGGGGTCTGGAGGATCCCAGTTTGGCTGGGAGTAAGTGCCAGCAGTGAGAGAGAAGGCTTTGTAGTGGTTCGAATAGGTTTGGCACCATAAATAGACTCATGTGTTTAAATGCTTGGCCCATAGGGAGTGACACTATTATGAGATATTTCCTTGTTAGAATAGTTGTGGCCTTGTTGGAGGAAATGTGTCACTGTGGGGGTGGACTTTGTGGTCCTATTCTCAAGGTCCACCCAGGGCAGAAGAACCAGTCTTCTGTTTCCCTTCAGAACAAGATGTAGGGCTCTCAGCTCTTCCAGCACCATGCCTGATGATAATGGACTGAATCTCAGAACCAATAAGCCAGTCCCAATTAAATGTTGTACTTTATAAGATTTGCCATGGTCATGGCTCTCTTCACAGCCATGAAAACCTAAGATACCCTTCTCCGAGTATCTCAGTATTACAGCTTTTTTAGAGGAAGGCCTCCTCCAATGAGCTTCAGTGAAACAGCTCTGAGACAATCTTAGCTTGTGTGTATTTTTTTATTCGGGGTGGGCTTGTGTGCATACACTTTATTCAGGGTGAACCAGAGCTATATATGGACTTTGGAGAGTGGGAAGGAGTTTTCAGGGTAAATGAATTCATTGACTGGAGTTTAAAGTCCTGTGATTGCCACATCTGTAAGGAGAGGCATTTCAGAAACCCCAGGTACTTGCTGGATGGGTTCTGAGGAAGTTAAACTTGTAGGTCTGCCAAGGAGTACTGGATCTCCTCTCAATAGAGGATATGGGGGATCAGGCTCCCCAGAGAAGGTTAAAGAAGAGGAAGTTCCGCTGGTAAAGGGAGTCCTCCATTTTGCACCAAGCTTAGAGGAGCTATCAGGTCATTGTAGACTGCCATCTTAATTAGAAGCACAATAGTCCAGTATTACGATGGAAGCATGGGTGCAGGAATAGGAGGGACTGTTGCACCCTCTTCACTGTTATGTAGTGAATAATTATGCAGCTGATGATCAGGTTTGCCTTTAGATCCAGGGCTGCACCAGGAAGTAAGGCAGACTTCAAAGTTTAGGTCCCAGGAGTTGTGCTAACATTGAATGTTCACCACTCATAGCTCATGCAGCGTCCCTTCACTTCCTGTTCAGCCTTCCTTAAAGTTCAAATAGATGACAGAAATATTTTTAAAAAGAAAGCTTTGTTGACATTCCTCTCCAGATTTCTAGTCCATTCTTCTAAATACGTAACAAAACAGTTGTTCTTGATATAGACTTAAGATGGAGCAGAAGGAAACATGTTTTATTATCTGTTTTTTTTCTGAAAATTATGATTAATATGATACACCTTCAAAGGTAGAAGACTCTAAGGTCTTGTGGAGGATGAGATGTGCAGTAATATAGTCATGTAAAAGCTTGATCATAGTCAAGACTCTTTTATACACTAACATTTAACTATGGCAAAGTAAAATTATCTGTATAACTTAGATCTGTCAACCCATGGACATTCAAATAAAAAAAATAAAAATACATAGTATAAGCATTAAAATGTATATGTGTAAACATGTAAAATGAGTATGAATAAGCAAATAAACGTATGTCTGTATAAACATTTAAAACAGTCCTGATGTCACTCATTACCTTAAAACCTTTAAACCCTTATTTTGAAGGTTAGGGGATGCTATATTTGTTGGTCAAGGCTGCAGAGAAAATATTTTAGCTTGAAAGCCACATAGTGTTTTATTGTGACTACTTAATTGTACCATGTGATAGCAAAATAGTCATTAACTATACATACTTAAAGGAATAGAGCCTAGATGTATTTCAGTTCAATTTTTGATAACCAGATGCTATGTAAGATTTGATCCATAGCTCAATGTGTAACTAATTATTTATCTGTATTTTGTACTTAGAAAGTCAGACTTAACTTTGAGGTCCATATCTAGCCATCTGTCTGCATAACATGCTACCTAACACCATAGCCCTCTTAAGCCCCTCATGCCCACATCCTTGGTCATTTTATCAAAATCACTGTAGGTCACATTCTTTTGACTTCAGTTTTGATTTAGAGTGAATATAGTCTAGGCCTAGTGGTACATGCCTATAATTCCAACTACTCAGGAAGTTGAGTTATGAAGATTACAAGTTAAAGGCCTGGGTGGTTTATGGAGTGAGTTCAAGTCTAGCCTGGACACTCTAGTGACACCATCTCAAAATCAAAGGTAGAAAGAAAACTGGGGATGTAGATTGCTTTCCAAGCAGGCACAGGTGATGGAGTCGATCCACACAATATTTTTTTTTCTTTTTCTGACTACTGAATGGTACTCACTCTGACTCTCTCTAGGTGATGAGAACATGACATCTCTTTCTGGACATTCCTTGCTTCATCTTGGAGACTGGGGAATATGGCATAATTTTCTGTTTACTGTCTGCTATCTTTATATTTATAGGAATTAAAGTAAAATCTTAACCAAGATACAAATAATCTAGTAAACAACATTCACTCCACTCCTCCCTTTTAGTAGGTAGATATCCAAGACTCAACTCACATGGCCAGAGCCTTCTAAATGTATGTGCCCTTAAGGAATAAGTCTGATTTTTTCACTGAAATTCTATGCCACACATATACCAGTCATAGTGACATGTTATATAAAACTTTACCATTGTTTGCTGTTTTAGTTGAATATTTTTGTCTTTTAGCCAAATATACATAAAAAGAAAACTATACAATCACAGTGTAAAGGGAGAAATGACTTAATTTATAACAAAAATAGTTAAAAGCGTTAATATAAAATGTGCCTTTGAGCTGATTTCATTTCTTTGCTTCCAGAAGCAAATACTCTGTTGTTGAAAACACTTGGTGGAGGAGTCTTCTCCCTGTTCATCTCTTAAGTCCGTTCATACAGCAACTGGTCTGTGTGTCAGCCAAATGAAGACTTCATTCTTTCTATTCTTCCATTATCCATGGACTTCAAAGAGTCAGAACCACCTCTTGACTCCTGCCACCTAAGATGGCTTTATCAAATTGACCTAGTGGTCCATACATCCTTCTTGTCATGTACCCTTGCATAAGATGTGTACCAAAATCAATTGGCACAAGTTGACTCTCAGCAAAATGTAATTTCTAGAAAGCATGCCAGCTTTTCATTATTAGTAACAGCACACATACAATTATACAGAAAATTTACAGTGATTTTTTTTTCTTCATTTTGACTTATGTTAAAAATTCCAGGCTTCAGTTATGATTATGTGGTAGCTTTTGTCTTAAGCATTTAATAGTTTTTCTACATGATATAAAAACTGATTTTAAGTAGATCAAAATATTATTTGTCTTATGAAAGTGTTGACCTAATTTTCTGTTTTTCCTTAAAGTTGAGACAATTACTAAAAGCACATGACAGACACAAATATAAGTTCTGTTATATCAGGAGATGATCCTGCCTTTGATGACTTTACAAACACAAAAATTTGCTCCGTTGGTTCTATCCAGAAGTTGTCCTTCTCAATTGATGCCTATCCAGTTGGCATTGTGATATCTGCAGCTTATTCTCTCCAGCAGCTGCCATTTCCACAGCTCTACAGGATTGAAGGGGGTCACACTCTCCATCTGTCTCCAAAGAATGAGTAAAACTATGGTGGGAATAAATTAAGGGCCTATCTCCAAGTGCTGAAATTATGGACAATGTTGCTTTCATGTGATGAGCCAACTAAACTCTGAGGAATACATGATCTTTTACTTCAACCAACATGGAACAAGAGAGAAGTCTGAAGGCCCAATTCCATCCCAAGATCAGTTCAAACTCTCTTGATATTGATCTCACCTCCATAATACCTTTTCAGCATGAGTTCAAGGCTAACCTGGGAAAATTAGTGAGGACACACACAGTTCAAAATAAAAATACTCCTGGATTTAGGTTCCAGCACTCCCCAAGCCCCACAGTGGTTAAAACAGTTCCAGGTATTGTATAAACAGTATCTGTAACTATAGCAACAGTCAAGTGAGAAAGGATAATTGTGCATAGTTTTCTGACAGAGAAACAGACTATAATATGTCAGGGTGACGTTCAATCAGTATCATTCTTAACACTGTTGTATTACCCTATGGCCTTCCCCCTTTTCTCCATTTCTGCTGATTCTGGAATCTGTTATCTGCCCATACTGTAGTAGAACAATTCTCTAGTCTATATTTTCTGGACCTTTCTAAAAAATTGAACTTGGTTTGCTATCTAACCCATGGTGTATCAAAAGTGTTCTACAGACCCTTAAGGCTCTGCTTGGGTTTATGAATAATGTTTTTGTTCTCCTAGACACCATCTTCCTACGGTCTCTCCTTTCTCAGGCTTCTCATGGCTGCCTCTTCTAGTGCTCTGTGGATCAAGGTAGGGACTGTTGCCTTGCAGCCAGTGGATAGCTGTCACACTAACGTGTGTTCCTACAGTTTGTACAGCTTAGTGTTGTCTTGCTGTCTTTAACATTTCAACCTTATTCAAATCTGAATGATAATGAAGCAGGTCACAAAAGGACACTTATTGACATTTATAAGAAACAGCCAGAGCAGATAAATCCACAGACATTTTTGTTACTATGCTAGTGTGAATGGGGAAGAGCTGCTTAGTGGTTGCATATTTTTATTTTAAAGCGATAGACATGTTTTGCAAGTAGGTGGGAGCGGTGGCTCCACAATGCCTGAATGCACTAAGTGTTACCTAACAGTAATGCTGACATGGTTCGTTTTATCCTATGTAAATTCACTTGAATAAATGAGCTAATGGGGCAGTTTCAGATTTCTCAATGTTTAGTAGACTGTTCTATCATTCTCACCAGAAAACCATCATCTAGAGTCAAGAAGGCTCTTTTTCCCCTGAAGATCTACTTCAGAACACCAGCACCTCCCACACTCTGGATAGGTCCTGTGACTCTCAGATTAAGAATCAAGGCCAAGTTGCAGTGTGCCTAAACAATTGACTTCACTGGAACAGGAAGCTGTTCCTATGTTGCATAGGAAGAGTGGTATGTGCATTTCAGGAAAGAGAGGGCTCAATGGAGAAAGAGTGGACTACATGTTCTTCCTAGTAAAGAAAGATATTTTTTCAGTATCACATGTATTGAACCAATGTCACGTGGGAGAATCAATCCTCTGCCTTCGTCTATGAATATTTGTGCTGGAGATCCCCAACTCAGAATGGCATTTTAACAATCGCATCTAACAACAAACACCAGATGACAGGAGGCAGAGCAAGGAGCAAGGTAATGCAGTGAGAGCCATGGTGACACTGGTGACATATGGTGACAAACCAAAGCAAAATAAAAATAGTACCTATTCTCTCCTATCATCCCTATGATATTCTACAGGGGAACAATGCTGGTTCCCACCCCTAGGCAGCATGTCTGAAACAGCCAGAGTCAGCATGAATGGCTCATTCCTCTATGGTCTCTATCCTTGGAGAATTGTGAAGAATTTAATCTTGCCCAACCCCACAATAGATGTGGCTTCTGCTTTAGTTTCTGGGCTCTCTTTCCAATGTCAAGCCTGACTGGGTACTGTTTGCCTGATCGTTGGTTCCCTAGATAGCTTTATACATCCAGATGGGATTTGAGTGGCATTTGAACATACCATAGAAATCACCAAGGTTACCTAAGGTACTTTGCAATACCTTGTGTCCAACAGCCTGGAGACTGAGAAGTTATATGGACAAGGGGACTGTCAACTCTCTCCATATAACAGAACCTCAATAAAAACTCCTAACGACAAGATTGGAGCAGATTTCCCAGGTTGGCAATGCTCCACTCATCCATTTCAGAAATGTAATGCATTTAGAATTCATGGAGACAAGCCCCATGTTTGACACTTCCCTGGACTCTTTCCAGTGTGCTGATAAAAACATATATATTTCCCATGATAAGTCCTAATTATAAATACAACAGCTTTTAGTGCATTCTAAGCCCAAGGAAATTAAGTAACAAAGTTAGTGTCAGAAGTAAATGCAGGTTTGTAAGCACAGATATGCAAACTCACAACCTCACTCCTAAGTTTTCTTTAATACACAAGTGCATTTGTTTACACCAAATCTTGATCGTGTCAAAGGAGTAACTATGTGGGAACAAGTTTAACTTCCTTGCTTATCTACTTTTGATTTGTATTAAAATTTCTAACTATGCATTCTATTTGTAAGAATATTAAGAACATTAAAAAGATTCAAAGTCTCATCATTTCAGCTTTACCCACATTAAACAAGCAAATGAAATGATGGGAGAGGGAAGTGGTTTACAATATTAAAAGAAAGTAAATTTGGAAGCCAGTTTACAGAAGTATGTAATTAGAGTGAAATTAGACATTATGCTTATAATTTATTTTAATCCTTGGAAATATCTTAGAGACGTATATTGAGTCAAGCATATAATATATCTAATTTTAATAGCAATTAGGTCTTTTGAACTATAATTATAATTTAAAAGAAAAATATCATAATTTCTGTAAGCATGTGTGCTGAGTCATAATTTTGTTTTATACAAACCAAATCATAAAACTACTTGGATAAAATATTGGAGTTTTATGATTTCATATACATGCATGTATTAGACAAAATAGAACTCTTTTATTTGCAAAGTAAGAAAAACACAAATTCCTCTAAATACCAAGTTGGAAGTTAAAGTAAGGTTTTATCTCCTGGTATTGGGAATAGAGTTTAAGATGCATAGAAAAATATAAAACAAAATAGATCCTGCCAATTTCGTCTAATTTACTTTTTGAAGATAAAGTAATGTGCCCATATTTAGGCAAAACATGTGTATGTCTGTCTAAAGATATCAAAGAAAATGGCATCATAGACAAAAATAACTGTATTACATTCATAAACTGGGTAAGTGAAGCAATAAGTCATCATTTCAAGCATAAATTCCAAGATAGTATAAAGCACAATAAGATGTATAGAGTAAAAGGAATACATAGGTAAGGTGGTACCTGCCAGGAATTCCAACACTTGATTGGTGGAGACAGAAGAATTCAGAGTTGAAGGTCATCTTTCCTATATATGTAGTGAGCTGAGAATTGAGGCCAGTCTCCAAAGAAGTAGCTGCATGCAGCAGTGCATGCTTGCAATCCCAGCACTGGATAGGAAGGTAGAGGCAGAAGAGCCACAGCTGGGCTACGAGTGAGGAAACCAAGTCTTAAAACAAAACAGAAAGGAGATATAGTCTGTACTATTTGAGAAGACATCTGTGGAGCTGTGGCTTTTGGGTACAGAGGCAGTTTTCTATGTGGTCTCAGGCAGACTCCACATTAGCAGGCTAGTTTCAAAGAGGCAGTGTTCTGCTTTGCATTCTGTTGCTGTGATAAGTACCATGGCCAAAAACAATTTGGGAAGGAAAAGGTTTGTTTGGCTTACAATTCCATGCTATAGTCTATTATTTAGGGAAACCAGGGCAGAAACCAGATCTAAAGCAGGAACCACAGAGGAGCACTGCATATGGGATTGGTTCTCATGGTTTGCTCACTTATGATTTTAAACAACCCAGAACCACCAGCCCAGGGATGGCATTGTCCAGTTGGTCAGGCTCTTCCACATCAATCATTAATCAAGAAAATTTCCCCACAGACATGTTCATAGGCCAATGTGACGGTGGCAGTTCTTCAACTGAGGTTTCCTTTTCCTAACTGACTCTAGTCAAATTGACAAAAATTAAATATCACAACAACAACCACCTAAGAAAAATTTCAAAGCCAGAAGTGAATTGAGTGGACTTTCCCACCTATATGGTACAAAACACTCATTCTTCTTAGCATTCCACAGGAC
Source organism: Mastomys natalensis (assembly GCA_021653895.1). NCBI lineage: Eukaryota > Metazoa > Chordata > Mammalia > Rodentia > Muridae > Mastomys > Mastomys natalensis. Next base: position 51,477 of record JAJTUV010000893.1, read on the forward strand.
AGAAAGCAAACATCAAAAAGTTGAAATAACCTCCTCTATCCTGTCTCACGCCATGGAATAAAGTTATAGATCAATAGGAGAAACTACGGAAAACACACACATTTATGGAGATTAAATAATAAACTGTTTAACAATGAATGGATCACTGAAGAAACTCTAAAGAAAATAAAAATCTATTGTATAGAATGCAGGTAGTCCTCCAAGGAATGTTTATATTGTTAAGTGCTTACATAAAAATAATTATAAAGATCTCAAATAGCTAATGTAATTATATTCTTCAAGACCTTGGAAAAATAACAACAAATAAAACCCCAAAAGCAGTTGACGGAAAGAGCGAGAGCACTGTTGCAGAGCAAGGCAGCCACCGAAAACAGACAATGGCTGTGTCCCAGTAACAATGTATTAATGGATGCTGAAGTGTCAATTTCAGGTATAATACAATATTACTATTCTTTTGATTGTTTTCCTAATCAATTGGGGAAGACTCTTACCACATAGGCAATGAACAGTTTGGCCCCTGAGTAGGCGTCTATCTACTCTTGAACAGAGCTGTTGTCAAGTATAATGAAGGATCAGGTCCTCAGGAAACAAAGCCTCAATCCCAGATAGAACAAGGCACACAGAGAGCAACACATAGATTCTTGAAAAGGAGATGAAAAGCACATTGTTCCCATATAAAGGATACAAAGGATGCTTAGGAGAGAATACCAGCCCTTTAAACTGCTGTGGTCAGTGTTTGGAAGTCCAAGAAAACCAAAGATGAAGCTGGGCCAGTGGCGCATGTACATCTGACTTGAGATTTATTTTGGAAACCTGCAGGAATCTATAAACATGTTCAAACAAGCCACCACTGGGAACAACACTACCATCATTTCCGAGGAAATATATTCTAAGACTAAAGCAATGTGGTATATATTTGGGGGTCCAGCTATGGTTCTTCATCCTCTGCTTCCTCTTTCTCAGGATGTTCAGATGCTGTTGTATATTGGGCTGGGATGAAGTGGAGTCAAGAACAGGAGGGTCTCTAAGGATCCTAGTGCGCTGTGAGTGAATGCAGGCAGGGGTGGGGAAGTTCTCCGAGAATCTTAGGCAAAGGTCTTCTCTGTTGATCTTCAGTGAAACAGTGCTCTGAGATGAATTTAGCTTGTGCATATTTCTTTATTCGGGGTGGGCTTGTAGGCATACACTTTATATGGGATGAAGAAGGGGTGTCTGTGGACCTTGGAGAGTGGAAAGGAGTTTTCAGGCTTATTGAAAATCCTTGGCTAGAGTTTTAAAGTTCTGTAAGTTCCTTGTTTGCATGGAGGAGCATTTCAGGAATCTCAGGTGCTTGCTGGCCAGGTTCTTATCAGCAGAAAGGAAGCTGAGCCTGTGATCTCACCAAGGAGACTTGGCATTTGGCAGATGGAGGTTTTGGACTCCTCAGACAAGGTCAGAAAAGGAGAAGCCCTGCAGGTTAAGAGAGTTCCCTATTTTAGGCTGAGCTCAGAAGGCTATCCAGACAATGGTAGATTTTGACCTTAAATAGCAGGGCCCAAGAAAGCAAGGCACTGTCAGAAAGGTTACTCTGAGAAAAGTTGAGTAATCTGGGATCTTATCAAGAGAAGAAAAATACTAAAATTGTCACCTGTACAGAGTTTATACATTTCCATAAATCAGTTTGCAAAGTCTCACCTTTACCGTTAGTGTTCTTATATTCAAATATTAAGCTTAAAGGCCAAATCCACACCGCCCGGTTGCTTTGGGCATACACAAAACATCTTTAAGTGAGTGAGCTGAGCTGAGCTGTGGAGACACGTGTCTACACTCACAGCTGTTACATGTGTAGTGAGACTGAGGTTTGCAACATGGGTCTTCAAACCATGGTTTCTATTTTTAAATCATTATACCTTCCAATTTTCATGCTAATAATATTCTTTGTCTCTAGGGAAAATTCTTTCCTCTACAATGATAGGAGGGTGCTTTAAAAATGTTTATCAAACGGTTATACAAGTCTAACATCTTGGAGTCTTAAGTATAGCTTTAACAATATCATCAGCTAGGGAAAGAGAGTTCCACCCATAACCTAGTCAGAGAAATGACCTAAATTCTACAAGTGTGTGAAATAGCTCTGCTCAAAGGATGCCTAGAAATCTGTGTGTGTGTGTATGTGTGTGTGTGTGTGTGTGTTCAGATACACTTTACTAGGCTGTTCAGATAAACTTTACCAGGCCTCATTAGATATGCAGAACTTAAATAAAATCTTAGATTTGTGTTTGAAAGATGCATTTTGGAAGACATATTCCTAGCTTATGTGACACACTAAGCAGAGTATGATTGTCTCAATATGCCCATCCTCAGATCGGCTGCAGAGTTTGGTTGTGCTCAACCTGGGATCTGCTGCAGTCACCTTAGCATTTTGGGGGGAACAAACGCTAGTCAAATATTTACCTTAGCATGCTAAGCTGATGGGATGGAGAACAAGCTTCTACCCAGGTGAGGTGATCTTTGTTCATTAAATATACTGGGGAAACTACATTGTAAAGACAGTGATTGCTTCTCTCACCATAGTTACTATGCTGTATTATCCTTTGTCTTTGCATTGGCGAGGTCTTAAAGATACAGCGTAGGCTGTGCTCTAGTCCCAAGACTAAACTAGACACAAGAGGCACCCTGATACAACACAGTCACTTGCCACTTCCTTCTCACTTTTAAATCCACTTTTTACTGCTAATCACTTCTATCCACAATAAGAAATATCACACAATTTATACTGTATCACATATTAGATGGTGTACTTTACACATATGAAGTCAGTTTATGTGCTCAGAATAGAGGTTTTTTGTTTTGTTTGTTTATTTTATTTTGTTGTTTTTAAAAATCTTTTATAGAAGAGGAAATGAATTGGCTAGGGAAATTTTCTTCTTATTCACTGATATTTTGAAAGTAAAATATTTTATTTCTGGAGATTATGTAAAAAGACATTATAGACAAATGAGACTGAGATGAACTTTCTATGATGCTTCTTGGTAAGTGGAGGAACACATTTAGCCCCAGGGGAGATGGAGAAAGCATGGCTTTCATCCTTTTACTGTTTTATTAATATTCATCATCATTTTTGAGGCTTTATGTGAGGTTTCATAGCACACGTTAACTGCACATTAGCGTATATAAGCACCAAACTTTAAATGGTGGATGCATTAACCCCAGGTTCTATATCTAGTGAATAGTCTTCAATCCAGGCCATGTGACCCACAACCTGAACCTTTCCTGGCTCTGTTAAGTTTTTAGAGTTAGATTGCCTCTTCTGTGCTCTCCTTAGCTCTACAAATTCATAGTTCTTGTCAGAAACTAGCTTTGTTACGTAAAACTTAATTTACCTGTAAAAAAAACCTCAGACTCTTTGCAGGTTAAGGTTGGAAGGGTTGGCTTTGGTAGTACTGTAGGGTGGAGGGCAAAGCAGTGAGGTAATGGAGAAGCAGGCATGGGAAGTCTTCCCTTCTTTTCTCTGGCTTAGAGTACAGGATGTGAGGAATAGCAGAAAGAAAAGTGAGATAAGATTAGATAACCATAGGAATAAGGTTGAATGAACGGGCACATTACAGTGAGGTGTAAGAGAGCCATTTGTTCCCATGATGTCTTATAGACTACAAGGCCATAGACTCGAAAGATTGTTGACAGTTATGCAGACATGATGAAACCTAAGTACAAGGCTGGACAGTAGGTATGATAAGAACAATGTGTGCCCATCTGGAATGTGATGGAGCTGAGTCTTAGAGCCCTCTTTTGACAGGCCTGAGTGAATGTAGATCATTACTTTGTTTCAAACAAAACCAACTGTGAACAGATGATAGGGTGATCAGTAATATTCTTTCCAACAAGAAGCCCATTTTTTTTTTTTTTTTGCACCATAAGCATGGTTTTAAGCATCTCTCAGAAACAATGGCCCCATGCTTTGGAGCATGGTGGTGCTCCCCAACCACAAGGCTGCCCTGCCCAAGCCCTTTGCTGTCAGGCAGCTCAGTGAGTTTCTCTGAACCCACTAATGAATCTGAATGGCAGTAAAGGGAGGGGTTGTTACCTCACATCCCCTCCTGACAGAATTTTAATGCAAAGAGGGAATTCTGACATTTTGATTAACGATCTGTCTTGCTCTCCCTAAAGAATTCTAGATGGTGGGAGTTTAGAGATGGTATGTGCTTTGGGATGAGGAACAATGTGTAGCAAAGAGAAGAATTATTTTAGGGAGAAGGTTTTCTTTAAATATGAATCCAGGAAAAACTTGAGCCCAGAATCGACCCTTATGTATGAGTGAATTAGTGTTTTTTATAATTTGTAGTTTCTTGTCCCATAAATGGCTGGTGCCGTATTCTACCACAGAGGGCTCTTTTGGCAATTACATAGCTCCTATGTGCAAGGTGTCATGTTTATTATTTGGTCACTGCTCCTCAAATGATGCTCTTGGACAGTGAAGATGATTTGACTAAGAAGTGAGGACCTGGGCTGCTCAAATGCATGGGACCATCACAGACAGACACAGTAGGCAGCTGGCAAGTGGTCTCTCATAGCAGCAGGCAGGTCCAGCTCCTCCTGTCCACAACACATGTCTGCTCACAAGCTTTTCTTATGTGTGTATGCACATATCATAGTATTCCCCATCAAAAGTAGTCACTGGTAATGAAAACTGTTCACAATATTCATTATGTTTATTTTAAAACTCTGACTTGAACATGTTAGTTAGCACTGACAATAACTTCTCAATTGTGTTAAAATGTGATTTTTATACAAGTCATTCCGACCAGTAGATGTTGGATTAAGGTGGACGTGAGTTAAATATGCTGTGTTTTTCTTACATTTTCTGCCTTTTTTTTTTTTAAGTTGAAGTCTTGTACAGGAGCTGCAGTTGGCTGATTTGGTCAGGCTGAGTACTGGTGACCCCCAGTACTTCTTGCTCTCCCTTTGTCAAAAACTTCTTTGTCGCCACCTTCTTTGTACAGAGATTGCAAGAACCTGGCGTTATAGTTGACTGTTTTCTTTTGGAAGGCTCTGCTTAAGAATCTAGTTTCATGGCTGGAGTCTTGCTGAACTGGTAAAGTGCCATTGCACAAGAATGAGAATGCAAATCTAGATCCCTGGACCCCATGTGAAAGAAAAGAAAATCTGAATGTGGTCATATATTACTGTGTCTGCAACCTTCGAGCAGGGCATTCAGAGACAGAAAGAGTGATCCCTGAAGCTTGGTTCCAGCCAGTCTAGTCCACTGAGTGAGTTCCAAGTTTGGTGAGATACCCTGATTCAATAGATAAGGTGGAATTTTATAACAAAAGAGAGTACCTATAGTCTGTCTGTCTGTCTTTGTTTCTCTGTATGTATGTGTCTCTCTCTGCCTGTCTCTGTCTCTCTGTCCCTCTCTCTGCTCTCTGTCTTTGTTTCTGTATCTGTCTTTGTCTCTTTGCCTCTTCTCTCTCTCTCTCTCTCTCTCTCTCTCTCTCTCTCACCACAACACACACACACACAGAGAGAGAGAGAGAGAGAGAGAGAGAGAGAGGAGAGAGAGAGAGAGGAGAGAAAGAGGAGAGAGAGTGGAGAGGGGGGTAGGGAGGGCGAGAGAGTGAGCGAGCTGCTTCCTGGGTCCTTCTCTGAGATTTAGATGCAGGGCATCAGGATACAGCTTAGGCAGATGGCTTCCTGATAAGCACTCCTGGAAGACCAGCACAGGTGCTCATAGGCAAGGAACTGGAGAAAATGCTTTTATTAGTTTATTTATTTTCCCTCCTGAGAAGAAGCAACTTTATCTAGCCTAAACAAATTTTCTACATTTTTACCAGCCTCATCCTCCTTTCAACATCCCCAATTCATAAATGCTCAATATAAATTTACATGTGAAAAAACCATCCACTTCCTTACTCCCAGGGACCCTCTCTAATCTTAGAAACATTTCAATGTTTGCATTTAAATCTCTATTGGAACCATTTTCTCCCCCATTTCTAGCTTAAAGTCCCCACTCATACATAATTCTAAATCATTTTCCTGAGTCAGATATTTTGTTATTCTTGCTGTTCAAACTTTGATGGGAAAACTTAGACCTCATGCTCTCATTTCCTGTCCCCTTTACCTCCCTCATTTCCTCCCCTTCTCTCCCTCCTTTTCTTCTTCATTTCCTGTTTTTTTCTCTAATAGCCTCATTAATTCTATCTGTGTCCTGGTTAAGATAAAATTGCAGATGGCCCCTGTTTGCCATCGAGTGTAATTAAATGATAATAATATGGGCTTTAAAATTACTAGATGAAAGCACCTTGTATGTGCTTTCAGACCTTAGCAACACAAACATGGCCACGCGTGCAGCTTGAGACTGACATCAGGAGATCTTTAGATGCCTTTCTCTGACACAAAGTGCTGTGTTTTTGTTTGTTTGTTTTGGTTTTTTTTTTGTAATGAGTCCTCTAGATCTTTCACTTCAGACTTCTTTCTATCTGCAAATAAATGAACAAAAGCATCCTTGTACTCTTCATTCAGAATCTCAGTGCAGTGAGATTGCTCTAAACCTCTCTGTTTTAAAGGCCGTGGTGAGGTCTTGGTTTTAGGGGTACCTGGTAAAGAATATACTATTGAGATCAGAGCCTGGGAACCCTAAAAGCTAGGCTTAGCTACCTTTCTTCAATAGACCAATTTAAAGTAGGAGCCAAAAACAGACAAGGGGGATTTACTCAATGTGCTCACACTGGAAAGGGGAGCAAATGGGTATGATAACCATCCCAAATTCATCTTTGGTATCCTGACATAAAGTTATGCTTAAAGAGAAGACCAGAGCTCTGCACAACTAAGGAGTCCCGATTGGGGTGGGGTTCAGCCATCATCACTGGCTTAGCTCCAGTTTCTCCTGGAGCAGTCTGACGGATGTCATAGCTGTGACCTCTTTCCTGGGACAAGCTTCTTCTGAGGCACAGCATCAGCCTTTATCCCAGCATCTGATTATTTGTGAAATCCCCAGGACTTGTGAGCCACTGTTTTAATTTTCTGACAGCCAAAGAGAGGAACATAAGTATTTCTTCAAGGTGTCTTCACTCCTGCCCGGAAAGTTACAACACCATAGCTTAAAACGATAGGAGATATTGTTGACTTTTAGCCTTTGGTACCACTTTATGAAGCATAGATTACTGTGGAACCCAGCCAGTGAGATCATGTTTAAATACATGCAGAACATTTAGCACTTGATAGCTAACCAGGAGTGGTTTTTATTCTCCTTTTGACCCTTTCCACAGGCTACATAAATTCTATGAAAGGTTCTAAACTTCCAAAGAGCAGGTGATACCTGGAAAAAAAAAAACTGGGACCAGTTTTTGTCCCCATTACCTTACACTCAGATCTGGAAGCATGTAATCATATGGAAAATGTAAAAGAAGAAGGAAAAAATTTTGTATGTTGTTCTCACTGGCCAGAGCAGCAGCAAAAGCCCCCATTAAAGAAAATTCATAGAGGAGTGACCTATAATTAGCTGTGAGGTCAATTAATCCATTCATTCATTTTCATGTCATAGAGTTTTCCTGTTCCCAGCCCTTCCTTTTCTCCATTTACTCCTCCATGGGTCAAGTATAAACGAGTTCAATTCCTTTGAAAATTCAGCCAAGGAGCATAAACCCTTCTTTTATTGACAGGTCAATAGAATTGTTACCCAGAGGAAATAACAGGTTACTGAGTTTCCCTGGGTAACTCTTGAGAAGGCTTTGCTACTTGGTTTGGATTGCATCTGTGCGGATGGCACAGCTGGGATAAAGTGACAGCTTTTTAATGACTCCCTTTTAATAATGTTTGCAAGCCCCAAGAACTAATGATTTAGCTATCAATCAAGTGTGCGCTCCTCACTTGTATAGTTTGCATTTCCCAGCTGGCCACAGCTAGCACACTTGTTAGTGCCTACGAGTGTGATGCAATCTAAACTGATAGAACAAACTGAGTCTACATTCAAGCACAGGCCTTGATCATAGGGATTCCTAGGTGAACTTTCTTGGAAACAGGAAAGTAGCTCAACTGAGCAAGTCTTTACGACGGCCCTAGTCTGTGCAAGACAAGATACTGAACATAAGCAGTCAGTGGCAGAAAGGCAGCCGTGCATTCAGAATAAGACTTTATTTGTACAAGAAGGGTCTCAGCCTTAAACAAATGTATGCATAAGCGACACTTAGTAGACTCAGTGGGTTATGTGTTTATATATGGTATGTATAGATGTATATGTGTAATAATAGTTTTTAAAAGGAGAGATCAGGAGTTTGGGATGGAGTGGGAATACCAGAGGAGTTAGAGAGGGTAGAGGGAGTACAAATGATATTATATTACTCATGTATAAAACTCTCCTGATGAAGAAAGTCACAAGATGAATCATATTTTGAGATTTTTTTTCCTCTTGCATTGATATTTTTCCCTGTTATCTAGGACTAGGAAGGATTGTAACACTCTCCAAATATGGCCCCCATCAACCCTTTATGGCTACTGTCTCCCAATCATAAGCCAACATTTGCAAATTGAAACCCTGAGAGCCAGCCCTGGCAGGCCAAGTGAAAGGAGAGGCCTGGAGGGTCACTGGTGAGCACGACAGCACATGGCCTGGAAGGGTAGTGGTCACCACACCAGCCTGGGCTTTGTTCTGTGTTCTTGTCCTGTGAGCCCAGGAACCTCAGATTTCCAATTTTTAAGAAGGGCTGCAACCCATCTTTTTATACAAACTACCTCTTATCCCACTCTATAGAGCAGACACCATTCTCCAGATAAAGTCTTACAAATCTAGAAGAAGAAAGAAAATTTGTGGTTCCAAGAGGCAAGAGCTTCACTCCTGGTCCCTCAGGCTGGAGAGGCTAGGATGGCCTCATAGAGACCTAGGACAGAGCTGTTCCAGCTACTGCAATTACAGTGTGCTTCTAGGAAAGCCTGCAAATGTCAAAAGGAGCTTGTCTACATTATCTTTTGCACAAGGATAGATATGGATCTAATTTTTTTTTCTTTATGATGTCATCAAGGTTTCCTGCATATTTCTCCAAGAATTGTCTTTTCTCTGATGTGTATTTCTGGTATCTTTACTGAGAGTCAAATGGCCCTGTGTATGAGTTTATTTCTGGGTCCCTTGTTATACTTCATTAACTCTGTTGTTTGTTTGTTTGTTTGTTTTAGTTGTTTGATACAGTGTCTTAGGTCAGCCAGGCTGGCCTTGAATTCCATATGCAGCTGAGGCTGGCTTTGAACTCCTGATTCTCTTGTTGCTGCCTCACAGGTGCTAGAATTATAGGTGTGAAGAACCATTGACTTTACTGTAAGAAACGTTGAGGATGGTTGAGGAGAATGAGAGAGAACATGCAAGGACTTTCAGAAAGAACACCAGTAGCCCAGAAAATATAAACAAGTGTGTCACTCAAGGAAATGGAGGCATGGTTCAGCTCGGCTGCACACCTGAGTATGTCTCCTGAGGACATGTAGAGTCACACACACTGGTGCATGCCTGTAATCTAAGTGTTCCTATGCTGTGGTGAAAGATGGGGACAGGAAAGTCCCCAGCAGCTCAAAAGCCAGCTAACCTGACAGACACAGACGCAAACACAGAGAGATGTCCCCTCAAGCAAAGACAGTGAGGTACTGACACCAAGGTTGCCCTCTGACTTCCACGAAGTTCTGTAGCTCATTCATACCTGAAAGCATTTCGGGGAATAGAAGTTGAAACTACATTGAGATCCCCCCTCATCTCAGTCAGAGGCTGTCATCCAGAGAACAGAGTGACCTAGTGAGGATACACAGCGAAAGGGCTGCTCATGCACTGTGGGGAGAGTGGAAACAGTCTAGCTACTACACCAATCAGAATGAAGATTCTTTAAAAATAGAAACAAAACTACCCTGTGGTCAAGCGTTGCCCCTTTGGATATGTGTGTGAAGGGATCCAGGCCAGCAAGATGCAAGGATACCTTTTGCACCCATGTTTCCTGAAGCACTGTTTATAACAACCAGTTTATCCAGTTACACTGGGAACAGATGAACAGGCAAGGAAAAGTGGCCACCATTCAGAAGAGGGGCAGGAGCATGGTGGGAACCCGCAAGAAAATGGGTGGGCTGGGTGCCATGTGAGGTGGAGTGAGCCAGACTGAAAGACATATTTTTTTTCTCGTGTAAGGAATCTAGGCAAGGCTGGCCTCGGATTTGTTACCCTCCCACCTGTATCCCTAGTAGGTTAATAGGTCCGAGCTATTATGTCTGGTTCTTGCTGCCTTTTACAATTTTCCCCTAGGGAAATCTTTTCCTGTTGCTAATTGGAAACACAGGTTAACTGATGTCTTTTCTGCTATATTTTAATTACAAAGATGCTTTTTTGTAGATACTCAAGTTTGCAAACATGACCTGGATTCTAAAAATAAAGTATTACATACTCAAAACTCCAAATTTCATATAAACTTAGATTTTTCTGTCATTTCTTGTCAAATGTAGTTTTTCCCATAGAAGGGGGGAGAATGGAAGACTATCTCTTTTCAGTCACTGACATCTGATATTGTCAGGCTCAGTGGAATGACGGGTTCCGGTTGCTTGCTCCTTGGCCAGGTCCCTGTGTCTCTGAGGTCCCTAAACTGAATCTCCCAGGAATGCAAACCACTTCCTGACCTGCAGTCCTCCATTTTTCTTGATGTTTTGTTTTCTGTCACCATAGCTATTTGTTTTCTTTTTGATTGACCTGTAGGTTTCTAAACCTATCTTTGCCTCTACTGTTACTACAGTGCAAAATCGCAGTGTCAAGAGGATCATGGAAAGTACATTTAAAATGTTCTCCCCAGTTAGGCACACTGTACTATACACACAACTAAGCATTGTTCTTTCTTAGCATGAAATTTCTAGGGAAGACTTGCTACTCGTTATGTATACCTGCTTAAGTGCTGTGCATGAGTTCATGGAATAAGAATGGAGAAAGCCAGGCTAAATTGACCTAATATACGTGGTCTGTTATGAAGGGGACAAAGATGAGTTCTTGGAAGAGACAGTGATGATGTAAATATCCAAGCAAGAAAAGGAGGTTGGCATCTGTTAGTTTGGTTGTTGAATAATATCCCCCAAGGTACTAAAAGCTTGGACATCAATGTAATGTCACTGGGAGGAGCTATGAATCATTAATGTGTAGGCCCTGGGATGAGGTCCTTGCCTCACTGGAGGCACACCTGCAACAGGAGTTCTGAAACTGGTCTCCATCTCTTTCATCCTTTGTTGACTGGCTTGTCAATTGCTCTCTTTAGGGTAAATTGGTTTATCAGAAGCCCAAAGAGATGGACTCTGTTAGAAATATAGCGATACCTGTCTATAACCCCAATGCATGGTAGGTAGAAGAGGAGGACCAGAAATTTGAGGTCATGCATCAGTTATATATAGAGTCTCGTCAGTCAATGATACACGAGAACTTGCCCCCCCCCAAAGAAAGAAATTATATGCTGTGGAGTGGTTAATACTTCAAGAAGAGAAAGCGTAGAGAGAGAGGATGGAAGGGCAGATGCAATGTGTAGTAGAGCTTTGTCTTAAGTGCAACAGCAGACTGCACATGGGAGAGGTGCAGGCGATGGAGGCTGCTGAGAAGTGTAAGAGGAGAGCATGGGTCAAACACAGCAGGTGGTGGATGCCTGAGCCAGAGAGCAGTGGTGCAGTGATGGAGACACACCTGGGGACCCATTGGGGTGACACATGTGGGTCACAGGGAAGTGGGATCCTCAGAAGTTCACACCTTGTTGCAGTTTGCAACCTAGATAGGCTGCCTTCTGTGCAGAATGAGCTGGCAGACAGTTTGTTGGAGTTGTTGTTGGTAAGGAAATCCATGAATCTTGGGTGAGGTAACTTCAAACCTTCAAGGAGTTTTGGAGCTTTGATTCTGTTAATGTCAACCTACCTTGAATTTTCCCTTTTTGTTCTGAACTCTTGTTATATAAAAAGGAATAATCTTCCTAGAGCATTCACCAATGCTTTTGGCCTGAGATTTTACCTCCCCTTATAAAATCCCAGAACCCACTAATTGCCCAAGGTGATGGGCTACTCACTTGTTTTGGGCTTGTCACTTTGATACAGATATTTGGATTCAGATTCTGGGATTCTGCCAGGCTGCTGCTCTGTCCTGTTGAACTTCTGCTAGTCCTTCCTGATTCCCATCGCCCTGCTTCACCTCCTCCATCCACCTCCCTAACAAATCCCTGCCAACCCCTGTGGCTCCCACCAAAGTAGGAAAACCAATAATCCCTTTCTTCCATTGGTTCTTCACTTTTTTTTCCCCTTTGGAACAAGTAAAGCTGCAAATGTGAAAACTAGACACCAGATGGCGCTGTAACACTACATTCCAATACAGCGCACCCGTTTTGTGCGTTCAGGGGACCGGAAATCTTTTGTAATTGTGAAATTATTATGCACAGCTCCAGATTAGCTCAGCTTGAATTAAAGTTCATACTTCAACTTCCCAGAACATATTGAGTTTATGGAGGTAGTGGTGGGAGAGAGAAAGAGTCAGAGGAAGAGGGGAGAGAGACCTGTGGATTGAGATAGAAATGGAGAAGAATAAAGAGAGAAGAAATGGAGAGAGAATAAAGAAAGAGAAGGAGGGTGAGAGGGAGGTAGAGGGGGAATGGAAAGGAAGAAAAGAAGAGAGAAAATGGGAGAGAAGGACAAGAAAGAGGACAGAGTGAAAAGATAGAGATGGAGGTGGGGTGGGGGGTGGGGGAAGACAAGAAGAAGTGAAAAGATCCAAAAAGCACACATGGGCTGTGCACGCTGGAGCAGGGGGCTATCCCAAAAGCTGTTGCCTGTACGTGGGCTATCCTCTGCTAGCTCAGCTGCCTGGTCTTGTGTCAGTGGGAGAGGAAGCGCAGAGACTTGAAGTGCCAGGGTGGGGGGATATCCACGCGGAACCTCCCACCCACTCAGAAGAGAAGAAGCTGGGGATGGGAGTGGGGTGTGGCGGAAGGACTGTGGAAGGGGTGACTGGAAGGGGCCAGTGAGAAGGCTGTAAAGTGAATAAGTAAAAAATAAAATTAAATTTAAAAATAGGTGAAAGGATGAGATTAGGGTGAGAAGAGAAAAGGAGGCGGGTCAGGGTTGGGAAGAGGGAAGCTCTGTTAAGAACGATGATTTTTGATGTTTGATTGATCAGATCTCTTCCTCTGTAGGTTCAGACCAGAGAGGACTATGGGACACTGCAACGTGAAGCACGTGCCCCCGAGCAGACACTGTGCCCTGCACAGAAGCTCGGCGTGTTGCGGCCTTCACTTTACCTAGAGGAGAAGTGAGACTCATAACAGTGACTGTACAACGAAAGTCACTTCAGGCGCCAGCATCCTGGCGAAACACAGCAATACAATCAACAAACTTTCCTTACTTTAAGATGCAATTATCGTTTTTCTATCATTTAAAATTATTGATATAATCAGCATGGATAATGATTTCAATTATTAAAACAGTTAATGAAATCAATGAGAATAGACCCCGCTATTATGTCCAACTACAGAATAGACATGCTGTTTTGTTGTTGTTGCTAGTTTAACATAACTTTTTATTAGGTTAGCAGTCAGTAATGACCATGGCATAGTTTAAGAAACTTTGATGACTTAAAAAATTCTAGTGATAGTATAATGGCTTAAAGCATATCATCTATTTGTAAATTTGGAGGAAAACTGGTAAAATAAAAATATTGTGGAAAGGAAAATCTTCAAAAAATTGCTACTTCAAATTTGGAAAATTGGAGCGTGTTATGACTGTGCTTCCTCCTGCAATTCAGCATGCAGGAGCTGGAGGCAAGAGGACGAGAGGACCATGGTCAGTCTTTCATCTGCAGTCAGCAGAAGGTTAGCCTGGGCTGCATGGGACAGTCACAAACAGGCAAACCAAGACAAGCAACGAATCCATGTGACAGCTGCATTGCCAGGCTAGCTGACTCTGGATAAAGGAGCAGGGGGCATTAATCTGCATTGTGTTTCTTCTTGGAAAGAGGAAGAAGTATTATCAAAAGAATGTGCGGAACAGGAGATGAATTGAGAGAAAGAGGCCATGTTAAGAAACAAGGTAATACTGCTAGTTTCATGTCTATAGTTGCCTTGTGTTCTGTGAGCATACACTTGTGATGCTGGCAATTGTAGCATGCAGGTACAGTTCACAAATACACCCATGTTCGGTAAAAGTGCATTTGCGTGGAAAGTGCCATATTTTTTTTCACTGTAGGGAATAGAGTGCAGCTTGCTGGCCAGCTTAGTGATCTCTGACTGCTTCCCTACCTCCTGGAAGCCATCTGAATGTCCACAGCTTCCAAAGTGCCTTGGGTTCACTTAGGCTAAAGGAGCCATTTATCGTGAAGATATCTCATTTTATTCCCGAGGGAGTTTCATCGTTTTGTATTTGTGAAAACTGTCAGTGTGTCTCTCTCAAAACGCAATTATCTGAACTCAGCAAACCGCACAGAGTAGACCCCTTGTCTTCAGCGTCATTTTATTAAGAGCAAATTAGACTGGAAAAATGATCGTCTTAAAATGCGTTTTCAATAGATTGCTGTCAGGCTTGCTACCTGTCAAATAGAGAGGCCTGAAGCTTCACAGTGACACATGGATTAGCCCAGTCTTCCCTGCTGCGTGAAAACAAAGGCAATTGGTGATGCATGGGGCAAATGCATCTTAAGACAGAGATATCAACAAAGGAATGTGACAGCATGAAAAGGCAGAGTGAAGCCTGCTCTCCGCATTTGCAAAGAGATTCTGTCTGAATCCATAACTTCAATATACTATGAGACAGAAGAAGAGAAAACACGCATTAAGTGTAATTGTTCATTGGAACTCCGCTTTAGCAAATGCCGATTTCGTGCTCCAAAAGGAGAACAGGTGGGAACAAGAGATAAAATTGATACTATTACAAAAAGTTATTAGGAAAATGCACATGGAATTAGAATCATTTGATTTTTTAAAAATCATCCATCATTGAGACTTGAGTGTTCAAAATTCCCATCTACTAATCAATCCAAAAATAAAGGCTCAGAAACACAAAGGAAGCAAACATCAAAAACCCTTTTCTCAGATAAGCTGGGCTTGTGAAATCTGATTGTTTGGGGCTTGTCTGGAAAAGAAACATTGAAGTGGAAACTTCTGATTTCGTTGGAAAGTCAGTTATGATAAATGATGTTTTGCTGGAGTACACAGGTGAAAAGATGTTTTGCTAAAGCAGACACATGAAAGAATGTTTTCCTGAAGCCGACACAGGTGAAGGGACGTTTTGCTATAGCAGACATGTGAAAGGACACATGATGTTCACAAGGGATATAAACATGACCCCACAGACAGTGGGAGCTTGAGCATTGGTTTGCTTGGGTCAGCCTCACTATTTTCACTAACAACACACATGTCTTGGTTTACCTTACATTTCGTTGCTGAGCTCCACTTGAGGTGATGTTAGAGAGAAAAACCTCACCAAAGAATTTCTCGTGAGGTTCCTGCCAGTCTTTCGATTTCTTCTGAATTGAACTGCCCTTTCTAGTTCATGTGCGGGATCTGCCCAGAGGACTGGACTGGTGTTTGTTACTGGACTGAACTGCTGATATCCTGACAATGAAGACTGGACTGGTTAGAAATATTTCTAAATAAGTCTGCTTCCACCGTGTCCTAATAACTTTTCTTTTCCACTCCCTCTGATGTGTGCTGGGCTAGATAGGAAAGTTGAATGCTTATTAAAGTGGGCTGAGAAAAATTTATGCCTGCAAAATATATATGAAAGTTTGGTAATAAATAAATAAATAAATAAATAAATAAATAAATAAATAAAGATAGCCTCAGTTGTGGGGAAATAATCATGTTTTTGTTTGTTTGTTTTTAAGCATTCCATGTGAATGGTCACACAGTATACTCATCTAAGCAGTATGCTTCAACTATACAGATGTGAAAGCTTCTCGAATGGCCTCCTTAATCCCTGTTCCCCAAGGAGCTCTACAACCCAGTATAAGAATGCAGTACAGAAGGCAGTGAGGACCATGATACTTGGGATTACAGGAACTGCACTTCGAAGCTCTACCTCAGATGCTATCAAATCCAAATTAAGGTTGGATTAGTCACACCGAGCCACTGTGAAGTCAGGCAAAGCTCAGCATACATTTCCCACATAGCCTCAAGGGATTTGCCTAAAGAGCAGGTCTTAAAGGTCCACAGTGGCACTCCTGAGAAGAGCCACCCCACCGAAGCTCACTCAAAGCATAGGCATTTCATAGAGCAGCAACATATTTCCTAGTTAGTATGTTAGGTTCATTCATAATCATGTATTGAAGCTAGAAAAACAAGGCAAACAAATGTCAGCCGTCCTTTGACTCTGCCAGAGTTCATGTCTGTGAAGCTATGCGTAATTATTCATAAAGATCTAAAGAGATTAGAAGTCAGTAGTTAGGAGGTGGGGAAAGGGCTCAATAGGTTAGAATGCTTCCTGTGCAAATATGAGGACATGAGTTCAAATACCAGCATCCATGTAATTGGTGCTCACACATAATACTGGAGATTGCTGGCCACAAATCTAGCTCCAGGTTCAGATGGTGAGAGACTATCCCTTAAATGAATCATCAGGAGAGTGAAAAGGCAGGACATCCAATGTCCTGCATGCACACAGGTACACACATTTGTACATAATGTGCTCATACACCAAACACATACATAGAAAACACACACACACACACACACACACACACACACACGGAAAATGCAGTTCAGTAGGGTGATGGCAACAACTGAGGAGAATCAATGAAGTCTCCACATCACAGCTCTGCTTGCTAATAGAATTCTGCCTGAAGCAGGCTAAGCATGCAAAGAAATGATCCCACCCACTTGCTTTTGGTTAATATCTTTGTGCTTTCTCTATTGATTAGATTTCTTGTGAGCAAATGGCTCTCTTTTCTCCAGGAATCCCCCTTGATTTCTCATCTTGAGGAGTGTAAACTCACACCACAGAAGCCTCAGTGTGTGCTTACCTCCTACGATCTTCACTGGTTCTGTTATTAGATTTTTCCAAGTCATTGTACCAATAGTTAGATTACGCTGTTATATCCATATTAACACGCTGCGTTAGATGAGGTAGCTTCCAATAATATAAGACAGTCAATATTTGATTATTTAAACAAGGGTTATTTGCTCTCATTAGGCTCAACATCCACTCATCTAGGACTCTTACAACGCTTCTCAGTGTAATGGGAGTAGGGATGCCTTTCTTCTGAGAATCCATCTGAGGATGTGATTTTTCAGTCACATAGTCATCTCATGCAGCCAGCATGTTCCATCTCTGGCCTTTCTGAGCTCTGTAGATAGAAAGAAAGAACATGCATAGGAGTGCTGCCCTTGTCTGGAGAGTGAACCTTTGCCTTATGGTGCCCAACATCTCCTGTTTACATTTCAGTAGCTGCATGGTGCCAGGTAACTACCCTAGCTTGAAGACCAACTTCTAGTTGGACTCAGAATCAGAATTCTGTTTGCATGTTGACAATTGGCAGGCTCTACCTTATGCTGACATTTTACATACTCTAGGTAGTATCTAATATGATATGCATTTTAAAAATTCTTCACTAGGTTGGCAAGATGCTTCCTCAGGTCATGGCACTTGCTGCCAAGCCTGACATTCTGAGTTTGATTCCTAGAACCTGTGGTGGAAGGAGAGAAGTGATCCCTGCACTTAGTCCTCTGATCTCTATACATATTCCTTGATATGCCTCTTGCCTGTCTTAAATAAATAATTACGTACATAAATACATCTCTCTAAAATGATTTGCTATTTAACTGCAAAGGGTATAAAATATCTTGGGGGAACAGACTGATGGAAAAATGGTTTGTGTTCCAACTTGGGAATATGGAAAAGTTGTGGTATATTGTTTTGCTTTTTACACAGATACATTCATTTTTAATTTGAAAACCAATATTGACTTATTGTAATGAGGGAGACAAAGGGGAAAGCAACACTAAGGTAAAGGAATCATTCTTTTATTATCTGAAAGTCGAAGATCCCCAGGTGAGTTATGTCAGTTGCACCTGTTGGAGCCACACTTAGTATGGTAGCATCGAGCACAGATAGTGCAGGAAGATTCCAGCAGACACCGAAACCCACATAGTTTGGCTGAGTGACCTAGATCCTAGCCCCATGGGTGCAATGGGGTATAATACAGTCCTACTCCACTGTTAAACAGAGCAACCCACAGAAATATGCAGTAGCAGCAGCAGCAACTGTGCTGGGTGGTTTGACTGACAGTTTTCACAGCTGTTCTTCCTGATTTTGGACAAGTCATTTAACCATGGGGATGTGTTTTTGTTCAAGTCCATGGGCAAATTAAAAGACGCTAGTAATGGAGCTCAGTAAACCACTCAGGGAATGTTAGATCCAAACGGGATGCGTTATCAGCATTGCCACAGTGATGGAATATTTTCCCTGGCCAGCTTTCTACTTGTTAAGAAAGTTCCTGCTTTTGGATTATTCCAGTAGAACAAACAGGGGCAGCGGGGAGGGAAGGAAAATATTTTGGATCTTTTTAAAATCAAAATCATACTTGATAAGTGAGGATGGAATCCTTTTGATCTATAGCTGCAGGTACTCAAATATTTACTTGTAAGAAACTAAAGCCATGTTCTAAAGTATTCCCTGTGATTTTTTTTTTTTTAAAGGAAACCTTAAGTGGAAAAAGTGTGGTTTCAAACTGTGTGCCAGAGATATAACATTCTGACCCAAGGGAGTTCTTACCTTTGTGACACTGGTCTACCTTTGTAACAAATAATGGGCACTATAACCAGTACCTGTGTACAGAGTTCTTTCAGAGGAGGGCAGTAATGTTATCTACCTTGATGAAGGGAGTTATCTCCACACCCTGCCTCAGCTGGGGGAGATTCCAAAAGCAGCTAGCCTTAACTGCAGCTCAATTCCCACACAGGCCCTCATTTCTAGTTGCTTTAAATCAGCGGTTCTCAACCTATGGGTTGCAACTTGTTTGGGGGGTCACATATCAGATATTCTATGTATCAGATATTTACATGACGATTCATAGCAGTAGCAAAATTATAGTTATGAAATAGAAATGAAGTAGTTTTATGGCTGGGGGTCACCACAACATGAGGATCTGTACTAAAGTGTCACAGCATTAGGAAGGTTGAGAACTATTGCTTTATATGGTCTCTGACAAGTACTAAAGAAAAGGTTCAGTACGATTTTCCTAATTGTTAAGGCTTAGGTAGGTTCTAAGACATTCTTTTTATGCCTCCCACATAATTTTCTATTTGTGCGATATATTGAATTTCTATTCCAATTTCCCTTAATTTTCCTTAAGGGACATTTAGTACTTGATAACAGCTTTTTCTAAATTGATACATCAGAACTTTTGCTTTTCTTGCCATTTAGTTCTAATCCTTTAAAACGAGGCTGGGTAGAGGCTGGTGCTTCGGTTTTGTGTGTATTTCTGTTGTTCCAGTTTGCCCTCATTTCTACCTCCAGGGCATCCTTCTTCACTTTTTGCCCTACTTTGCTTTCTGCTGATGTCACCACACTGACCAAAACAAGGAAATGCAGGAAAGGGTTTGCTTGACTTCCACTTCCAAGTCACAGCTCATCCTTGAGGGAAGCCAGGGCAGGGACTTAAGCAGAACCTTGAAGCAGAAAAAGAACCCTGTTGTCTCACTGTCTGTCTGTCTGAGGCTCCTGGTCAGCATCACCTAAGAAGGGTATGGTACCACCCACAGTGAGCTGAATCTTCCTCTAGCAATCAACAGAAATCATGACAAACCTTCACAAACATCCTCAGACCAACCTGATAAAGACAGTTTCTCAATGAAGACTCAATTAAGACAATTAAGACTTTTTCCTGGTGATTCAAGGCCGTGCTGTTGATAGTTGACACTAACCAGGACACTCCACTTCTGTGCTACATTCATCTTCTGGATGGCTTCTATCTGCTCAGTTTTCTAGATAAGCCCCTCATAGCATCTTTTCCATGAAGTCAATATTCTCTCAACTCCCAAATTTAAGTTCACATTTCTTTTTTTTTCTTTTGAAAAATGTTGATGCTTATATTAACTATTCTTTCTGTAACATCTATAATGAGGTATATCTTACCAGGCTCTTGGCTCATGGATAATCTTGACAGCTTTTGTTCTGTTCGCCTAAGTATTGCTAAGCAGCAGGTCCATGGGCTTTTCAGCTACCAGGTTCCACTCTTATTATGTGGGGTGTAGCAACGTTGTGTGTATATGATATATATGAGTCCTGAAAAGGCCAAGTCTCTAGATTGTGACAGATGTCCATAGCTGGGTGATTGCTTGTCAGAATGCTGGCTGCTCATGAAGGGAAATTCTCTGTGGATGTGGCTGCCATGGGAGGAACTGCTGGCCTTGTCTCAAGTGCAGGCTGTGATCCAAGGATGAAAACTCAGCTCCCTTTCAGCTCCTGAGTGCTCGAACAATGTCACAGTTGCCCTTTGCTGGGAATGTTTTGTGTTCTGTATGCCTTTAACAGGCTTGGCCCTGTCTTCCCTTCCTCATTAAGCCCTGTGCTCATCCTTTCCCTTTCATGTGTCATCCTTACTTTGGAAAAGGGGGAATCTCTATCTTTCAAGTAAATGTTTTATCCATTACAACAGTTCACCATATCCTCCAGGCGTAAATCTTCAGTAAAGTCAGAAGGAAGGCGGCAGATCTTTTTTTTTAACTCCTCTTTTTCTTTGCTTTCACCCAATTATGCTGCTTTCCTAGGTAATGCAGCCTGAGTGGAGCAGGTGCTTTTCTGTGAGGTGATACGAAGGTGGGAAGGACACAGTCTATAAGAGGAAAGAATGCTGACGATTATGTCAAAACACAGCCTGCAGGACTGAACTGTCACTCAGTGGCCAAAAGCCCTGTGCTATTCATCTCTGTGGCTACTTTTCCCGTCTCCTGCCAAGTTGTCCTGTTTGCTAGGGGATCAGGAGATATCATTCTTTTATACAAAATGGCAGCCTGTTGGCAACTATCTTTAGACGAAATTTCAAAGCATATTCAGTGAATGTTTTGGGACCCTGGGACAACAGGTCTGAGTCTCCTGATAATCATCTCCCTGCTCCACAGCTCTATTTCTCCAGATAATCCAGGGGCAGCAGCAGCAGCAGCAGCAGCAGCAGCAGCAGCAGCAGTATATGTAGCAGTCTAGCTTCTTGCCATCTGCTTCCTCCTTGGGGGAAAAGCTAGTCTGAAATGACTTTCTCAGGGGAGCAAGCACATCTGCCGTCACATCCATCCTTATAGAGTCACGGGAAAAGAGGAAGAAGCCGCCAAACCCATCCTCCCCTCTGGCTCTCGATTTACTTTGGACAGGTTTCTGAGCGGCAATGATGCCATACTTTGTCACTGGCATACCACCTCCAGCAGCACTTCTCCCTTGCTCCAGCCTCGTCATTCCTGTTTGTCATCTGCTTCTTGGAGCCAGAGAAATTAGACTATTTCTATCTCAGCATCTGTGTTTCTGAGTGAGCTGGTGTTTAGGCCAATCGAAGTGTGAGGAAGATGCACTTCACGTTTCTGTGCTATCAATTGCTTGATGAGAGCAAAAGCTGGGGCTGGTACTCAATGGCATTCAGAGGGCACAGAATCCTGGAAGGAACTAACCCAGTCCTTGAGAGTGCCAGTGGAAGGCAAACCTTTGGATAGGTGGCAGAAGTTCTTCATGATTTTCCTCTCTAAAAATGAAATTAAGACTCTATCGAATCATATTTAATCCTTCCAGTCCTCAAGATACTATTATCAACTGCATATGACCTTAGGGCAATGATTCCTTTATTTTTAATTAATTTATTTTATTAATAAATTTATTTTTTAGATTATAAATAATTAAATCATCTCCCCATATTTATTCATTTGTAAAGAGGTTCTTGATTTATAGTAAGAGCTTGAATCATTCAATTTATGTATAAATAGCTCTTCAGGTTTTTTTTTTATGTGACTTTATTCTTTTCAAAAAAGAAAATGTGATTCTGGTTTAGTTGCTTGACATAAAGCCTGGACATCTTAATGCTTTAAGTCTTTTCAGGATAGATATCCATCGGCAGTGAATCTATAAGGTTGTCTCCTTCTAAATTACACTGGCCAGTGTGTAAGTTTCACCAACAACTTATGCCCATGAGCTGTTGAATGATGTCATCTTCCACATTGTGAAATTATTTCTTTTTTAAATTTCATTATTTGTTTTCAGGACAGTGATGCATTGAAATTGGCACATGTGGGGACTACTTCTGATCTGGGCCCAGGCATGGAGCAGATCCCAGGCAGCAACTCTGCACCCAGTCTCACAGAACCCAGAGGAAGCATGGCTCCCAGGGGCTCCAACTCTAGCAGTTTCTTAAGCAAGGAGGCATCAACACTTGCCCCAAACAGGGAGTAACCAGAACCAACAGGGATCCAGGAACTCACTCCTGGCCCAGAGGACTGGTTCCTTCTGGTCTGGGCTCAAGTACTGAGCAGATCTTGGGACCTAGCTCTAACCTCAGCAGCAACACCGAACCTAAACAATTCTGACACAACCAAGAGAATAGGAAAGACAGGCTCCTGTCAGAGACAGCACAGGTAGCAATGAGGAGAACCAGATGGCCAAAGGCAGGCACAAGAATATAAGGGCCAGCAACCCAGAGCACATGACATTATCAGAACCTAGTTCTCCCACATTAGAAAGTCCCGAACTCCTCATATCACCAGGAAAGCAAGTGTCAGAATTAAAATCACTTCTAATGATGATGATAGAGAACCTTAAGAAGGACATAAATAACACTCTCAAAGAATTCGAGGAGAACACAGGTAAACAGATAGAAGCCCTTAAAGAGAAGACAGAAAAATCCCTTAAAGAATTACAAGAGAACACAACCAAACAGGTGAAGGAATTGAACAAAACCATCCAGAACACAAAAATGGAAATAAAAACAATAAAGAAACCAAAAAGGGAGACTACTCTGGAGATAGAAAACCTAAGAAAGAAATCAGAAGTCACAGACGCAAGCATCAGCAACAGAATACAAGAGATAGAAGAGAGAATCTCAGGTGCAGAAGATACCATAGAAAATATTGACACAACTGTCAAGGAAAACACAAAGTGCAAGAAACTCTTAACACAAAACATCCAGGAAATCCAGGACACAATGAGAAGACCAAACCTAAGGATAATAGGTATAGAAGAGAGTGAAGATTCCCAACTTAAAGGCCAATAAATATCTTCAACAAAATTGTAGAAGAAAACTTCCCTAACCTAAGGAACGAGATGCCCATAAACATACAAGAAGCCTACAGAACACCGAACAGACTAGACAAGAAAAGAAATACCTCCCGTCACATAATATTCAAAACACCAAATGCACAAAACAAAGAAAGAATATTAAAAGCAGTAAGGGAAAAAGGCCAAGTAACATATAAAGGCAGACCTATCAGAATTACACCAGACTTCTCACCAGATACTATAAAAACGAGAAGATCCTGGACAGATGTCATACAGACCCTAAGAGAACACAAATGCCATCCCAGGCTACTATACCCAGCAAAACTCTCAATTACCATAGATGAAGAAACCAAGATATTCCATGACAAAACCAAATTTACATAATATCTTTCCATAAACCCAGCACTACGAAGAATATTAGCAGGAAAGCTCCAATACAAGGAGAGCAATCAAACCCTAGAAAGAGCAAGAAAGTAATCATCCTCCAACAAACCCTCAAAAAGATAGCCACACAAACAACGCCTCCACTTTTAGCAAAAATAACAGGAAGCAACAATCTGCTCTCCTTAATATCTCTTAATGTCAATGGACTCAATTCCCCAATAAAAAGACATAGGCTAACAGACTGGATACGCAAACAGGATCCAACATTTTGCTGCATACAGGAAACCCACCTCAGTGACAAGGACAGATACTACCTTAGAGTAAAAGGCTGGAAAACAAATTTTCAAGCAAATGGTCCTAAGAAAGAAGCTGGAGTAGCCAATCTAATATCGAATAAAATCGACTTTCAACTTAAAAATATCAGAAAAGATAAGGAAGGACATTTCATATTTGTCAAAGGAAAAGTCAACCAACATGAACTCTCGATTCTGAACATCTATGCACCAAATGGAAGAGCACCCACTTTCATAAAAGAAACCTTACTAAAGCTCAAAGCACACATTGCACCTCACACAATAATAGTGGGAGAGTTCAACACCCCACTCTCAGCACTGGACAGATCAGGGAAACGGAAATTAAACAGAGGTACAGTGAAACTAACAGAAGTTATGAACCAAATGGACTTAACAGATATCTAAAGAACATTTCACCCAAAAACAAAAGAATATAACTTTTTCTCAGCACCTCATGGTACCTTCTCCAAAATAGACCATATAATTGGTCACAAGACAGGCCTCAACGAATACAAAACAATTGAGTTAATCTCATGTATCCTATCAGATCACCATGGTCTAAAGCTGGTCTTCAATAACGACAAAGACAATGGAAAGCCCACATTCACATGGAAACTGAACAATACTCTACTCGTTGATAATGGGGTCAGGGAAGAAATAAAGAAAGAGATTAAAGACTTTTTAGAAGTCTTGAAAATGAAGACACATCATACCAAAACCTATGGGACACAATGAAAGCAGTGCTAAGAGGAAAACTCATAGCTCTAAGTACATACAAAAAGAAACTGGAGAGAGAACACACTAGCAGCTTGACAACACACCTGAAAGCTCTAGAACAAAAAGAAGCAAATACACCCAAGAGGAGTAGATGGCAGGAAATAATTAAACTCAGGGCTGAAATCAACCAAATAGAAACAAAGAGAACTATACAAAGAATCAATAAAACCAGGAGCTGGTTCTTTGAGAAAATCAACAAGATAGATAAACCCTTAGCCAGACTAATCAGAGGGCAGAGAGACAGTATCCAAATCAATAAAATCAGAACTGAAAAGGGTGACATAACAACAGAAACTGAGGAAATTCAACAAATCATCAGATCCTACTACAAAAGCCTATACTCAACAAAATTGGAAAATCTGGAAGAAATGGAAATTTTCTAGACAAGTACCAGTTACCAATGTTAAATCAGGAGCAGATAAACCATCTTAACAGTCCCATAACCATGAAAGAAATAGAAGCAGTCATTAAAAGTCTCCCCACCAAAAAAAGTTCAGGTCTAGATGGTTTTAGTGCAGAATTCTATCAAACCTTCAAGGAAGATCTAATACCAATTCTCTTCAAACTATTCCACAAAATAGAAACGGAAGGAATACTACCTAAATCATTCTATGAAGCCACAATTACACTCATACCTAAACCACACAAAGACCCAACAAGAAAAGAGAACTTCAGACCAATCTCCCTTATGAATATCGATGCAAAAATTCTGAATAAAATTCTCTTGAACTGAATCCAAGAACACATCAAAACACTTATCCATCATGATCAAGTAGGCTTTATCCCAGGAATGCAGGGTTGGTTCAATATACAGAAATCCATCAATGTAATCCACTATATAAATAAACTCAAAGAAAAAAAAAACCACATTATCTTATCTCTTGATGCTTAGAAAGCTTTTGACAAAATTCAATACCCCTTCATGATAAAAGTCTTGGAAAGATCAGGAATTCAAGGTCCATACCTAAACACAGTAAAAGCAATATACAACAAGCCAGTAGCCAACATCAAACTAAATGGAGAGAAACTTGAAGCAATCCCATTAAAATCAGGGACTAGACAAGGCTGCCCACTCTCCCCCTACCTATTCAATATAGTTCTGGAAGTCCTAGCCAGAGCAATTAGGCAACAGAAGGAGATCAAAGGGATACAAATTGGAAAGGAAGAAGTCAAAGTTTCACTATTTGCAGATGATATGATAGTATACTTAAGTGACCCCAAAACTTCCACCAGAGAATTCCTAAACCTGATAAACACCTTTAGCAAAGTGGCTGGATATAAAATTAACTCAAACAAATCAGTAGCCTTTCTCTACACAAAGGATAAACTCTCCGAGAAAGAAATTATGGAAATGACACTATTCACAATAGTCACAAATAATATAAAATACTTCGGTGTGAATCTAACCAAGCAAGTAAAAGACTTATATGACAAGAAGTTCAAGCCCCTGAAGAAAGAAATTGAAGGAGATCTCAGAAGATGGAAAGATCTCCCATGCTCATGGATTGGAAGGATTAATATAGTAAAAATGGCTATCTTGCCAAAAGCAATCTACAGATTTAATGCAATCCCTATCAAAATTCCCACTCAATTCTTTACAGAGATAGAAAGTGCAATCTTAAAATTCATTTGGAATAACAAAAAACCCAGGATAGCGAAAACTACTCTTAACAATAAAAGAACTTCTGGGGGAATCACCATCCCTGATTTCAAGCTGTACTACAAAGCAATAGTGATAAAAAATGGCATGGTATTGGAACAGAGACAGGCAGGAGGATAAATGGAATAGAATAGAAGACCCAGAAATGAACCCCCATACCTATGGTCACTTTATCTTTGACAAAGGAGCTAAAACCATCCAGTGGAAAAAAGACAGCATTTTCAACAAATGGTGCTGGTCCAACTGGAGGTCAACATGTAGAAGAATGCAAATTGATCCATACTTATCTCCTTGTACAAAGCTTAATTCCAAGTGGATCAAGGACCTCCACATAAAACCAGCTACACTGAAACTAATAGAACAGAAAATTGGGAAAAGCCTTGATCACATGGGCACAGGGGAAAAGTTCCTGAACAGAACACCAATGGCTTATGCTCTAAGATCAAGAATTGACAAATGGGACCTCATAAAACTTCTGTAAAGCTTCTGCAAAGCTTCTGTAAAGCAAAGGACACTGTCAATAGGACAAAGCAGGAACCAACAGACTGGGAAAAGATTTTCACCAACCTTACATCTGATAGAGGGCTAATATCCAAGGTATACAAAGAACTGAAGAAACTAGATTCCAGACAATCAAATAACCCTATTAAAAAATGGGTACAGAGCTGAACAAAGAACTCTCAACTGAGGAAACTCGAATGTTTGAGAAGCATCTAAAGAAGTGTTCAGCATCCCTAGTCATCAGGGAAATGCAAATGAAAACAACACTGAGATTCCACCTCACACCAGTCAAAAAGGCTAAGATCCAAAACACAGGTGACAGCAGATGTTGGTGAGGATGTGGAGAAAGAAGAACACTCCTTCATTGTTGGTGAGATTGTAAGCTGGTACAACCACTATGGAAAGCAGTCTGGTGATACCTCAGAAAATTGAACATGGTGCTACCTGAGGACCCAGCTATACCACTCCTGGGCATATACCCAGAAGATATTTCAACATACAACAGGGCCACATGCTCCACTATATTATAAATAGCAGCCTTATTTATAATAGCCAGAAGCTGGAAAGAACCCAGATGTCCTTCAACAGAAGAATGGATACAGAAAATGTGGTACATTTACACAATGGAGTACTACTCAGCTATTAAAAACAGTGATTTCATGAAATTCTTAGGCAAATGGATGGAGCTAGAAAATATCAACCTGAGTGAGGTGACCCAATCACAAAAGAACACACATGGTATGCACTCACTGATAAGCGGATATTAGCCCAAAAGCACACAATACCTAAGACATACCTAAGACGCAACGCATAGACCTCATGAAACTCAAGAAGAAGGAGGAAGACCAAAGTGTGGGTGCTTTTGTCCTTTTTAGAATGAGTATCAAAAGATTCAACCAGAGCTCCCATGGGCTAAACCTCCATCCTGAGAACAGGTAATTGAGGGTAGCCTTGTCAGACATCAGTGGAATTGGAGGACCATGGTCCCCAAATTTGGATTCCCTAGTGTTGGTGAATCTGAGAGCAGAGAGATGGGTTTGGGAGGATTTTCGGAGCATACCCTCATAAGATTAGGAGAAGGGGGTATGGGATAAGGGGTTTAGGGGGAGAATGGGAGAGGAGATAACATTGAAAGGTAAATACACAGAATATCCAATAAAAAAAATATAATGGGTCTGACAAAAAAAAAAAAGATAGCTTACTTATTTCAAATTATTTTCAAAAGTTTCCAGGAGACGCTAATTGGCTAAGATCTTATTTTAAGTTCTCCACAAAAGAATTTATGTCTCTGTTTAATATTCTCGAAAGAGATGTAAATCCTAATTTCCCCCAACAATCAATTGACAAGAGGAGTAATTTTACAAAAAGTAGAAGAAGCTATTATTAATCGATATATTATAAAGACTGATTAGTTGTTGGCTGTTCTATAACAGTCCTTTGATAAAAGAGATTATTATTGTAGATTTATATTTCTTTAAATAGTGTCTTTATGACTCTCTGAGTGTGGAAGAAGCGGCTGCTGGTGCTTCTGCCCAGATCTTACAAGAACTCTGAAAAATGTGTTTTAAAAATAAAAAGAGGGGGAACTGTTTCCCCCCAGAAGGAGTCTCCTGAAACACCCTCCATCATGCCTTTTTTACTTTTAACTCTCTAAAACTGAAAGCTCATGGCAAATCTGTCGCTGACTGCCTCCGGCATCGCTGAGACCAATAAAAACCATGCCATAGCTATGTGAAAGGACCCTCTTACCCTTAAATGGAATGGCCCGGACCCAGTTCTCATATGGGACTGAGGACTGATATGCCTGTTTGATACCACAGAAGGCACAGCTAAATGGCTGCCAAAAAGATTAATGAAGTAAATAGGTACCCCCACAAACCCAGGCCCAACTATAAATAAGATGAATAAAAATTGACCTCCAGGGAAGAGAAATCTCCCTGAGAATTCCCTTCTTTTTCCTTTCCAGGTAAAAATGAAACACCCATGATGTCTGCTGGTAGAAGTTCTAATTCTGATGCTGGCCTCCGGACTTATACTACTCAGACCTTTGATGGACCATTGACAAGGACACCAAACAGCTAGAGATTGACATCACTAATCTGAAGAAATCCCTCATCTTGCTGTTGATATGATCTCCAAAAATTGCAAAAGACTTTATTGGATTTGATCTCTTTTACAATAGAAAAGACTGTGTACAGCTCTTGACTGTGTACAGCCCTTAAAGAAGAATGTTACCCTTACATAGACAGGGATGGTTAAAGAGAGCATGAAAAAGTCAGAGAAAGCCCGGAGAAAAGACAGAGAGAGAAAGAGAAAGATGAGAGCTGGTACAAGGATTGGTTTTCAACCTCTCTATGGTTGTCAACCCCACTTCCTCCCATCTTGAGACCATTAATTGGGTTATTTTTGCTGATTTCTGTTGGTCCCAGGCCTTAAATAGTCTGATTAACTTTGTGATACAACAGATAGATAATTCGGTAGCAAAACCTATTCAGATACATTATCATAAGTTAGCTATGGAGGACCACGAGATTCAAGATGAGGTTGTTACCCTATCCAGGATGTGCCCAAAATTCATCTCTACCCAACCTAAAAGAGGGGACTTCCGCCCCTAGACCAAGCAGAGAGGGACTACCCAGAATCCCCTCTGACTGGCAATCCGAATTCTTGCTTAGGCTGTGAGAGTAAGCACTGCATGGGAATATAAATAAAAGTTAGATATCTCTCTGGGTTCCCTGAGGGACAAGCCTGACTGCATAGGGGTTGATGTCAAAAGTATCCTCTCTCCAGGAAAAAGACATCGGATGGGTATGGTCCTCATGCCTCACTGGACAATGACAAGAGGATCAGAGCCATTACCAGGTCCCCTTCAATTACTGGAGGTCAGGTCTCTATCCCCGCTTTCACAAGATTAGAATCACCAAGGCCCTTCTATACTTAGAGAGTGGAGGAGATGTCAGGGGCAGCCCTGCTTATACACTGAAGGCCTAAAATCAGCCATAGGCCTAAAATCAGCAATAGGCCTGACATACATACATGCTAACACCAAGTCTTGGGTCTCTGTGGAAAAACACTGAAAGAGAAAGTTATAAGCTATGGTAAACAGGCAGCTTCTGTGGAAATTTACCAGCCTGAGTAGTCATAGACCTTGTAAATAGGCAGCCTCGGTGGACAGTACCAACTTAGATAAGGACAAGTGACTCATAGGCAGAGTCGTAGTGACCTGTCCCCTGAACCTTCACCCAGCTGATACCCTGTTCTGAAAGGTATCTGTACTCTCCCTGAACACCTATGCTCTGGTGTCATTCCCTTCCCCACATCCTGCCTTTTTGTGTTTATAACCCCTGTGTGAATAAGTAAATTACAATGTGATTAAAAAAGAAAAAAAGAAAAAAAAATGTCTTACAAGAACAACAAACAAAAAAGGGAAAAAGCAAAATGCTCATGATGATCTTAAGCAGGATAAGGGACATTTGCACACTTCTTTGTCTTCAGCTCTCTATACTGAATGCTGATGATAACTCTAAAAAGTCCTAAAAACATTCCTTCTAATTCGGAGTGTTAAAAGCCACTGATCTAGGGGATTACAGAATACATTATCACATAGTAAAAAGTTCATCACAAGTTTACACATAAATTAAAATCATAACTTGAATAAGAAGTTTACAATGGAGAATGTTTACATGTGTGTCCATTAGGAGTAATTATCTGGCTAAACATTCATCACCTCTCATAGCTCCAGAGGTTCATAGAAAGTTAAAAACCATAACTAAGTTATTAGTGAGGTTTTGTATAGAATAGATAAACCCAGTCAATATGTTATCTTCTGTCCTAATACCTATAGTAAATCATTAGTTCCCTTTTTATGACCTTTGGTTAATGGATTACAACATTCTTGGAATGTGCTCTGAGTAGTAGAATGTCTTCTTACTATCTAAGAGGCAATTAACTGGTGACACATGGGAGACTGGCAGAATTATCATTGCAGTTTTGACTATCAAAAAAAGATCTAATAAGCAGTCCCACTATAATAATGCTTAGTAAATACTGATATAATTTTAGGAGTTCTTATAGGATCATCATTAAGAAATAAGACATTATGTATTTGTCTATATAGCATCTCTATAAGAGAGTACATCTTTGTTGTTTTGCAGAGATCTGCTCAAAAGGGTGGACTAATACCTAGTGATTGTTATATATGTGATAATAACAGGAAAAGCATATTAATAGCAGGAATCTTTCCTAAAATGATTTTCTTCTGGACCTTGCCTACCAGAGTTCTATCATAGATTTTAATCTAAGGTGAAGTCATCTTAGGAAGATCACCTGCTAGTTATTAGCTTCTTGGTTCCTGACAAGTCTCACTATATATCCTTCTCTAGCTTGGAATTGGATATCCGTACTAAATTGCCCTGAAACTTACAAAGATCTGCCTACCTCAGACTTTGCCTCCTAAATGCTAGTATTAAAGGTATTGCATCATCATTCCTGACCACTTTTTAATAAAGAGTTTTAAAATATTTCATTCAAAATGTAAACAAAAAAAAAGAAAAGAAAGAAAGAAATTGGCACATGTGATTAAATGGCTTAGTCCTTGTGACTTAGGGATGCCACATTTTAAATACTGTTTCTATATGGGTTTCAACAGCTTTCATATCTCATTTGTCTCCCAGAATAGCTCCCCATGGTCAATGTTGATATTATGGTGAGGCAGAAGAACTATTTCTAGAATTCTCTGTAGGAGTGATATAAAAAAAAAGTAACTCTTGTCTCTGTACTCATCCATTGTTTCTCCACTCAGTCCATCCAGCAAGTCAGACTCAAGGGTACAGAACAGGGAGGTACCTGACAGGCATGCCATATCAACCTGCTTTTTCTTTGCACGTTAGTGGGACAGAAGAAGGACTGATGGGTGAGGAGACACAATTGGTCAGACATGTTTGATTTTTCTTCCCTTGGGATGAAACCCCAAGATGTTTATGGAAGTCACTGTGAGGGGACTCTGAAAGAAGTGGTATTTACTAGCTTCCTTGGAAACTACATGGGATAGAATAGACGTGAGACATGTAGTTGAACACAAGGAGGCAGGTGCTCTTCTGGACCGCATCCTGAAAGCACTGAGATCTCTCTGAGGCTTCAGGTGAAGAATGAACACGAGATGCTGTGGATGTCTGTGGTTTTTCTTGTTTATACTTCTGTAAATGCACCCAGACTACTTGATTTGCTAATCACTCTGTCCTGATGACAGCTTACTCCATGTTTCTTTAGTGGGACACTGGTTTAGATGAATGGCTGCTAGATAGGGTAATAAACTAGGATAGGAAGACTCAGTTGCCAGACGCCAAGTCCGCTGAAGTATCTTGAACAAGGCACATATGTTTAACACCTGCCAAATGAACATTGTTTGATCACCAGACACTTAACACCTGGGAATGATGATGTATCTGTTTAATACTGTGCTTACCCACCTCTCTATGTCACTGGAGAAGCACAAATCAAAAAACAGTCAAGTTTAGAGTATGGTGCATTTATACAATGAAATCATACAATTTGCAGGTAAATAGATGGAGATAGAATAAAATCTTCCTGAGTAAGGTAACTGTGACCCACATAGACAAATATGGTGTGTAGTATGTTATATGCATGTGCTGGTAGTTAAGCCTTAGTGCATTAGTATGAAGTTAAGACTGGGCAGGGAAGGAACTCCTGAGGTAGGGGAAATAGAATATACAGTCATAGAGGAGTAGAATAAAGGAAATATAATATACAGTCATGGAGAAATGAAGGATGAGACTGAAATGGGAGGATTAAATGGACAATGGGAGGAAAGAAGAATTAAGGGAGGCAATATGGAGAGAAATAGCTAACACTAATGACATTTTAGGAGGTCATACAGAAGTCAACATCAGAGTAAGCTACTTAAAACATATACACATATGAAAGAAATCTAAGTGGAATCACCAAATAACAGGGGAGACAAAGCCTCAACAATACATCTCACATCAGTAAATTGAACCTCCAGTGCCAGGTGGGTGACATCTAATGGAGTTGTTGGCCTAAGGGACACCATGGAAACCCCAAACATCACAGGATATTGCCAAGGCTATTGGTTGCTCTTTATGAACTGATGATAAGGCCCTATTGCTGAAAATAATACTTACATATCTCATTGAACATGGAGATGCAGCTGGTGCCTAATTGGAGCCTTAACTGCTACTGTGTTCATGGTGCTAGAAGATACTCAGCATGGTACCAGAGGAGAAAGGTAACCACCAACCCAGGTATAAACTCTTCAATCTACAATAGTGACCTGTCTGCATGGTACACAGGTGCAGTAGTGGCAGGAAAGTGGTAGACACAACCAACCACTGTCTCATTGGATTTAAGGTCCAGTCCATGAAGTGGAACATATACTTGACATTGCTTGGATATTCAAGTACCAAAGACTGGATATGCCATAGGTCTAAGGGCAAAGCAAATACTATTGTTCTACTGTAAGTGTGTAGCGATAAAATAATATTCTGCTATACCCATAGATCAGTGTCTTGTTCAGTCTGCAACAGAGAAGCATTCTCTTGCAAGATATGGCTTCTGACACAGAGACCCACAATTGGACAATGTGAAGAAAGTGAGAGACCCTGGATCACTTGGTCCTAAATGAGATTTCTCCATTAAATTTCTTCCATCAGGGCTCAGAAGACTATGTGGAAGAGGATGCAAAAAGATTGTAAGAGCTAGTGGGGATGGAAAATACCAAGGAGACAGGACATTCTTGACAAATCAAAACACGATACACATATAAACTCACAGAGACTGTGGCAGCATGCACAAGGACTTCATGGGTCTAAGCGATATCCGTTCCCAGCCCTGAAAGGGGAAGTAGACACAAGCTCACATCTCTAACCCAGAAGCTATCTTCAACTGATAACTACTCGAAAGGAAAGATTAGTATTCTCCAATGGAGTTTTACTGGGTATCCAAACTCTACTTAAGGGCAGGCCCCAGGCCTCATAGTAGATGTCCAACACAAAACTAACTCAGTGGTAGCTTTAGAGATTTTAATTTGTGATTTTTAGACTGTTTATTTCTAATACATTGGGCTTTTTTTTTTAACCTTAATTTTATGTGTGTATGTGTGTGCGCGTGTATGCACTCATAGCTTATGTGTATGTTTCCCAGGCCTTTGTTTTTAGTTTTGGTGTATGTGTTTTTTATGCCCATGTTTTTCATAAAAATTTGTAATTTTTGCCAGTTTGTTTTCTAAAAAGAGAAAGAAGATATGGAGTTGGGGAAGTGGGGAGGATCTTGGAGGAGATGAGGGAGGGGAAACTGTGATCAGAATATGTTGTATAAAACATAAATTTATTTCATGTTGTTTTGACATGGGCTTGGGTTTGATTCAGAGCTTAATTCAAAATTTGAGTCAACATCGGATAAGGTGGCCATAGTTGGTTGCTGTTTTCTTCTGTGCAGCCTCTGGCTTATTGACTTTAGAAGTTGGTCCTACCTTTAGCTTTCAGAGATTCTCCACAGTCATTTCCATAATGGCAGTACAACTTTGCAGTCCCATCAACAGCAAATGAGGGTCCTCTTGTCCCCACATCCTTGCCAGGGTTTGCTGTCAGTTATCGTCATAGCTAGGTGAGGTTGTTCTCAAGTAGCATGCCTAGCACCCTCCACCTGACATCCCCTTGGGAAAGCATTCTTATTTAGTACAATGCATTGCATTTTAGAGTTATAAAGGCCCTCAGAGTTTGTCCACTCTAATCTGATGCTATGTAGAGGAGAAGGCCAATGGGTACAAAAGGCAATGGTTCTCCTAAGCTCATACGACGGGTGGAGAAGGTAGGTTACCAAATCCAGAATCCTAACATTTAGCTCATACTCCTTTTTGTTTGACATTACATTCAACAAGATCAAAGCAACTGCCAGCCTGTGCTCAGAGGAGCAGAAGAAAATGAGCCAGAATGGTTGCCCATAAGCCAATCCAGATGTCTTTGCAATCTTTCTCTGAGTGACACTGGCCCTGTTTCCTCAACATTCTACTCTTGGTGATATTTCTCTTCATGCTGGAAAGTATCTAAGAACAAAGCAGCTTGGCTAGCACAAGGATTGATAAGACATTAACATCAAATCTGATATTATCGACCATTCAGTGCACATGTCTGTGTGTACTATTTATTTAGAGTAGTCGGACCACGTAGATCTATCAAACACTTTTTGAAGCATGATCAGTATTTGTTTTTGCCTCAGAATAATTTTATCTGCTTTTGTCAATGTAGAGTGTTGTAGCAGTTATTAACTTTGCAGTTGAAGCTTGCTAGGCAACTTTGTTTGGTTCATTGTCAAAGGAGACACATTTCTCTTCTGACTCCTGGTATGTGGAATGCTGAGTCTCTAAGGGAAAACATGAAAATCATTGGAGAAATTGTGAAGGGAGGCTCATGCCATGCCTGCTTCTCCTCCATCTTTTTTGCACCAGGACTGCTTTTCCTCAACTCTTACATGCCCATCTGCATTTGCAAGGACATTGCTTAAGTTGAAATTCCCCGAATTTTATTGAAAATCAAATGAACTTTACAGAATAAGAACACTCATGGAATGCCAAAATAAAAGTAGGTCCTCTTTTCTTTGCTCCTTCCCTCTCCATGTGTGTGTGTGTGTGTGTGGCCAACTAGTACTCTATTAAGTATATCCAGTCACAACCTTCATAGCAGTATTCTAGTTTATTATCAATCATATGTATGATAGTCTCTCGTAACAGCACATTGCCCAGTGCCTCTGTAGCTCTCTCTGTGTTTAGGTACTTGTGTGATGTGTGCCCAACCTCATATTTCTTAAATATGTTCCTGTCTTCAATAATACATTTTCCTTTTCTAGTTACCTACTGATGGGCACTGGTTGAGCCCATATCTTGTTATTGATTAGTTCTAAGATAGGGCTGAGGGGAAGGCTCAGTGTTAACGTGCCTGCTACTGGACTCATACAAAGCAGGGTATGATGGTGATTGCTGCAATCCTGCAAACTATGGGGGTAGAGGTAAAGGGCTGCAGGAACTTGCAGGCCCGCTGGTATTCTAACTAGGTGGAGCTTCGGGTTCAGGCTCAGTGAAACTTCCTCTCTCAAAGATCAGGTGGAGAGTCAGAGAAGACACCCTAAGTCTACCTCTGAGTGCCACACACGTCTGTGCACACATGTACAGACAAGAAACTACACATAAAACACAAAAACAAAAATAACTGATTATCAGGGAAAGGCTATCTTGTCAAAATCTTGCTTCCATACCTTTTAAGGCCTAAAAGTTCTCAACCTGTGGGTCACAACCCCTTTGGGGTCGAATGACCCTGTCACAGGGGTCACCAAGACCATCTGTATATCAGATATTTATATTACAGTTCATCATAGTAGTAAAACTATGGTTATGAAGTAGCAATGAACTAGTTTTATGGTTGAGGGTCAGCACACCATGAGGTAGTGTATGGAAGGGTTGCAGCGTTAGGAAGGCTGAGAACCGCTGCTGTAGCAGTTGCTGAGTCATACTGTAGTTTCGGTCTTCATTTTTTTGTGTCTCTCCTATTTCCAGATTTTACTCACATAAAATCATTTTATCCCTTAGAATGGTACCAATAATTTAAATAGGATGAAAATATTAAAACAATCTTAAAGGGGAGGGTAGAGCTTCCTATGTCATGATATATAGCATCTCCGTCATGCAAACCCATTTCTTGCAGTCAGATCATGATGTACCTACAGAAATCACACCATAGCATCTCCTCTAGCACACAAGTATTCTCTCTATAATTTGGCATGGTTAAAAGGAATGTCCCTTGAAGATCTTACTGCTCCCGTTATTTGTTTTACCTTTTTCTATGCAGAGAATTTTAACTCTCCGGCCTTCAAGCAATGTAAGAGAGGATTAGACAGAGACTTTTCTCCCGACAGTTACAGGATTTCTTTTGACTGACATATAGGGCAATTTGATGTTGCTTATTATAGTTAGTAATTGAACTTGTTATGTTAGTGACCTTTTTGTCACCTGAGCAAAACAACTTGAGGAAGAAAGATCCATGTTGACTCCTGAGTTCAGAGGTGGGAGACTGGGTCTATGCTTTGGGGATGGAGTGAGGCAGAGTATCATGGGGGGTCTGGCTATGGAGCATTCCTGCTCAGATCATGCTACCTGGAAGCAGAAAGAGGACACACTTATATTTCCAGGCTTCCTCCTTCATTTATTTCATGGGGCCCCTAGTCTATGAGAGCGCTGCCCACAGTGAAGGTAGATGCTTTTTCCATTTCTGGTCCTTAGCTACATTCCCACAGATACACTTAGAGGAGTACTTAGGAACTTTGTAGACATCTCTCAATTCAAATAACTTGACAAGGCCAATTGTCACATTAACATAAGCTGAAAAGACAACAGACATGCTATTGTGGATGGGAAAGACCATGATGTCTCAACCCTGCACAAAGAACTACAGGCAACTACGAATACCGAGAACAGGGAAATAGTTTTCCCCATGAAAGAGTATGCCTCTGAAATATAATTTTGGGATAGCTTCTTTTTTGAGATGTTTCTTCTTAGATTTGCTTATTTAAAATAAACAAGTACAATGTCATGAAGGGGGTCCACCGAGGTCATTCTGAGGTCATTGTCATTCCTGTCCCTTCAGAGGGATGGGATGAAACATACAGGTCTATGGAAGTACAGAATGCTTCACAAAAACATCTTCGACCTGGAAATCACCTGCATAGACAAACCCTGGATATCTCTGATTCAAAGAAAATGGATGGACTATTTTTGAGTATTGCCTATTATAACATCAAGGATTTAGGAGAAGGAAGAAAGGAACCATTAGACTGCTGCCCATCCTTTGTCTGAAAGCTTATGCTCTCTGTTCTGCTTCTGATACTGCAACAATTTGAAATAAATATTTTTATGCCCCAAATTAGAAATATAACTTAAGGAGATAAGTGAGTAATTCACATGGGTAAGTTCTTAAAAGATAAAAAAGATGATCAAAAACTTTTGTAGTCCCCTCCAACTTCCAAGCCTCTTGTCCAACAATAATATTTTTCAGAATATCCTCACATATATAAAGCAGATAAGTGAGCCATCATTTTTCTAAAGAAAATATGCTCAAAATATTTTCAAATGTTCTTCAAGAAGGAAGACAGATTCTGACAACCATGATAGGCTCACAGGGGGTATCTGGAGGCAGAATTGCTAACGAACATTCAGCAAGATGCCACTCAAGTCATCTGGAAGATTTGACCACAAGATGTTGTACCTTAGACTAGATGCTAAACCCCATGTCCTACTCTCCCACTCCCTTATGCCTGTAGCATTCATCTGAACCACCAGGATATGAACTCTGTTGATTGTTTCTTAATGAAGTAACCTAGGAAGGAGTGCACTATACTCCAACCCCTGCAGATGTAAGTTGAACTGCTTGTCACAATACTGATTCAATACACGAGTGACATGGAAGTATATGACCAAGTCATCCATTAGAGGCTCTTAGGGCGTATTATAGATGTTAGTGTGTATTTCACCTTGTCTAAGGCGATTCTGGATGGTAAATGTGCCAATAACTGTCACTCATGTCTGTTTTGCTTACTTATCTTCTTCCCTCTCAGGATGTCTGTTGGCTCAAATATCATAGATTTCAGTTCATCTACAATTGTAAGTTATGGCTCATCAGTTACATCTCTGAAACTACACACTGTGTATCCTCACTTCAGTTCAGTTGCTGTCCTAAAAACCTGACCAAGAGCAACTTCACGGAGGAAGCGATTTATTAGCTTATACTTTCAGTTTACAGTCCATAACTGCAGTGAAGTCATAGCAGCAAGAGCTTGGAACAGCTAGTCACATCTGGCCACATCTGGCCACATCATATCTACAGTCAAGATCTGCATTGACAGTACCAAGGATGAAAGTGGGAGGCAATGGAGTCACATGATGAATCTCAGGAATTGGATGCTGGAGATCAGCATCAGGGTGCAGATCTGAGTTTATTGTGCAGCACATATGTTTATGTATATGTTTGAGCCAATCCCAAGCCCCGCAGTCCTCAGCCACTTGTATCTTGCCACATTGCTACCATGACGCAATGAAAGCCCTCCCTGATGAGGTTACTCAAAGGTAATGGGGAGAACATGATCATCTGTTAGGACTTCTATTAAGATGGGGAAGCAGCCACCACCCTGGCCTAGGTTCTTTTTTTTTTTTCTGTCTCACTGATATTCCAGGAGCCATCTTAGATCTAATTCCTTACTTGACAGATTGGGACTCTTCAGGGAGTCACAGGCTTCTGTGCCTCCTTGCTTTCCATCCCACTGTTTCCTTCACAAGGTTGACTTCCACATCCCCACAAAGATCCAAGAGAAATAAATGTACCTCTGATGACTACCTATATCTTGCTCTCATCTAGCATCTTATCATTGTCCTATGTAGCTCAGGACCCAGCCAGATAAATGGTGCTGTCCACAACAGACTGAATCTTCCTATACCAATAACAATCAAGACTCAAGACAATGCCCAAGTGACATGCCTACAGGTTGGCATGTCTTACTATTTCCCCAGTTGAAGCTCTCTTCCCAGTTGATACTAGGCTGTGGCAAGTTGATAGATACTGAAACCAACCAGCACATGGCTACAGGTGCATCTTCCATTATTCCCATATTCTTTACTCTGATATTCCTTCCCCTGGAATTCTGGAAGGAGCAACTCTAGAAAACAAGGTGAAGAGTCACACACCATATATCTATTACTTTTCACCTATTTTGAGAGAACAGGGTTCTTTAATACTGTAATATGGCATATACCCTCAGCCTATGCCTGGTTTGAGATACATCCTACTCAATATTCATGATTGTTTTAGATTTCCATATAGTTCTGTGATATGGCTATAGGAACTCAGGCAGCAGATACAGAAATATTGTTATCTACACTGTTGTTTCTTGCAGTAATTCAGTTTCTGGTTCTATAATTATCTGTTCTAGTAATCTTTCCTGTTGCTATGACTAAGTAGCTGACAGATGAGGATTAGGGAGGAAGGACTGATTTTTGGCTCACAGTTTATGAAGATACAGTACTTTGTGGTATGGAAAGCAGGAAGAGCTCATGACAGTGGGAACGTGCATCTGGGACATGTTACATCTTTCTTCCAGCAAGGGAGTTCAGGCTTAAAGGAAGATCCCGGGCTATAACTCTAAAGGTCCACTTCTTAATGACTCATTTCGTCTAGACAGACTCTACCTCCTAAAGGTCCACATCTTCTAACATATGTAAAATGGATCACCAGCCATTCAAACACATTATTCTGTGGGGGAAGTTTTACATATCATAACACCATTCATGGATTCTAGCAGATCATTCAGTAGTATTGTATGTCTCCTTTCCTTCCTTCCTTCCTTCCTTCCTTCCTTCCTTCCTTCCTTCCTTCCTTCCTTCCTATCTCCCTTCCTTCTCTCACATTCTGTTTAAATCTTCATTGATTAACCTGTCAACCTACCTGCTTTCTACTATCTGTCATCTACCATCTCCTTATTTCATAAGCACATATCGTCTTCTATGGAGTAGATGCGATTCCAGGTTCTGCAAATGCAGTGGCAAACAAGGTAATAATATCTTTCACATTTATTTTTGGCATCCTCATTTAAATTTGAGATATTATTAAAATACATTACATGGAATATGTACAAGTAGAAAAAAAATCCACAGTGAGCTAGGCAAAGAAGAAATGAGAAGTAGGAAAGAAGAATTAAGACAGTTCTCAGAAATGAAATTAATATCAACATGACAAATAATTTGTTTTCCCCACTGTTTTGACTCTAGAGTTTTCTTGAAACTAAGGTCCCAGAATGATCACCTCTTAAAAAGGTCAGATGACTGGACATTTAACCATATTCTATTTATGACTGAACCTTGGGCAAATGTCTCAAGTGTCTGAAGGCATCTAATTTCAGGAAACATATGCAGAAAGTCCATTCTAGCCTTGCCCATTTGTTCATCCTCCTAGGTCTAAGGTTACTATTAATCATGAGTTCTGGTAACTATACAATTTATACCTCTGACATAATCTTATTCAAGAAACACAAGCAGAAGAAAAGTGATTGTTATTCTAATATAAATGATTAAAATGCTATCTTTAGGCCTTTGAGTGTGGAGAAAATTCATATTTATTCAATTATTTGCCTTTCATTGTGCTCAAGTTCTAACATCTTGGCTCCATGAGATTCTAACTTATTCTTCAAGACATTTCTCATATATTAAACAATTGCAATAACGGTTGCTCAGCATGTTGCTTGTTAATAAAGGACATCTGCATTTGTTTTAATGCTTATTTAAAAGAAATTGGGATTTAGTGCTTGTCAGCACTAATGGAATCAATGGTACTTTAATATGTGTTAATGGTACTCCAGTTCCCTTAACAGCAGCAAACAGTGACGTTATTAACGGAACATAAGTCTGTTCCAAAATGAAAGAGAACATGTGTATATGCTCAACAACAACAAAAGAATATCTCATGATTCTCCTAAACTGGGGCCATTTAAGTCTAAGGGAAATATAGACATTTTTCTTCACTGCAATGTTCTTCTATTTTTATTAGTGTATATTAATTGAGTAAAGTAGCACGTTTCATTATGACATTTTCATAAATTATCATTACCCCACAATTTGGTCACTTTTGCCAAAACCCTCCTCTGTTCCCCATCTTCATTGCTACTCCTGCTTCACTTGGTTTTGAATTGCTCACCCGTGCTTTAGTGTCTTTTTTTGGGTTTAGCTATTTCATGGGAGAAAAACATGTTGATACTGGTTTTTCTGATTGTTGCTTATTTCACTTAGTATGATGGTTTCCATTTTCCTGAAAATAACATTTGTCCATTCTTCCCTGTGGCTTAGTAATACTCATTTAAATATGAATACCATATTTTCCTATCCCCTCACCAGTCAATGGGACCTAGGCTCATTTTATGACATAATTGTTATGAATTTTGACACCATAAACACAGGTATGTATGGATTTAAAAATTCTGTTTCCCCCTTATCCTTGACAGTAAGAATTGTTTCTTTCTTTGATGGTGATCATTCTAACTATAGTGACTTGGAATCTCAGTGTTATTTTAATTTGATTTTCCTGATGGCTAAGGATATTGAACATATTTTTCATGTACTGACTGGCTATGTGTTTTTACTTTTTCAAAAAAGTTCAGTTAACCTGCCCACTTGTATTATTTCTTATTTCGGTGTTTAATTTTCTCTTAATTCTTTACGTAGTCCAAATTTTAATACCTTACAGGATGAACAGCTAGCACAGATCTTTTTGTAGGCTTTCACTCTGCTGAGGACTTCCTTTTGTGTGAAGGAGTTTTTAAATCTGATGCAATCTCATTTCTCAATACTTGTTTCTCCCTGTGATAGATAGTGGGATCTAGACAGGAAGCTGCTCTCTGTGCCTGTATCTTGGAAGTTTTGTCTCAGGTCTCTTTGCAGTGATACCATTTGAAAGAGAAGTAGAGTTGTAATTGGGGGTTTGGTATTGTTTAAATCACCTTTCATCTAGTCAGCCGCGATGGAAGGAAAATGTGTTTGCTTGCCTCCAGGACACTTAAATGAGATGCTGGGAACTGTGGTGGTAGGGAAGGGTCTTCCTCCTCATGCTTTATGTATCTCCAGAGGAACAGGTAATTGAGAAAACTATAAGAGAAGATGTTTCTAAAAAGAACAGAGAAGGGAAATCCAGTGGTCAGGCCTCAGCTCAGATGGTACTAGAGTTGACTTGGCTGCAGCCCCAACCTAAGTCTTTTGCCTTTCAACCATTAAGCTTCCTATTACTTTGTGACACTATGGAGTGTTGATTTTGTAAGATCAATTTTTGATGTACTAATACTAACTAGGGACAGAATTTATACTAGAAACCATATATTATTAGGTCAAAGTCTAAAATATACTATTATAAGAGAGAAAAATATATCATTCCTAATGAAAATAACTGGATTGTATTTAATATATATTTTAAAGTTTGTTAAATATTTCTTAACACACTAAATCTTTACATTGTTCTTAAAGACTGGTGAAACTTATCTTTAGTTTAAAATCCATTGAAATATGCCAAATTAATAATAGAAGGTATGCTTGATTTTTACAATATTTTTGCACAGTGACTAGAAAACATCTATTTTATTGATGTTTCTTTAGCGTTCACTTTATTGGTCTTTGGGATGACAAAATAGATTTCAATTCTTAGCTGAAAGATAAAGTCACTTGAATTCCTACCCAATTGATTTTTAAATTTATACTTAGCTTGCTTTTAAGCCTTCTCTAAAAAAAATAACCTTTCCCAAATTTTATACAGACAGAATGGATACTTTTTTTTGCATTTTTGGAAGCTGAAAGGACATCTATTGATTATGTCTTTGCAGTACTAGATTGGAAATCAGGAAACTTTAGGTTTCATCTCAGCTTAACACACTGCCGTCTGTTGCTCTATGCAGTGCTTACTTGTTAAAAATCTCAATGATGCATTTCTATGGAAGTGCTCTGTGCTTTTCAGAAGAAAGGTTTTATGTCAATCTAAAGCATTAATATGACCACTTGGTGTGCCATTGTCTGAAATGTGGGTGTCGATACATTATTCTCTGTTGTGAGCGTCTAGTCACAAAAAGCACTCTGGGATTTCGCAGCCTCAAGTGGTTTTTGTTAACACATACTCCCAAAGGGGATGCTAAGCAGTGAGATCAATAAACTATTAGAAGTCACCCTGCATGTGGGCAACATTTCTCCTGTATCATCCCTCCCCCTCTCCTAAGAGAACATTGTTCAGTCTTGAATTTTGACCTGTGACATTTACCTTCACGTCAGAAAGACAAACATACTGCTTAAAGTACCTGTCTGTTAAAGAGCAGTGACAAACAGAACCATTTGCCTTGAATGTTTCCCAACTGTGGGTAGGGTGTGACAATCAGTACATTGTGAGTTTCCACCTGTTTGCTGGACATGTGTCAAATGCCAAGGAATTTCGTCAGTAATACTGCAGCTTTAGCTGAGGAAGAGTAGAGTGTCTGGAAGTAAGATCACAACACGCTTTCTGCCACAGTAGTAGAGCTATTTTCAAATCTTTTAAAATGTATTTCAGGTACCATTTCTAGCTCTTTAATGTAGGGCCATTTTCTTCACCACTCTCTTCAGGGTGAGTAGCTATCATCCTATAAAATGAGAATTCAGACCACATGTCAAACATTCAAGGAGGCACAGTGGGAGGTGATAATGCCCGGAAGATAAATTGGAAAGATACCATAGGTATTAGGTTGTGTAAATGCTGCTTTCAATTTGTGCAGCAGCCTCAGTAGCATTTCCAGAACAAGATAATGAATTAAATGTAATTCTTGGCTGTCCCTGAAGCCCTAATAAGGACCAAATAGCTGGATTCACAATGATTTGAAACTTATCCTGGAACTGTTCCATGGGTGCCTCGTTCTCATTCTATAATTGAGCCAAGACAAGCTTTAATGTAGCGTAATTCCTACTCTCTCTATGGTATTGGCAGGAGAGGCTACCTAATTACAGAAAAGCCTTCATATGTCTTTTTGCTTTCAAAGGATTTATTTCTTAAGAAGGATGGTGTTTATATTTTAACCAAAGGAAGAACCATTATATGTATTCATTCATATATATATATATATGAATGTGTTAACCTCTTTAC
The DNA here is from genome assembly GCA_021653895.1 of Mastomys natalensis. Classification (NCBI taxonomy): domain Eukaryota; kingdom Metazoa; phylum Chordata; class Mammalia; order Rodentia; family Muridae; genus Mastomys; species Mastomys natalensis. Next base: position 95,990 of record JAJTUV010000893.1, read on the forward strand.
CAATGTGTTAACCACAGCACATTTATATAGTTATGTAGTTTTCTAAGTTGGTTGTTAGAAAATTTAATTTTAATAAAAACATTTTACTTATTTAATAGAATCACACCAAATACTTTCAGGTGCTTGGAAAGATATAAATTAATATAAAAGATTGTGCTACTACTACATAGTAGGTTCAGGTCACATTGACCTGGAACTTGTAACCCTCCTGCTTCAGTTTCTTTTCCAGATGCTAAGATTTCAGGCATAAACCACCATATCCAGCTTATATGTCTTATCTAAAAAGCTCAAAACAAATTTAGTTGGGAGAAAGGACAATAACATTTAACATTTGAATTTTACCTTGAAACTATGAACTTGGATTTTGTGCTATGAAGTTCATTGATAAGTGGATGGGGAATGCTGAATTTACTTTACTTTCATTGTTAGTTTCTGGGAGAAGGCTGTTGGAAAGGTGTTGCATTGTGCGTGAAAAATGTGAGGGCAAGTGAAGAACTAACCTTCCTTTAGAGGCTAACACTTTCTAATGCAATATATGCTTGGGTGTATGTGTGTGTGTGTGTGTATGAAATTACTTTACTATGTGTATATACCATACATACTACATATATATATATATATATAATATATATCTTTATTTTATCAGGCTGCATACTTTATTAGTCAGAGTTCTCTAGAGTCACAAAACTGATAGAATGTCTCAAGGACATTATGTATTAAGGGAATTTATTGTGGGGACTTACAGTCTACAGTCCAACTAACCCAACAATGGTTAGCTGTAAATGAGAAGTCCAAGAATCTAGTAGTTGCTCAGTTCTATGAAGCTAGATGTTTCAGCTGGCCTTCTGTATAAGCTGGAATCCTGAAGAAGTAGGTTCCAACAGATGTGTTGGCAAGTAAGTGCAAGCAGGCAAAAAGACTTCCTTCTTCCATTGTCCTTATGTAGGCCTCCAGCAGAAGGTGTGGCCCAGATTAAGGTGTGGCCTACCATGCCTGGATTTGGAACTTGCTCGGTTTCAGGCTAGCCTTGAATTCAGATCTGCTTGCCTCTATCTCCTGTGATTAAAGGCATGTACTACCTTGCTTGGGCCTATGCTTTCCATGGCCACTATGCCTCAAGATCTGGGTCAAAAGTGTGTGTCATTCCATATCAAGATCTAGGTCAGAAGCCTGTGTCTTCCAGCCTCAAGATCTGGACCACACGTGTGCCCTCCATTTCTGGATTGTAGCTCATTTCAGATGTAGTCAAGTTGACAACCAGGAATAGCCATCACACATACCTCAAATATGTAAAGTGCAGTTTGTTTTCTTTTTTTAACTGTTATTGATTCTTTGTGAATTTTATATCATGTACCCCAGTCCAACTCATTTCCCAGTCCCTTAGTATCTACCTTCTGGCCTTACAACTTTCCTGCCAAAAGAAAAGACTATATAATAATAATACAAAAATCTTGACATGGAAGCTATAGTGTGTCACAGTGTGTTCCACAGTGTATCCCTCTGTCCATACATCTTCACTTCAAACATTCATTGCAAATGAGTCATTGCTCTGTTTCGTGGCCTCTGACTTCTGCTACACTAACAATATTGAATCCTCATAGGGACTCCTCCCAGTTATCCTGATGTTGCCCTGGATTATGGAGATCCTGTAGCTTTGAATCTTCAGTACCAGCCCTTCCAGCAGATCATAGATGGGGTAGATGTTGGGGTGGGCCCACTCAAAGTACTGAATCTGGGCCAGGGAGGTAGCTAAGTTGGTCGGCCCTCTAGCACCACACTACTCGGGTAAGCTGTCCAGTATTGCCGTGACTAGTTCATTCAATGCCATAGCCAGCAAGGGTCAGGGTCAGCTCTCCTGTTCTGCTGTCCTTAGGGCTGGCTCACCTGTGCCACCAGGGATAGGTCTACTATGCTACTCAGGTGAGGTACAGGGCTAGCTCTCCTGAGCGTTGCAGCCAGTGAGGGGCAAGGTCAGGTTTCCCACTCTTATGACCTCTGGGCCAGCTCTCTGGCCTGCTGCAGGCAGAGGGGGGCAAGAGTAGGGAGGGGATTTCTCCTTTGCCCAAACATCCCATGACAGACTGGAGAGCAGGAACAGCTTTCCTGGCCTCATACCATTAGAGGCTCCCCTGCTCCGCCACCCCCCCCCCCTCATGTGCAAGGGGTAGGACAAACTCAGCAAAATGCCTCATGCTGCAATGCAGACCAGGAACATCTACATAGCTTTTGATGGGCCTGCGACATCAACACAGACCTCAGCTGCCATAGGATCACGGACCTAAACATGGCACCCAACAGCACTAGCATGGGCCTGGATTTCCCCATGACCTCACATGGCAATACAGGTGAGTCCTCCAGTGATTAATTTATATGAAGAGGGGTTTTTTGTTTTTTTTGTTTTTTTGTTTTTTGTTTTTTGTTTTTCACAGATGCTTCAACCTTACCTGCCTTAGAATACTCAGGATAGAGATTCACAGGCTTCACATTTAGTAGTATGGTCTATGGTCTATACTAGAGGACCACACTGATGGCTGCTCACACTATAGTGCATGCCTGTAAGGAGTTGTATGGTGCTCTCACCAACTGCAGAGCAAAAGGGTTAAGGACCTTTCGGGAGGAGAGAAAGTAAACTTCGACTTGCTTGTTTTGCCAGAGGTCCGGTTTTTGTGGCTTCTGAGGAATTACAGTAAATCAAACCAAATACTCAAGGCTTTTATGGATTTAAAGAAAAAGAGTAGTCTTAGGAAAAAGAAATTCCTGCTTCTGGCTAAAAAGGCTTAAACCAAGCAATGGTATCTGAACAATACAAGCTCACGACTTCAACTAGCAAGAAGATAAGGAATTAGTTTGTACCTAGCCACTTCCTAAAAGCCTCCCTTTGTCTTCTAAGTTCTTTTCTGTACTTAGTGTCTGATTGTCGTCTAGGTATTTTTAAAATGTGTTAATTAAAAATATTCTCTGCAAGAGAAGATGAATGCCTTTGCACCCACAAAAGGTACTGTTCTTTGCATGGTGTAGAAAGAATTTGACAGAGATGGAGTCAATGCAAGAACAGAAGTGGTAAGGAGAACCTGGGGTCAAGTTTCTGACTGTGCATCTGGTCTTTGACCTGGGGCTATAGATGTAGAGTGTGGTGACTGGCCACAGTCACCAAATGGAAAAGCCAGGACCCAAAAGCTAATAAAGACCAGAGTTCTGGTGGGAAGAGAAGAAAGCAAGGCTGACTTGTAAGGCAGATTCTAAGGTTTTAGGCCAGTTAAGTCAGCTCTAATTTGTAAACAGATAAAACCAGCTGTATATTTAGAGTGCTCACGTTACTGACACAATCACCATGTTGGGATTTTGTTATGGGAAGATAAAGAAATATGCACGTAAAAGACACCCAAATAAGTCCATTTGTCTAAAAGACATTCTATGCTTCTCAGAATCAGAACCCATTCATCACACAGGAGAGAGCCCTTCCAAGAAGAAAAACAACGTTCTAAGGTGTGGTCCTCTCCACAGTGTAGAGTCGCTATATGCTTTATGTTGCTTCTTAGGTTACCAATCAAACAATGAAGAAGCCATGTGCAGAGGCTGTGTAAAGAGTCCCCAGTGAGGGCTACCATGAAGACAAATGGTTAATGTCTCCTCTCCCAGCTGCTCAGTTAATTACTATCATAGAAAACATCTTGAGGGAAAACACTGCATACAGTTATTAGCAATTAACCCTCAACTCAAAAACATCATAGTTCTTACTAATAATAGAACCATGCCCAGGCAGCCTAATTACAATTTCCACATGTCTATGTTGTCTGCTCCAGAACTGTGACATATACATTACCATACTTTAGGAAACCAAGATGAAGAAGTTCATATTGTGGAGTGTAAAATGGGACAGACATAGGGTGGGGAGCACGATGTATGTGGTGATGAGGTAATTTTCCAGCATGTGATAGGCTCAGATATGTGAGGCTGACAATCAAGCCAACATGGTGTGAGGTTAGATGGGACTAAATGGGTGAAAAGGTGGAAGAGGGAGCAGAGAGAAAACCAAAATATAAAATACGAATACAGTATGGTTTGGAGGTGGTTTGGTTGTCTTGGCATACTGGACCATTTGAAGTCATGACCCAATCTTGACTGTTTTCCCTCCAGTTGGATATGTGTCTTCTAACACCCACTCTGCCATTGCTGACTTCATGCATTGCTTATCAGTCTTGTGTTTTCTGGGATAGAGTATGTTTACTTCTCTCCTAATACGTTAACATTGTTATTACTTCTGATTGCAAGACTTGTACCCTAGATGTGCCCTGACTGCTTTCTTCTCAGAACTTTGGTATCCGCTCAGAGAAGGCTTGTGCCTACACAGAGCAGCTTGCCTCCCGTTCCTTCTATCTTATATTTTATTTTCTGTGCATAGAGACTGTCAGTCTATCCTATTTAGCTGTTCTTGCTTGTCAAAGTTAAGCCATGTCCACTGATTTCTTTTCTGCTTTTGATCAGATATAATCTCCACTTCTTTTCTGTTTATTCTTGCTTTTTTTTATTGTGTGTAGGCACATCTCATGGGGCCTAGTCTGGGCTATGGCGGAGGGAAGGAGGGAGAGAGAAAACTAAGGAGAATGAGAGCAAGAGCAATCTTTCTGTTTCTCCTGAATTAATATTTCATTTTTCTTTTCTGTTTCTCTATTTTTTTAACCTCTTTCCTCTTTTTGTGTTCTGAGAAAATTCCTTCATTTGTTTATTATAATTCTTTTGAAATTTTTGCTATATTTGTCTACTGTTAATCTCAAAAACTTATTTATCATTTTCTGAGTGTTCCTTTTCATAGATAAATATATCTTGTGTGTGAAGGTAACATATTCTCTTTTCTTTCTAATATGTTTTCCCCAGGAGGGTCATTGCCCCTGTCCTCTAAGGCACTTTAGTCAGATCCTACTATCCTCCTCTCTGCTGTTGCTCTGACTCCATAATGACCATTTTACTTTCCTGTTTTCTGAAATTACTCCAGGTTATATAATCATCTCTGAAGATATAGATCTAGGAGCTTCAGATGAGCCAGAACATGTGAGGTTTGTCTTCATGGGTCTGTGATCCTAACTCAATAGGCTCTTACTTAGTTCTTCAGCGGAAGAGCGAAAGAGCCAGAGGGAAAGGAGATTGTTCTTCCTGAAAATGTCAGAAGTTGCACACACATTCTCAGCAACATAACTGCCTGACTATGAGGGGAACAAGGAAGACACAGAGTAGACGTGCTAACACGAATGGGGCAGTGCTCATGAGGACTAACTTCTACACAGAGAAGTGCATGCAACCAAGTAATACTGAAAGGGGATTCATAGTCTGTCCTTGGGAAACACATGGCAATTGGTTATCTAATATAAAATTGTCAACCCTGGAAACACGCAAGTAACATTATGCAGACTGAGCAGGTTTTGTTTATGCATTTAGGAATATATATCTGCAGTTAATGAAAAAGAGACCATGAATTTGAAGAAGAGGAAGGAGGGATATGTTGGACAGGAGGAAAAGAAAGGGAGAGATGATGTAATTATATAATAATTTCAAAAAAATTTAAAAATTATTAAAAGAAATTGACCTGACATACCATTAAATTTCCCTATTCATAATGTCCAATTAAGTGTTTTTAAAGTATGTGGACAAAATTGTGTAACCATCAACAGAATTTAATAACCCCAAAATTTCAAAACCCCTAAAAGATTTCGATAGCCTCTTCCCATTTGATTCTGCCTCCAAAAAAAGGAGAAACTGTAAATTTAGATTTTATTTTGATGAGTTCTCTATCATGGAATACATCTACAAATGTAATCACAAGTCAGCATCTGCTAATTTATACCTGGTTTTCTTCACACTACACAGTATTTTATTTTGTTTATTTGTTTGTTTATTTATGTATATCACATGCATGCACACACAAACCTGTAGAGGTTAGAAGATGGCCCCAGAAGTCAGTACTCTCCTTTAACTATGCACTTTTAACCTTGGGGAGGATTTTATGAGCCTTGTAACTTTCCAAACTACCTTTAAGCCCCCAAGTCCCATTAGGTTTCTGAGCCTTGTAAGTTTTTACTTCCAGTCTCATAATTCTTCTTCCTTCCAAAAAGAGAGGATTCTTGAGTTTGAAGGCAATGACTGTATAACAGGGCCTCAGCCTTAACCTGGACTTAATTTTCCAAGACACCCTCAGGGTGTTTCCTGTCCTCTTACATGTACTTGAATGAATATGATGGTGACCATTTGGATTTGATGGGCATTTCTACTTACTCACTTACTCTTGTGACAAACTTCCTGAGAAGATGCAATACACATTCCTAGATAGGATGCCTACTACAGACTAATGCATGGATACCACCCAAGTTCAACTTCGTGAACTAATGAGTTTTGTTAGGATTGCTTACAGGAATATGGTGAGAAATTACTCAAAGGAGCAGAAATGACTCAAGATGGCTGCATCACTAGTGCTCACCCCAGCATGGGTGACTGTGACTCTCAAAAGCTGGGAACCTGTAGCACACTCCACAGCCTGCAGGCAGGTGATTAAGTTGGGGAGTGTGCTTTCCAAATGGCTCAGTTGGTCTGAGCCTCTTCCAGGCAAAGCCCCTGGTCTTTGTTTCTTCTAGACTGCTTGTCTGGACTATGCCACTTTCATGTTGGGCTTAGCTGTGAGTCTTCTTAACATACTGGCTTGTCTGAGAACTGACTCTCAACAATCTTTGCTTTTACTCCTGGGCGAAAAAGAAGCCTAGTGAATCTGGTTAGTTTCAGGAACTCCCTGAAGCTATTTTGGATGGTTTAGTTTCTTTCTTAATGAGTTTCTCTGCAGGTTGGAAAGTTTCTATCTCGGGAACCTGCTACAAAACACTTATAGTGCTTTCGCACTTGTGGTTGGGCTTGTAAAATCCTCTTCTAAGTCATTCATATTGAGTTAGGAAAGGAAGGTAAAGTACATTATCAAATTTTGATTTTGACCATTTCTCGATATAAGGTTTGCATTGAAAAAAGAAAGAAAGAAGGAAAGAAAGAAAGGAAGAAAAGATAAGCTAACAGAGTCGTCAGTAAGGCTTTACTGCTGTGTCTTAAATGGTTGGGCTGGATACTCCACTACCCAGCTCATATCACACTGCTTGGCTCCATTCTGTACTTATCCATGGTCAGATATATTGAACTTTCTCAGAAACTTTATTTATAGTGACATTGTTTGGATATGACCAATTACTCAAAGTAGTAATGTATCAAGAGAGGGACTTCAGAATATAAACTGCCTATTTATTGGTAACCTGAAATAGGAACATCATGGAGGATGTTAGTAAGTAGAGATCATGTAGTACAGTAATAGTAGGATACAGTACCCCTCTTTCAGCAAAGTATATGCCATAGTGTCAGACAACCAGTTAAAGAAAGTAGATATGATAGATATATACATAAAATTTTATTCAAGAACAATACAATTATTTTTTAATATATCTGAGACAGCATCCAGGATAGATTGCATGAAATTTCAGGAAGCTTTCAAACATATGGAATGAAACAACATGCCCTTGAAATACCAGCAAGTTAATGAAAAATGAAAAGGAAAACTGAGAATTTCTTGTGACAAATGATGTACACATAAGATACTAAACTTACATTGTGCCAAAAGAGCTATTCTAAAAGGAAAGATTAAAATAATACTTGTTGACAACAAAAAAGAGAGCTATAGTAAATAAAAAAAAAAAACCCTAATATTCTACCTAATCGGACCAGGAAAAGAGAAACAAAGCAATTCAACATGAGTGAGCAGAGACAAAACTGAGACAAGAAAAAACAACATAAGTAGTTAGGATGTTAAAAGTTGGTTTCTTGAAAAGACATATTTTACAAATATTGAGCTAAGCTAAGTGACAAAAAAAGACTTAAGTAAGTAAATTGAGCAACAAAAGAGGTGTTATTACAATGGATACTATAAACATACCAATGACTGTATGAGAATTCTATGGAGAAATAGACTCTAACAATCTGGATAACAAGAAAAATGGATACATTTGCACAAGCAGGCCACCAAACATGAATCATGCAGAAATAAAAAGTTTGAAGAGATCCATAAGGAACAAAATTAAACCATGAATAAAGTCTCCCACCAAAGAAACCTGGTCTTGTTGTATTCTATCAAGCATTTAATGGCAAACTACTATTGAGTCTTCTGAAAAATATTACAGATAACTTGAAAAGGGGTTGAGCAGGGGGGATTGTCCCAAGCTAATACTTTAATTTAAAGAAAGCAGAAAAAGGCTGCTGCAGAGATAGTGCAGTTGGTGAAGTACTTGAAGAGGAGGACTGGGGTTTGATCCTCAGCACTCAAGTAACAAAGCACAGCCTGGTGATTCATGACCTAATAACAACACCAGATGATACCCAAAGAACGAATTTAAGGAACAATATCTCTGATGACTTTAGATGTACATATTCTTAACAAGGTGCAAGAAAACAGAATCCAGCAGAATATTAAAAATATTCATGAACCAAAAAATAAGTGATCTTTTTTCTTGGGATGCCAAGGACAGGTTAACACATGGAAATAAAGAAACATGATTTGCTATATTCACAGACTGAAGGACAATCCCCACACAATCTTCTCAGTAGATACAGAAATAGTTGGCAAGATTCCATGTGTTTTCATTGTAAAATCTCCCAACCAAGTAGATCTTAGGAATGAGTCTTAGCACAATGCTCCCATCTCATGGGCCATACCTCCATCATACTAAGTACTTAAATGCTAAGAGATTTGCTTCGAAGCTCAGACAAAGATGCCCCTTTTCATCAGTGCTAATCAACATACAACTGTGTTAAATATTAGAACTTGACAATAGCTCTGCCATATTCCCTCAACCTTCATTTTTTAAGCTCATAATCTTGACTTGTTCCTTGTCCTGACAAAAACAACTTCTTGTTGCACTTTGTCATGGAGCCTCAAGGACTTTGGAGATCCTCCCTGCCTGTAGACCCAGTCTATCAGTTTAAAGGTCAGACAGTGCTAGTTTGTCTAGATTGCCTATATGTTGTAAGTGTTACAAATGCACCTTTTCTTTCTTTTTTTTTCCATACTAAGTCTGGTTCTGAGGACTTCCCTGAGTCACTGTTTTGAATCATGACTACTGACTGTGTCCCTGATTAATCAGTCTTGGGGTGTGCTATCAATAAACCATCAATACCTGACTGAGATTTGTGTTTGAGTGGTTTGTATGTCTATTCCTGGAGTTTCACACACTGGTAATCCTATACAGAGAACAGGGTAAGATAAAAACAGAAACAAAGTCCAAAATTAAAAAAGAAATGTTTCTGTTTTCCAGTGACTGAATAAATAGAAAACCCCGAAGACATCCAGCCTCAAGTGCTAAAAGTGATAAGCAAGTTCAGTAGAAATGAAACACAGGAAAGCAGTGGACAGAAATCAATTGTTTCTATAGTCTAATAATGAACTATAAAAAGAAATCAAGGAAACAAACCCATGAGCATAAGCTACACAAAGTAAGACATGTTTAACTGCATTTGACTAAGACGGTGTACTGTCGTCTCCCCAGTGAATGCCGTGAAATGCTGATGTAATACACTAAAGATGGTAGAGATAAACAAGAAGGATGCTGCATGAGCATCAGCAGAAAGCCTGACTCCAGAGCCTGGAAAAGCTCTTGCTTGGGTTTTGTGACCCAAGTTTGATCTCCAGATGTCATAGTGGAAGGAACAAATTGACTAGTGAAGTCCCTCTGACTGTCACATATGCCATGGCATAAGTAGGACACACACACATGCACACGCACTCACATACACACATACACACACACACATATATATATATATATATATATATATATATATATATATATATACACACACAGAGGATTATAACAATAAGTAATATTAAGTATAAATAATAAATTTTAAAAATGTTCATAATCTCTGTGGAAATTCTGATAACATTTTTTTATTTTAATTTTTATTTTTTTATTGGATTTTTATTTTACATTTCAGATGTGATCCCCTTTCCCCATCCAGGAGCCCCTATACCACCCCCCTCCTCCTACTTCTTTTTTTTTTTTAATTAACTTTTTAAAAAATGTTAATCAAAGGCTTTATAAATTTGGTAATGCTCAATAACAAGATGCCCATACAATCAGAAGTGTAACCCAATACCCAACCTAGATATACCAACTATCTTTGACTGGCAGAGACTCGCCTCCATGTTCCCTCCCCCCCATCTCTAGCTCCTCCTTTACTTCTCCTCTTCCTCTCCTTACTCCTCCCACCTTACCTCCTCCTACGTATCACCCTTCTCTATTTTGATAAAACTTTTCTCTCAAAATACAATTAGAGCATAACTATACCAATTTGTAACAGTAAGGTACAAGATAGACCTAATACCCAGTCCATCATTTTGTTGACTAACCAGAACCTCTGTCATCTCTCCTGACTAAAAGACTTAGTTCTGAACCTGGCTTTTTTCTTGGCTTTAGAATGTCAGCTGAAAACCGTCCTCTCAAGTCTTTTCTCTCAAAGTAAATAGCCGGGATTGGCTATGAGACTATAAGTCTTCAATCCCGTCAGAAATCCAGAATGACTGAATTAACTGAAATTATGGGAAGCACAAAGCATAGCTTCTAAAACTTAGCCAAAAAACATCTGGACAGTCCCTATATTGCAAAACGTTGGAGCATCCGATCTTCAGCCTTCTGGCCCAGGATCATCTGACAGACCTAGTGATGCAGAATTATTAAGGGTGATTACTCTGTCTTGGAAGATATAATCAGTCGACTATTCTTCAAGTGTGTCCTTTTCAGGACAGTAATTTGTCTGTAGATGAGAAGAGGCAATTCTTGCCTAGTGGCTGTCTCACCACAACTGGAGTACTCCAAAGATGCTCAATTTCTTCTTAGAATCCAAGACAGGAAGCTGTCAGAAGCAGACAGATCTCAACTCAAAATGAACCTTAATACAGAAATGTTTGTAACGTCAGTTCTGTGGACTTCTGACGTTTTGAAAACCAACTATCCATGTAAGGCAATCTGGACTGTTGTCTGTTAACTCCTCTCAGCTATTTCTAAATAAAATATAGAAAACACCCTAACAATAAACTCAGAGCCATAAATTTGCTATAGACCCTTAACTCACAGGATAACCATACCAAATCATTTTAAAAAGTTAAAGAAGGACTGGGTCTAAGCCTTGTATTCCTAAATGTGTTATATAGGCACAATGCCTATGAGAGTAATAATATTAATCTCACTTCTATATCAATAAGAAACTCGTACCAATGAAAACCTTAAATTTGAAATCAAAGTAAATTTTTTACCATTTAAAAAATTATAACTTCAGCTTAATAACAATTATACAGATTTCTACAAATAGGTTATGGCTATGCAATTAATCCTATTCCTCCCTGTTCCAACAAAACCACTACTTTTCTCTAGAAAGACAGCCCAATATTAACCACCTCAGTCCCCAAGCCCAGGGAATAGGGGCACTGACTCATCATTAACTTCTTCAAGCTGATTACTTCTTCAAGTTGAGATATTAGAAGAGGGGAGGGGGGAAGAGTGAATTGATAAACCTCTGATGTCTGTGTCTTTACTGCATTCAGCTGAGATTCCAGGACATCAGAGGTTCAAGCAGGTCTGCTCAGCTTGCTTGATGAGTAGATACACCAAGGCTGTGTATTCTGCAATATACAATTCTCAAAACAAATTTTAGTATCAAGATATTTTTTGTTTGAATTCTGGAATCTAGTCTTCTGGTGGCCTGTCTCTATCATATCTAATCCATATAATTCTGGGAGTTTCTATGAGGGTGTACTCCCACCATCTTCCCATTCCTGCCTCCCTGCTCTCAATTCCCCAACACTAAGGAATCCAAACTATTGGGTACCAAGGCCCTCCACTTCCACTGATGCCTGACAAGGCCACCCTCGACTACCTATACAGGTGGAGCCATGAGTCCCTCCCTTTGTGTTCTCGGCTGGAGGTTTTAGAATGGCTACTCCAGTTTGTTTCTTAGGACCATTTGCTTGAAAAATTGTTTTCCAGCCTTTTACTCTAAGGTAGTGTCTGTTTTTGTCACTGAGGTGGGTTTCCTGTATGCAGTAAAATGCTGGATCCTGTTTACGTATCCAGTCCATTAGCCTCTGTCTTTTTATTGGGGAATTGAGTCCAATGATGTTAAGAGATATTAAGGAACAGTGATTGTTGCTGCCTGTTATTTTTGTTATTAGATATGGAATTATCTTTGTGTGGCTATCTTCTTTGGATTTGTTGGAAAAAGATTACTTTCTTGATCTGTCTAGGGTATAATTTCCCTCCTTGTATTGGAGCTTTCCTGCTAATATTCTTTGTAATGCTGGGTTTATGGAAAGATATTGTGTAAATTTGGTTTTGTCATGGAATATCTTGGTTTCTCCATCTATGTTAATTAAGAGTTTTGCTGGGTATAGTAGCCTGGGCTGACATTTGTGTTCTCTTGGGTCTGTATGACATCTGTCCAGCATCTTCTCGATTTTATAGTATCTGGTGAGAAGTCTGGTGTAATTCTGATAGGTCTGCCTTTATATGTTACTTGGCCTTTTTCCCTTACTGCTTTTAATATTCTTTCTTTGTTTTGTGCATTTGGTGTTTTGATTATTATGTGACAGGAGGTATTTCTTTTCTGGTCTAGTCTATTTGGAGTTTTGTAGGCTTCTTGTATGTTTATGGGCTTCTCATTCTTTAGGTTAGGGAAGTTTTCTTCTATAATTTTGTTGAAGATATTTATTGGCCCTTTAAGTTGGGAATCTTCACTCTCTTCTATACCTATTATCCTTAGGTTTGGCCTTCTCATTGTGTCTTGGATTTCCTGGATGTTTTGGGTTAGGAGCTTTTTGCACTTTGCATTTTTCTTTGACAGTTGTGTCAATATTTTCTCTGGTATCTTCTGCACCTGGATTCTCTCTTCTATCTCTTGTATTCTGTTGGTGATGCTTGCATCTATGACTCCTGATTTCTTTCCTAGGTTTTCTATCTCCAGCATAGTCTCCCTTTTGATTTCTTTATTGTTTCTACTTCCATTTTTATATCCTAGATGGATTTGTTCAATTCCTTCACCTGTTTGGTTGTGTTCTCTTGTAATTCTTTAAGGGATTTTTGTGTTTCCTCTTTAAGGGCTTCTACCTGTTTACCTGTGTTCTCCTCAAATCTGTTGAGAGCGTTATTTATGTCCTTCTTAAAGTCCTCTATCATCATCATTAGAAGTGATTTTAAATCCGAATCTTGCTTTCCTGGTGATATGGGGAATTCAGGACTTTCTAGTGTGGGAGAACTAGGTTCTAATGACGCCAAGTACCCTGGGTTGCTGATGCTTATGTTCTTGTGCTTGCTTTTCGCCATCTGGATCATCTTAGTGCTACCTGCCCTGTCTCTTACTGGAGCCTGTCTTTCCTATTATCTCGGTTGTTTTAGAACTGTGTGGGGTGGGTGTTACTACTAGGGTCAGAGCTGGGGCCCAAGATCTGCTCAGTGCTCAGGCCCAGACTGGAAGGAACCAGTGCTCAGGGTCAGGAGTGAATTCCTGGGTCCTAGTGGGTCCCAGTTACTCCCTGTTGGGGGTGGTTGCTGTCTCCTTACCTAAGATACTGCCCTGGCGAGAGCTCCTGGGAGGCCCGCTTCCTCTGGGATTCATGAGATTGGGTGCAGAGCAGCCCCTGATGACATTTTTTAATACTAAAATTCATACCAAATTACAAAAGAGCCCACATGGCTAAATCAATCTTAAAGGAAAAGGCTGAAAGCAGAGATGTAATAAGTTCCAATGTTAGTGAATGAAATACTTTAAAATTAAGCTGTTGTAAAATAACACGGATGATACTGGCATAAAGTCAGACATTAATATCAAAGGATCAGAGTAAAGAGCTTAGAAATAGCCTACAAACTTAATTAATAGTTAATTTTCTACAAAATTACCAAGAACAAATAATGGGGAAGATTTTTTTTCAGTAAATTATATTGGTACAACTGGATAAGCACATGCCAAAGAATGAAGTTCAAATCTTGCCTCACACCATGTATGAAAGCCAAGTCAGTGGTTTTCGGAGGGGCTCAGTTGGTAAAGTTCTTACTATGGAAGCATGAAGAACCAAGCTAGATCTTAGCTCATGTGTAAAAGAGGCAGCAAACCTACAAGCTCCAGATTCAGTGGGAGACCCTGTAGCAACCAATCAGTAAGTTAATTAGTTTTAAAAGCTAAAGATCAATTGAGAAAGGCATCTGTTATTATTCTCTGGAATCCACACACAATTGCACACACACACCTGTATGTACTACAGAGGCACAACTCCCACACTACTCACAGACCTATCCCCCACATAAAAACTCAATACTCACACCTACCCACCCATACACACACAAACACACACCACATAATACACACACACATACACACACAAATACAGAGACCCCACAGCTCACACACATACATATACCACACACATAACACATACAATACACATACACACAAAACACACAGACACACACCATCAACACACACACACACACACACACACACACACACACACACACAGAGGTGGGGAACACACAATCAAAACAGACTATGAGCTTATACTTAAGCTTTGGAATAGCAAAATGGCTAGACAAGAAGACAGGAACACTCTTCCAAATACTAGTGTGAGCATTTGATTATTTATCTAGGAGTGCAGGCAACAGAAACAAAACTAGGCCAGTGGCGTGACTGAAACTCTCTTTGTAGCAAAGGCGATAACAGCATTAAGAAACAGACTGTGCAACTGGACAAAGTATTTTAATACTATGGTTCTGATAAAGATTTATTATCTAAAGTACATGAAAAGTTCAATTCAAGAGCAAAGAAACCACGTAGCCTAACTCCAAATGGGCAAGCACTGAACATTTTGTAAATGAGATGTAAAGGTGACTATCAGGTATCTGAAAAGTTGCTGGACATCACTCATGAGGAAGATGCAAACTAAAACCACAGTGAGTTCTTACCTCACACCCATTAGCATGGCTTCATCAGAGAAAGTAAAGATCCTGAGCAAAACAAGCCAGTTACAGACAGATGCTCTGGGTCTCCACTGTTGCAGAATAGCTAAAGTGGCAGACATAGAAGCGGAAAGTACAGGGAAGGGGAAGAGAGAGCTAACAGCTCATGATGCAGGGTTTCAATTTTGCAAAATGAAGACCTTCTGAGATCTACTGAACATAAAGCGATGTGCTTAACAATGTAGAATCGTACATTTCAAAAATTATCATGATGCAAACGAGAGGTTTCTGTATCTATTTCTCATGCCTTTTCATGGGCTCTTTTACTTGTTTGCTTGTTTGTTTTGTCCTACTGCAACATGTTTATATTATATTATATCATATTATAATATATTAATGTATTATCCCTTAGATGACTGTTGTTCTCTAATGAGAGACAGAGAGGAAAGGAAAGGTGAGTGGAACTGGGAAGGGTAGAAAAAATAGAAACTGTAGTCAGAATATATACGAAAAGGAGCTATTTCAATAAAAGAAAAAGGTGTGACTGCTATTTAATGTTAGCGATCAGTATTAGCTCTACAAGGTGTTATTTCTAAAAGCCAAAGGTACAAGTCAACTATGTGTCTGCCCAAGTCTCTAATTATTTCTAATAAATAAATGGGAGTTCCATCCTAACTTACAATTTTAAAGTCATTTTGACTAACACACATTATGGGCTAAGAAAGGGATAGATAAATCATTAAAAAAAAAAAAGTCTTGATACATGTTGAATTTATCATTTTTGTTTAAGAAGACAGAGTTAGCTGTGCCTTTGTAGGGGCAAGACTTCATGGCAGGTGAAATCAAAGCCAGAATGATGGGACACATCTTGGTGGGAGTCCCAGTTGGTTCCTGGGTGAATTTCATTCTATTTTGTCTGACATCAAGATTTTAGTGTACATGGCTCATTAGTGCATTGTAGGCACTTCTATAATGGCAATTTAGTACACTTGCAGGTGACAGAAGCCCCTTTGAAGAATTGAGTTCTGACCTCGTCTTTCAACCCACAACACCTACTGAATGGGTGGTCTGCCTCTTTTTCTCAGCCCCCATACAGACACTGGGAGGTTTTGTGTGCGGAAGAGCAATGCTGAAAGCTTTGGCAGGAAGGCTTTTGCAGCAGCCTGCATGTCGAACTGCATGGATCAACAATTTCTCAATTAGAAGAAGATAGACGAGAAGATAAAGTATTCGGTGACTGCGAAGCTTCAGCAGCAGCTGAGGAATATTCGGGGAACATCTGGCTGGAATCTATTTCTTCTTAGGTAAGCACTCCTTTTTGCAACCAGCATACATAAAGCACGAAATTGGCATCCCCACCACTTCCCAACAAGAAAGAAGCTTGATTTATCACTCCTCTGATGCAGGTATGCAAAATTGGGGTGTTATGAGGCATGGCCACTGAAGCCCCCCAAAACATTGGGATCTCCTCTGGGGGTAGCATTTGTCAGCTCTACGAGGCCTGGTTTTTAAGATCATATCTAGTTAATCAGTATAAAAAAATAGCCGAGAAAAAGGGAAAAGCCAATTTACGATGATTCTAGATTTTTTTCATGAAATTTGTGTCTGAGCATGGGTTATTATTAATACTAAGTTTCTCTTAATTTTCGAAACTGGCTCTTTTCATACAGAATTTATTCTCCTGCTTTGCTAATTTAATAATGCCTGCCACTTTAGGCAATGAAGGCAAATTGTTTTCTCCATTTCTAGCCTCATTTATGTGATCACAGTACTTTAAAACCAGGGAGCTGTATTGCTGGTTTAATATGAAAGACTGTAACAGATTGTAACAGGAAGATTTCCTATTGCTCATCAATCAAACCAATAACCAGTCATTTTCTGTATGTGTGTATACATATGTGCTGAGCTACATGCCTTCTCAGTATGGGATGATGACACACATACACACATACATGTACTTTTGGAAGACAGAAGTTAACCTCAGTTGTGGTTCCTCAGGATCTCTCCACCAGTGTTTTTTGAGACAAGCTCTCTCACTGGAACTGGGGTCTTGCAAATTCAGCTGGGCAGCTGGCTTGGTGAGTCACCTGTCTCAGCCTTCTCAGTGCTGAGCGTGATCACCAGGATTTGCTTTGTCACTTGAGTTCTGAGGCTCAGTCTCCAGACCTCCTGCTAGCTCTCCAAGCATCTCACCAATTGCGTGTTTTTTGCAGCCCTAATGAGTGTGCTACAAAACAGGGAGCTGAATTCAAATCAGGCTTATTCAGTTCATGGAAAAATATGAATACTTAGGCCATTTCATGTAATGATGTACCTTATGTAATATTGTAATGATGTTGCATTTAGATTAATATCCATAAAAGAATACCTTGAAATCAACCTCACTTTATGAGATATACACTAATCATATTTAATCTGTCATATTCAAAGTGCTTTCAATATTCATCTATAATAAATATTCTTCCAAACTGAAAGAAAAAAATGTTCAAATGCAGGATTTCCAATGGACTGATGTAATTCCTACTTACCTAAGCTATCCTTCACTACAGTCATGCAAATCTGATCATTTACATGTATCTCTGTCTTTTCCCATTATCATCAGGTCTTTAAATATTTGTGAGTTTCAACTGTGACTTACTTCAGATTTCACTTTGTAATAGTATGGACTATTATTTATGCAAGTCTTTCTTTAATACAGAGAAAGAGAATGTTTTAGAAACTTTTTGCATTCTAGAAGGGAGTGGGATTAGTTGTAGATCCTCACAGAGTTAAAACTAGTCCAGAAGCAAAGAAAGGCTTAACACTTCATAGGGGACTTCAGGAGACAGCTAGTCTACCCTGTTATCTTTAGGTATACTACACATTTTATTAAAACAATTAAGATCAAAACTGTATTAAAACAACCTGGAGTTTTAAGAAGTGGATTTAGAAGGGACAGAGCTTATCTTTTTACCTATGTGTACACTGTAGGCAGTCAGGACACATGGTTCAGTAGACACTGTTGCCAAGTATTAGCAAGTAAATTTCTGGTGTTCTCACCTGCATAGGACCCTGCTTGTCCAGACCATTTGACTATTCATTAACATTGACCCAGAAGAGGAGAAATTAAAGAGGGGAGATTAAGTAATTAACTTGTTTCTTTTCTTTTTTTCTTTCTTTCTCTCTCTTTGTTTCTTTGTTTCTTTCTTTGTTTGTTTCTTTGTTTCTTTCTTTCTTTCTTGTAAAGATGACCAAGAGATTTGGAAACCTTAGAAGAATAAAGAATGACATTTTAGCTATCAGTGTGGTGCAGCAGTCTATGCCAAAAGCTAATCAGAAGGTGACAAGGAAGTCCGGATCTAACAGTAGCACTGTCACTGAGGGTGGACTTCTTCAGGTCCCCAGGGCCTGTTGAATGCAGAACTCCATCTAGAAAAGAAAATAAGAATGTATCCTTCTTTTATAGTTGTGGCAGGGGACATAAATATTTCTTTTGTGCAACTAACTCTAAAATTATCTTTTGGGGATATATGCCAAAATATAACTAGTTGTACATTTATAATTTTAAATTTTGTTCACAAGTTAAACTCGAATAAAAGACACATGTGTATATATACTTGTTTAACTTAAATAAAAAATGAGTATATAGCAAAAGCCAAGTCTAAGGTAAATAGAATATTCTGCAGGAATTCCAACTCAAAATCGACGAGTGCAGTCCAGATTTCTAAACAGAGGCCGTGATTCTCTCTCTCTCTCTCTCTCTCTCCATCTTTACTTCCTTTTCAAATTTCAAAGAACCCTTCATAATATCCTTCCAGTCCCTCCAGAAATGCCCAGTTATTCCCAGTGTCAGAAAAGCTGAAAGAAAACAAAGGAACATTGGTTTGAAACTAAGGGGCAGGTGATTAATTCAACCATGGGGGCAAGCCGGAACCTACAACATACTTTTAGGGTTTACATCCTTTCAGGGCTTCTAGGAGTGAGGCAATCAGGTAGTCCCACTTTAAGTATTTGACAAGGAACAAATCACTGGAAAGCCACTCTCCCGAAGTTTCGCAATAAAAGCAAAAGTTTGTCCCCCTGAAGATTGCTGCACATTTTGCTGGGCTAAACCGCAAACGATGGCTTCCGAGCCTGGGCTGTCCTTGTTGGAGGGCATGACGCGCCATAGATTTTTATTTTCACGAAACAACGCTCCCAGAGGCTTATGGCCTTCCAGACAACAGCTGGCGCCAGGCAAAGGCATAGCCTCCGGCCGAAGAAGCTACTGGCTACCGCTCCGCTCTGCTCTTGGCTGCGCATCTTTGGCTGCGCTGGCCAGCACCACAGCCGAAGCTTCCTGATTTGAGCAGACGCTGTTCCCTTCTGGAAGAGCCTTGGGGGACTAGCAACTGGAAGTTGCTCTGCGGATTTTAGGCATCGGGAGCTGGTTTGAAGGAAAGGAGGGAGTAGGTTTGGAGAAGAGCCGGTGCCTTTTAAAACTCTTGGTGCCTAAAAAATGAGTGAGATGGTGGCCACATACAGCGGAGGGAGATTATCTCGTTTTTGAATATCCAGGACTTCTGGATGTGCCAGTGATGTGTGCAGCAACTGTGGATTTGGCAGCAAACTGGACTCGGTAAATTGCAGTTCCTTCCTCACTTCAAGCTTACCTCCCTCAGAGCGGTGCCTCCGACTGTCTTCCCAGCCTCCAGGTGGGAGGGAGCTGAGCGAGAGGGAATCAAAAGTCAGCTTGCTTTTGCTCTCTGCTGGTGGCAGATGCGCAGCTGGTTGGTTTTAAGCAGGTTGGTATTGGAGGAAGAAAGCATCTTTGCTGGCTTGGGGCGGAGGATGCTCAAAGGGTTTGGAGGAAGAGATTGGGAGTAGAGTTGTGTAGGTTATTGATGGAAGAACATGATATGGCATGTTAGATGCTTCCCCAAGCCACCGCCCGGAGCCCCTTGGAGAAGAGAAGGTGAAGAGGGCGTGGGGGTGGGGGCCGCCTGGCAGTCCAAGGAGCGCGTGGTGGCCAAGGGGGCTGTCTCTTTAAGCGCTCCAGAGGGGCTGGGGCCAGAGGGCGGCGAGCGCGTTGCTATGGCACCGGGGCTGCGGGGGATGCAGGACCGCTGGTCTCACTGGTCTCCAGTCGCTGCCGGCAGTGCAGGGCTGTGCAGCTCTTGGGCTACAGTGCCCGGGGTTGGTTTGGCCGGCCACTGCTAGCACGGGCGCTGTTGCGGGTGTCGTCTGCTGGGGTCGAGCTGCTGCGGTGCCCTCCGCAGCAAGACGCACGTCGCGGTCCTCGAGAGCGAGCCCGGCACTTGCAACTTCTGCTTGGCGAGCCTAACTTCTGCGCGGGGTTCGGACTTGACGATCCCGAGCGGCGCACCGCGCGCAGTTGGGGCGGTGGCCCTGCCAGCTCACCGTCACCGAGATGACCTCCCCACTGTGCTTCTGGTGCTTCTGCGTCTGGGCCGCTGCCAACTGGCCGCCAGGAAGCGCCCTACAGCTCCAGCCCGGCATGTAAGTGGCGCCCGCCAGCTCCGGAACGCGCGGGGACAGCAGCTTTGGTCCGTGCGCCCCCGCCCTAACCGAGCAAGACGGTGGCAGAGGCAGAAACTAGGTCTCTCTTGGAAGCGGTGGAGGGATTGGGGTGCTACTAGGCACTAGGCATGAGAACTTGGGAATGTCATTGACCGGTTTGGGGCGGGAACGTAATCACACATACTAGACCTCGGGAGCGCCACCGCCCAGCAGAACTACTGCCAATGAAGGTCCAGTGTTTTCAACCTGATTTTTTTCAAAGCCCCTGCCAGACATCACCCCTCTTCCCGCTGCTCCCTGCCCGGGAGTTTGAGTGTTTGTATGCACGGTTATGTGTTTCACTTAATTTCATGTTTGGGGCGTAACTGGTCACATTCTACAAGGCTTTTGCCTGAAATCTTGTTGAATGGGAAAAATCTTGACGTTTAGTGTGTGTGTGTAGAATCCAGTGTGCTCCTGCACATTTTCTCCCTTTTTTGTGAGGTATGATGAAGAATGGATTATTTCACAGGTCTGATGAGAGAGGCAAGGAGCCAGCAAAAGCACGTGTCAGCAGCTGAGCTTAGTTGGAGAGTTAGGAGGAAGGGGTACAGGGAGGATTCCTTCTGCATCAGAAATGGGTATGGTTGGGAAATGTCTGGTTTCGGTCCCCTGTGGAGCACTGGGAGAAGTTCTTGAAAAGTCTAATAGCCCAGTCTCCTTTACTGGCTGCAGAAGTTTTTTGCCAGATCTTGCTTTACAGCAGGATCTTCAGCTTTGAACAGTCTGGTGGAGAAGCCAGCTTAAACTCTGCTTTCCAGTTGTGCTCTTGGGCGGTTATGAGCAGACAGCAAAACCCTTTGAACATCTTATCATTCCGTCTTCTTCACTTTTCTGAAATACGGATATTATATAATAGAAAAGTGGTTTAGAGAAATAACCCCAAACCTCACTTCTTCCTGTAATAAAAATACTGTTTGGGGTTCACTTTACATCTCAATATTTCATCCTTTGTTGAATCCAGTTTGCTACCTGATCATACTGCCCAGGCCATTAACTATGAACAGGGCCAGGGTGTCACTGCATCTCACAACTTCATGGCTACATCGTTGCTAAATGTGGATTCCTTTGGAATTGGAGGAGGTATTGTGAGTTTGTTTTCCCTGGAATTGATAAGATTTGCATTGTTTACTTTGAAGAGGTGAATTTAGACTCCAGTTAATCTCAAAAGCATCACTCTGGGTAACCTGTGCCTGTGGAAAGCATTTATCTTATAAATTGCTTTAGAGCAAACTCGTGTTAACAATGTCAATGTTAAAGTGAACCCTAGTTGCCTTGCTTGCTAGGTAGTCTTAGTCACCCACGCACGCCAAGTGGGGAGACACACTCCACTCCACTCTTAGGAGAAAGCGTTTATCTTCTTTCAGTGTTGGTTTGGCCTGGAATGATGATGATATCTCTCTCTCTCCTCTTCTCTCTCTCTCTCTCTCTCTCTCTCTCTCTCTCTCTCTGTGTGTGTGTGTGTGTGTGTGATTAATAACTGTAGCTCATTTACATATCAGCTGAGATGAAGTCAGATACTAAACCCAATATAAATTTTTCAAAGATTTAATTGAAATGTGTTTACAAAGGAATTGCTGAAGTCACTCTGATGAGTTTTAATACTCTCCAGTAGGGGAAATCTGGTCATACTTGTATGAAGCCCTTTCTGGTGCTGGAGTTTGCTCATAAGCAACCATGGTAGGTTCTATTGCCAGATTTCTTTGCAATTCTTGGCATGTGGAATACAGCTATGCAAAGCGCTGAGCTATGGCAGCACACCTACTTATTTGTCAAGTGTGAGAGAATTCTTCCTGACATTGTTTTTGACCCCTGAGGTCTATGACCAGAGAAAGTAGGCTTCAGATGAGGTAATGACCATTAATGAAGGAGGACCATCCTACTGGCCCACACTCACAGGTCATCAATGCAGGAAAGAGTTGTAATGTCTTAGAGGACCAAGGGTAAACAGGGGCAGCTTATCAGTAGTCAGATTTATACACATTTTACATTTATGATTGCATTTCTTAGAAGGCAAACTCATTTAAAAATTTCTTAGTGAGACAAATTATGTGTGCCGTGGATTTTCCAGCTCTCATGATGATCGCTCAATCTGAGGATTTTGTTTGAACACATGCTGGAACCTCTGGATAACTAATGTGAGGTTGGCTCAAAGAATCAGCCCGATGCTGGATGCTCATGTGGGAGTAGCTGTCACAAGCCACAGCCCCTTGGATTCTTACTTAGACAACAGATGACTTGCAGCTACTTTGCATTTACCAGTCCTGTAAGGCAAGCAGTGCTCTCATGCTCAATAATGAGGAAGAGGCAAGGTTGAGCTGAAATTTGCATGACCAGATCTGAATACAGTTTCACTGCAGAGCTGGGCTTCTTCCTTTATTTCTTTTCCTCCTCTTCCTCTTCCTCCTCTTCTTCCTCCTTTCTCTTCCTCTTGATTCTTTTCCTCCTCCTTTTCCTCGTCTTCCTCCCCTTCCTCCTCCTTCTTCTTGTTTTTGACAAGGTGTCTCATGCAGCCCTTGCTAGACCTAATCTCACCCACTCTGAATGTGTCCTTGAACTCCTGATCCTCCTGCCTCCACCTTGCAAGTACTGAGTTTACAAGCAGGCCTGGACTGCCACACCTAGTTCCAGAGTTGCTGTTTAACTATTCCAGGACATCCTGGCATAGGCTGTATCGATAGAATTTGCTTTAATTTCCCTATTTCTTCTCAGCAGAAAGGAAGCTGACATTTTCAACCTAGGGGATGTTAAGGCACTTTGGGAACCTCTTCTGGGTTTCAAGCACTCTGGGTTCTGTAGACAGTGCTCCATTTGAGTGCTAATTGCCTCACAATGCATGGGATAGTCTTTACCAGAAAGTTCTGAATTTTCTTTACCTACTGAAGACTACGAGACATTTCCAGCTGCTGCTTGAAGATGGTCTTATGGCTTTTTTGTTTATTCGATAGGCTATATCATGCTATTGCCTTGAATCATCAGTAATCCTCCTGCCTCAGCCAAATGAGTGCTTGAATTAGAAATGTGAGCCTCTTGGCGATGACATTTTGATAAGGGGATATTGATGAGTTTACTTACGTTAATGGTACTCTGTACATTTCCCTCCGCCAGGATTAAGTAGAAGTAAATAAACTTTATCCAAAATCTTTGAGACATTAAAGGAGCAGCTGTTAAACAATGTATAAAAATTTAGCCTTCCTGGTATATGATTGTGAACACTTGCATGATAATGGAATGAAAATAATGAACACAGAGGAACTAAAGATTCCACCTGGCAGGACAGAGTTAAGACAGGGCCAGTTGCCTGAGTTTTTGAAACCTGGGATATTTATTTATGTTTGTCTAACACCTGAGTGGGGAGACTTTACAAAGGAAAGGTCAATGTGTGACCCAGAAATCTCCTGCACTGTATGGGACATCCCACATCCAGACTCTAACATGGGCATCTCGCACAGGCAGTTCTGACATAGAATTCAAAACATGGCATGTAGACTTTGCATCCACCTGTGTTAGAGATTCTGCTCTGCAGTGAGAAAAACCTACATACTGAGTAAAGAAAGAAGAGCTTGCTTAGCTCCTAGTGTCTGAGTTTTCAGTCCATGATTGGCTTGCTTTGCCATTTCTGGGCTGTGATGAGGCAGAACACCATTCCAAACAGTGTGGTAAAGTTACCCACCTTAGTATAGACAAGAAGTAGAGAGGGGCACACAGCTAGGGTGGGCGTGAGCTATATCCTTCCAGGGTGTGCCCTTCCTCAAACTAGGTCTAACTCCCATTAAATCCATTAAATTGAGATTTTATCAGGGATTTATCTATTGATGAGGTCATTGCCCTCAGGAGCCAAACACTTCTCTAAATGCTCACCTCTGAGCACTGCAATTAAGACAAGATTTCTGAGAGTACCCTTCATGTACAAACCATATTAGTACTCTCTCTACCACAGACATATAGAAAAGTGGTCCACACTTTTGCATCTGATGGGGAAACATGGGTCTAAAATGGGAGGGGCAGGATGTCAAGGAGTTTAGAACCTTGTTGGTTTTGTGACTGAGTGTCGTGACTTGATCCCATTGTTGTCTCTAGAGTCTGTTTCTGTTTGCCATTCTCCCTTCTCCATCCTCACCTCCTTTTAAACTGTACCCACTCTGATCTTTCTACTAGATTTAAATCTGTTTACTTATATTTAGTGATAGTTGTTTCTTTTGCCATTTCACTAACTGGACCCAAGCATGTGCCTTACAGCTTTAGTAATCCATGCTTTATTGATATTATTGATGTCATACACTTGGTTCCTGACCTCTGCTTCCATACCTCACATGTTCAGTTCTTTCTTCAGTTTCTCTTGGGAAAAATTTCTCACTCTGCCCTGGATGCTTCAAGAATTCTGGCTTGTTTTCTCTGCATTCCCCTTTTCTTTATTTGTGGCTCTCTCATTTGTACTATTTCCTTTCCATTGACAAATATTTTTTTAGTTTCTGTTTGTAGACTGTCTTGTCTGTTGACATTGCTTGATTCTATTTCTTTGCCTCACCTTTAATGTCTTAAAACCAGCTCATTATGGCTTCTTTCTGTACCCTACTCCCAGTTCCTCCCCTCTCTACCCCTCCCCTCCCCTCCCCATGCCTCTTTTCCTCCTTCTCTCTCTGTCTTATTCTTTCTTTGTGTGTATATATGTTTGCTCAGGAGTGTGCAGCCCAGCAGATAACTCTCAGAATCTTCTGTCTGTTGACAACTTAACTTTTAGAAATAAGAGTCATTTTATTATAATAAACACACAAATAATGAACACTATATGGCTAGATTAACATTGCCACTCAAACAAACATTTGCCCTGCCTCAATCTCTGCACATCTTAGTAGCTATCCATACAGGTAGAACGGCCATTATGAAGCTATGGGCCTTCACTTAGGGTTTGGCTCTTTCACTATCAATTGCATGTGTGTCTAGTTTATACCCTTAGCCACCACCAACAAAGAAAAATCTACAACATAGTTGAAACTTGAAACAATCGTTGTTTCCTCTTTCATGACCTGTCCTTTCCTGCCTCCTGTCCTTCCTTATCACCTAAAATCAGTGCTTGTGTGTGGCAGACACATTTGTTCACATGTACATGTATATATAGTTATATATATATACTTATAGTTATATATATATATATATTTATATATAGTTATATACATGTACATGTATATATAGTTATAGGCTGGGATCAGCATATGCAAGAGGACTTTCTTTGTTTTTCTTTCTGAGACTGGGTGACCTCACTTTATGGCACACACTCTAAATCCGTCAATTTATTTTGAAAATTTAGCAATTTCATTTTCCCTTACAGCTGAATAGTATTCCATAGTGAACCTGTTTCAGATTTTTATTATCTAACTATCTGTTAATGGCATCTAGGCTGGCTCTCTTTCTTCATTGCAGTGAATGTAGAAACAATAAATATGAATGTGCCTTTATGGTAAGGTACAGAGTTCTCTGGGGACATGCCCAGGGGTAGAACAGCTGGGTCATGTAGTAGGTCTGTTTTTAACTTTTTGAGGAAACCCACACTAATTTCTGCATGAATGTTGTGGTGGGTAGTTTTATGTTAGCTTGACAGAAGCTAAAATCATTTGAAAGTAGGGAACCTTGATTAAGAAAATGCCTTCATAAGATCAGGCTGCAGGCAAGCCTCTGGGCATTTTCTTAGTAAATGATTGATGGGAAGGGTCCAGCCCATTGTGGGTGGAGCCATCCCTGGGCTGGTGGTTCTGGGTTCTATAAGAAATTCTGAGCAAGCCATGAAGAACAAGACAGTAAACAACATTCTTCCCCCACCCCCTGCCTCCACCATAGCCTCTGGCATCAGCTGCTGCCTTCAGCTTCCTGTCCTGTTTGAGTATGTGTCCTGACTTCCTTTGAGGATGGACTATGTTGTAGAACTGTAAGCTAAATAATCCCTTTCCTCCCCAAGTTATTTTGGTTGTATGGTGTTTCGTTACAGCAGCAGTGACCCTAAGGCAGATGTACTAATTTTCATTTCTCCTAGCAGTGAATAAAAGTTCCTCTGATATCTCAAAGTAGGTTAAGCTTGCTTTTCTTTCACGACTAGGATTGTTGAACAGTTTTAAAAATAGTTGTTGGTCACCTATAGTTTTCTCCCCTCCATTGCCTCCTCCTCTTCTCCCTCCTCTCCCCCTTACTTACCCCTCCCCTTCCCTTGCCCCTCCTTCTCCTTCCCCTAAGCTGTGTATTCATGAAGCATTTGTTGATTGGCAGTTTTATTTACTTTGTATTTAATTTCTGCAGTTATTTGTAATGTGCATCAGTGTTCTCTGAATTATACCTGATAACAATTTTCTCCCATTCTGTAGCCTGCCTGTGCTCTTATGATGCTCTCTCTCCTTCACTGCACAGAAAGATTTTAATTTCATGTGGTCCCATCTGTTGATATTTGGGACTAATTTCTGTTATACTAAAGTTCTGTTCAGAAAATTCATGCCTGCTAGAGAGTCTTCAAGAATATTCTGTATGTTTTTATCTAGAAGTTTCAGCATTTCAGTTTTAAATTAAGATATTTTATCCATCTTGATTGATTTTTTTTCATAGAAGGTGAAAAATATTAACTCAGTTTTATTCTTCTGAAGGTGGAAATATAGTTTTGTGTACATCATTTGTAGAATAGGTTATGTAATGTATGTTTTGGCTTGTTTTGTCAAAAAAAATTAGATGGGCATAATTTTGCTTGGTTTTGGGTCCTGTATTCAGTCCATTTATCTGCCAATTTGTTTTGTGGTCCTCCTCTTCCTTCTCCTCCTCCTCCTCCTCCTCCTCCTCTTCCTCCTCCTCCTCTTCCTCCTCTTCTTCCTCTTCCTCCTCTTCCTCCTCCTCCTCCTCCCCCTCTTCTTCCTCCTCCTACTCTTCCTCTTCCTCCTCTTCTTCTCCTTCTCCTCCTCCCCCCCTTTTCTGTTTGTTATTTGGGACAAGGTCTCTCACTAAAACTGGCACTCACACTTTAGGCTATGTTGATTAATCAATAAGCCGCAGGAGTCTCCTGTTTCTGCCTCTCTATCTAGGTGATTACAGTGTGCTGCTTTCCTCCTGCTTTTGCATGATGCTGGGGAACTGAACTCAGGTCCTCACGCCTGCACAGAAAGCCCTTTGCCACTGAGCTACCTTCCCAGAACTTGCTTTCTTATAATTTATCAATTAATTTATTTCAATCTGGTCTCCTCTGCTGCTGTTCTTGCTCAGAGCCCGTTTTCTTTTCACTCATGTCATCCCAATTTCTGTAACAAGTGATATTGCTAGAGCTTTCTGCTTCTGTTTTCCTATAGCTCTACTTTTGCTCTTGTTTCTCTGTATTCCCAATGTCATCTACAGATTCTCTCCTCCTGTGGCCATGCTGTTTCTCAGACCTTTCTTCCTACCAGCTCCCATCATGCACTTTGTTCTGATGTGGCCTCTATCTCTACAGCTAGCTGTAGGCTCTTCAGAACTATTTGGAGCTAGATACTTATCATCTCTGTGGTGTTCAGCTCAGAAGGCCACGGGCCATCTCTATTCATCTCTGTCTTCTATTTTTTTGGAGTGGGGAGGGCGGTACTTTGTCAATCTTCTCCCTTTATTATACCTGAAAAAAGTTTATTACTTTTTTTTCTTGCTATTTATGAGCTTAATGTGACATGATTGGACCAGGCCTTTTTTAATAATGACAACTTATGAATAAGTTAAGTTTTATATTTTGGTCAGTTGTCAAATTCCATAAATACAAGCATTAAAATGTGCAACTTAGTCCTGCTTTTGCATGCAGCTCAACTTGCTGGCTGCCCTCACACAGCATCATGGTCAGCTCATGGTCTCTTTCATATACTTTTACATAAATTTTTGTCTATTGTTTATACTACACACACACACACATATATATATGCATATATATAATTTGAAAGTTATATTCATTTTAATTGGTACATATAGTGTGTACTTGAGGGCCACTGT
The DNA here is from genome assembly GCA_021653895.1 of Mastomys natalensis. NCBI lineage: Eukaryota > Metazoa > Chordata > Mammalia > Rodentia > Muridae > Mastomys > Mastomys natalensis. The sequence goes on from JAJTUV010000893.1 coordinate 124,519, forward strand.
GGGATATATGACACCTGTATGCATTTTAGGATGTTTAAGTTCAAATAAGCCTGTCTATATCTTTAGTCATTTACCTTAGTGTATATGTGTTCTATGTATGTGTGCAAATGTGTTAGTGCATATTCCTGCCAGAGGACAACCTTGAGTATCCTTTCTTAGTTATTGTTCTGAATTTTAATTGTTTTTTTTTTTTTTTTTTTAAAGATAGTGTTTCTTAATAGCCTAGACTTAGCCAAGTAGATTTGGCTAGTGAATGAGCCTGCAGAATCCCTCTGTCCCCATTTGCCCCACCCTGATATTACAAGCATAAACCATGCTCTCTGGTTCCCCTCACCCCCTTTTCAGGTTCTGGCAAGGCCAGCACTATTATTTACTGAGTTACATTCCCACACCCATCATTTTTCATATTGAAAATATTTAAAATTTTTTCTTTTAGCCTGAAATATGTACAATACACATATACTACATTATTATAATCTACACTTGCTATGACCTACATGCCTTGGGCCCCAGAAGCCTGGCCAGGGGTGGCAAGGAAATTCAGAAAGGACAGATACATAGGCACAGATGTTATGAAGTGGGATCAGGCAGGGTTTTCTAACCACTACCATCACAACTTGGAAGCAAAACATATTTACTAGGTACAGCACAGGGGAAGGGTTATCTAGTCTGAGTAGAAAGCCTCTGTAGGCAATCATCTCAGGCAGTAAACAGTGTCGGGGAGCAAGCTGCAGGAGCTAGTGTCTGCACACACTAGTCAATTGTTCATCGACACACATACTGGGGCTTCTCGAGGGAAGCTTTCATTCCTCTCAAGCCTGAACCATATGGGAATGGCTTTGTCAATTTACCATGGGCCAATTGGTTTGGAGTATATGCTCAGATAGAAACACACATTCATGCAGTACTCCACCTCTGTCCCTGCATCTACTTCCTCTGTGAACAGAATGTATTGCTCCTTCTATTTGTATTTGGAACTTGTTGGTCAACTGAAGACCGCCTTCTTCCCTGCCCCTTCACCCTTTAGTCTCTGCTCATCACCACAGCATGGTAAATGTCTGCAAAATCAACATTTTAAATCTTCACAGAAGAGTGAGGATCGAGTTGTATCTGTCTTTCTGGGCCTGGATTATTTCACTTGGCATAAGGATTGGCAGTCCCAGCTGCACTGTTACAAATAAAAGGTTTCATTCTCTTTCCAGTGGCTGAATTAGGAATAAATGTGAACTTATAGTCCATATACACTTACAGGTGCATTATCTGTCCTCCCATTTTCCATCTTTATATATACATATATATGTGAAATATATATGAAAAACATATTAAAGGTGACTTCAAAATTAGCTGATTTCAAAAGAGAGCCTCTAGTAGCTGTTTCCTTTCATTAAAAAACCTAATTATCATAAAGATTTGAAATATTTATTATGTGCCAGGAACAAGTTATGTACTTTACATATTTTAACACACTTAGTTTTCACAAAAACCATATCAAAAGATGACACTAGAGAATGGATTTTATGATAAAGAAGCTGATGTTAGAGAAGTTATTTTTTTCAGAAGAAATTTCATATAGGAATATGAAGCTCTAGAAAAAGTTCATGTAGTCAACTAAGAAGGAGTTAGGACTCAAAACCTGGTTGGCTCTAAAATCTGTGCTTTTAATCATCTCCCTGCACTCAAGGACTTTTATGTTGACATTATTCAATGTCACAAATATTTACTAAACACCTGTCTTTTGAAATTCATCTCCAGTCCAGCTCTCTTAGTGAAGAATTATGAAAGATCTGTGATTCTCCTCCACTCATAAGCCAGTAAGTTAGTCTGCCACAGCTTTTAGTTACTGAGAAAAGACAAATTTCTCAGTCAAGACAGATTTTCCATCAGTCCTTCAGTGCAGACAACATGAGCGTAGTGTCTGTGTCATCAACCCCCTCCCTCAGTTCTGCAGGGCCCTTGAGGACCAGTCCAAAAATATGCACTGCACACAGTCAAAGCTGAAGAGCTTGAGAGCCTCAGGTGCTGTGAGATGCCTGCTCACAGCCCCATCAAACCCAAATAGTCTTTGTTCTCATGCTCAGGAGAACTCCACCCCTTCCAGCAGGAGATGTTCTGTCTTCCTTCTGAGGCTGTTTATTGTATAAACTCCCTTCTGGAAGGTTAACAAGCTGTCTATGGCATTAATTAATTTTTGTTCTTATTATTTTAGTTCCAGTGATGGAGTCCAGGGCTTCAGCTTCATGCAGGCGAGGTAGGTGGTCTCCCATAGAGCTCCACTTGTCTATGCTGCCTAAGCTTTTGACAGAAAGTTCTAGAGACTCAGAGAAGCTGTCTCTCAACACTCCTAATGTTTTTCATTACGTTTTAGCAGTACACAGTTTGCTAACATGTAAGCTTAGTTCTGTTGTTCTCCATTGAATTCAGAGTTTTGGCTTTGAGCGCATTCACATTCAAACAGGATGAGACTGGATTTAGTGAGCTTGTCCCAGAGCCCCTGTGCAAACCCCAGTGCTGGTCTTTTTTTACTTGGATACTGAAATCAAATCACTCAGTTGATTATTTTATATGTGGTTGGTTTTCTGTTCTTGTTAGCTTATTCCACAAACATTTGTTCAGAGTCAAGTAAGAGCTGGAGGAATGTAAGCCAACAAATCAAAGACTACCCACATATGGTCCCTGCTCAGTATGGAGGAAGGAAGAGTGCAGGACTTCCACGTAGCTTTGCAGGTGTTGATTATCCTTCATCAGGCTTCTTAGGTAGAGGTGTGCTGGGTGTAAAGGGTCTTGTGGCAATGGTTGGGTCAAATGGATGAGAGGAAGCAATGGAGGCAAGACCTTCTATTAGGAAAACTATAAGAGGGTTCATTTTCTAAATACCACTTCTGGAGGCAGTAAACTGTACAGAGCCAAACAAAGGAGGAGCCTTAGGGAAGCTCAGATGGAACAGCTCAGAAATGCTTTGTACACTTCTATCTATGGTATTACTGGCTACCAGTGTACATTCATTATAACTAAACATTTATTCGGATATGCTGTCAACCTCAGCTCCTTAGTAAAGAATGGAATAGAAATGAATCCAGAGGCAGGGTGTCCCATTGGGGGTTTCTGTCAGCAGTCTAGGGAGAAGTTGGTGATGCTAAATCCAGGTAATACAGCTGGATGAAAGGGGCAGCCTGGAAGAACAAGGATCTAGTGGAGTTAATAGGAGTGTGAGTTGAAGAAAAAGGACTTTAAGGAAATTGGGAACATGGAACACAAGAGAGGAGTCTTGTGGGGAGTAGAGGAGTTCAAGAATGAACTCATGGTCCTGTGCATGACCTGAGGTCCCAGCTGTGAGGTCCTGGAGAAGATTGGAGAAGAGTCAGGAATGTGCTCTGGGCTGGAGCCACAGGTTGATGTTAATGTGGAGGGAGAGGTGAGGAGAAAATATCAGCAAGAATAGAAGCTAGGATATTCTGATGTACAGACAGATGGCACAAGATAGACAGATAGACAGAAGAACAAGCACCTATAGAAGAAGTTAAACTGTCGAGGAGCTGAAGATGGCTTCACAGAAGTTGTGTAAAGTAGGAACCTGGAGAGTGGACATTGTCACCCATGGAAAATGCCAGAGTCAGAACTGCTACAGGTCCAGAGGACGCACACTAATCTGTAGAGAACATTACTCCCACAGCCTCCATTTTTTGGTCAGGGTAATTAAGAGTGGAAACCCCATAGAGGACACTCCCATGCATCTTGCCTAACCAGACACTCACTCTGTATCTGCCATTATTCTCAGCTGATTAGAATTTTCATTAGAGTGTCCTTTTCATACTATGCCAGCAGTTCACAACCATCAAGTTGTTGTCCTTGGATCTGCAGAGATTTTTAAAGGTAGCTGAGATAGTTTCTAGGAGATGTATCAGTAAGTATTATTACATGATACTTACACACCACGAAGGAGTTGGGGGTAGCATTGCTGATATTAGACAGGAAGAAGCCAAAATCAGAGGACGTTCCAGAAGGAAATCATCATGTTGGCATTGGAAGGTGAGATGGGATGGGTTAGATGAATGCTCACTAAAGTGAGTGGAAAGAACCTATAAGGTGAGGCGGTGGCAGCTATGGAAGGGAAGCAATGTCTGGGAACCATGTACTGCATAGTGAGTGGTGTCTCTAACTTTGTTCCTGTGCATATGCAATTCCACTCCTGCCAGCACATCCTAGGGTCCCTAAGTCACGATGTAATTTACTGCACTGCAGTCTTTGTTCTAGATAAACTCCACTATGGCCTCCTTCATCTTTTCCAGGACAAGTGTTAATGTTCAGCACAAAAGTTATCCCTTTCAGGAATATTTTAGGACTCTGGGATAGGGAATAATGGTGGATCTGTCTGTCTTAGCAATGTAGACCAACATTTATATTTGCTGTTTGCTGTAGATGTCTGGAGAGATCTGGCTTGTTAAGAAGGAAAAAAAAAAAAAAGAAAAAAAAAAGAGAACAAAACAACCTACAACTCTGTTTTATAACCATGTGGTAATGAGGAGGGCATGATTGGGATTTTAGAGGACATTTCTAGGCAACTCTGTGAAGTCAGTCCTTTGGATATCAATTATGTGGCATGCCAACTTATGATCTGGAAAATGTTTTCTGTCACTCTGCTGTGGATAGTTTTCAGTGGTGTTTAATGTTCCTTCTCACCGATATGCTTAATTAGGAGTTGACAGTGATTCTGAGCTTTAGCGAATTTTGCTCTTGAGGGAAGAGGTAGTCCCAGGAGACTTTAGCTCTCGTTTTTTGAATTATTAAGGAGACTGCCTCCACGATTTAGTAGAGTAGAGGATGATCAGTAAAAATCAACCTGTTTTAGCAGTTTCAAGCCCCAGATGCTCCGTCACACTGTGAAGGGCAGTTTATGAAGAGAAGTACATGTGAGGATCAGATGTCGAGCCAGGTGTGTGGAGCTAAGCAACATATACTGTGCACTTAAAATTTGCAAATGGGGTGGATGTTACATGTTCTCACACATACATAGTGTGACTAGGTGGGATGCTGGATGTGGTAACTAACCAGACTGTGGTGATCATTTCATAGCAAATATTTATTTCAAATCATCACACTATACACCATAAATACGTACAGTTTTATTTGTTAACATACCTCAGTAGGAGCTGTAACGAACCAAATGATAATAAAATAATAGTCAAATTTTATTATATATTTATGGAGTCCAAACAAATTTTGATTATCCTAGCTTTCAAAGTCCAAAAGATAAGAAAACAATTCTCAGCATGAATAAGCTGGGAATGTATCTTGACATCAAATATTTATTTTCCAATGCATTTCATAGCTTACGCTGAGAAGCATGCCTTATCTTCTGAACTTTTGAACTCTCTATGTATCAGGATGAGCAAAAACTGAAAGCAGGCTTCCTTTAAATGTGCTGGAATACTAAATGTGAAAGAAAACAAGAAGCACTCAAGACTCAATGCACACTGGCCAATTATGTGATAGCAGAGTGGCTTTAAGGATATTATGCATTACTGGAGTGAATTTTGATATAAGAACCACAGTAGGCCCCAGCCGTAACACCATACAGATGTAGTCTCTGCATTTCTTATAGAGCAAATTTTGCTCGAATTCAACTGACAGTTAAGAAGTGTGAGCCAGGAATAAACTTGTCAGCATTCTCCGACTTTCATAAATCTATTTACAGGAGAGGCCCCATTAACATTTTAATTGTTTCACTGCTAAACTTGCTCTAGCTGCCACCTTTAAAGGGCTCAGGTTCATTAAAATTTAAGGGACCAGAAAGTTTATGTTCTATTCTAATGACCCAGAGGTGGTTGCAAAGGCTCTAAATACTTTTCTTTGCTTCACTGGACACCTGAAGGATTCTCTCTAGTAGCTAGACATGCTCAAAAGTCGGTGACATATTGCTTCATTTCAGTCTCACCAGAATGTTCTCTATGTCTCTCTTCTCTCATTTGAATACCAAGGTCTCTTAAGGGACATTTATTCCATGGCCCATACTCCCTTCCTCTCCCTCCCTTCCCATTTTTCCTCCTCCCTTCTCTTCTTCTCTCCTGTCCTGTCTTGTCCTATCCTGTCCTGTCCTATCCTCTCCTGTCCTCTCCTTACTTCTTCTCTTTTCCCTGCACCCTGTAGGTGCAAATGTTTACATATACACATAGAGACCATAGTTCAACTTTGAGTAATGCTCTTCAGTTGCTGCCCACCTTGGTTGTTGAAACAGTCTCTTGTTGATCTGGGCCTCATTGACTAGGCTAGGCTGACTGACCAGGGTTCTGAGGATAATTTGATCTCTACCCCTAAAGGAGGTAGAGATTGGTACTACACTGGTACTACAAACATGTGCTGTCATGACCTACTTCAGTCTCATCAAAATGTTCTCTATATGTCTCTCTTCTTTCTCATTTGAATACCAAGAGGATCAAATGCAGGAGCTCATGCTTTATAGACGGAGACATCACTCCAACCCCTTCCCACAGTATCTCTACAGCCAGATACCAATTTTATTGAGTGCTAAGTGTGAGTGAAGCTTATTTGAATTAAAGCCAGTTATTGATAGATAAAGATGTCTGTTCTTGTGAGCCTATGTTCTTATTATATTCTCTTCCTCTAGTTCTTCTCCTTGCACTAAAAATATCAACTCTAACCTTAAATCAACTAACCTTTAGGAACAGCATTGTTCTACCTGGTGTGCATGAGCTGTGGAATTATGACATATCTTGTAGGCTCTAGCCTCTCATTATTCTCTTTAAATTTCAGGACATGTTCCAGGACATTGTTTTGATAGTAGTTGTGTATTTTGAGGATTAGGTAGTCTTAAATCATTGTACTACCATGACTTGTGACTTGTTAAATATAATTATTTAGTGTTGATCACATACTTTGTATATTGTAAAAGTATCTTTTATTTGGCTGATGCAGTTGTTGTCTTGGAGGCTCACTGTTGAATAAGCTCACCCTATCTAGTTCTTTCTGAACTCTGGCTGGCTGGTTTAACTCAACAGTTCTGGCTCAAATGTCTCTCCAAGCTGACTGATTCTAACTTGCTTATTTTGGCTCCTCACTAAATTGTTCTACTTGGGCTCAAATTAATTCTGGCAATCTGTTTTAGTCTTCTGGCTCCTTCTCACTTTCTGGCTCATTTTGTCTTCACATGCAAGCCATCTCTGTGAAACTATCCCAGTTTCTGTCTTCTCCCTCTCTCTCTGTCTGTGCTGCTTTCTGAAGTCACCTCTTTCCTGTCTGTTCTTGTGAGAGACAGGCATTTCCTACCTCTGACTCAGTCTGTCAAATCTTTTTTTGATTCATCACCTTGTCTGCTCCTCAATTAAATGTCAGTTTCAAACATGGCTGCTTCCTTCTACAACACAACTTTACCTACATTGTTTGGGATTAAAGATGTGTACTAAGGATATGTCTGTATTCCAGCTAATGGGATTGAAGGTGTGTGGCATGTCTGCATTCCAGCCAGATCACACAGACCTAGAAGGTCTTTGGATGTAATCTCTTGCAAGAACAGCCATGTTGCTGAATTAGAATTCTACACTGTAGATTGAAAAACACCTTGACTCCAGTTTATGTGAAATCTTCAAGACATGTATATCATTTTTTTCTCTAAAGAACATTTCTCATTGGTAATAATGAAACTGTACTATCTGAGTATAGAATAGGAAGAATATTTTATTTCCCTTGGGAATACTGAGGTGGAAGGAAGTTATGATTAATGTCAAATGAATCCTCACATCCTCACCCAAGTAAACTACATTAGAAAGCATTAAGACTTCATAGCATCATGGTGTGAATTGCTATTTGTATGCTAAGGTTTGATTGCAATGTTGAGGCTGACAATTAGATGATACAGAAACAGTAATAACTCAGGGTAGGGAGTTACTCATTATCCCTTACAAATTGCATATTTTCTATGTATTTATGAGCTTGAAGAATTAAGGTGAGTGCATGGCTCTTTCCAGAAGATATTCTGGTGGGATTTACCCATAGATTGTGGTGAATTTCCAAATGGTCTTTCTTGGAGCTTTTGATGCTTGGTGAGAAGGTTCTAGATGGTGATAATGAAAGCTGATGAAGGTGGATTTTTAAGTTCCCTCCATCAAGAGGATGGTTTTATGGCCCTGTCATCACTAGGTGATGCCGGCAGCTGTTATAGCTCAGGGAACACACACCTCATGTTAGTGTTGACTGAGTTCACAATGTGTTACAGACTTTGAGACCATTTTCATCCTGCAAAACAAGAACACTGTGAGGAGTGCAGGAAGCCCTAAGTGAATATGTTTTATTGACATGGCATATCAAGAACCCCAATGCCCATGGAAATAGCAAAGGCTTTCCTATGTGAGGTTCAGAGGGATGGCAAAGCTCTCTTTTGGTGTGCGTGTGAATGTCGATGGTGTACGTAAAATCTATCAAACCCAGCTTCCTCGTCTGGAATGACTGCAGCCTGAGACTGCTCCTCTACAAAACCCTTCAACAAAAGCTGCTAAACTTTTTTCATTCAGCTGTATACAGAAGTCTTACCTCAGTGGTTCAGATGTATAAAGTAAACACACGGATGTTCTGGGTTTCTGCTGTTTTTCTTGGAACATCTCTATGAGCATGCCTGGACCACCTAAACCTACCTCTGTCTGTCCGTCTGTCTGTCTGTCTGTCTCTCCCATTCTCTCTGTCTCTCTGTCTCTGTCTCTGTTTCTCTCTGTCTCTCTGTCTCTCTGTCTCTGTCTCTCTCTCTCTCTCTCTCTCTCTCTCTCACACACACACACACACACACACACACACACACACACACAAACACACACACACACACATCTATAGACATCAGGCAGAGAAAATAAGACTGAGACTTTTGAAACCTAAAGTCCACCCCAGAGACAAACTTCCTCAAACAAAGGACTGAGCCTTCAATGTATGAGTGTATGGGGTCATTCTCATTCAAACCACCATAGTCAGGTTTTTAGAAAAACGTCATGCTATAGACAGCAGTCTATGCTTTAAATTCTATCCTTGATTTCTCTCTTCTCTCAGTCATTGACAGCCACCTTTTTAGTTGTTATCTCATGAGTTTAGCTACAATCCTAGAGTTATCACTTTCCGACTGGTTATTCTTGTAGCTTTATGCTTAAGTGCTCATCCATGTTGTAGCATGTGATAATATTGTCTTCCTTTTTTTCTAAGCTAAATGATATTCCTTAGAATTTAACTCCCATACTTATCATATCACCTCTATCAACTGTGGATGATCATCTGTTTTCCTCCACCTCTTGGTTATTATGGGCAGTGCTGCTATGAATGTAGGCATGCAAGAATCTCCTCCATCTCCTGCTTTCAATTTGCTTTCAGCTCTCATGGATGCATGATCAGAAGCAGAATTTCTGGATCATACAGTAGCTCCACTGTTCATCTTTGATTGATTGTGTTGTTTCTCCTTGCACCCATAGCATTTCATATTCTTACAAAAATATAGAACCCTTTCAATCTCTGTAAATTTTTTATAGTGATCATCTAAACAGTTTAATAAATAATAATAATAATAATAATAATAATAAAAATCTATATATTTGTTGTGTATAATTTTAAAAGCATGTTTCCTCCTTTGCCAGGGATCGGTGCCCTCGCTCCTGGCTTAGTTCTGAGATCGCCTGCCACAAGTCACACTCGCAACTTGTCCGTTTCTCACAGCTTAACTCCACCAGAGCCAGCTACTGCCTTTCCTAGGAGCTGCGATTGTGTCCTCAGCCCCTTCTGGCTTAGCTCAGGATTGATCACAACCAGCCCCCAACCTGGGAAAGCTGGAGTGTCTGCACTCCACCAGCCCCCTCTTGGCTTCTCTCTTTCTCTGCCCTCCTTTGTTCCATGGAAGAAAACATTTATACAGTTTTATTAATGTAAAACTTGTCAGATTTAAAACTTGTCAGATCGCACAGCTGCTGGGCACAAAATACCCTGCTCTAACCTTATCAGCTAGTCTACATCAGCCAGCCTCTGCTGACGACCTTGGTTAACCACTGGTGGTGGAGGCTGCTTGTTCTAATTTCCCCAAGATCTTACGTGACTGCTGCTTTCTTCTTGTTCCAAAGCATGGTCAAAAAGCACTGCTCTTTCCCTGCATCTGCTGCTGGAACCCAGAAGTCCCACCTTTACCCTTTGCCCAGCAATTGACTCCTGCCTTCTTTATTGACACAATCAAGAACCAATTAGGGAATCAGCACTTCCTCCTACATATATTTATACTGCATATTTCAAGACATCACTGTATATAGCATATATCATAGTATTGTTCAGGCAGCCATATTGTTGAGGTATCATGGGTGTAGCTTTCTTGTCATTTCTATGAGACACAATCTCTCAGCAGTCATCCTGGTCACTAACTCATTCAATCTTCCTGTCCTCTCTTCCTCAGTGTTCTCTGAGTCCCCCTTTAGGGGCTTCTTGGTGTGCTGGTCATTGATATAGTTCACAAGCACCACATTGTTACTTCTCTCTCTTGGAAATGTTAATAGAACCTTCTGATATTCTGAAAACTGGCTCTGAGGGAGGCCTTCAGGTCAGATCCAGCTTGAGTCTTCTGAATCTTGTGTTCAAAGTACATGGTGTCTTCAGCATGGGAGGAAACCAAGGAAAAGAGCAACAGTCTGAATTGTTTTGGGAGTCTCTTGGACAATCCAACCAGCAACACAAAAGGAAGTTTCTCATGCATGGCATGGTCTTTGTTAAATAGCCTGTGGCTCTGTGGGGGCACTTTACTACCCCAGGTGGCATATATATATCAAAACTATATGTATATGTGGATGTATATGTGTATATGTATATGATGTGAACATACACTTGCATGTCACAATGCATTTTTAGGTAAATATAAAATATTATGAATCCTTAGTGATTTTTTAAACACTTTCAGTGTTTGTTCCTCCTTCCTTCATCTCCTTCTGCAGGGCCATTCCTGCCTGCTCCCCCATTAAACCTTCCCTCCTATTTTTTTGTTTGTTTGTTTGTTTTTCACTTGCCAAAATCCCGCTATCTCCCTATCTAGGTCTCTCACCATGATCCCTGTTTACCGTCCTGGTTTTGTGGTAATTCCAGATAGTATATTGAGATCTGAAGATTTAGAATCTTCAGAGGAGAGAGAGCATGCAGTGTTGTCTTTCCAGATCTTGGTTGCCTCCTTGTACATAGTGTTTTCAGGCTCCATCTCATTTCCTGGAAGCATCATGATTTAACTGATTTCCTTTGTAACTGAATGATATTCTATTGTGTATATGTGCCAGAGTTTTATTATTCATTCAGTTCTGAATGACACTGGGTGGTGTTCATTCCATAGCTATTGAGTGGGCAATCCTAATGTGTTCCCCGCAGTACACACAGGAGCCTGACTTACTTAATAGTATATGTTCAAATTGAAAGTAGTTTCAGGATCCTGTACCTTTAATGGTGAAATTCTAAAAGCTATACGTAGTAGTCATTGGGCGCCAATTTGTAGTAGAACTTGTTATTTAATCTGCCAAATTTGCCGCTGTAAGATCTCCTACCCAAAGTGAGACCAGTAAAGGAAGACACAACTCAATAATTATGGTACAAATTGCATGCCTAGATTGGGCAGATTTACCACTACACTACTCTAATCCCCGGCTATGAGATCCCTTATCACTTGCAGTTTTATCCTCCGTCGGCGTTCTTCTACCGCAAGCTTCCTTCTGCTTCAACTTCCTCCTGCTTCTACCTCTGCTTCTCTTTCTGCTTCTCCGGTCGACTCCCTTCTCTTCTGCTTCTGCTCTGCCTTTTATATCGAATTCCTCTCACTCTCTCCTCCCTAAGCCTTTTTCTCCGCCTCCCCTTCTACTGCCCGATCCCTGGCTCTAGTCTTTATTTTACAGGTTTTAATTGGACAGAAGGTTTACAAGACGTCACCTGTGTACAGATTCAATCATCCTCTGCAGCCCCTCCCAGAAGGGTGGAACTAGGATCAAAATACAAGGCTGAGGCTATCCACAACAGCTATAAGCACTATTAACTACTTTTGTTGCTGTCTTTTTTTTAGTTGTCACAAGCTAAGTAAGGAGCAAGACCTAGTGTAAATCTAATTATAGATTTTATTACATTTGTTGGGAAAATGCTTAAATTTATTGAAATATATTTGGTTTAGGAATTGCTTTCTAAATACTTGTGGGCATATTATGTACTGTAGATATGTTTTTGTTATTGTTTGTTTTGTTTGTTTCTGTTTTTCAAGAAGTTTCTTAGTTTAGCCATGGCTGTGTTGTAAGCAGCTCTATACATGAGGCTGGCCTGAAACTCACAGAGATCTGCCTGCCTCTGCACCCTGAGGGCTGGGATTAAAGGACTATGCCACCACTGCCTGGCACCATACTACTGTTTTTGAGATCCAAAAAATTGAACTTTGGGCAGTTTTCTCCTTGTCAGTGTTAGATAATTTTACCCTAAATTTGTCAGTATAATATCTAAAGAACATACTGCTTTTCAAACAGTAACTGAATATTTCTATTAAAAAAAAAAAACTTAACTTATTTGGGAACAAATGTGAAATGTGAAGTTGTTTTAAGCAACTGTCTACTTGTGTTTAGATCTGAATATCTGTGGCTGTATAAAAATGAGAGCAATTCAGTTCCATGTGTTCTAAAGAAAACGAAAAAGCTTAGTCATAATATTAATGCTTTTACGTAATGTCCCAATATCTTATAACCTAGCCTGTCAAAAAATAATTTGATTTTATCATTTAATAACGTTATCATCATGATCAGAAAGTAGAGAATCAGTGCTATTTGATGCTATTGAGTTTATAGCTCCTAGTTAGAAGAACCAGAGTTGGTTGTCATCTATGGGCTCTCCATGCCAGGCATCCAAGAATGAACGTTCCATGTTATTTTATCCATTTCTTCAGAACAACAGACATAACATTTGTAATATGCCTCTGATTATTGATAAGCCTAGGAATTATTGATATTTTCTAGGAATAAGAACAGAAGTCCCTTAGTTTATGTTTTTACAGTTTAGATTTTTTTTTTCAATCCAACTTCACTTACTGTGCACTGTGAACTTTGTGTCCACTGTGGGTACTCCGTATGTGCCTGATTCCGGGCAGCATGCTGGGTTTTTGAAGGTGAAGTGATCCAGTCAGAATCAGTCAACTGTACTCACATCACCAGTTTCAATATTAATAGAAATAGTCCTTGAAGCCTTATCCTTATCTGCCTCAGGAACTTTCTAGTCTCATTTTTTCATAAGTTTTATTCGATTTGTCTTGTGGTATCCACATTTTGACCTTAACAAGATGTTAAATCTTTAATTGAGAATGCATTTGTGATAAAGCTTCATATGTTAGGCTCTGGTCAACTCTTAGGTCAAAAGAAGTCCTCTGCAGTGACTTTAACTTTGCTGTAGTACTTGGATTTCATGTTAAATATTCTCATGAATACTTCAGTGCATGTGGAGTCATCATTATTAATAGGCTTGCTTCTTGATGTCGTTACTTTTAAGTATCTTAAAACTTAGCAGTTTCATCTAGCGTCACAGGTGGCATAACATGTATGCTCTGGCATGGTTACTGTATAAATAGTCCTGTTCTAAAGGAGTCAGGGAGTGAGGAGTGGCTCCTTTACCGAAGCTCTGTTCTCCATGGAGAGAGACACCTCAGAAGATCTAAGAGCCCCAGAAGTAACCCCCTCTCTTCCCCACCAAGCCCAAGAAAAGCATATCTGCATTTTACATAATGGCCAGGAACGGAGCTTATAAAGGAGGTAGATATTCTCATTAAAAAAAGGGAGGGCTCTGCATGTGGAGGACTGGAAGGGAGGCTTCCCCTTCCTGTGGAACAAAGGACAGAAGAGCTTTTGACCTACAGACAAATTAAATGCCACCTGTCAGAAAAGTGAGTCTTTGCAATTGTGTGAGATGGAAAACACATTTGAGGGAAAGCAGCTAGGAATGGAGGTCTGAATTACAATGAATTATTGCCAGGAGGGAAGAAAAATGCCTATTCTGATGGAACCCGAGGCTTTCAGTGCCTCTAGTACACTAAGGTGCCATGGCTGCACATTGTGGGGACAGTTCATTTGCCGAGGAAATAAACTTGCTTTCTCCTGAAAACCGTTTCCTTAAGCTTTTCATGTGCTAGAAAAAAAAAAGATGGAAGCTTCTTAAATGTCCAAGAACGAGCAAACAGTTAGGTGAAATTATGGCATATTCTTACAATGGAACATTTATGCAACCATTAAAAACGATGTTTACAAAGAATTTTAATGACCAATAAAATGCTTATATTATAATAAGTCAAAACAAAGGCAGACTACCAATGCCTATAGCAGCATGACTTTATATATAAATGTATAAATATAAAGACAAGAAGCAGGGATGTAACACAATACATCAAACTGTTTTAGTGGTCTTTTCCTCTCAGTTGTGAATTGTGGGTACAGTTTGTGTGCTCAGCTACTATTTATAGTTTTAAACAATTTTTTTTTGCAATGAACATCTATTATGTTTTACTTAGAAAAAAATTCTTTTTATCTCTAGAATCTCTGAGAAGATCTGGCAACCTTTAATTATTATTGACAATAGTCATTTGAAGAAAACAGTAAGAAGGCTTTGAGCCACCAGAGCCACCAAAATTTATGGGGCAAAATAATTTTTCTATTGTTATACTGCCTCATCTGTGAGTGCATATGGAGGAAACTCTATGGCTCCTTTGTACTTTAGTAAACATTTATCAGGATGTGCACTCTCTGGAGCTATTGCTGTGTCTTCCAGTGAAAGTCAAACAAAAGACAAAAACACCTCCTCCTACATAAGAGTTGAAGTGCCCAGTAGCAGGAGGAACAGGCCATGAGCCCTGGATTCTAGTCTTGCTGCCATGTTCCATGTTGATGATGTACACAGTTATGAAAAAGTAAGCCATAGCATAGCTTCTCAAACAGACATGTTGAGGCTAATTCTATTCAAACCTTGTTTCTCACCCTTTTTGTTCCCTCCCCCTCCCCTCCTCTCTCTCTCTCTCTCTCTCTCTCTCTCTCTCTCTCTCTCTCTCTCTCCACACACACACACACACACACACACACACACACACAATGCTGTCAAACAAGTCATTGGGGTTGAAGTGTAATAAATTACTAAATGCTTTAAATAATTTAGTACTTAAAAAAAAATCCCTAAGATCAATCAGACTTCAGCAAGGTAACTACCTAAGCAAGACCTGAAGATGCCAATAGATATGGTTCTACAGAAGTGGGAAATCTTATGTGCTCTAATCCTAGACAAATAGGCAACTGAAGAAGGTCTTGAGGAGGGGAAATGTTCTTGCCAGGGAAAAGCCCCCTTGTCTCCTAAGTGCTGATCTAATTCTAGGCGGCCTAATTGAAATCATGTACATACTTGTAGTATTATACGGACTGAGCAGGTTATAGTTATATATTTAGTATGGGGCAGCCATTAAAATAATGTTTACAAATTTTAGTGCCCATTAAAATTATCATATTTATTGTATTTAATTATAACAACAGTTAATGAAACGGTATTGATTTGAGAGAGAGGAAAAGGGTACATGGAAGGGCTTACAAGGAGGAAAAGGAAGTGGGAAAATGATGTAATTCTAATTTAAAAAAAGGGTTAATGTGCCTCTGGCTTTTAGGGAACTCGCTCTTCTTTCCTTCTCTCTTCCCTTTCCCCTCCCCCTTTCTTCCCCTTCTCTTCCCTTTCTTTCCACTTCTTTCTTTTATCTTTTCAGGCAGTGTCTCATGTCTCATGTAACCCTTTCTGGCTTCAAACTCTCTGGAGTTTGAGGATGACTTTAAACTTGTAACCCTCCTGCTCTTAGCCTGAGTGCTGAGAAGTCCAACAGTGGGGTGCTCTGGATGGCTGACCTCAAAGCTCCTGCTCCCTTTGCTTGGTCTGGGTGTATCAAGACCAAGGATGTGGAGCTTGAGTTTTATAATTTCATCCTGTGTAGCATGAAACAGCTAGAGCAGTCCTAACCTAAAAATCGTATTTTCGCTATGTCACTTAAACATTTTGTTACAGAAAGTTTAGAAAATCCAGGGCAAAAGATGGCAAAATAAACACTCTCTAATCTTGCTACATCTTACCATGACATTTGCAGTATTTTAGAAGAACTCCAGAACATAAATACAAACATAAATATAGATGCTTATGTTAAAACAAGAAGACAGCCTTTACTTAAAAATGCCTTCACTTATGATTCCTGAGTATATTTGAAAAATATTTAGGCAGTTTGATAAATTTATTTTTTATTTTTGTTGTATGAAAGAGTTCAACATATTTATATTTTACTAGATAATACAAGAATAATTTTTTTCTAGTATGAAAAAAAGCACACTCACCTTTATTTGATGCATTAAGGAAGTACATATTAATCAATGAAGTTATTTATGTGACTCAGTTTATTTCCTAATGATGCTACATTAATGAGCCATTTCTGTATTTATTTGTGTTCATGCCAGAGAGCTCACATTATTTTCCTCTACTCAGAGCAAACATTTAAAGATGTAAGTTCTCTGTCTTCCTTATGGAGAGTGATAGCTTAAAGGTTGTGTAAAAGGAAAAGTGTATACATTCTCTGACTGAAGCTGATGTGATTTAAAGTCATCTTCTCTCATGTGACGTGCACTTGACGGTATATTCCTCAACTTGCTTCATTCAGGAGGACGTATGGAGCTAACTCTAAACATTATGTTTTCATTTAGGTCTGTGTAAACATATGCACATGTGTGGGCTGCATGTACACAGATGCCAGAAGAGACCCTTAGGTGTCTTCTTCCTGTCTCTCCTCTTGTCAGTGTGGCTAGGTGGTGGTGGTGGTGATAGTGCTACAGGCATTTGCAGAATGTGCCAAAGAAGAAAGGCGGGTGGCTCGGGGAGTATGGACTGATGCCTTGTTTCAGGTAGAGATGCTGTGGGCACAGAAACATGTGTGCTTGGAAAGGTGTGTGCTACCATGAAGAGATGGCAGGGGCTAGGAGGCTTGAGAAGTCGTTAACATAAAGTCTCTGTATATGCCATGAGGAGGAGTTGAGATTTTTGCCCCACAGGGAAGATGAGTCTTTGGAAGTGTCTAAGGTGTCTAAGTGGCACTGTAAACTTGAAGAAACCACCCTGGTTAGTCATGTGAATAGGCTCTAAGTTTTGAGAAGAAATGATCAGGAATTTGATGACTCTTGGGTGTGGAAGGTGAGGGCATGAATATAGGAAAGAAAGTCACCACTCTGAGCAGAGGAATTGGTTACTCACTGGTTTGCTTGGCTTGGAAAGACCACATCAAGGCCAACAAACGAGGAGGCTTAACATAATAATAATGGCATATAATAACAATAATAACAATAATAATAAACTGTTTTTGTTCTGGAAGTGTTCAGCAAATATGTGGATACTTCAGCTGACAGGAAGTGGCACAAACAAGAGATTTGGAGGTAATTTTTAATGAAACAAGGAAGTGGAGGAAGGGACTGCATCTCCTGGTTATATGTGTGCATTTAGTCACTTCCCAACTTTTGGCCCATGTTGCTACCAAAGATAGCTACAAATGCAGCCCAAACAGAAACTACACACTTAACACACTTCATAAAACACGAAAGTTCCTGTTTTTCTTCTTTGTAACTCAATTGTTCTTGGCATAAATCTTATAGACAGTGATGGGTTGTGATGCTAAAAACGTTACAGAAGATGATGTAATTCTGTGGTGCCAAGAGATTAGAAACATTTGCAGTGGAACCAGCAAGGACAACTGTTTTCTTTAGAATCAACAGATCACAGTGACCCTGTTAATAAGTTAACTTCTTGAGTTTAAAACAATTTTGTTCTATTATTTTGTGTACATGTATGCCCAGGCACCACATACATGCTGTGCACTTGGATGCCAGAAGGGAGAGTCCTATCCTCAGGGACTGGAGTCACAGACCTTGTGAGCTGCCAGGTTTGGGCTGAGGATTGGAACTTGAGCCCTTCAGGAGAGCAGCCAGTGCTTTTAACTGAACTATAACTCCAGCTCTAGTAAGAGTATTTCCTCAGGTCCATGGGGTTAATACATGCTTGAGTCATGGGGTAGATACAGTTAACTGGGTTAATACTTTGGAATTGTGCCCAGGAGAGTTAGTGGGTAGTAATGTTCAATAGCTTGAACTTAGTGGTATTGTTTAGATTAGTAATTGAAAACTCAAAAGGGAAGGAAAGAAGGTAGGAGAAGGGGAGGGAGGAGAGAGAAAGGAGAAATGCATAAAAATAACAGTTAAAGCTGGATGAAGCCAGGCCTGTTTATTTTGTTGTGAGACTTTGTTGGTACTTTTGCTCAGATGGGGCCAAGTTAATGCTGACCACATTTCCATGCTAGGAAAGTGATCAGAGGGGATCTGAGATTGACTGTGACTACTGTGGAGTCAGGCGAATGTGAGGCATTTTAATGAAGTGTGGAGTCAGCACAGGTAAGAGCATCATGTGGTGAGTCCAAGCAACTCCTCAGTTACTCAACCACAAATCCTGTGTGTAACACCTGGACACAAGCGAAGAAAATCCAGGAATCTCCAGACCCAGGTTGTGAATGGAGATAGTCCAGAACTCTTTCATCCTTGGAGTCTGTCTTCATGAAAAGTAAGGCAGAGAAAAGGGCTCTGCTTCCTCAAAGCTGACATTCTCATAAGCACATTTGTTCTGATTCAGGGGTGGCAGGACTAGCTGCAAAGTGACATAGCTGCTAACCTGGGACATATGAGGTCCTGTCAAGACCACAGTTCAAACACCTTCCCAAGGAAGCGAATTCCTGGCTGTCATGATAACTGGCTTATTGTACATGTGACTTGTTGATACATGCCACTTTCCATATGAATATTAATTCTCTGAAAGTCAGAATAGTATATTGTATTGGAAAGATTAGGTAACAGAACATGTTTTCATTTCATTCTTTCAAAATGATGCCATGTTGTGTAGCAGCCAATATGCCTTTGGTTAGAACAACAATGGGGTGGGACTATCATGGCATCTGCCTAGAAGAAGTTGCCTTGCAGTGAGGGAGAATGTGGTGAATGAGCAGTCGAGCACCTGTGAGAGGACAGGTCCACGGTCCTGTCCATTAATGTCAGAGCATGACCCTAAAGCACAACTGCATGCCAGAAGGTTTTCATTTCCTGAGGTTAAACAGGGGTGTGTGTGTGTGTGTGTGTGTGTGTGTGTGTGTGTGTGTGTGTGTGTGTCTGTGTGTCTGTGTCTATGTAGTGTAGCAGGGGATAGATGATGAGAGTTTTCTAAGCAGAGAAAGCATGCAGATACAGTTCCTATAACTCAGGAACTTTGGGAGACGTGAAATGTGGTGGGTAGGCCAGGGTAGAGAGTTAAGTGGCAATCAGCAGCAGCTTTCCTCCCAGTCTCCTCTTCTTTTGGCCACACTAGGCCAAGAGAATTCTGATAGGCTGCTGTTCTGAAGGGAGAGCAGGATTGTGTTGGCTGCCAGGGGAGCGAAGGAAAAACCAGAGTCAAGATATCTGGGGAAAGTATTGACTCATGGGACCTGGGCTGGATGAATGAAGAAAGGAGAGGGCTGGAGGCACTTGTTTGCAAAGCAAAATGTCAGGCTGCAAGGTTGCGTGGAAGTTTCTGGAAGGCTCTTCAGAGCAGGGGCAGTATATGAAAAGCCAGGGAACAAAGAGAGGAGATGAGTCAAGCAATTAGAAAAGAAAGTGTTTTTGAAAATGTCTAAGGGTGTTGACAGGCAACCACAGCCGCTGTGAATTCAGGATTACAATGACCATGTCAAGCCCCAAGACAGCATTTTACAGCCCTCTCCTCACCTTGTGGCTCTTATAATTTCCCTGCACCTTCTTCTGAAATGTTCTCTGAGCCTTAGAGAGGGCAGTATAATGTCATACATAGGACTGAGAACTCTACCATCAGCAGGCAATCATAGTCTAGAAGGAACTCACGGAATGTTTCCTGTCCCAGCTGAGCTATTGGCAGCTGACAGATGCTTGGAGAGGAACAATCACTGTCCTCAGTGTGAACAAATGGTAAAGCCACTAGGTTCCAGTGGATAGTTCAGAACCCATGGCTGCACAGATGGCTGCTGTTAAAATCATTAGTCACCAAATAAAACAAAAGGCTTGAACATGGGACAGGGTCCTGCAGGGGTGGGGATGAGTGTCAGGTTTGAGAGAGATAAGAAAGTATGGGGGTAAACTATATACACTCAGAAATTATCATCAAAGAATACATTTAATCAATATAAAATTGGAAGAAAAAACTCACGTTGATTTTACTCTGCCTTCTTTTAGAAAGATGCTGCTCTCACTATGGTTAATTGGGTCACTTTCTGGGCTTACCATGAAAGAGCTCACACCTGTTATCTGTGGCTGGCAGAGTCCATGTGTTAACTTGTAGATGTTGCATTTTTTTTTTTTTTTAGCAATGTTAGAACCAATTCAGCTTACTTCATTTTTATGACTAGCATGTGAATATTAATATTTTTGAACTAGTACTCTGGAGTGACATTCATGTCCCTCTGTAGATCCACCCAAAAAATTACATTTTTTTTTTTAAATCAATCACTTGAAGTAGGTGAGTGGAACTTTGATTCTATTGATGTGCCTTTGAATTTTGAACGAAATGGAAACTTCCTCCATGTCAACAGTCTGTTAGAAAACAAGATTGCTCCAAAGAGCACAGCCAGCATCGGGAGGAATTCATTCCTGACCCAACTGAGTGCACAGGCAGGCAGGATCAATAGGCAATCTCTGGCTCCACGGGATGCCAGCCTCTATGGCCCCACCCTCCAGGCTTCTGCTCTGCGTGGGATGGATTCCCTTAGCAACTACGCTGTGAACATCCTTAGCATCAATGCTATCCAAGAAGAAAGTGCGTATCAGTGGAACAATGCTATCTTAGGCATATTTTGTTTGCAGCAGTGGTCAAAGAATAACACTCCGAGCCTGATATACATTCTGCATGTTTTTCAGGACCCTGGCATAAGACTGCTATCTGTCATAAATGTTAAACTTTGAGAATTAGTGTATTCCACATCTCTGTCCACAACAAAACCTACATATGCATGGTGTGTTGGTTAGTGTGAGAACAAGGGACAGAACCTTATCATCTACTATTATTACTATTTGTTCAGGTCAATTATAGCATTTAATATAAAATTGGAATCATTAAGTCATATTTATTGGGTCCTTGCTCTTCAGTAGTCTTACAATACATAGTAGCTACAATATGAGGTACTTAAAGCACATAGTAACTATGATGTCAGTTACTTATAACACATAGTAACTGTGATATCAGGGACTTACAGCATATAGTAACTACAATGTGAGGCTCTTACAGCACATAGTAACTATGATGTCAGGTACTTATATAGTAAGTACGATGTCAGGGACTTACAGCACATAGTAACTACAATGTGAGGCACTTACAGCACATAGTAACTACAATGTGAGGCACTTACAGCACATAGTAACTATGATGTCAGGTACTTACAACACATAGTAACTATGATGTCAGGTACTTACAACACATAGTAACTACGATGTCAGGGTCTTACAGCTCATAGTATCTATGATGTCAGGGACTTGCATAACATTGTAACTACGATGTCAGGGACTTACAGCACATAGTAACTACAATGTCAGGTACTTACAGAACATAGTAACTACAATGTCAGGTAATTACAGGACATAGTAACTATGATGCTGGGTATTTACAGAACATAGTGACTACAATGTCAGGTACTTATACAGCACACAATAATTACAATAAAAGGTATTTACAGACTTCTAGAATCAGTAATTAGAATGTCACATACTTACAACAAATAGTAATGTGAACTATCCACTATTTATAGCACATAATGACTAAACTGCCAGGTCCCCACAACATAAAGTAACTACAATGGCATAAACCAGTTTGTACAATGCCAGGTGCCCACAGCACATAGTAACAAGTGACTACAATGCAAAGTACTTGGACAACATAGTAAGTGCAATGCCAGATACTTAGAGGGCCGGTAAACAGTAATTACAATGGCTGATTCTGAAATCACAAAGTAAACACAATGCCAGGGAATCACATCCCACAGTCTCTACGATGCCAGGACTTACAGTACATGGTAATAACTGCATCAGGTGCTCACAGAAACTAAAGTTACAATGTCGGGTACTCAGGTCATACAGTAACTCTAACGGCAGGTACTCACAACACAAGCTGACTACTAGAGACAACCAGGAGTAACTACAATCCCAGTACTCAGAGAATACAATAGCTACAGTGCCAGCTACTTACAGCACATGGTTACTACAAGGTCATGTACACACAACACACCGTAAGTACAGTGCCAGTTTCTCCATGCATGTGGTAACTATAATGCCAAGACCTTATAGATTATAGTAACTATAAATCCAGGTGCTGTTTGCACAAGGTAGCTATGACTTCACAAAAGATACCAGTTCTAAGAGATTTTGGCCTTCTGCCTTTTCTCACTATGTTATTTCCTCAAACTACTGGATTCTATGTTTTGCTTATTTATCCATTTATTGCCCATTTGCTTACCTTAGGCTATAAGTTCTATGACTATAGGACATACTGTCTGATTAATACTGGACTTTATTAATAGTACTGTGAAAAACAGTCAGCATGGTGTCATTGCTAATAAATACTTCTTGGACAGACAAATGAATTTTATGTTGTTATCGTGCTTGACCTATTCTCTTAGAGTGTTTCTATTCTTTTGGTAGAAATGAGTGTTCGGTTCTTATTCATTGGTGAATGACATAATCTCTAAATAGTAGTCCTGTTACTAACACTATGTGCTAGCATACAGAGGTGGATAAGAGGTTGCTCTCCCTGCAGGGAGCCCACAGGTGAGAAGGAAGTCAACAGCAGAGAGGGATTGGATACAAGGCAGCAAAGTTCTTGTGGCTCACAGGCAACAGCACACTTTTAGACAACATCTGTGGTATGCCAACAACTTGTCAGTCCCTGACTACAGTTCTGATGAGGAATGCGACTCCTGTGTGACAATAAGGATTTGCTAAGGTCTAGAAGCCCGTAAATTATCTAGTTAAGACTGCTTTAGTCTAGTTATATGGCTTGAGCTATAGCAGATAACACACTTTACTTCTTGTGGGAGGTTTGTTTAATTCTGTACCAACACTCATTTGCTTCCTGTTTCCTGGGGTAGGTGACAGGGTGTATTTCAAAGATACTCAACCCTAAAGACTGACATTACTAAGGTACAATGTCTAGTTTGACTATTCACTTAACATAACCTAGAGACTTCTGAGAGGAAAGCCTGAAGGAATTACATACATCATGTTGTCCTGTGAGCTTGTCTGGATTATTGATTGGGGTGGAAATGCCCACCTTGAATGTGGGGTCATTGTGTTCTGGATCAGGCCCTGAAAGGTGAAAGAGTATAGAAAACCAACTGAGATGATCTGCCAGCAAGCAAACACCCTGTCATTTCTCTCTGCTCTTGACTGCAGATGTAATGCTACTACATGCTTGACCGCCTGCCTTGACTTTCCTCGATAAAAGACTGTAACCTAGAGTTGTAAGCCAGCCAGATAAAGCCTTCTTCCCTTAAGTTGCTGTTGGTCAGGGCATTTTTATAACAGTAACATAAATGAACCTAGGACAGGAAGGATGTGCATAAATTCCTATCACTACTTCTGAACACTCTTATGCGTCCCCAAACAGTTTTGCGGGCCACTACAAATGGGAATTTGATAATTCAAGGGTTCTTTAATTGTGCTTCTTTCTGTGGTTACTAGGACAAGTTTAAGTGCTCCCCCCCCCACCCCATGCATCCATAACTTTCACTTGCACATCATGAATTAGAAGAATTTGGATCAGTGTATGATCATTTCCATAACTCCTTCATCGGATATGGAAAGGCCCTGAAGAAGACTTTGTCTTTGTTACTTATTTACATTCAATGCCTCTGAAAATATTTGCTGAGGAACCAAATCCATAACAAGAATTGTAAGAGAATGTACAAATCTCGAGAAAGCATGCATGGATCTTGAGCTACAGTGCAGGAATTGGAGGTGTGTGTGGGAAAATAACACTGCTTTGCATTTATGAGCCACCTGTTTGAAGATGGGCAGTAATAAACGGGGAGAAACATTAATTTATAAAGCAGAGATGCTGGCAGCCTTTGGGAAAAGCCAAAGAGATGTGTCTCATCATTAGGATACTTAGATTACTCGATCATTTATCAAATGCTTTCACATACATGGTGTACTTCTAGCTTCAGTAAGGTACTGCAAAATGATATCATGTTTCAGATGAAGAATCTCTGGTCCAGGTTAACTTTGAACTTCAGTAAGCCACACACTAAAATTGTTGTAGGAGTGACGTGTAAATTATTTTATTCCAAATCTTGATTGTTTCCTATTGTACCAATTTATTTTTAGAGTATTGAATGTTTGTGTCATTATTCAGATTATATTACTCCTCCATGGTGTCTACAAAAAATTAGGTTTATATTGTTTTGTTTTGCATCTTTTTATTATTGCAAAACAAAAAACTTTGGCTGTCATTCAGTAATTCTCCAAAGAATATAAGGTGCATTTTATGTTTATTTTTAATCTATAATTTGGAGGTTGTGATCATAAGATTTTATTGTTAAATTTACTCAATTTAGAAGCACCATAGAAACACACTGAACATGATGACACTGTTTCACTAGTGTCTTGATTGAACAAACAGTGGAAGTATTCAGAATTTCACATTCATTACTAGACTATCTACCACAACTGCCCTTCCATGGTGGCCTATATGGTCCAACTGGGAGCCGACACAAACCATTACTACCTTACTTGTTTTCGTTAGCTACTTTCCCCCACCCAATAGCAATAAAAGCAACTAATACCAGATGATACCTGTGTATCTCGCCAAGTCATCCACAGGGCTTTAGAATAATCCTATGCAGAGCTCACATGGGCACAACAGTTTTATACTTTTAGAAAGTCACTCTAAATTCATTGTCTTGAGTTCTGTTTTGTACAACATGACCTTTGAAAGGTTTGTGGGTAAACCCAGGATAACAGAATCCGGTGCTATTTGCCCAAGAAGCTATTCATTTGAGATTTGTATATGTCAGAGAAGGTAAAAGCTGTCTTTGCAGATGAATGCTGGTAATGTGAAGTAGCAGATATTAAGGCAAAATGACAGCTTCTTAAAAGAAAAGGTGACCTTTGGACTTAAAGCTAATACAGCAAGCTTTGAGGATAGCAAAAACTAGATAGGATGCCACATCTTACACCTGCATATTTAAATTACCTAAATCTGGTTTCCCCCGCAGCATTACCAATTTCATTGATTATACTTTTTATTTTACTTTATAACCTCACCCCAAGTTTCCAGATAATTCAGATTGGTTAGATGATTGATCTTTGTATATTTGCTGATTGAGGACACTTGGCATAAAGCCACAATGGAAAAATTGTCACGAAGGTCTCGGTTACATAATATACAAGCTGCCAGAAACAAACCTCACACAGTTGAATTTTGCTGGGTTCATGGGCTGCGGTTTTTCATTTCTTTGATTGAACAGCTCAGTGAGTGCAGATAGGGGCTGGAAATATTCTCTAGAAAAGCCTAGGCATGTGATAGTCTCTATCTGTGGAGCAAGTGAGAGTGCTGGGAAGTTTCATGTAGTAATGATTGATCTGGAATCTGAAATTCCATTAAAATTATTTTGTATGGGGAGCATAGATGCTATGTAAAACTTAGGAAATGCATACACTGTCTAGCTGCAGTCATGGCAAATGGTAGCATTGCTTTGATCACACCCTGTCTATTAGTGAGATTAGTGAGAGAAAAATCAGAGTTCTCCTTTTTTCCGATTAAGAGGAAAGGCAGTTCTCAGGTCTTTGTGAATTCAGCTCCTCACTGGAAGAAGCTTTTTCCCATCTAGAAGAATAATCCAAGCCAGGGCAGAAGCTAAGCGAAAGTGCAGAACATGGCGTACCTGGCTGAGTGAATTTCTGAAGGCTTTGGGTGTTTTACTTACAAAGTCTCAATGACATGAAAATTGCTTAGATAGTGTAATGGCAACATTATCAAAGGCAGATAAAATAATAGGTGACATACTTTGTAAGAAATATGTGTATGAAGAGATGTTTATGAAAAACCCAGCAATGATTTGACCGCTCTTATTATCAATATTTACAGGTGAAAAACCCAAGGCTTAGCATATTTATGTAACTTGTCAAAACTACACATGTAATTTTCCACAGAAGCTTGACCTGATTATATGGTTTTCTGCCTCCCAGTGGCATATATTTGAACATTATCCAGAACTTATACCACTTTTATATTTAAAATATAAATATTTAAAAATATAAAAATTTAGATATAGAATAATAGACATAATAGGCTTTAAAGGGGCATGGATGTAGACTGGTTGGCAGAGTGCTTGTCAACATATAGACAGGAGGTCCTGAGTCCAGTTCCCAGCACCGTATGAGCCTGGAGTGGTGGTACCTACCTGTAATCCCATGGATCAGAATATTAATTCATTTCATTTATTCCTTAGCTTCAAAAATGTCTCCAAATGTGAATAAAAATCACCCCAATGCTTCCCTTTTGACATGAGCAGTTTACCTCAGAAATCTAGAATGTTGTGAGCCTAAGAGTCGGGAACTGCAACACCCTCATACCTCTGGGTTACTTCACAAATTCAGGGACACCCTGGGCTCCAAGAGACCCTGTCAGAGAGGAGATGAGGGTGAATAGCCAAACCCCAGGCTCTCTCATCCTCCTCTGGAGGAGATCCACCTGTCTGAGACTCTTTTTGTTGAGATGGTTGGTAATAGCTAAGGAATTCAGCAGTCCTACTTTTGATGGAGACACTCAAAATCCAAGAAGTTTGAAATGTCATTGCTCTCCTATAGTTCTTATTGTTGAGCAGTTTAGACCGTAACAAATGTGAGGAGCCAGTGTTAACTGTTTCTGGAGGATTCCTGCTAAATTGATCTTTTAAATGTAAGCAAAGAAACAATTACTCTGGCCTCCTGGGCTGTTGAAAGAGGTGTGACATGGTAGTGTTTATCTCATGTTTTTAATTAACATGTTTGTTTTTAGGGTGCCTTTTCTTCTTTGACATTTCCCCCTCTGGACTCAGCAAGTTTGCTGGTTCTCTTGCCAGAGGAACATCCGTTGAGAGAGATCTGGATATTTGAAAAGACCCTAGAGACCTGAAGAGATGTTAATTAGCACAAGTAAATAAATGGCCTATTTATTCCTATGTGCATTTTAGTGCTGTCCATTCCTTTCTTAAATTAAGAGGTAGAAAATGTGTTTGTGCTTGAGTGTAGTAAAGTTTCCCATATTCCTTAGGTTCAAGTACATTTTCCCTACTTGCAGAAAATATGTTCAAAAGCATAAGCATATTGTCTCTTGACACAACACCCCTCCTTTTCATTGTGGCTGCAGACCAATATGCAAAAGGATATCTGAATAATATTATTTCATAATCTGTCATAATAACCACGCTTACTTATTTGTATTTCTTTAATGTGAAAAATTACAGAGAGCTGGAATTAAAGAAACAGGTGTGAAGGCATTGTCCACCATTTGTATAAACACCTGCTTATCAAGAAAATATAAAGATATAGATGCAGGGCCTTCAGAACCCACTCTCCATCTTTGTCTTCAGGCTGCCTCACTAAAGATGGCTGAAGAACATGAAATGCTACTTTGGAAGCCACTGAAATTAACTTCAATACTTTTCCTCACATCAACCTTTCAAATTACAGCATCATGGGACGGCATTTCCTTATTTGTACTTTACTTAATCTTTTATAGCAGAGTAGCCTATTCAAGAAGCAGCCGTAGAACACTACACATACTAAAAGAAGAAAGCAAAGTACTTGCTCAAGAATTAATTTTTCTTAGTGCTAGTTTTTCTTTATTGATTCTTATATTTCTTAAAGTGTGATTATGTCATTTCCCATCCCCTTTTCTCCCTTCAACTCTCCCATTATCACACCTGCCCTGCTCTCCCTCCAATTCATGACCTCTTTTTCCTTAAGTGTCTTTAATTGTTACATAAATATGTCTATGTTGTATACATGATAGAAACATTGTAAGAACCAGAGGAACAGGAAGTGAACTGTGGGATTATATCTCCTTGAACTGGCAGGCAAGTCACACACTTGCAGTCTCAATAACATGGCTACCTAAATAAGACATGAAAATGGAAGACACCAGTACACATGCTAACACCAAAGGGGTAAATCTCAATAAGCCCCACCCCTAAGCAAAAAACTACAGACAGCTAAGAAAGGCTGATAGCACGAGAAATAGTCTTCCCTGGGGAAAGAGTTCCATAATAGGTTATCCAATATCTAGTGGTCATCCCTGAAAACATGTATGTACAGGTCACATGATATTGACTGAGGGCTGAGTTTTAAGAAACACATCACACGGGAGCTAAATGATGAGCAGTAATTAAACAGGTGGTTTCTCCGTGTTTTTTCCCCCTTGAGGGAAATAATGTCTTTCAAAGCAACCTTGGTGGGTGGGGGTTCCTAGATGTTATTGTTTAGTGTCGGTTTAGCACAGACACCTTGGTAAATGGTGAGCACTGTGCTCTGTGTGTTGGACTTTTATCCTCACTCAATCAGAAATATCATCTAGGTGCTTTAAGCTACCTAAAATACTGGCTGTGTGTCTTTCAGTTTAATATCATTTCTCTTAGCCAGAATTTCAGAACTGGGTAAACAGGTACTGGTACAGTTTTGAGAAGGTGCTGGCACGGAAAGAGTCTCAGTTTCAGGTTGTGGAAAGACAAGTGTGTATTAGAAATCAGCTAGGAACTTAGAACAATCCATATCACTACCCAGAAAACCATAAATGCTTTCTGAGCTCTATTTCTGAAGTACTTGAATTCATTATTGGTGGCTGGTGGGTACTACACTTGTGGGAAGAGGAAGATTTGGGGAATAGGGTAAGTAGCTTACTTAGCCTTACTTACTTTTATAGGTTGAGATTTTACAGAATATTTGTCTGACCAGCTGTAAAGGAAAGAGTAATATGCTTAAAATATTTAAAGTTACCATATTATCGAATGGCTAGATTGATTTTGGCCTTACTCCTTTTATAGCAATAAAAAATTATCCACAGTTAACGCTCATGAATTGGTTTATTTTAACAAGAATTTTTCTGAGGATCTAGCCAGATTCATTAGTTTCTTGGTGCACTTCCTGGATGGAGTGTAGAAATAAGCAAGGAAGTAAATACCACCTGCCTTTTGAAGAATGTTTTCAGAGATACTGATTACAGCTTTAGAGTAATTAATACTAAATCCATAACCCATTAGTTTTATCATTTGGCTGTAAAACTTAACAAATTACATTTTGAGACCAGTATAGTATAGCAAAAATAACACCTCATATACAGAAGGATAGTTCTATTTCTAGTTTCTATGGAAATGGGAAGTGCTTTCAATTTATCCATTTATTTATGACAAACTTAAGATGCTAAAATATAGCCATGCTTTGCACCAGTGGAGAACATTCATTCTGTTTTGATAACCCTGATTATTCCAATGTATAAACATGCAGGTTTTACAGAACTAACCAATAATTAGATATCCATACTAGAATCAAGTAGTCATGCTGGTTCCTGTCAGCACAGCTAAGGGCAATTCAAGGTAGGTTAAAAACTGTTTTTATTCTGAAGAGGTAAATTATAGACAAATAGAAATAAGGCCCCTGGTTCAGGATGTCCTTCCTCTAGAATTGGAATAGAGCTTTGCCATGCCTTGGTGTGCAGCTTGTCATAGATCTTACTGTACTTTATCCTGTCTCAGTGGTTTATTTTCTGTTATGTGCAGGTGTGTTCCTGGTGTACATGCATGTGTGTGAGTCAGTATATGCACCTCCATGAACATATAGAGATCAAAGGAAGACCTTGTCTTTTCTATTATTATCCACTTTATTCCTTGAGGCAGTGTCTCTGGTGCCATAGTAGGCTGATTTCCAGAAAGCACTGACCCCACTCCCACAGTGCTGGTGTTATAGTATGACTATATCTGCTTTTTTACATGGGTGCCGGGGACTCAAACTCATATCCCTGTGCTTGTGTCATAAATCTCTTACTTGCTAAATCATGCCCTTAGCCCCTCCTCAAACCTTTATATATAAACCAAACCTTGGTCTGACAATTCAGTTGAATAGATTCATCATTGATTTATTTTAAAAATGACAGAGAATGAAAATAATTAATGTCAGAAGAATCAACAAAAATAGAAGGGAATTTCCTTGATAAAACTTCATGGAAGATTTCAAAAGTCTATATGTGAACACATACAAGGTATTCAGCTACAAGCTAGGGAAATGGCAATACCACTGAAGAAACTGACAAAATAAAATACTTTCACTAGTGAAAAGTTTGAGTACATAAAAATATAAATGAGAAAATGTAAATCCCTGATGACTCACTTCCTAGTATGTTACAGATATTCCAGTGAGTTCATTTTCATGTAGTATTCAGTTCATGTTCATGTCATCTTCACATGCCCAAACCTAGCTCTTATCACACAGTTTTTCATTGGCCCAGTCAGAGGCAGGCTAGAATTACAACAATCAATGAAAGAAGTCTACATGCTCAAGTCATATAGCAAAAACATAAATAATATGGAACACTAAGACAATGTATTCTTTTCCCCAAACCTAGTAGTCCTATAGAAATATTTTCAAATGACAATTACCTAGATGGGTTACATAAAAAGAAAAATTATAAGCATGGTCAAAAATTTCAATATGTCTTTAAAAAGACATGAAGGAACACCTCAGTGAACTTAAAGAGATCAGTAATAAACTCCTGAATGAAGTCCAAGAAAAACAAACATATGGCTGAATGTAGGCAATTTAGGCTGTGAAAGCTCAGTAAAAAGATGGAAATACTGGAGAGAACTCAGGGTGCAGTAAGATGTAATTGCAACACGCAGTAAGTAACCCAATTAGAAAACTTAGAGAGAATTAGGACTTGTAGAGTGTACCAAGTAGGAAATAGAATATCAGGGCTTGAAGATAAGAGAGGAATTGTACCACTCAAGCAAAGACTATGAAAAAGATAAAAATACATAAAAGGAGCATGCAAGAATTCTGTGACACCATGAAAAGACCAAATCTGTATAGTAATAACATAGAAGACAGAAATCCCTTGGCAATGGCATAGAACAGATCTTCAATCAGATCACAGAAGAAATTTTCCTCTAAATTAAGGAAAGACATGCATATGCAAATATAAGAAGCACACACAGATCATGAACTAGACAACACCCAAATGGGACATGGAATCATTAAATGTATAGCACAAAGAAAATATATGGAAACCCGCAAGATGAAAGCCACAAGTCATATATACAGGAAATCCACTAGAATAATAGTTGATTTCTCAATGGAAACTTTAAAAGCCAGGAAACTCTGAAGCAATGTACTTCAAGTTCTAAAAGGCCATAGATGCCATTTCATACTATTTTACCCAGCTAAACTATTTTCCATAATGGATGAAGAAGGAAAACTTTCATGTTATATATAGGCTAGAAAAAAATCATGTTCACTAAATTATCCCAACAGGGAATGCTAGAGGCAATACTTCAGCCAAGAGACTATAGAAAGAAAGTACAGGAATGCATAATTACTGAAACACAAAATAGGACTAAACATAAATAGCAAATATAAACCAAACAAAAACAAGTGAGCAAACAAAACCCACCAAAATGACAGCAATAAACACCTTTCAAGAGTCTTAATGGTTGCAATTCCCCAAACAAAAGACATGTTAGTTGGGTGTATTAAAACAAAATATAAACAAAAACCAGACTCTGTCTTCTGTTGCCCACAAGGAACTCATCTTACTTTCAAAGATAGCCTTGGGTGATAAATCAGGTTATTTTTGGGTGCTGTCCTGAGTGGGAGAAATTACAGTAGTTTATCTCAGGGCAGGGGCTCAGGGGAGGGCTATGATCAGATGTTTCACATGACGGAAGTGTCCGCTCTGTGTTACTGTGTCTCTGCATCCATCCACAGGTCATATGCTCTGCATTTCTGAGTCTCCACATTCATCCACACATCTTACTCATCAGGACATTTATTTGTTCATTTCCTTTTCCACATCTATGAGAGCTATTACCAATAATACGAGACAATTTTTTCTTGCCCTTCAAATTGAAGGAAGAAAATTTGAATAGTTGACTGCTCTAAAAAGACCTTTTAGCAGCTTTGCAGATTTAAGGTGCATAAGACCAAGATTCCTTCTAGTTCACCATCTACCCCTCTCTTTGTCTTATGTGCATATTTCATAAAGTCTATAATGCTACTGGGTCATCTAGATAGAATCGGTAGTTACGTCTTACCTGTGCTTACCTGTGTTTGGTTGGTCTGAAGCATTAAGCATGAGAACACTGTTATCTGAACTGCGAGGTCACGTGAGTCTTCAGAGCTGGTAAGATTTCGGGTTTATATGTTTGTGTTTATTTGTTGTTTTGTTGTTAAGTTTTTTGTTTTGTTTTTTAAATTTTTACTTGACAGGATAATGTGCATATTTTAACTTTGTTGGCTATACTACATTGCTGTGAGGTAGACTAGTTTAGCAACTCCAAGTCCTAAGCATAAAGCAGACTCTGAATACTTTATAGATTTTAATTTTTTTTACTTGCTTACTTACTTACTTACTTTTTTTATTTATTTAGTGCATTCGTTTGTGTCTACATGTGTCTGTGTGGTAGTTGGCATGCATGAGCCATGGCACACAATATGGCATTCCATAATGTATGTGTGGTAGTTACCGGGCAACTTGCAGGAGTCAGTTCTATCTCTTCACCACGTGGATTTCAGGGATAGGGCATGAGCTTACCAGCAGGGACCTTATGTAGCTGAGTCATCTGTGGCCCTCAATCCTTCATGATTTTCAAATGGATGCTATTGGGTTAGGAAAGAATATTGTAGCAATGGGGAAAGATAAATAGAATGTATCCACAGAGACAAAATTTATTGTGTTTTGTTTTCCCTAACAAACAAGTAATGACAAAGACAATATTATCTAAGAGAAAGACAGGAAAATACCAACTTCTGACACATTGTGATTTTCTCTTAACCATACAGAGAAACCAGAATGTTCCTATGCTCCACAGCTTCTGTGGTTAGGAGAGGAGAAGGTCATTCCTTCAAATAGCACTGTGACACATTTACATTGGAAAGAAGGAGTAATGTCCTGGTCAGATTGTGAAACACTGGGATTTGATAGCAAAACTAAATCTCAGAGGAAGGAAAGGGGATCACACATACCCACACACACACACAGACACACACACAGACACACACACAGACACACACACAGACACACACACAGACACACACACAGACACACACACAGACACAACACACACAGACACACACACAGACACACCACACACAGACACACACACAGACACACACATACACCTCTGAATTCACAGTGGATACTCTTTAGAAAGCTGTTAGCAAGATTTACTTGAAAAGATATGGGCAAGCAATAGCTGCAGAAATAAATTTCTAGAGGTTTTTTTTTTCCCCCACCAGAATGTAAGAAGAAAAAAGAAGATTCACTTTTAGGCCAAAGTTCAACTGTAGGACGGAGAGAAAGGGAAATACTTCAGATATGAAGACGTCACAGAAAGAATTATCTAGATCACAACACACACATGAAACACAACACAGGGAGAAGAACTCAGATGTGAGGTTGCTCTGGGCACCTTGTCTGGTATCTGTCACATAGTGACTGGAGAGATGTTTGGATTTGGTGACTGGAAGAGAAGAATATAATGTAAATATCTCATGTATTTACAACACTTTGAACAGCTCAAAGGCTTTAAATAGTGATGGGCTCTTAATTGACTGGGATATTTACATACCTTCATGGTGCTGAGCTCAATGGTCTCCAGGAATTAATCCTAATGTTATGAGTCTCTGCTAATGTCAACTGTTGAGATTTGTTGTTGCTTAGTGTGAGGTATAAGGTTTCCAGTGCATAGGGCTATAATTAAGCAAGTGTTTACTAAGCAACTGCACATGTGTGCTACAAAGCGTTAAAATACACAGGAATTGTTTTTAAAAAGAATTTGCAATGAATTTGAGGAGATTCTAGGGTGACCTATCCAGTAAGGTCATGTGTGTCTTGAATCTGGCATTGTTACAAAAGCAGAGTGTAGTGGAAGCTGCTGTTTATTACAGGCAAACATACAAGGCTTTCCTGGAATGATGGTACTTAGGCAGAACCTTGAAGAAGAGATGAGGATTTTGACTGATGCACTGGGGGATGGAGGGCAGAGAGAAGTCTTCAGCTTGGACAGTGGGGATACTTGTTTGGTGCACTGGAGCTGGTATGTGTGATATGTGTCTGAGTGTTTCCTGAAAATCAACACAGTTCCAAAGGAAAGTCCAAACTTTCTTGGGAGAAGAGAGATAGTGGAACCAGCCAAATGCCTCAGAAGATTGAGGTACTCTGTTCCCAGGCCTGACTACCTGAGTTCAGTCCCTGAGACTCACATAGTAGAGGAAGAGAACTTCTGCCCACAGGTTGTCTTCTGATCCCTCCGTGTGCAGCATAACAACACACACACACACAGCACAATACAAACTCACAACACACATACATGTACACAATACACACAACACACACATACAACACATAATGTAATAAAATAACTTTTTAAGACATAAGAAACAAAAAGCAGCTAACTATATCCACTTAGAGAAAACATGGTGGAAATATTGCCTACGTATGTGTCTGAGCAAAGAAGAGTGAAGGAGTGAAAGACAACACACACCAGCATACTCAAGAAGGAAGATCTGCCATATTGAAAGCCCCAGTGTTTTCTTAGGACACTTAAGACCAAGTTGTCAACATAGAGATATATTTGCCCTATGGGAACAAAAGGCAGGTAAAAAGAGACACAGATAGGAGATAGAGGGCAAGGGAGAAAGGGAAGGGAACAAGGGAGAGAGGGAAGGGATATTTATCTGGGGCAGGGGTAGGTGGAGACAAAGGCCTGTTTCTGGATAGAGCAGAGACAGGTCCTATAGGAAAATGGCAGTTTATTAAGTTAAAACGGGAAACTTCATGTTAGGATGAAATGTTTAATTTTAATTGAGCATGATAATTAGATGAGCCAAAGGGGGATTTTGATTGCTGGATGTCAATCCTTTGATAGCTAGACCTTGGTAGTCAGCCTCAGGAGAAGCAGGTGGCCAAAGAAGGGAATAGACCTTGGAGCCTCTCTTTAGGAATGTGATCTAAGTTTTTATCAATCAGAGGGAATGGGGAGAAGCGCAAAGCCTGTCAGTGCTTCTACTGTGATTTGGTGTGAGGCCTGGGACTCATCTGCCCACATGACAGTGGTAACACACCATCTGTAGACAGCACATCCCCTGTGTGAGGTCAGAGGAGAAAGTTAAGAAAGCACTTCAGCTCTGCAGAAGCTGG
This sequence comes from Mastomys natalensis, assembly GCA_021653895.1. Lineage (NCBI taxonomy): Eukaryota > Metazoa > Chordata > Mammalia > Rodentia > Muridae > Mastomys > Mastomys natalensis. The sequence goes on from JAJTUV010000893.1 coordinate 160,018, forward strand.
TTTTGAACAACATACAAATATCCTCCCTAACTTGTGTATGGGGTGATAAGCGAGGTCAGCTCTGGTTTGGGGTTTAGTGTTAACAGGTTTCTCCTGCAGGGGTTCCCAGCAATGTTAATGTATCTCCATGTGTTGTCACTCCTTGGTCCATCTAGTCATCATAGAGATATTAAATAAATTTACAATGAGCTCCTGGGTTTCCTTACATCCACAAATTACCATGACTGTGCTCTGAAGCCTTTCTGTATTTCAAAAACATTTGTTGAGTGAATGATCAGGATGACTTTTCTAAAGAATTGAAGCCCAGCTCTCAAATGCATTTCCAGATGCGGTGGAGCTGCAAGTGGCTTAGAGTTGCATTGGCCTTGATAATATCTCAGCACAAGACTCAAGTTTCAGCTTTCACAACTGTGAGTTTCAGACTAGAATACCTGAGACATGCCATCCCATCGATTCCTTTTTGTTGAAGGCACTCAGACTTCACAAATGGCCATAGGCATAGACTATATTCCTGGGCTATGCCTTTCAAAACTCGTAACAGAATCGAGAACTGATTGTTTTGTGCTCCCTCTTAATGGCACCCAGGGATAAATACCAGTATCTTTTGTACCATCTGTTTTCCAGTTTCCAGATCTATATTTATTTCATGTTTCTATTCTGTTAAAAGTTCTATTTATAAAAAAGCACATATAGTTGACAATTTGAGGTGTTTCTTTTTTTTCCATCTTGTGTTTTATGAGAGAAATTATTTGATCGTTTTTGGACAACATAATGATTTGTGAAATTTAAAAAGCAGAAGCAAAACGCAGGAAAGTTGTGGCATATTCATCTGTAAATGAGAGGTGGCTCCTCTCTCCTTGCAGGGCTCCCATCCCCCGAGGTAGCACCTTCTTATTTTTACTGTGCAGACACTCACATCAGAAGAGATGCTGTCTATAGGCAGGAGGTAGTCATCTCTTTGGGGAGGGTAAAATAGGAAACTGTCTTCCCCCTATTTCTACTCTTTCGGGGCTCAGTTCTCTAATTAAAACTGGTGTTTTGGAAAGAGAGAACATGAATTCAGACTACAGTAATAAATTATATCCTTGCCTCAGATGGAATTAAAATGACTGTGGACTTGAAATTTCCCTGGCTCTGAAAACTTAATTTGATATTTTCTGTTGCACATAGAGAACTGATTTGCAGAGGCACGGACTGTAAGATTAATTGAAGCAGCCATCTCTTCTGGCGCATCTAATCTTACATCTAATTATCTGATCATCTGAATCGCAAATACGGTAGTTAAAGGGGATCTTTGAAAGGGCAGCCTTAAAATGTAAATACTAAAAGAGAGCTTAAAGGGTTTTCCAGCCACAGACATGCAGACTTGAAGTAGCCCTTATGCTATTCATGGCACTGGGTCAGAAGGTCATATGCAAATGGAGCAGTTGTTCTGTGGCTTATAAAATGTGAAGGAGCCTCTGAAGTCAGCACTAGGCTTGTTTTGACAATTAACCCCCATTAGTATTCTGGACCACATAAAGCAAAACTCTTAAAAGGCTCTCTTTTCATGAATGTACTGTCAAATTGACTTCATCATTTAAATGGGACTGTAGACACAGTAAATGATGAGTTGATATTTATACAAAGCATAGCCTTAATTAAAATATTATGAGCAATTAAACCGAGTGTTCATGGAATTATTGTACATTTATATGTAGCAGAGTAAAAACATTGCATAGGACTGTTAAGCTTTTTGTATGAATCTAATTAACTTTGACAGGCTTTGGGCTTTTTTCCCTCTTATTTTTAGAAGTGCTGCAGATAAATGTAGTTGCATCTGGAAAACTTCAAACAGTTTTGATCAGCACTTCAGGTCTGATTTAAAATGTGTGTATTGAGACACTGTCTTAAATAGGCATTGACAGACAGGTGGTGTGCTCCTCCTTACAGTGGGAGCGGATGTGGCTCAGAGAGCCGCAGCAGGCTGGAATCAGGGTGAGTGCTTTTGGGTTTTGTCACAGTTCCTTGTCAGGTGGTCACTGTTGGTGAACAGGTCTTTTTATATTTGGCTCTGGTTAACTCTGGCATGTGAACATGGAAGCACAGACTGCTGATTCCCCAAGACAAACAACTAGGAGGGCTCTATCTCCCCTCTTCTTTGCACTTCTGTAGTCTTCAGGGATTGGAGGCATCAGGAGCAAACCCAGGTTTCCATAGAATCCTAGTGCCTTCCTGGTTTTGGAGTGTTTCAATGGGCCTTCCAAAATTCAGATTTAAATTTAATCTCTAATGGAACCATATTAAAAGACAGGATCATTTAGGGTGATTCAATCTTCAAGGTACAGTTTTAATTAGCCCATAAGTTCTGGGCATGGTTAGTGATGAAGGAAGGGGCTCCTGGTAAGAACCATGAGGGGTTAGTTTAGTTCTTACATGCATTCATTTTGCCTGTGTATGAGTGTGGGTACATGTATGCCAAGTACTGCTTGTGGAAATCAGTTCTCTCCTTCTACCTTGTGGGTTTGGGAATCAAACGCAGGTTATAAGGCTTGAGAGCAGGTGCCTTAACCTGATGACCCATCTTCATTGCCTAAGACCACCGCTCCCTACTTTGAGCCTAATATTGTGAAACCAGAGGATGCAGCACTGTCTGCCCCCAGAACCACCGCGTGCAAACACCTGCTCGTGTAGCCAGGAAAGGGCTGTATCACAGGCCTTTCGTGAAATTAACATTTGTGTTTGTCTTTGAACTATCTCTTTACTACCAATCTTTGTACTTTATTTACTAGGTCACTGGAGAAAAGCTCCTCTTCTAGCCTCAAGGGGCATAGTGTAAGGTTACCTAGAGTTCATCAAGGCTTATTGTAGCATAAAGGCTGGTACAAACAGAAACAGCCATGGCTGAGGCTGCCCCTCCAGGAGTGTGTGCATTCAGCTGTGTTTCTTGTGATTTTCTCAGTTCTCTTGGAGTGTTTAGAATGTCTAGTGCTGCCATAGGGTGGTCTGACTGGCTGTTCCTTTGATCAAGGCAATAGAGGCAGCAAGGAGTTAAGGAATCAAATTACCCAATTCCCAACATCTTGATTATTTACAGGAAAATGACCGTTAAGAGTGGTTATTATACGAATTATAAAACATTATAAACACTGCTAATAATTTTTAACAGATCCCAACAATGCTAACAACTGCCCAGTTCCTTAGGGAGGCGTGGGTCCCCTCATCTGTCTCATTCTTGCCTCTTTCAAAATCCCAGTTATATGAGGTTGAGGAACAGTCAGAATTCCATTTTCAATAAATTCAAACTAATTGCTACATACTTAGTACCCATGATGTATCAGTTGCTCTGTAAGGCCTATGAGAGGTTTCAGAAATGAAAGAAGTATTGGTTTTGATCTTAAGGTGAGAACAAAATTATAGACAGAAAACTTTGTCCCAAGAAGCAGAATCATCATGACCAAGATGTACCAAGCCTATACGCAGCAGAAGAAACAATGTTATATGCTGTTTTAAAAAGGATATAGTTATTTACAAAGTGATTCATTCAGCCCAGGATGGCTGGATATGATAGAGGATGCTAAAATGTGATCTCTGTCCTTAAAGAACACGTGTTGGAGCAGAGAGAATATGAGATACAGGAAAATAATAAAGAGAGAGAAAAATCTGGGAAGAGAATATATTCGATGCTGTGAAAAAGGCATGACTGTAAATGACATAGTGTTCAGAAAAGATGGTGATCACTACTAGCAAAAAACAAAGAACATGTCATAAGGGAAAAAAATCACATTTTTTATATTGTTTGGTTTTTCTTTCAGTTTTTAGCAGTCACAGAAAAAAAGAAGAGATACCAGGATTAATTGTATTCAGTGGTTGTCCTTCGAATAGCATCTCTCTTCATTCTTTTACCTTTACTAAAAACAAAAACAAAATTCTCTCAAACCCCCAAATCAAAAAATCTCATCCCCCTCAACCAAACCAAACCAAACCAAACCAAACCAAACCAAACCAAACCAAACCAAACCAAAAACTCAATTAAAAACAAACAAACAAACAAACAAAAATAAAAAAAAACCCAGAAGAACAAATTTATCCACAAATGATTCACTCAACCATCATGTTCATATGTACCATTTAATGTGCTTCGGCATGTGTATGTATGCATGTGCAGTTTGGCATGATGAATTTTTCTCTTTATCTTTTTGTACTCTCCCACTTTCTCTTTTTTTAGATTTTCTTTTTTAGATAGAGTTTTATGATACTTGGCATGAAATCAGGAAATTTCCTTGTAAGAGGCATCAAATATGATTTTGGGATCTCTCAAAGTGCTTCAACGCATACTCACATATGCAGAGTTGTAATGAGCACAGTACTATACTACACACTGTGTGCACATGACAGCAGAAATGGTCGTAATTTAGCCTGACAGCTTTCTTCCCAAAGCATTAGGGATCTTATCTATGAACATGAAAGGAAAACTCATGCAGGATGGAACTGTTACAAGAAAAATATAGAATGAGGGTTGTGTATTTCAGAGTTGGATTTTCAGTAGTGATTTCCTGCCAGCACTTCAGTACTGCAATGGCTGTGTTAGCACCTTACATCTTTCCCATTCATAATGAATAATGGCACTGGATGGGCATCCACATCTAGGGCAAGCCATGTTTGTTATTGAGTATCTGAAATAGTTATTTATTCTGTATAGATTCTTTACTTATATTTGAACTTGCTATTTTATTTCACATGCAGTGTATGTTGGGGAGAAGAATATGCATGGCAGGTTTCAAATGCCCATGCCAAACCTAGCCAATATCCTTTTCTGCTGCACACTTGGAGATCAGATGTAAACTCTGAGATCCTGCTCCACTGCCATGCTTGCTTACCTGCCTACCTTCATAGCTCCTGCCATGATGATCATGAACTAACCCTCTGACACCTAATTAATGCCTTTGAAAAAATAAATAGCCTTGGGAACAATGTCTCTTCACAGCAATGGAAAAGTAACTAAGACATAAGGTGACTAAATTCATTTACTCCTGGACAGCCTGGTGCCCAGGGTATCTGCATAGAAAGGCAACATGTGTTGGGGAATAAGATGCTTATTTGGAAATGTTTTGCTCTATCTATCTATCTATCAATCTATCAATCAATCTATCTATCTATTATCTATCTATCTATCTATCTATCTATCTATCTATCTATCTATCTATCTGTCTATCTATCTGATATCTGTGTTATATAAAACAACATATCATTTGTCTTTTCTATCATCTTATATGTATATAATCTATCAATCTATCATTTATGGATCATCTTTCTGTCATCACTATATATTTATCAAGTATAACTTTATCTTTCCACATATCTATCTATATAGTTATCCATTAGTTGTAGACAGAGGATTAAAATCTCCCTTCCCCAATAGTTCCTTGAAACATTTACCTACTATTTCTTTGGAGCCCAAGAACTTCCTTTCATTTAGAAGAAGTGCTGAGTCTTTGTCTGAAGGGAAACCCTTATAATTTGAACTGATCAAAGTTACTACACAAGGTTCCCAGGCTCATGATGTCTTGCAAATACATTCCTTCAAGTTTGGATGACTGAGGGTAAGTATTCATTTATTTGGTGTTCATTTGCTAAGCACCCAATGTATGCGGAGGATACTATGCATTGAACCCAAGACTCATAGAAATGGATGTTTCTAGTACACAGATGTATGAAGAACTTAGCCTGATTCTTGTAGGCAGTCTTATGGTCATGCTGGCTGTCCAGTCATGGGAATCAAATAATGAGTAAACCCGAATGATTAATGCTGAGTGGTTATATATTATGTTTACCAATTAACGTAGCCTTTCATCATGAGCTGACCATTGCATGTAGTTTCCATTATGTAGAACCTCTCATGCTATTATTTATGTGAAAACTGAACATACATACACGATGCTTCATTTTTGTTGCTCTTGTGCCTTTTTGGGTCTGTGGTTTTGATTAACTCAGCATTTTATCTAATCTGTAAACCAGAAATCCAAAACCCCGTTCTAAGATGTTGTCTATTTCCTTATTCCCCTAATGGTCTCAAGGACAGCCAAGGGATTATACAAAGAGCTCCTACCACTCTGGACAGGGATTGATCTTGCTGATTAGTGGTTTACTAACTTCAGGGAATCATGGGAATGGGAAATAGAATATTGGTTAACTGCTCAGGGTCTCAGTATTGGTCACTTTGAGAATTGCTCTCTACTTTGAGCTATGACACATCACTGTCTCAGGAGCTGTGTCAGTTGCAGTAAGTACATGGTTCATGCTTGCGAATTGTTTGATGGTATGTCGACCACTTTAGACCCAATGGATTTGTCATTGGGCCTTTTTGGAGTAAAATAAAAATGTTAAGTTTATGGAAAGCAGCTATTTCTTCTGAGTTCACTCATATCTCCTTGGTGTCTTTCTTTACCATTTTGTATCTCTTGTTCTTTTTCTTTGTGCTCTATACTGTCTCTGTCATTTCCACATGTGGTGACAGGGTTAAGATGCTGTAACCCGTTATGACCACCAGGGAAGATGTGTAAGCCAGTCTTCAGTAAGGCCAGTTTTCATGAGTTACCTGAAGAATAGTAAAGCCCTAGTTCTCAAGACTCTAGAATACTTAACCCTGTGCACCTTAGATTAGAACCCCCAGATGTGCATGTCCAACAAGCTTTGAGAGCCCTGATTCAGAAAATTCCATGTCTCTTACCATTTTAAAATGTAAATTTAAAGATTCCCCCAAAATTTCAGAGAGTAGATTCTCATTTGGAATCCCTGTGTTTCTGGGGAAGATTGGAAACTGAAAACTGATCATTGTTTAACTATTTTCCAGGAAGGACATGACAGGGTTAGTAATAACTTCCTTAAATAGTTTTTATTTTTTCAGTGAAAACATTAACTACACAGTATCTGTCTAAAATACTCATCTTAGCCCTAGGAACTCTTCAACCTTAGAAACGTATCCTCATGTAGTAATTAAGGACAATTACAAGACTTCTCTGTTTTCCCACCCATGTCTCTTTATATAAGCGCTGCACTGACGTGGTATCTTACTACTAGTGTTAAGTTAATTTTGATACACAAAATGATTCTGAAGAATAAGGGGAGTTATCTCTGAAGAAAGAGTGAATCTGCTTACTCTGTATGAGGAAGATTTAATAGAAAGTATCTAGCTTCCTGAGAGGAAAAGGCTCTGACTCAGATTGGATAGCACAAGTGGTATTAATTAGCTCAACTCTTTCAAGCAAAAAGCTTGTGTTAGAGAGTCCTATAGATTCACTGTGTGCAGTGTGTCTCATTATATCTACAGGTCTGAGGAACTGGAACTTTTCATTATTTTAAATTGACATGTGATATATAGATATATAATATAATTTGTTGTTGTTGGAAATATTTTGAAATGACTAAGTAGAACAAAGAAAGGAACTATCATTTCAATTTTTGTAGGGAGAAATCTTACGATGTCTTACCTCATTACTTTTGATGAATCCATTTTTACTATGTTGAACAAAATTCTTTCAGCCTGACTGAATTTTATACCCTTTGATCAATACCTTCTGTACTTTCTCAAACACTGGTGATTGTCATCCTACTCTGTACTTCTGTGAGTTCAAATTTCAGGCTGTATACAGAAGGGCTATCACACAAAACTTGCCCTTTTGTACCTGCTAATTTTGGTTAACACAGAGTCTGCAAGGTTCATTCATTTGTATTGTGACAAATGACAGGGTTCCCATTTTATCAAGGCTAAAGAGTGTGTGTGTGTGTGTGTGTGTGTGTGTATTGTGTGTGTGTATGCTCTTTGTTCATCCACACCAGTGACCGTGTCTCAGCCGTTGTGAGTAATGCTGCAGTGAGCACAGAACAGATAACTATAATTTAATTTGTCAATTCAGCACTTTTAGACCTGTACTGAGGCATGAGATTGGTGGGTCACATCATACTTCTATTTTAACTTCCCCATTGTTTTCCATTGTAACTGTACTTCCCCTCCAGCAGTGCAAAGACATTCCAGTATCTCCATATCTTCTCCAACTCTTCACTGTTATCTTTCACTTACATGATATTAGCTATTCTCATGCTTATGAGATGTCCTCTCACTGAGGATTTATCTGGTGAATAGTGATTTTTTTTTCATATTCCTGTTGGCCATTTGTCTTTGGGGGGGAAATGTCTAGTCAGATCCATTGTTACCATTTTAGGGTATTTGCTTTGTTATTTTCGGGCTGTTTTCATTCCTCAAGTTACCTATTGACCCTTTATTAAATGTGTGTTTTGAGAATAAGTCCCTTTTCCCATAAGTCACCCCTCCATCCCTGGTTGGTTTCTTACTTGTAAAGAAGGTTTTGTGTTGATATATTATTATTGGTCTATCTTGGCTTCCTTTCTCTGTGCTTCTGTTTTCACGTCAAACACTTATTGCCCAGGTCAGTGTCTTAGATCTGGCTTCTTGTCTTTACCTCAAATGTGCCGATATTTTTCGTTACTTTATTTATTCATTCATTTATTGTGTATGTACACATGTGCTTGCATGTATGTGTCTCAGTGTACATGTGGAAGATTATTGAGGTTATGGTTCTCATACCATGAGGCTTCGGGGACTAAACTTAAATCATTAGGCTTGACATCAAGTACTTTAAACCCTGAATCATCACAGTGACCTAGTTCTTTAAAATGATCTGATAGTTTAAAGTTATATTTAAGTCAGTGTGGCATTGGCTTCTATATATGCAGTGAGATAAAATTTGAACTACATTTTGTATGTTGATGTCCAGTTGTTTGATCACCATCTATTGGAGAGATTTTCTTTTCCCCGTTGTGTGCTCTTAGTATCCCTGTAGAAAACAAGCGTACTCTTAACTCTTGACTTTGTATGTGGCCTCTTTAGTCTGTCCTTTTCTTCTGTGTGATTTTTATGAATGTAGACCTGTTTTGGTCACTGTAGTTCTGTAATAGATCTTGAAGTCATGTATAGTGATGCTTCTAGCTCTATTGATTTTGCTCAACACTGCTTGACCTATTTGAATTTTATTTACTTTTTAAGCTTTCTTTGGGTCCATATGGATATTAGATGTTTTAGAATTTACAGCTGACCAGTGTTGATTCTTCCACATCAAAAAGTATGGCTTATTTTCCCACTCATAAATATCTTCCTCCTTTAATTTCCTTAGTATTTTATAGTGCTTGATAAACACATATTTCCTTCGATCAGAGCAAATCTCATTTCTAATGGAAGCTTATATAATCTTGGGTATCTTCATTAAGAGTAAACACATCTTATGCTACCAATTTTGTACAAGTTGTACACTCTGAAAATATCATTTAACCTCTTCTAGAAGTGAGTTTTTTTTTTTTTAACTTCAAGGACAGTTTATATTTGACTGTAGTGTAGGTGCCTAACAGAATTGCTGATACATCATATAAGCTCAGAGAAATTTTGGAGAGTGAATTCATGAATTCTTCATCACAAGGTCTTCAAAGCATGTGATTTCTATTAAGTTTGAACTGATACCACTGTTTATGACATGAGGTTGAACATACATTAGTATTAAGAGCCATGTTTTAGAGAAAGAAAATAGATCATATAAATCAGTCTTCATAAATAACTTCTCAACATAGATCAAGGCGCTAGGGAGAAGCCAGGAGAGTAGTTGGGGGAAGAGTCAGCAAACAGCTACAGATGTGATAACAGGATGGTTCGCTGGGCTTCTCTAAGTGTCACAGCTCTGTCTCCTGTTTCGGGAAATGGGGCTTGGAAACAATGTGCACTGTAGACCTTCAGCTAGTGAAGTCATAAGTCAGACAGATATTAACAAGGATCAAGAAGGCTGAATTGGGGTAGATTAACTAGAAGGAATTGGGTATAGACTAAGTGGTCAACGTTTGTAGACTGTGTGGTCAGGGTGAGATTCACAAGGCTCTTTGCTTTGAGGTAGCAAACAAGTAAGGCAACTAAATGCTTATAGTTTCCTTTTAATTATGATCAGTGCAGTGACTAGATTTTTCTGGGATCTAAATATTGCATAATACATTTAGGTGATTACAGAGCTAGTCAAAATAATTTAAAAATATTCACAGATACTGAATTTTTTATATAAATGATTAGATTTTGAATTGTAAGGTGATCATTTAAAAGGAAGAAGTGCATTGTTAGCCCATTATGTCCTGGATCGATGGGGACCACCCATTCCTTTTAAACCTTTTATGCATCACTGCTAATAGATTGCCCAGGGAACACCAAATCTCATTTATAATGGTTATTTGAATATTCTATGTAAATGCTAATCTTCTGAAGACTTAGAGAAATCATTGTAGATTAAAATAAGAAATAAAGCTTTGCATTTATAAGAAATTAATGATGGTTCTGAAAATGAGCAACTATTTAGTGCTGGGAAAATAAATATAAATTGTAACATCTATCTGATGGAGTTTTGTTTAGATTGCTTCTGGTGATAAACCATCTATAATAATATAAATCAAGGCTGGTGTTTGCTATAAATTTGCAGTGTTTAGCATAATTTTCGTTTGCACTTCATACTAAAGTGACACCAAGAAATATGAGATTAATAGTTAGTTATTAAGTGGAAATGACTTTCATAGCTGTAGTCATTTTTAGAAACGGTTATGTGTAATTCATTTAGGGAGCAGAGGAAATTAATTTGCAGCTGCGGAGAGATCCAGCTTATGACAACAAAGCAGGAAGTGCACACAGTAATAAACTTCAGAAACATGAGGGTGAATTCCTTCCTAAACCCTCCTTTGGGTTGCCCTGTTCTCTATGTGCTCTTTCGATCACCTTGCTATTATCTACAGACTCCAGAATGCTCTACTATGAGCTTGAGGACAAGGAAGGCCAATGCCTGCTCTCCAGTTATGTCACAATATGAAGAAGCACAGGCTGAGGCATACCTAAGAGGATCGAGGGTCAGAGGCAGCAGCAGCAGCATGCTGCCTTGTTATTAATTTTAATTAGTGTTTTCATTAGGAAGTGTCACTTTAAGTTCTTCTTTGAAAGAAAATGACACATTATCTACTTTCATCTGTTTCACTGTGTGCCAGATTAGTAACGATGTAAAAATTAGATGCTGTAGATTGTTATTTCTTTGAGAAGTTTATCCTCAGTTTATTAATGTGATAATAAATCTACACCTAATGTAAAGTTAAACATGGATTATCTGTCACGTATTGCTATGAACCCTTCCCATGCATTAAATGATATGTACATCTGGATTACTATAGCCCATTAAAGGCAAAACAGTCCAGTCATTTATTTGGGAAGAACCAAATGAACACCCTCTTTATACCATGGTAGAACTAAGTTAGAAATAATAATATTTTAGTCTGGAGTCAAAGATCACATTTAAGAATGTAGAAGGTAGATTCGAACTCTTTGTCAAAGTGTTATTTTAAGTATGTATTTAGAGTTTCTACTTCATAAGATATCTGTCCAATCTAGGTGAAATATCTTAAAACACTTATAAAACAACGACAACAACAACAACCACAACACAGGAACATTGGGAAACAATGTTAGGTCTCCTGGTAGACCAGGGCAGGGATGGTGGTGGGGCAGCACAGTGCAGTGGAGTGACGGGGCTCAGTGGGGACTCACTAGGGTGTCAGTGTGGATCTAGGCAAAGGTGGCACTGAGTTAACTAAGGCGGAGTGTGAGGAGAAAAATAATGTCTCAAAGCAAGGTTACAGCATGGAGTAAACTGTCCTTTCTGTCTCTTCCCTTCTCCAGGGACCTGCTAAGATGGTTAGTTCCATCAGACTGACACTTCGTTCTAGATAAGGTAGCAAGGATGACAGGTGGAGGGGAACTTCCACACCAGGCAGCCATTCTGGCTTGCAAAACTTCTCAGTGTGCTCGTGTACAGCACAGGGCTATTTGTTTACTTATCTAATCGATAATTTATGTCAACTTGTTGCCCTTGTTTCCATCATTACACATCATTTGTTAATTATAAAGTCACTTGTTAACTTATTTCAGCTCAGTTTAAAGCCTGTGTGTATGAATCCATGAATGAATGAATAAAATATAACTTTAATTGGCCTTACATGTCAGCCTCAACATCCTGCTCCTCCTTTCTGCCATTAAAAACTGGAATCATAATTCCAATAGCAACCAGGACCCAAGAAGGACAATGGGAGGGTTTGTTGTCATCGATGCCTGAGACATTTCTCACATGTTTTTCCTAACAGGCCTGGCTTTTGTGTTGGAAGAGGAAGGGAGGAGTAGCAAAGGATTCTGGATTCTGTCAGGGTTAAAGAAGGTACTTTAGATTGCTTTGCTTGCTTTGGTCTGAAGTTGGTGATTTGTATTTTTGATGTCATTCATGTGAACCCAGACAAGTGTAGTTAGAAATTAATACTGCCCAACTCTTGTACATAGTGGAGGGAAACCTTTCTTTTACGAATTTAAGTCCAACTTACGTGATTTCTAGAAACTCTTTCTGCCTCATTTGTGCTTCGACTTGAAATACTATGAAAGAAATTGTCCTTAGCCAATCTCTGTGAGGAATTAATAAGCCTCCCTAACTATTTTTGAGGGCAGTTTACCTACATTGTTGGGTAGTTTTGAGTGTCCTTACTGGCTAGCCCTCATTATGTTTCTCAGTTCATCACTTCCTGGTCAGTACTTTATGAGAGATGACACATACCCAATGACTTATTTTGTGGAATGCTTCTGAAACAATCCATTATGTGTACAGGTACAAAATAAATAACTTTCAAATGAGTGGATTGGTGGGCAGGTAAAACAAGATGTTGTTCACTGGAATTCAATGTGGACTTCTGTTTAATACTATGCTGTTGATAATAAAACATCAGATCTTTGTGCTCATAAATATATAAATATATTTGTATTCATGTATACATATGAATAATTTATATCTCTATATAAATGGTTATATACTATATATAATATATGATATACATATTATATACTTGTATATATATGTTCATATATATCAATCTATATATAAATATATACATATATATATACAACACACACAACACACACAAGTGTATTTGTATTCCCTATTAGCATATTTTGTTTTTCAAGACAGGGTTTTTCTGTGTATTGGAGCTATGGCTGTCCTGGACTCACTTATGTAGACCAGGTTGACCTGGAACTCAGAGATCTGCCTACCTCTCCCTCCAAAGTGCTGGGAGTAAAGGCTTGTGTTACCATGCCTGCGTAGCAGATTCTTCAAAGCTAAGAATTTCTTTAGATTTGCTGCCCAATTCTTGATGATTTTAAGAATGTCTGTCTTAGGTGCAATTTTTATACTTCCTTTTGTTATTTCCGCATTTATATTAAGCATTAAAATGTGCTATTCAAAAGCATAAATGAAGTTCAGAAGTTGGCAATGACAAATCTAAACAACAATCACCTCTTAGAAATGTATGTGGATGTGAGAAGTGAGCTGTGAGCTAACGAAAGGAAACCGTGGTCAGCAGGGCGGGTGTCACTGAGTCATGTTTGGGCACACTTTTAGACATTTGTTTATCAGTATTAAATTTGCATTCCCAGGCAAGTTCACAACTTTTAGGAGCTGACTGTAGCAAGTCAAATAGAGTTCATTTTTTCTTTAGCTGGCTGTGAGTAGGATCTTAGTCATAAAATAATCTGAGACTGGAAGGAAGTTAAACTGCAGCAGAATGTCAGCTTTGGGGAATCAGGAGCATCAGAGTCGCTGGACTAATCGTTCACCTTCTTAGTTTGTGGCAGTGTGTGGCTTTGTCTAAGGCCTTGAAGGCATGGACAGCATGAGCAGTTTGCCCAGCTTGCTACTGTAATTAGTATTATTCCAAATGAAGACTACTTTGAGCTAGAAAATAGGTCGATACCAAAAGAATTCTTAAACTCACCAAAGCTTTTAAGTGATATTGTTATCAGTGTATTCTAGTCCTAAAGTCTTATGAGTCTGGACTAACTTTCTTTAAGGCTATATTCCTATAGTGGGATCCTACAGTGTGATGCTCGTCTTCATTGTCAACAGACCTTTTGACTCACACCCTTTCCTTCCCAGGTTGCTTTGTAACAAAAGCAGGAAGCAAGCCTTGACAGGGAGGTTGAACATTATTTGTGTTTAAACAAACCACATTTCATGTGAAATCAAGCTAGCCATACAGATGGGAAATACTGCTCAGAAATGCGTTCCATGAAAGGCTGAAGTTCTTCGATGAACTGGCTTCATGCGTATTGAGAGTCCTGATATTCTTTTTCTTTCTAAACTTGGGCTGAGAAGATTCAGAACTTAATATGCAACCTAATGATCTTAACCATGTGGGAATGTAACAACTTGCATATCTCTAAGAAGTTCTTGATCTTCAAAATCTATTTCAGTTTTCTCTCTTCCTGGCCTCCAGTATCACAAATATTTTACCTCAGTTGACACATGATAATTGTACACTGCTCTGAAGCCTGAACTTTTCAAAAACATTGCCTGACTTTTTGCCTGTCACTTTTTAAAAAAATTTATTTATTTTATGTATATGTATTTTTTTTTTTTGTATATGAGTATGCTGTCTTCATGCACACCAGAACAGGGCATGGATCCCATTACAGATGGTTGTGAGCCACCATGTGGTGCTAGCAATTGAAGTCAGGACGCTAGAAGAGCAGCTAGTATTCTTAACCACTGAGCCATCTCCCCAGCTCTTGCTATATGTACTTTCTATATGTATTTCTGTAAGCCATTACAAACGATTTGTGAAAAAATGGATGGATAAGCAACCATGCTTTGTACAAAAAACCTGCTCACACCTTCCTGTGTAACTGCTCATTATTCTCTTTTTGTGAAGGCCAAATGTTTGCAGAGAGGAGCAGCTGACCTTGGTAAGACTGTCACGCCCGTGCACCCAAGCTTTCATAGACACCATCCAGTTCTGGAAACAAGGCTGCTCAGGCCCAAGGTGGTGCATCGGATATGAAAGACGGTAAGGTGATGTCCTAACTCCTGTAATTGTTAAAACCCCAAACCAGAAGCCTCATCTGTTCCTAAATACTTTATCCTGTGAACTGTAGGAAATGGTTGGATAATTAAGTCAAAGAGCCAAGGAGCACTTACCAAGAAGATTTACATTTACACAGTTTCCTTCATCAGTGGGTTGGGTGCTTATTTTATGTTAAACCTTGATTATGTGTGGACTATTTTTGGTTTGATGACACCAATTTTACCTCTGGATATGATGTAGCATTGAAAGCTAAAGATCAGAGAACCAGCAGAAACAAGGGATATTGTGTTGGTTTGCTAAATTTGGCTCTGCTTGATCTAGGGTCTCTGCAGCTGTGAACCAACATCTGACCTGCTCTTGTCACGGAGAAACACTTTGATACCACAGATTCTTTAACTTTACTACAGCCTTTGAGTGCGGATCAACACAGCAGGCTATAAGGAGGGAGAAAAGCAAGTGTCCACAATGCTTTCTAAGAGTCCAGGCTTCAGGGAGACCTTATTTTGTTCAAAGATTTAAAATAGTTTCACAAATCATATAAGAACTTTTTGATACTAATGGGTGCTAATGGTTTGGATTTTATGTAAATCTATCAAAAGGATCTAATTTTATGATGAATCTTGATAGGAAAGCGTGGTTTCAGATTAATGAATTCATTAATACTATTATCAGCAGTGAAAAGTTAGGGTGTTTTTAAGTATCTAGCCTTTATATTGTTCAAGCATGGTAACAGTTTTAATACAGACTAAATACGTTATAACTGCAAATATGTATATATGTATGTATATGCATATGTGTATGTGTATTTATCCTTGAGATGAATATTCATTTGGGGTGTTGTTTTAAATTAGAATATTTAATTGACAGTTAAGTCAGAAAAATTCCCCTATTTATTACTTGCTTTGTGGCCCTAAGTTAAATTCATATATTTCTCTGAGCTTTACTGTAAAGCTGTAAAAATAACAGCATGCATAGATAGCATGAGGAGCACTGATTACATATTTTACCCATGCAGCATAACTTTGATGCCCTGAAGATACTCAAGATGTGTATTAATACAAACCAGTAGCAATGAATTTATCATAAAAATTAGGAGGATGCTTATAGTATATATGATTTTTATTTATTATAAGAGAGTGTGTGTGTATGTGTGCCCACCTGTGTGCCATAGCACACATGCAGTAGTCAGTGAACAGCCCTGGGTGTTGGTTTTCACTTTCAAGGTTGTTTGAGGCCAGGTCACTTTTGTTCACTGTGACTTACCTGGCCAGTGATATTCTAGGAGTTCTCCTGCTTCTGTCTCCTATCGGCCCCTAGGAGTACTGGGATTATAAATGTGTTTCAGCTTTCATGTACATTCACGGGGTTGAACCAAGGTTCAAGCTTGGAGGAGAAGCTCTTTACCAAGTACGACGTTTCTCTAGCCCTAGAAATTGTTTTTTTTTTTTTTAAATGATTTTTCATTTAATCTTTTTGTATTACCCCAATGTGGTTTAATCATTGTAAATATTGATCTGATCCAAAGAAAATCCTCAGCCTTGTAGCTGCCTAGAATTGGGGGAAAACAAACATGAATATGTAACACAAGCCTCATCTGTTTATCGTCGAGAGCTTCCTAGTTTAACAATTCTGCTTGTGGCACTGATTGGGAAGGGTAGCAATATAGGAAAATAATTGGCATCTTGCCAAACTCCCATTTTTTTGTTTGTATATACATCTAGTTATATCCTAATTGGAAAGATGTACACAAAAAATACTAGGCAGTATTTAAAAATGTTGAATAATTAAATGTCATAAGTGATGCTGAAGTCAATAAACTCTGTAGCAGTAAAGAGAGTTGACATGGAGGGGGAGACTTTATAGGAAGTGGAAATAGAGACTGGTTTTGAATAGTGAAGGATTTGAGCTAGGACACAGGACAATGCACGTGAATGCGAGAGAGAGGCTAGAACTTTGAGGGTTAAAGCATTCATGGAGCTTTGATTTGATAGGCGATCAGATGCTTTGAGGTGTCTGGTGCCACGGTCAGCAGACAATTCAACACTAGGTAAATGTCGTGTTCCCTTCTCAGGAAAGGTCTTTGAACTCCTCTGTTACTGTAATTGCTACATCTCAAGTGAAATTTTGACATTGCATTTATTTATTTTAATAAAGATTTTATTTGTGTTGTGTGTGTGTGTGTGTGTGTGTGTGTGTGTATGTGTGTGTACACTGTCTGCAGAGGCCAGATGAGAATGTCAGATCCCCTGAAGCTGGAGCTATAGGTGATTGTAAGCTGCTACAAATGGGGCACAGGAAACTTGAATCTTCTGCAAGGACTCTGAGCCATCTCTGCAGCCCACATACAACCTTCTTCCTATCATGCACTGTGCTTATTCTGGGGAGCACATACGCTTTCATTGGTTGATTCCTTGAATTCTATCTACCCTAATTAAGGACAGTCACCCTGTTTTGGACTTTAACTCTGGTTGAGAATGCGAACTATAGTGGGACCAATGTAAAATGAGCCTTTGATGTTAACCTGAAACGCATACATCTTATTTCAGGATTTCAGTATTCTTCTTTTTTGGGGGAAGGGGATGCAGTGAACATTTACTGATGGTATTTAAGAGAGTAGGGAGGGCTCCCTAAGCTCCTCCTGTTATTATGGGGTTCTGGGATGGAAATTGTGAGGGAGATGCTCAGTGTTGGAGACAGGGACTCCTCTCTCAGTGTCCTTGCTGGGGTGGGTGGTCCAGGGCTTCTTACTCCTTGGAGCCCATGTAGGCCATGAGGTCCACAGCCCAGTTGCTGTAGTCATAGTCACTGTCATACCAGGAAATTACAAAGTTGTCATTGAGAGCAATGCCAGCCTCAGCATCAAAGGTGGAAGAGTGAGAGTTGCTGTTGAAGTTGCAGGAGACAACCTGGTCCTCAGTGTAGCCCAGGATGCCCTTCATTGGGCCCTCGGATGCCTCCTTTACTACATTCTTGTCATCATACTTGGCAGGTTTCTCCAGGTGGCATGTCCGATCCACAATGGACATTGCAGGTAGGAACATGGAAGGTCATGCCAGTGAGCTTCCCGTTCAGCTCTGGGATGACCTTGCCCACAGCCTTGGCAGTACCAATGGATGCATGGATGATTTCTGGGCAGTCCCATGGCCATCTCACCACAGCTTTCCAGAGGGCAATCCACAGTCTTCTTGAGTGGCAGTGATGACATGGACCATGGTCATGAGCCCTTCCACAATTTTGGATTTCATTCTTGATAACTTGAGATGTCTTCAGGATAGACTATGCTATCTGGTTATCAGGATAAACTACACACAGGGTCCTTCTTAATCAACCTATGCCTAAACCTATATTTATTACATGTGTGATGTGGTAGTTATGTACTATATACAAAGCATATATCTATAGGTATCCATTTTCTCATTCATCTACCTCCCAATGTATGTGGCAGGATTTGAATTGGAGGGAGGCATTTTTATAGTTGTGAAATGATAAGTTTGCCATCAGAGAGATGATACATTTTCCTGATTGATATCCTGTGCTCTGTAGGATTCGCTACTACATCATCTACAGACACGTGTATGCCATAGAGCACCAGACAGTCTTCCAGTGCTGCCCTGGCTGGAACCGATGGGATGATGAACCAGGCTGCTTCTCCTGTAAGTTGTAATTCTTCCTGCCAAGTTCTCTGTTACAAAAAGGAAATGCTGTTGCTTCAACCACACGCTGCCTATCACATTTCAGCATCTTTAGAAGCACTGAAAATTGAGAGCATTACTCTAGACCAATGGCTCTCAACCTTCCTGATGCTGTGACCCTTTGATACAGTTCCTCATTTTGTGGTGACCCTCAACCATAAAATTAATTTTGTTACTACTTCATAACTGTAATTTTGCTATTGTTATGAACCACAATGCAACTATCTGTATTTTCTGGTGATCTTAGGCAACCCCTGTGAGGAGTCATGGCCCACAGGCTGAGAACCGCTGCTCTACACTAATGACTCACACATAACATGGGAAAATATGCATACAAAGCCTTTCTGTTAAGCATTTTAATGATGGGTTGCAGTTCAGGACCCATGAAAGCTGCTGTGTATTCTGTCACTATAAAGGACAGTTGCTTTAAAGCCAGAAAGGCTTTCCTTGATGTCCTTCCCACTTGCCAGTTAGTCCTTTCCAGTATCAATAAATTTGTAATCCATAGTTGGTTCAAAAGTCCGGAGGGAAATCACTGTACTAAATCTAAATGGGATTTCTCAACTTGGGCTTGTCATGATTAATTGCAGAACTCTGGAGGCAGTTTACTTTTCAAGATGAGGTTTTCCACTGTTTACAAACCTCTGGCGAAGGTATTTCTGAACCTTGGAACATTGTGTTTGGCGGCTCTCAGGAGCAAAGCCAGTAGCATTATATGGCTCACCAGGCTGTGAGAGGTGGTGTGTTTCATGAGGGTTTTGTGCTAATGGTGATTGCCAAGTCCTCTAGATTGCTCTGTGGGTCTATGATTACCACAGCACAGTTCATCTCTCTTGACCCTGTGTGCTGTAGAGAGTGTGCCAGCATCCCGTCTCCTTTCTCTATGAGCTTTCTGCTCTTAAAAGACAATGGAGAAGTTTTATTGAATGTGGGCATAGGGTTGAGTGCTGTGGCAAGAATATGTTTAAACTCAGGCCATTGTGGCTGGTTGGTTTAACATCTGTGAAAAGCTCTGCCCACAATACCATCCTAACTATGTTACAAAGTCTAGAAAATTGACGACTTTGCAATAAAGTTTTTATATTTATTGTTTAACAACTGCTCAAGTTCTTTGCCTCTGGTTAAATATCAGCATTTTGTTTGGATTTTTTATTTTGTTTTAAAGATCATTTTGACCACAGTCACATTATCATGCAACTTCTTTATTCCAATACTTCACTCACAATGTGAATACAAATAGTGTGGTGTCTTGTTAAAAGGTAGATTCATATTAATTCGGTCTAGAGCGATTTGCAGAATCGGCATTTATACAAAAGCTTCAGAAATGTTCCTACAGATAATTCTGCAAGGCTTCAGTCAGCCATTGTCTTGTAATGGCAATTTTCTATAACGATTTTATATATGATATCTTCTGAAGAGGTCAGTGGAAATTTCTAGATCATGTTATATTAACTATCCAATGTGTACTTATTCTGATGGTTTCCTTTCTTTCTTCCAACTCTACCTGTCCTTCTTTTGCACATTTCTTTTAGCTGTCTCTTCCTTGGGAACTCATTTCAGTGGAAGGGAGTGCTCAGATGGGGATACTCAGCAGTGCCTTTGTTCACAAGGATTTCATGGACCCCACTGTCAATATGGTAAGTCACCAACAGGGCCATTCTGTTGCAATTTAGCACCATCTGCCAGTTGTGTCCTGGCATGTTAGCTCTCTGGGAATTAATGACCACTGAAAATGAGTGACCAAGCAGAAATCCAGACTCACAGTGTAATAAGCATCATAAAATATGCCTTCTGGTTTAGTTGTAAGTCTTCACTGTAAGAATTTAAAGGGTCATGGTAAGTAGAAGATACTATACTTTGTAAAGAAAGTGTTGGATGCTAAATCTCTCATGAAGAAAGCTTGAAATTGCTGCTGTGGTACTGTATTCTGTGAGATCTCTGGGTTCCATGATAAGCAAAATACAATCAGCGTAAACTTCATGTTATGTAATATTGACTAATCTTATCCTGTTATCTTTAAAAAAAATTACAAAACCTGGAAGTCATAAGACTTGGATGGTTTGCAAAGCTTCAACACTTGTTAATCTACTTTTCAAGACTGGAAACTTGACTGTTAATTTGGACTTGTACATATAGGATGTTTCTTGTCTGGGGAGTTTCCAGATGACCAAGGATCTAGCCTCTACTACAGAATGAAGCCTCACTTTAAGAAGTTGATCTCTCTTTCTCTCTCTCTCTCTCTCCTCTCTCTCTCTCTCCTCTCTCTCTCTCTCTCTCTCTGGCAATTGCTTAGATTTTTAAAAAATGAATCCAAACATACGACTTCGGAGGTCCCCGCACTCGTGCTTTTCTGGCTCTTCTACACTTCAAGGACAACCCTCCTCCTATCTTCCAGGGGTCACTTCAGAGATGTTTTTGCAAATTAATTCCCAAACTCTTCTCTGAGTTGACATTTTAAAAATATATGAATGAACATAAAGCTGGTGGGCTTATGGTTTGACTACAGGACTGATTTGTAGACAAAGATCAGTAGAGGCTTTGAGCTCTGGGCCGTGGCTTTACTATTTTGCTTTTTTTTCATAAACAACAACAACAACAACAAACCCATACTCGAATCCCTGGTAACAAATTATTTGACTTTAAATACTAAATTGTTACTAAATAGGTACTAAAGGTTTCTTAGGCCAATAACTGTAGTGTGGAGTTACAGATGTTATTGGTTCACCGAGATTTTTTTCTTTTTTTTCTTTAAAAAAAACATAATTAGTTGTTAATTCATAAATGCATTGTTTTGTGGAGCAAATCTTGCAGGATATCAGGTCCCAGAGGACAAAGGTAATAAAAGAGGCATATGGTAATGATAATGGCCCAATTATACCTGGGTTAATTTATTCCTTATCATTTACACCAGTGCTTGAATATTTTGATGATTCTAACTTCTTACCAACTCCCATGCCAAAGTAATTAATGTGATATCTGAAATTTAAATAGTCAGATATTTCTTTTTTGTACT
This sequence comes from Mastomys natalensis, assembly GCA_021653895.1. Classification (NCBI taxonomy): domain Eukaryota; kingdom Metazoa; phylum Chordata; class Mammalia; order Rodentia; family Muridae; genus Mastomys; species Mastomys natalensis. The sequence continues at coordinate 181,687 of JAJTUV010000893.1, forward strand.
TTTGGTTTGGTGAATGATTTTATACATAGGAAGAAAGATTGTCTTTTGTACAAGCTTGTCTATACACCATGAAGTCTCCAGAGCCACAGGATAGCACTCACATACAAAATACCCACCAGAAATCCCTGCTGGGCTTGCCAGTGCTGCTGTCCAGGCATGCTTACCTTAGATTCTGACACTGTTTCTTCTCCTGCTATAGGGATCTTGTTGAATTTAGAAAGGAATTGACAACCTAAGGGCTTGTTCCCAAAGAGTAGAAGTTTAGACTTCTGCATGGGACTGTATTTCACCCACAGAATTGGGGAACCCTTAACTATATTAACTAAGGCGATTTTAATGGAGAAAATTTGAAGATTTTCTAGGAAATCAAGCAGTTGGGAAGCAAGTGGAGAACCTAATTAAAATAAATTCTATTATAGCCTGGCGAGGAAGCCTTCAACATAACATTTCTTTAGGGACCAGAAATCTTGTGAGTGAATGAGTGATGTCTGCCCACGTGTGTGTGTGTGTGTGTTGTGTGTGTGTGTGTGTGTGTGTGTGCATCTCACAGTAAAATAATTTTGTGTTTGAAATTATATATAAAATAACTCAAAAGTTAAAACATTAAAAAAAAAATCCCACATATTACAAAATTTCAGTCTATGCAGTATGGCAAACTGAAACTATACATAACTGCTCCTGCCTATGGTTGACCATGATGAGCACCCTGCTCATATTTGTTTATGCTCACATGGGTATGAAAGTGTCCACACATGAAAGCATATACCAGCACAGGATTTTGCTGAAGACACCTCCAGTGTTTTCTGTCTATTCTCCTTCTTCCTGTCGACTGTGTTCTCTCTCCATTGCCTCAGCTTTGAAAGCTTTTATGTCATTCTCTGGGTTTACTGAATTGTATACTCTCAGCTGTTTATTACATCAGTGTGCCACCTGTTCTTTTCTAAACTATTGAGAGATAAACATTTGTTCCAAATTTTGTTCTAGTTTTTGGCACAATAATCAGGCTTGTGATAATACTGTACTTTATATTTTATAAAGAATGTCCCAGCTATGGAGTTGTTGGGGTCAGTGATTTATGCAGTTTAAATTTTGTATGCTTATGGATTTGTGTGTGTGTGTGTGTGTGTGTGTGTGTTGTGTTATATAATGACTGTGTATGACAGTGGATTAAAATTGAGGTAAATCTTGTTATTTACTTATATTTTGATATTTACTGATGAGAGAATCTTCACATAATCATTCAGAACCAAGGATGTCATACATATCTCAGATCATCCGACTCACTGACTCGTTGTATAGTGAGTATGTAGTCTGTGCAAAGTTGGTTTTACTATGTATGGTAAAAGAGAACTCTAAAAATAAGCCAGGTGCCCTTTTACAGATGAAGACTATAGTCCTGCTCAGAGTGGGACTGACCTAACAAGGGAGAACCACGCTTGAAGTTAGTAATGACTCTAAAATTGATGATCTCTTAACTCATTTGAAAAAAACCTGCCTCTAATAAAGGCAAATGAAGAAAATAAATTTGGACAACTAGGAAGTAATGAAGAGCTTTCTGAAATAACTATTGGTTAAAGAAATCAAAAGAAATGCTTTGATGATTTGAACACATGCAAATCAAGTGAGAGAGCTGGTGGTGAAGTTTCCTCTTTTGAAATGCTATGGCTTCAGAGAGATCTGGGAGTTACTGGAATTGATGAATTTCACACACAAGTCACACCTCATTTCCATGTCACTACCCGACTTTCTGTTGTTCCTCTGCTCCAAAGTCAAGTAAAAGGATAATGTGGCCATTGGGAGGCTTCAAGTTTCCTTGTTTTCTATGTATATATGTGCTCATCCACTCTGTAGGTCAGTCAACCAACCTTATAAATATTTATATAGCAGATACTTCAGATGTGAAAACATGGTTTAATCTTTCTGGTGGGAAACAGAGACCAGAAAGCCTATGGTTAATATGCAATTCACCATTGCTACAATGGAGGATGATTCTGTCCTAAAAGAAAGAGGAGGTTATTCATCTGTGTCATACCAGAAGGAGAAGTGTCTCAAAAATGCTTGTAAGTATGCAATAGAGACAGTTATTAAAGATAAACAGAATTAAGCATATGAAATTTGGCAGAGATGCTAGTATATTTTCCACAGACACAGGAAAACCACCATAGATCAAGGAGTAACAACAATTGTCTTGGCTATAGAAAGTGATCACAATAAGTGACCAAAAATATGCCATCTGTCCTGGGTCTGGGGCAGAATTACTTTGCCTGTTTTGATATAGCCAAACCTGGTGTTTGAGGACTTTATATGCAGAGGGATAACTGGTAGAATTCCTCATAATTCTGTTAAGTTCACTTTTCTGAATAAGACAGTCCTGAAGTTGGAGTTCTCTCCCTCTCTGTCTGTCTCTGTCTCTGTCTCTCCCTCCCTCTCCCTCCCCTCTCCCTCCCCCTCCCTCCCTCTTCCCCCTTTCTTGTGTATGTGTATGTGTGTATTTGTTAGTGCACATGTGTGCACATATGTCTACAGAGTCTATAAGATGGCATCCGGACATCTTTATTTGTCTTTCTCCCCATATTCCTTATTTCTCTAAGGCAGGATTTCTCCCCGGACTTGGTGCTTCCCTTTTCTCAGCTAGACTGCAAGCCAGCAAGCCCCAGCATTCCCCCTGTCTCCATACCTTTCAGAACTGTGTTTATAGTTTGTATGGAAGTCCTGGATTGTTCCTTAGGTGCTGCAATCCAAATTTCCAGCCTCTTGACTGTGCAGTCAGCACCCATAACTGCAGAGCCATCTTTCCAGGTCAAGTTAGGGTGTCTTGAATATTCAGCGTCACTAGTTGGATCTCCATTTTCTGTATTTATGGAAGAATCCCCAAGTGTCCTTAGCACCTCAAAATATGGTGCTTAGATATATTAAAATTAAGAAGTTTTGGAATAATATCTGGGAAGTTTTCGGGCATTTTGAGGCTGAGGCTAGCCCTCACTGTTGACTATGTTGTCTTAGAGAAATTATATTTCCAGTCTCAGCATTATCATTTTTAAAGAGTCATGTAAAACTTAAGCTTGCTGGAGTTCCAACAGTGTATTTTCCAGACAGCATTTTCAGAATTCCATATACATTAAATTACCAATGATCTAAAGGCTGTGGAATGAATATTATATTCTTACCTCACTCTATGTACTATGGAGTCATAGAGACTGGTCTAAAGGCAAGCAGCAAGAATGTAGGACACATTAGATCCATGTATACTATGTTCTAGCCCAAGAGCTTTTTGGTTTAAGCTGAAAGCTGGGATGTCATTCTGACAATTTGTTATTTGTGAGAGACCTTAAGGAATAACAAGTGTGACTTATAAGCTGAATGCATCATCCGCTTGTAGCACTTGTTTGCTGTGGTTGCTCTGAGCATCCTAGAGGGGTAGCTCATGTCAGAGGGGAAAGGCTCTACGTGCTTTGCTCCCTGCTCTGGGGAACCGGAACTCTTTTAGAAACTGAGTCACAAATATAGCTGGCCAGTAGGCATGTTCTAGTCAAGGAACTACATTGACTGTCTGTGTTTAGTACTGGTGGATCAAAGGCTGGGGTAAAGTGTTTTCCTACGTTGAAGTTTTCCTAAGGGCGTTATTTATTTGAGACACGCTCTAGGTTAAATGGTCTCCCCTACCACCACATTTCTTATATTGAAATTGTGAATCCAAGTACCTTATAATGTGATCTCATTTTGATATATGCTTGCTACAGATATAATTAAGTAAAATGAGGTTGTGTTACAGCTAGTAGGGAAACTTTGATCAGAGAGGCACGCACACAGGAAGGCCATCAAAAGAAAATGAAGACATCAAAAAATGGTGGTATATGACAAGAAATATCAAACATTTCCTACAAATGTCTGGAAGTGAGCTGAGTGGCAGCTGGGAGATTTGCATCTTCACAGTCCTTAGGAGACAATATGGGGTCTTCCAGTTCTAGCCACAGAGCCTGAATCAATTATATGCCGCATATGTGATACGTTTTCAGTTAATCATAGTGCTGTCTAGGCATGACACTATTTAATGGAATAAAGCACGGAGAGATATGTTTGTTTTTGTTGCTTAAGTAACTCAGCTTGTCGCATTTTGTTGCAGCACCATTAGCAAAGAAGTATTGGGAACTGGGCAGAGAGTTTCCCTTCATCTTCTGCTTCATTTCTGCAGTTGGCCTGGTGTAACAATGAAAATGGGAAAGTGGCAGAGGGTTAGTAAAAAAGAAATCATGCTAAGAGAAGTGGGTGGCTTATTTTAATTGAATTATAAGATCAGTCTGGTAAGGTAACTTGGAAAAGAATGGAAAAATCATTCATTGAAAACACTTAAAAATATCACAACCATATGAGCATTACAGGCAGATGTTATAGAATGACATAAAGCATAGGTTCTGTCGTAGAGATAAATTGATAGACATCTTAGCATGATCCAGCAGTTTACACTAGTTAAATGCTGGTGGTTATGTTTGTTACATAAAGATGCCTTGGTAGGGCCCTAAGCTCTCCACAAGACACGTGCTAATCTGCATTAAAGTGACCAAGTCCTTTGTCTTATGATTAGGCATAGGCTGTGTCAACACTGACAGCTCTGGGGATCTGTGGTTGAGGAATTTGTTAAACTGTCTATGAGGATAGTAAACTAAGATTTGCTGTCCTTCCTTGTGCCCAGCAAAAGAATACTCTGATTTTTGGAATGCATGCTTAGGATTTTTATCTGGATGTTGATTTGGAAATCACAGCTGTGGAAGAACATTGTTGATGCCCTCTTTTGGGTGTGCTTTCTACAGCCATGGTAGCGACCACAAGCCACAGTTAAAGGAGACTCCATTGCAATCCCTTGATCTTTGTAAACACCACAGTTTCAGAGGGGAATGCACAGTTCCATCCAGGGTATTTGATTCCATAGGGTATAATTGATGATAAAGAAGAACATGGTGAATGTTAATAATGATGATTAGGGTAACCCAGAAGCCATGCTTTTTTAGAGCTTGGAGCTGTGCTATGTACTTTATATGTGTGTGGGTGTTGGAAATGCACTCAATATCATGCCATTAATAACACAATGACACATGCTTTTTGTTGCTGAAAGCCAGATATCAGCAATTGGGCAAATTATTATAAAAAGAGGTTTCTTTGGACTCAGACTCTGGTTCAAGAGTGAGGGCTCCAGGTCTGGTGATGACCATCTTACTTGGAGAGAACACAAGAGCATCCTGTGTAGAAACAGAGAGTTTGAGAGATTTAGCCTCTGAACTGGCCAGTCCATTAACCCATCAATTCTTAATTTATTATACACATGGATGTTGTCCATCCACTCACCACACCACATCTGGAATCACTTTTTAAAAGATTCAAGTGGATCCATCTCTTAATATCTCATAATGAGGATTAACTTTCAACATGAGTTCCGGAAGAGACAAACCTGTATGGTTTGCATATGAAGTGTCCCTTCCAAGAACTCACATGTTGAAGGTGTGTTTCCAATCTGGTGGTGCTTTGGGGATGAGTTCACCACTGGATGAAGGTCAAATACCTCTACTTCTTTGCTGTGTTGAATTCTGGAAACATGCTGGGAAATAAAAGTCTGAGGTGAATTATTGTGTCCACCTGAGTTTTGCTCACTGTACAGGCATATGCTGACCTGTGATGTAGAAAAATATTCAGTGTTCTTATGGAAACAGGAAAACAAATGACTATAATGTAATGGTCGATCTTCTCCAAAACAGATTCAAACTGACACAGGAAGCAGATCACAGAGGGAGGTGAGTCAAGTGAAAGTGAATGTCCATATTGTTGCCAGGCTGGACAGGACAGGGCCCAGCTGTTTGGATGTGCAATGCCACAGGAGGTGGGGAAGTTTATGTGAAAATATGTCTTTATATGATACAGCAATATGATGAAAGAACATGACATTCCAAAGTGAAAGAAAATGTCACACTGTGAAAGCAGCCTAACCTTACACAATCATTTTCCTCTATTGCTGCTTGCAATAAAATTTTGTAGCTTTGCTTTATCTTATATTAAAATCAAGCTCACTTTAGTGAATCAGGTATAAAGTAAGATAGAAATGTCCCATTTCATTTATTAACTGGAACTTAAGTATCATATTTATTTCTTTAGTATTTAAGAATATTTTTGTTATTTACAAATTCATATATGTATATAAAGTATTTTGATTCTAGCTGCCTCTCATATATTTATTTAGCATTCATTCATCATTCATTCATTCATTCATCACCCATTCATTTTATGTGTACAGGTGTGTACTGTGTGTGTGCCTGGTGCCTGAGGATGCCAGAAGAGGGCATTGGATCCCCTGGAAGTGGAGTTGCAGATGGTTGTGAGCTGCATGTGGGTGCTGAGAACTGAATCCATATTCCCTGCAAATGCAGCTAATGCTCTTAACTCCCTATCCATCTTTCTAGTCCCCTCTCATATTTTCTTAAGAACACATCAGTGTGATTTGAAAGGAGAAGTTAGTTAAAACAAAGAGAACATGTTTTATTGCACAAATAAGCATTCTGCACTCACTGCTCTTTGGGCTCGTGTATCTGTATTTTAAGTGCATGACTGTTCACATGTGCATGGTAGTGTACATGGAACGTCCTATGCACAGTTAGGAGAAACTTTATTCAAGTTCATGTGTTTCTGAGAAAAATGCATGAGATGTACACTAACATCACCTGATTTGGCTAGACAGTTCATGCCTAGCCTTTTTTGAAAGCATAATTCGTTGTTATATCAGGAAAAGCTCATTGTGTTGTTCTGTGGAACTAGGTGTCCAGTCCTGTATCTTAGAAACGTGGCTGCCCAGTGTCAGACAGTGGTGTATTCAGTCATTAAAACCACTATGTGATTAGGATATTTCATGTGTGTAAAGAAGAAAGGCTTCCAATATTTTGTGCCTCCAGTTGTGTCTGGCATTTTTGAGGACAAGTGTAGAAGGCAAGAGGCTGAACATGCTGACCTTCCTCAGGGAGGAGAGTCTCACAAAGCAGCTGACTAGAGTGTGACTTAACGGTGGGTTTCCTGAGATGATCAGAGTAGATGGAGAGAAGCCTAAAGAAGATAGCCAGAAGTTAGGTCTGAATGGGATAAAGGGAGGAGTACAGTGACATGGAGAGAACTTAGAGATCCATGGACTGTAAATCTGTGCAGTGTGTGTCAAGGCTAAGGTCTATGTGATAGCAAGAACATCCGTTGCAGGTGCCATCTTCCCTACTTATTTATACAGTGATTTTGAGTACTCTAGGCAGACATCAAACACATATGGTGTTGAATGCACAGAGCATGACTTATCATCATTGTATTTAAAAATATGAATTGAATAGTCCTCTTACTATAGTCTATTTTTCAGTGTTCTCTGGGTCATCTCTTCTGTTGTATTTTAAGAAACATAAAATGAAATGAAGCTTTTGTGTCTAACTATGGCTGGGAAGATGTAAATTATGTGGCTCTATATAGTGTTCTCCTTTGTTGAACTTTTCAGAGCCCCAACACTGGTGTGTTCTGTGACTCTCATGGTAGGGCATGGAGACTCTTATATATTCAAACACACACGTGTGTGTGTGTGTGTGTGTGTGTATGTGTCTGTAACAACAATTAATGAAAAACAGGTCATGTTTTTGAAAAGGAGGAAGGGGATATATGGTACCATTTGGAGAGAAGAGAGGAATGAGGGAAGAATGTAATTATATTACAATCAAAAAATAAAGGAAAATTGGGTTGAAAAATGTAGGTATAATGTATTTTTTAAATGGAACTATTTTGAAGCATTATTTTGTGTAGAGTCTTCTTGCTTTAAAGAAATAATAAACACACATGTGAAGAGAGGGTGACGGAAAGAGAGAGGGTGCTACTTTTCCAATCTGTTCAACTACTAATGAAATCTTTATGCAGTAGTGGAAAACCACGCAAGGTGCTTTCCCATATGTTACCTTGTTCAAGCTCCCACCCACTCTATAGGAGAGTTTGTATTATCACCAAATATGAGTCAAGGTAACAGAGACACAGTAAGCCTACTGAATTTCCCTGGTCACATTTGTTAGCAGCTAAATCAATGTGTCAAACAGGGTTTCTAACTCTCATGTTGTAGTTTACTATCCTACAGCTAAATGGACATGAGCCAGGCTTGCAGTATGATGAGTCCTGTGTGCCTTTTTTTTTCGTTTGTTTTAGCGTTTTTTGTTCATGTTGTTTTCTTTTTCTTTCTTATTTTACTTATTTAATTTATTTTTTAAAGATTTATTTATTTTATATATGTGAGTACACTGTAGTTGTCTTCAGACACACCAGAGGAGGACATCAGATCCCATTGCAGATGGTCGTGAGCCAACATGTGATTGCTAGGAATTGAACTCAGGACCTCTGGAAGAACAGTCAGTGCTCTTAACTGCTGAGCCATCTCTCCAGTCCATATGTTATTTTATTATAGTGTGACTGAAGGGGAGTGGAGTGGAGAAGTTGAGATGTGAGCATACACCACACACCTACACTTGACAGACCAAAGTGTGGATAGATACCACCAGTGAGTTGTATTGGGGATTTTTCCAGAAGCAGAAATGATCCCCCAAACAGCTGCATCACCACAATCTTACCCCAGCATGGGTGATGGTTCATGGAAGCTAGAAACTTGGTGTGTACTGCAAATATAGGCAGCTCAACAGATCAAAGAGTTTCTTTTCCTGATAGGTCAGTTGCCCCCTGCTTCTTCTAGGTGCCATCTAGGCTGACCTCTGTTTCTTGTAGGCAGTTTGGTTGTCCCTAGAATGTCTCTCAACAGTTCCCGCTTACATGTGCTTGAGAGGAGAAGTGCCTAGTGTCAGTTTCAGGGACTTCCTGAAACTTTTGAGTACTTCTGTACTTAGCAAACTTCCTTGTAGGGTAGAATGTTCCACCGCCCTTAGTACATTCTATTATTCATTCTGCTACCCCTGTGAGGATACTAGTCTTAATGGACTTCTCTCCAAGATAGAAGGCTTTCATTCTAGAGCAAACTTCTATATAACAGGTTTCCTTCATTATTTTGGACCCTCATGGTGGTTTTTATAATTCCCATTTCCTTTCCTCCAATAAGATTATTTCCATTGTTTCTCTCATTTAAACACATTTAAACAAAGAATCCATAGCGGCTTCTTGACAACCTATTTGCACTTTAACAGACTTCTGAGAATACAGAAATTAATGGTGATGGAGGTCTGGTCTGGTAATCAGCAAACAGTTGCTGATGCAGGATCTGGGAGTGCTGAGGGCTATCTCTAAAGATGTTGTGAAGGCTTCTCTTCCTGTATTCACCCCAAGGTTCAAACATACCAGTGTCTCTCCACTCAAAGGCAAGTTCTTCAATGTGGTGATAGTCCCTCTCTCTACATCATATTTCAAGTTCTCAGCCCCTGACACATGTATCCACGGCTCCCATCAAATCCTGATAATCTGGTTTTCGCCTAGGAAACATATTGCCTTCCACACCCACCATGACTGCCCCTGCCTCTACATGGTCTCAGATAAACCAGCTTTATCATCCACTATTTTAATAAGTATCTCTTGACCTTCCAAATAGCAAAGGCCATAGGTACATCTGTAATGAGTATGTAAGTCAGAGATAAGTGCTCTAAATCAAAGATTTAAGAGAAACTAAAAACGTGTGTTAAAGAAATTAACCTTATCTAAGAGTGTTCTGCCCTTTGACTTCAGCCTCTGTGAGGTTTTCTTTAAGGCCTTAAAATTATATACTCAATAGCTTCCTTTGTCTCACTGGAGGCCTAAGGCCACCAGATCAACTAATAAAGTAACAAGGCAGAGTCTTGGCACACACTCAACTTGTCTTAAGGTTCTTAGCCCACCACAAAGACTAACAGTGTGACTAAGAATTTGGGCTTTGGGTGGCCATCAGAAGGTCTTGTTTTAGAGCCATAAGCCAACTCTGTGGATATCTGCAATCAGCATCCTGAGTAATGGATCTCCAGTAACGACTTTGAATGATGGAGCTAGCATGAGCTATCATATTGGTGAGAGTCTGTTCATGTGATCAAGTTAGTTCCAAGAGGTTGATTTGTATTACCATCATGGAAAAATGATAATAGAAGATCCAATTCTGAACTTCTTCAAACTTGATCCTATGCATGCCTTCCTCTGGTTAGCGTTTTTCCCCCAACGATTCCTTGTGAATTCCATGGGTCCCTGTAGCAAATTATTAAATTTGCTGATGGTTTTGGGGACCCCCTGACTGTACTTCTGTTGTGGATAGCCTCAGCCTTGTATTTTGATCCTAGTTCCCAGTGGATAGCCCCAGGCTTGTATTTTGATCCTAGTTCCACCCTTCTGGGGGGGCTGCAGAGGATGATTGAATCTGTACACAGATGACATCTTGTGAACCTTCTGTCCAATTAAAACCGGTAAAATAAAGGCTAAATCTAGTGATTGGGCAGTAGAAGAGGAGGCGGAGAAAAAGGCTTAGGGGAGGAGAGAGTGAGAGGAATTCGATATAAAAGGAGGTAGAAGTAGAAGCCAGAGGAGAGTCGCTGGGAGAGCAGAAGCAGAAAGAGAAGCAGAGGAGAAGCAGGAGGAAGCAGGCAGAAGGAAGCCAGAAGTAGAAGGAAGCCAGAAGTAGAAGGAAGCCGACAAGATCGAGGACAACCATGTGGCCTGGATGAACCTCAAGTTATAAGGGATCTCATAGCCGGGGATTAGAGTAGTGTAGTGGTAAATCTGCCCAATCTAGGCATGCTATTTATACCATAATTATTGAGTTGTGTCTTCCTTGACTAGTCTCCATTGGGTAGGAGATCTAATTTGGGGGTTAAATAATTCCCTCTACTACATACCTCAGTTGGTACTAGGGCTAAACATGGCATCCTGTAGATGCTTCAGTTGCTTTGAACTTTCACAAAAGGAAAGTTTCTTTTCTTGTACAAGAGTAAAATGCTTTGGGTATCTGCACTGTTTCCTGTGACTGTATAATACAGGGACCGTGAAACAGTGCAGCACTGTGCTCAGCTGTGTGGATGGGGATGAAGTAGTTGTTTCCTCATCACTGCTAAAGAACAATGTTTCTAGACTCCCTTTTGTGGTCTGAAAGTAATAGCTTAACACACCCATTTATTGAATCAGATGGCAAGCCACAGAAGGCAAGTGCAAAAATAACATTAATATAATCTGTTGGAGCTGAACAATCCTGAAGACTGGGGACTTGGAGGAGCAGGAAAAGAAAGCCCACAAGACCTGGAGTTTTAAGAACCTGACTGCATTTTGAGAAAACATTTGTTGAAGTTGTTGGGATGATTTAAAAATTGCTTAAAGACTGCATGCTAAAGAGCATTTAACTGAGGGTTTAGTTATGTAACTTAACTAGGGATTTTTTTTTTCATTTCAATAGGAGAGATGTTATATTTTGTTCTGTTGTGATTTCTGCTTTCATTTGTCATGCATAATCTTCTCCAGGATCATGCATTTTCTACAATGTTGAAATGTTTCTGTTATGTTCAACTTTGGGGAAGGGTCAAAGCAAATCTGTGACTTATATAAGGATAGTTAAGCTAACTGAAGAGCACCAGTTACTAAAGAGACCAATATCACAATATCTTCCTTATAGTCTATGGGCCAGTTGCTTTGGTTTCCATGTTGGCTCAGTGGAATTTAGTGGGAAAGAAGTCAGCAGTCCCTGTCAACATGTTCTTTACATTCATCCAGCTGAAGGTTAAAATTATTTGAAAAAAAAAAAGAATGAAAGTATTTTTTTCTTCTCCTTATGACTTACATAATATATCCTGACAACTGTTTATATAATACCCACAGTATACTAGATATTCTGAGTAGTCTAAACACTATTTAAAGTATACGGAAACAGGTCTGTAGTTGGTGTGGAAATTCTGTTCCATTGTACACTGTTGTCAGTAGCACAGTCATTGTAGTATCTTTGGAGTGGCACTTCAGTTCCAAACTCCCTAGAAGACCAAGGGGAGGCTATACTACTCATCTTGGTCCTGATGTGGGTAAAGACTGGGAAACACGTGGTCGTAGCTCTTGACTCATTCTTATATAGAAAGAAGGAAATGTTCATGTATGATATTACTATGATAATTTGTACTTACCCAGAATCAAAGCATTCAGGCAAAGCTCGGCTACCTTAGTTATACACAGTGTTTGGTTATGGGTTACAGAAGATCCGGAAGACTTGTAAGATAAAGGCAAATTCATGCCTAACTTAGAGAATTATGGGGAAAAACTAAGGGCATTGATAGAGGACACCCTGATGCAAGATGGCAATATAAAAGGAGAGAGAAGGACATTAAAATCAAAGGAAACAAATAAAATGACTGGTTCAAGTAGAAGAAAATGGATGGAAATGCAAATGAAGATGTGTGGTGGGCAGGGCTGAGAAAATATAGCTCAGTCTTTTCTGTTTTCATTTAGCAATTTTACGTTTTGACTATGGTCCAATTCAAGGAGAAAAACATTCTTTTTCCAGGAGTAACTTGAACAATTTTCTCCCTGAAAAGCCATGATTAAAATTTTATATAAGCATTATGATGACAAATGCTCTGTTTTTTCATTGAAGAATGTATTTCTATGGTCAATCAACAAAAGAACTATTGAAATAACAGGAAAATAAAGGCTGGGAAAATGTGATAGTTTAAACATGAAATTATAGATAGTGGCTTGTATAATTTGGTCATTTATGTGTTATAGAAGAAAAAAGAAGCTTTTCATTAAGTGAAAAACATAACCCAGGAGTAGAGTGCGGAGACACTAGAATGAGGGTATTTAAACAGAGTAGCTCTTCTGTTCCTTGGAAGGTTTTACACATTCATTCCATTATTCCACAAATTGCTATGCAGACACTTCAGCTTGTCTTACATAAGTACATTTTTTTTTTTAATAATTCAGGAATTTTAAGTGGAGTGATCAAGCACATTCTAAAGTTTTAAGTCACAAATATTTTTTGCCTTAATGTATTTGGAATTCTTGTGAGATGTGTTTCATGAGGGAATAAGAATTTCTTTACCTGTTCTGTGCCCATGATATTTAAATACAGAAGAATAGTAATGTGTTACATTAGGGTACCAATAGCAGAAAACATTCCAAGTGTTATGTGTCTCCCATCACTGAGTTCCAATGATACTACACTGGAAGTCTTTCCCTTTTTAGAAAGACATAGTCACTAAGAGACTCTGCCAGAGCCTGACCAATACAGATGCGGATGCACGCAGTCAAACATGGGACTGAGTGCAGGGACTCCAATGGAGAAGTTAGAGAAAGAACTGAAGGAGATGAAGGGGTTTGCGATCCCACAGGAGAAGAATATCAACCAACCAGACTCCCTGAAGCTCCCAGGGACTAAACCACTAACCAAAGAGTACACATGGGGGAACCCATGGTTCCAGCTGGATATGTAGCAGAGGATTGCCTTATTGGGCATCACTGGGATGGGAGCCCCTTGGTCCTGTGAAGGTTCGATGACCCAGGGTAGTGGAATGCTAGGGTGCTGAGGCAGGAGTGGGTGGGTGGGGGAGCACCCTCATAGAGGCAGGGGATAGGGGCCTTGTGGAAGGAAACCTGGGAAGGGGGATAACATTTGAAATGTAAATAAATAAAATAACCAATAAAAAAGTAAAAAAAAAAACAAACCCACAACTCTACAAACAATGGGAAAAGAAAGGAAGGAAGGAAGAAAGGAAGGAAGGAAGGAAGGAAGAAAGAAAGAAAGAAAAGAAAGAAAGAAAGAAAGAAAGAAAGAAAGAAAAATTGATTGAAAGAAAGAAAGATACAGTTCCATTTCCTTACATTGCACAGGGTGTTCTTAGTTAGCACTTTGAGTCCTGGAGGAATTAACCAGGTTAGGCAGAATAGAAACCTCCAGGAGATTTTTATCATGGCTTCTGGCTCCCGCTGTGTCTTTCTTGGCCCTTCTGGCTCCTGCTGTGTCTTCTGTGAAATGCTGTCTTTGGAATTAGCCAGGGACTGTAGGCAAGATTTAATGTTCTCACTCATGCTATACTTTTGATATCTGCTCATGAACACTGTAAGTGTACACAACTATATACCTAGCTGCACAAAAAAAAAAAAAAAAGAAAGAAAAAAGAAAAAAGGAAAGTGGAAAAAATGTGAAGTCTGATTTACAACGCTTACATAATGGGGGAACTACTTTAGTTTGGCTGTTTCTTTCACTTTTTTAGCATGCAGGGTTTTGTATGGATGTGTTTCTAGCTCTTCCAATTAAACATTTTCTTCCCTTTTGTGTATGCATGTGTATGTGCTATGTATGAACATATGTATACATGTCTGCATGTGTGGAGTTATGTGTATATGACAGTGCATGGGCATGTTTGAGGGGAGGGAAGAAGGTCAGAATGTGACAGCACTGCTTCCATTATCTTCCTGAATAACTCTCTGCCTGACATGTGGATGCATGGTTTCTCGCTGAATCATTTTGGTTACTCTCTGTAGGCAGGCTAGCCAGTTTGCTCTCTGCTTCTTGTGCTATGGGATGACGCATGGCTTTTGCATGGGTTCTGGGGATCCTATCACTTACATGACAAGTGCTTCGGTTTTAATCATTTCCATTCTTAGTTATTTCGCATGGCATTGACTCCTACTGGACTTCAAGAATCTAATCAGGTTGAACTGTCTTCCTAGGGAAGTAGAAAGTTTCCATTCTTTAACGATGTACAACAACATTATGGATGGCCATTCAGATTTGCATAAAGGAGATTGTGAAGTAGGGTGTGTGTGGTATAGGGAAAAAGCGATTAAGACCACTTCAAAGTCTCAGGTTCTGCGACTGCTGGATATCGGTTTTGAAGACAGGACAGAGTCTAAGCTCCTTCGTATCTGGCCCCCAGCAAGGGACCTGAAACCAATTGAGTTTGAAATGCATGCATTGAATGAGCTGATTTAATGGATTAATCAGGATTTCATTTAGCTGTCACTGATTATTATACGCCTTTATATGTGAGATGCACAGTTACGTTTAAAAGTTAGGCTTATTTTCCTCTGAGTCGTCATGTCTGGGAACTGGTCATCGTCTCTCTGAAAACTTCTGTGTGGCTGTTGCTGTCTGCTCAGCGCACTTGGTTTTTCCCATGGACAGTTTCCTGTTTATATCATACATCATAGCTCGATCATTCATGTAATCTTCTGAGAAAACAAACTTCTCACCAAATAAAACATTCTTCCCAGCCCATCACTTGCATTGGCATATGTTTTTAAAGATATAAAGCTCCAGGGGCGCTGCTAACAATGAAATATAAATATTTAGCTTCAAATTAAATGTCATCACTAAAATTCAGAGGCAGCTAATCACCGCCTAATCCCACTCCTGTATCCTCCCAGGGATTAAGTCACCAACTCATTCCAAAATGTACTTGGCGCTAACAGTCTTCCCAGCTGCATCCATGGCTCCTCAGTGCTTAGGGCTCTAAAGCATCTTGGGCATCAAAGCTTTGATTTCAGTCTTTGATCATTCTCTTCAGGTTAGACCTTTTTCTGCCTGCTTGCAATTTCTCAAAGAGAAAGCATTAATAATTTGTCATCGGAAGACTTCCAATTTGTCTTGTTTCTTTGTCTGCTCTGCACCATTCCTGTGCCTCCTCACAAGGAGAAAGGGCCCATTGACACTGTGTCCTTTCAGAAGTTAAGAGGGGTCACAGAAACACCCCAGTGACTGTCTCTAGTATCCTGCCCAGCCCCCACCTTAGCTTTCTCACTTCTTTGACCTGCTTCTCTTGCCGATTCCTGACTTCTATCATCAGCTATTGGGAGGTGACTTTACAACAAATTAGGACCCCTTTTAGATAATTCCTGGCGGTTTCACAGGAGTGGTCAAAGTCCATTGTAAGTCAAAAACTCTATTTATACACCAGATCTTTCTTTTGCCTATAGACACTTAAGTAGAATATAATTTAGCTTTAAAATGTAGATTCCACATAATTATGGATGATCTCTCCTCTATATGGACTGCAAGTCTATGTGATAATGGATCGCCCAGAGTCCCAGGCCTTCACCACTCCCGTCTCTGATTGTGTTGAAGCTGTTGGTTAACAGATGGGAGGGTGCAGTCTGGGCTGTGCCACTTCTCTCCTCCATGGGTGACTGCAGGACTTAGATGCGATTGTGATGGATGTTTGAAAAAAAATTTCTTTTTTCGAATTGGCTTATGATAGAATCAAACTGGTGGGATGCAAATCTGCTTATCTAATCTCCTTAGGATACATTTGCCTTTGATGTGGCTGTTGCCTAGAGAAGAGCTGCCTTTTTCGCCTTATGTCTTCTAGTGCACCAGTACTCGGGAGACATTTTCATTTCCTGTGCTTGCTGGACTGAGGTGTCTGATGCCCCTGCTTGATAATCATTCACAAACACCTGTCTGTGTCTTCAGGCTTAAACCACAGGAAAGCCTCTCTGTCCTGGCCACAGGAACAGTATGTGTTATCCTCACTACCAATTCCTTGGAAGACCATTCCCCAGAGACACACATACCAAACATTTGCTATTATCACCAGTTGAAATTTATGCCAGTGTCCTATAATTGAAGTATTTTGTGAAATTCCTATGGTGTTGTGACATTATTTTATATATTGTCTGTTTTCCAGGTTAAAATGTGAATTCTGAAGACTAAGGTTATAAGGAGTCAGATTCTAGAGCGTGCTGAAATATAGCTTAAAATGGAGATATTTGAACCCACTGTACCCTCTATCATAAAACATGACTTCTCTGTTACTGAGATCACATTCTCATGCTTGAAAACAAGCAAAACAGACACATTTTGAAGGTAAAACATTTGAAGGGAAAAGGATAAACTGAGGGAGATTTATTTGTAAAAACACAGAAAAAAAGTTTGAGGATAGGAAGGGGAACAGTTTGCCAATTTTGTTTGTAGATTCTTCAAAGGTATTCCTCCAGGCTGGTCTCAGTTGCAAAAGGATTGATTAATCACGGTGAGTCATTTTATATTTTCTGCATTGAAATGGATGAATACAAGGCATAAACAGAGAAGACCTAGGATGGAAGAGGGCTGGCCATTGCAATAGTTAAAGTTAAGCCCGGAGGCAACCTCCAGTTTCATGTATCTTATGTAAGTATCTCAGGAATTTTCTCTGTACCACAGGAGATGGTGAGTATTTTGGAAGATGGCAGTTTGCATTTGCCTTTCATTCAAATGTGAAAGATTGCTTCATATCTTGGCACATCTGCTCACTGTAGCAGTTCTGTGAAAGAGAATCATTGTTATCATCCTTATTTTAGGGATGAAACGTTGGAGGCAAAGAACAATTGAATAGACTGTTCAAGGTCCGTGTAAGTGGGAGTAATTCGGACCCAATGAGCTTGTGGTGCCAATGTGGTTCTGCCTTTTGACCATGGATGTGGTTCTGCCTTTTGACATGTGCCTTGTGGACAGATGTTTTGGTCTGTGCTGCTGTTTTCCCTGCTTTATAGGACTCTTATTATGTATTTGGTTAGTGATCTCATATTTAACTGGGCAGTATACACCTGTTTTTTTTTTTTTTTACTTGCCTTTAAGGTTCCTGATTCCTCCTAGACAACAGGAGTATTTTATAGACCTAAGGAGATGTTTTAGATGCTTATGACATTATAAGTCATAGTCCCGTTGATCAGAAATAGTTCTGTTGCTTGAAAAGGCCACCAAAGATCCAGATGCTTTATGTGACTCTCAGAAAAAGTAAGCCTCTTCTTTAGCTTTTCAGTCCCCTAAAAAAAGGAAACCGCAAAATGGTGATTGAGAAATCATCAGACAGTTAAGTTCCGATGGTAATAGCCCACCGTGAAGATGCACTTGTGAGCTTCTGAGACTTCTGCAGCTGTTCCTTCAAAGATGCAGAGAGATAGACAGTGCACAAAATAGGAAACACAGACCCCGCAGCCTGCAGGGGAATTGGGATTTCATTGTGTGTGTCAAAAGTAAATGAATTCAAGAATAAGCACTTGAAAAGGAATTCTCCTTAATGTCTTTGGTGCAAAAAATGTGCTCAGATTGCCCTGGCCTGAAGAGTAGGCTCAAAGAAGTAAATTACTTTCCAGCTACTAGCATTCAATTGCTAGGCTGAAAGTGCTGGCTAACCCCAAACCTCACAAAAGCGGAGCAGAGTGGAGGTAGTTTGCATTTTCCTTCTAATCAAATGGAAGATCAAGGCTGAGCGAGATACCATTGTTGCAATGGGATTTCTGATGACAGGAGTTTATAAATAGGTTAAAAATCCAAACAAAATGAAACACACCCCACTACAAACCTCAGCAAGAGCCACTTAAATCTCTGTATACATTTTCAGGCAAGTTTTATTTGTAATAAAGGGTCTAGAAAATGGTTTTATGGAGTGAAAAACTGATGTTTATAGAGAGCAAACTGTTTCTCTTTGAAGGCTTTTCAAGTGTACATTCAAGCAATTCATGTACTTATGCAAAGTTGTCTGGGACCTTAGACTATTTAGAAGTCAGACTAATGAGATGCTGGCTCATGGGTTCAACCAAGGTTTGTACAACTACATTTCTGGCACAGGGAGGCTGCTAGCATGACCTGGAAAGCATCTTTGGGCATGCCCTGCACACTATGATCACAAGATACCTGAGGACATAGAAATCCAATGTTTTCCCATAAAATCTACTTGAACTATATGGCTTTTACATCTTTTGTATTTCTCAAAGGGAGAACTAAGTATAACATACATTTGGAACATTGGAGCAAAACCAATTTGTGAATGCAAAGCATGGAAGAGTGTGCATAAAATAGGCAACAATAGCAATAGCTCTCTTTTTCTTTCAGTGTGCATGTGTAGTGTGTGTAGTGTGTATATACATGTGTGTGCATGAGGTATTTACTTGGAGGGTGGAGGAAGACATTCCTTTAAGACAGGGTCTCTGAATCTGGAGCTTGTGGCCCCAGATCCTTCTGTTTCCAACCCACAGTGTTATAGGTGCCTGTATGGCCACATCCCACTTTTGCACTAATGCTGGGAATTGAACTTAAGATTTCACGCTTGTATAGCAAGTAATCTGACCTGCTATTTGGGATAGTTTTATGTCAATTGGACACAAACGAGAGTCATCACAGATGAGGGAGTCTCAACTGAGAAAATGCCTCTATAAGATCAGGCTGTAGGCAAGCCAGTAAAGCATTTTCCTAGTTAGTCGTTGATGAGGGAAGGCCCAGCCACTGTGGATGGTGCTTTACTGGGCTGGTAGTCCTGCATTCTATAAGAAAGCAGGCTGAGCAAGCCACTGAGCAACGAACTCCTCCCTGGCCTCTACATCAGCTCCTGCCTCCAGGTTCCTGCCCTGCTCGAGTTCCTGTCCTGACTTCCTTTGATGATGAGCTGAAATATGGAAGAGTAAGGCACATAAACCCTTTCTTCTCCATGTTGCTTTTGGCTATGGTGTCTCAACACAGTAATAGTAGTCTGAACCAGGATGCCTGCTAAGTCATCCCCCAAGACAAATAGATATGGATTCATTTGGGTGAACTAAAATGTCTTTTTGGAGAGTCCTTGCTTGTGCCTATAAGCTGAGTGTACTCCCTACCTTTTTTGCTCTAGCAATTTCAGGCTACTGGGTCTTGCTTTAAGGTCCTTCATACATTTGAAGTTTAACTTTGAGTAAGCTGAGACATAGTTTTATTTTCTGAATACTGCAATCCAGGTTTCCCAGCACCATTTGTTGAAGATGCTACCTTTTCTTCAATATATACTTTTGGCATCCTTGACAAATACCTAGAAGCTGTAGTTATTTGGAGTTATATTGGGGTCTATTTTTTATTCCACTGATAAATGTGTCTGATTTTTTTGCTATGTCTCTGTATTATAACTTGAAACCATATAGGTGATATGGCCTGTAGAATTATATTGTTTGGGTTTTTTTTTTGGTGTGTGTGTGTCTATCCTTGGTCTCTCCTTTTGAAGCATGAACAGAAATACCTCATATTATTGTTCCAGAACTCATGGGCTAATAAATGGAAATCTCTGTTCCAGGCAATGATTACCTCTCTGAGGCACCTAAAACAATTCAGTGTGTTTCTATTGCTCTTGGCTATCGATCATAGCTAGGTGGTAAGACCCAGTTGCTGAAGATAACCCTCACCTTGCTCTGGTTGCAGAACACACAGAAATCAATCTGGAATTGAACAAGAAACTCGTTGCTGGCTCTCCTTCATAGTTCTAGAAGGTGATATGCAGGATTCTGAGGGAGAAAATACTTTGATTGAGGAAGAAAATGTTTGATTTCTTCAATGCTGGATCCTACGTGCTATTGGATGTGGCTGGTGTACAATAATGACAAGACTATTTATGAGGTAGTCAACTCTTTGTATTTGAGGCCTGCACAACATACGGGAAGTCATGCTTGCTACAGGAAGTATGGCCGGAACCTTTGGCTTGGGAAGTTACAAGCCCTAGTGGAGAAACCATTAATTGTGTTTTTCTAAATGCTCATACTGTCAAACTTACTTCTAAATATTTGTGTCATATCAATCTATTTGGACCACTAACCCTTTGTTAATGAAGCTTCATATTGCAGTGGGTAGTGGCTATTTCATTAGTGTTCAAAGTGCTAAGAAAAAAAAGCTACTGTTAGTGCCCTGCTATAAGTGCCTTATCTATGCCACTAACCTTCCCCTCAGGAAGACTTATAGAATATTTTGGAAGAGAAGACAGAGAGAATGCAGAGTCAGAGGTAGGGAGAGGTGCTTTGAAGAGCTATCCTTTGGACATGACATGCCTGTTGTACACAGCAATGGCTCCACTAGAAGATCCACGTAAGAATAAACCAGTCACAATTTTCAGCACAGAGAGGGGATCCAAAGTCTATCTCTAGCTGAGGTTGGCAGTTGATGGCTGCTGGTGGAACAATGTCACCTGTTTAGGGGAGGATGTTCCATCTTCTACCTAACAGATCCATACCCATGCTCATATGGGTGACACTAATTGGACTCAGCTGATTAAAACCCAAAAATTATATAAAATTATCTATCTATCTATCTATCTATCTATCTATCTATCTATCCATCTATCTATCATATATATATGATATAATATTGTATATATTATATAAGGAGAACATGAAGTTGAGAGGGAGATGTGATGAGAGGATCCAGAAGGGGCAGGTCATGTGTCACTTCTTTTAGCCTAGTTGAGATAATCTTGCGCAGGTCCATTTTCAAGGTGATCCTATCAAGTTGGTAATCGAGATTAACCATCACACATGTGTAAATTGAATATGGATATCTAGTTTTTGTGAAGCTCAGAAATTTAAAACACTTCATAGTATTATAGCATTTAAGAGTACAGACTTATGAAAAACTTGATAAAGACATCAAATAAACTTGGACCAATTCTCTTGATGAACCTAACAGAAAAAGTTGTCAAAGAAATATTTGGAAATAAAATGTGACAATGCATTTGAAAGGATAAGGCAGCATGATCAGATTGATTTCATCATCCTCCTGAGAATAAAAAATGAGGCAGCATATACAAATCAATAGATGTAACACAACATATAAATAGAATCAAGAACAAAGCTTCCATTATCACTGTAATAAAAATAGGAAATCTTTGATCCAATTTGACTTCCTTTCTGAAAAAGTCTCACAGAAACTAGAAATAGAAGGATCAAACTATCACATCATTAATACCGTGTATAAGAGGGTTAGGAAAAGATTATTGGACCATGTACACAGTCCAGTTTATACAAGGTATTTAGGAGCCAGACAATAGGCATGTGTGACAGGCAATGCTAGGATGAAATAGAATTGAGCCTTTTGGAAGCATTGAGGAACAAACTCCAGTAATATCTGGCTGAGTGTGTGACTACACAAGAGTCTTCTGGAAAACTGTGAGAGTCAGTGAAGGAGGCACCAAAAGAGATGCAGACTGGGTAGACCAGGGGGATGAAGCTGCCAACAGTAGACAGTATTTAGGGCAGAGGTGTAGACCAGGTCCTTCAGAAGAGGCTCCGGAGTTCTGTTTCTCTTAAATAGCTCAGCAGCTTTTTGAGGATTTGGTCTAAGTAAGTGCAAATTGTTGCTGTCCTGGTGGGAATCCCCTCCTTTTGAATCTTTATTTTCCTCTGGTGCTGGAGGTTGAACCCAGTGCCTGGTTCATGTTAGGCAAGTGTCCTAGGGCTGAGATACCACCCTCAACCCACTCGCTGGTTACTTAGGAAAAACTGGAGCAAACATTTGTCTGAGAAGCCAGGACCTTCTAGATTGGAAGCGCAATTTTGCACTGGTATATTAGAAGAAGAAAGGGTAAGTGTCATGATTTTTGTGGGAAAGCTGAAAATTGAGAGGAGCTGAGGAACAAAGGGGGAGGAAGGAGATGTATAGGTAGTGGTAAGGGAGGAATCAAATTGGGAGGCTGCAAGAGGAGGCAGAGCCAGTCACAAGAGAAGACATGGGGCTCTCCTTAAGACCCATCTATTCCTTCCCCACAAACAGAATCAGAGCAAACTTGAGGATTATTTGTCAAGTTTTCTACGACCATTGTCTTTCATGGAGATGTACTCAGGAGCAGGAGAACTGTTTAGAGGAAATTGCATTTGAGATTATAGAATTTCAAGTTTATATGTTGGCCTCTCTCAGTTCCTTCTATAAAACCGACAATGATTTATCCAAATCGCTGTTAAATTTCTCCTCAACTCCTGTGACCTTTCCCTGCCAGTTACCCATCTCCTGATATGGATTAAGGTAGAACCCTCCCGAATTCTTATGTCCAAGTCCTAACCTATTGCCTCCACATCACCATGGAGATAGAACCCGTGAAAGATAATTAAAGTTTAAGAGCTTACGACACTGGCCTTGCATTCCCCATTTGTGTACACAAAGGTCCAGGAGGCTAGAGCTTCCAGATCCAAATTTCCCCTCTTGCTGTTTTTATACTATGTGTCTCATCCTTCTGAAGCATGAAGCATAAATCTGTCTGGTTTAAACCACCCAGTCTGAACTGTCTTCTGAGATATTCCAAGCTGGCTAACTCATGCCCTGTTGATTGTAGCGGTCTGTGCCCTAAATCTTGTCTGTTGGAGCTTGAGATGATTATTGTTTTTGTGTCTGTGGCTTCCTCACAGTATGTACTTGACACTGGGAAGTTCATGGCTTCTTTGTAACTGGAGTCTCCCTGTAATTTGTTTACTAATTCAGGAAGTTATGTAACCAGTTTTGGGAAAGATTTTGTAATATATAGTTGACAATAAAAGTTGTAGCACCAAAATTAAATTATCTGGAATATATGTTTCATCAGCTATTCTAAATAAGTGTCCCATTGCTATAAAGTGCTGAGGACAGATTTTAAAACAGGGACATGCTAATTTCCTGAATGCTGTCTGCCATTAACTGGTTTAAGATGGGTATGTGTGTCCAAGTTACTGGGGCAAACTCATTGAAAATAATAGCCTCTCCTGCACATTTGAGTCCAGCTATGACTGCATAATCATGGAGCTGAGAATAGATATCAGGTTTCTTGAATCAAAACTTTCTGAGATGCCAGTGACTATGCTTTGATTTCCTTCTGTTTTTATGGTCTTTTCAGTTGCCTGAGGTTTTAAACCTCAGTGGAGGTTTTACCCCTGTCCTATTGATGCAGGCTGAAAAAACTCAAATAATAGGTTTATTGAGCACCTAATAGTTTCCAGGCACTTATTTAAAGCACGGAAGATGCTTTTTTGACCCAAAAATGCTGTTATGATGTAGATATTTACTATCCCAGCTACTTAAAGCTGTGCCACAGAGCAGTTTTGTGACTTAGTAAAGATCATATCAGTTGGAAATAGGAAAGCCTGCATGCAAACGTAAGCTCGGTGGCTCCAGAGTCCAAGGCTTTCACCACCATAACTTCTCCAGGTGAGCACCCAAACCAGAGAATTTGTTTGGCAAATTCACACCAGCGAACGTTCGCTGTTGCTTTGAACAGAGGTGAGCAGCCAACAAAAGGGATCATTATCTTCTGGAGTTGAAAATCCTTATATGATGAGTGTTCTGTCCTTTCTGAAAAGCAACTTCACAGTGTTTGCACTGAACCATATGCCACATGAGGACCTCTGTCTTCTCTCTTTACCTTAATTTCTTCATCTATATAATGAAAAGAGAAACAGTTTCTTACCTGACACCATCATTAAATAATTCACTGAGAAGATATACCTAAATTATTTGACACTGTTACAAGTGGAAAGTACCCAATAACCTGAGACTACCACCGTCTACGATAACCACCACTACCACTAGCTCCATCACCGTATCATACTTGCCATCATCAATGTCATTACTTTGTCCATATTATCACCACCATCCCCAGCACAACACAGCCATTAACATCATCATCAAATGCGCAGCAGCAGCAGGCAGCACAAGTCTCTCCACCAATGCCATCACCATCATCACCACAACCATTACTACTACCACCACCATGAATACTCTCAGCATTAACAATACCCACATCACTGTCATCTCTCTCCCAACATTCTGGTCTCTCTCTAACTGATTGGACAGCAAAGTGGAAAGGCCTGGCACTCCGTAATGATTTCTCTGGCTTCAGTGTTCCAGGGACAATTCATAGCTCACCAGTGAGTAGAATTATTTAGGCCTTCCCATGATCATGTGAGAGATGATAGGCAGATCTCTAACTACAAGAACATTTGGAGCACAGTGAATAGTTAAGATGCAGTGATGATCCCAAGTACTGAAGATAATATCTCATCTTCATTCGGGGTTTTAGAAATGAGTCGATGGGTATTCATGGATATAGTTGAGAAGTATTTCTATTAAAAAATGTTATGTTTAATAATAAAGCCTTCAACCTAAACTAGTAGAAAAAAAAAACTAGAAAGGCTCATTATCAAAAGATTCCAAATAACACCCATTTTACCTTTTATTTTAATGCAGCACTATTTTTTGTATCCAATTATGAGTTAGATCACACAAAATATGCATGAAGGTAGAAGGGCATGATTTCTGCCAGAGTATCGCTGTGGTGGGTAAGACCCTGTGACAGAGGTGCAGGGTGGATAGACTGCCAGCCAGTCACAACCTGCTGAGGAGGGAAACTCACTTTGGCAGAGCTCCAACCCTGCAGCCCTAGGAAGACCATTTACCCATTCTCAGAGCCTGTTTTGTCAGATGTAAAACGGGAACCATAAGTTTCATATTGTAAGGTCAAAATGAGCTAACATACTCAACAAGCATGTTAAAGAAACGTCCTGTAAAGCATGTACTACCACTCAGGGATACGAGCCACCCTTCCTGAGACTCAGAGAGAGCAATGAAAAGTTCTACCTAGCATTCTATGTTCTGGGAAATAGGAACAGAATCATCAAGTGCACAGTAGAATTCACAGACTAATCTTTGAATCAGTTAAAATGGAGTGAGGGTCATAGGAATGAATAATACAAACCACCCAGATATGAACAAACCATGAGTATGAGAATCATATTTGGCGACAATGGCTTAAATTAATACTGGATGGGACTATAGGAGGGCAGGTAAAAGGCTTCCTCTGCTTAGTGAGGACACCCAGTGTCCTCAGCCTTCTCTGTGAGACTGTCCCTTCTTACCACCCCTACCATTGCTGTACTTCTTGGAGCTGTAATACTTCATCTTCATCCCCCAAGGCTTAATGATGTCTTTTGTACTGTGGACCTTAATAGAATGGAAACTTCTTAAGGATGGAAATTGTCAGTTTTGTTCAGGACAGCACATAGTAGGCACCCAGCAGACATTTAAGGAATGAAGGATGTTACAGTTTACATTCTAATAGCTCTTATGTATTAAGGGTACATACTCCATTTAAGCTGATAGTCTTTCACCAACCATAGACCTAAATAACTACATAAAATCTACTTCTTTTTCTTTTGTAATAGTGGAGATTGAATCCAGAACCTTGCATATGACAGGCAAGTGTTCTATCACTGAAATATCTCCTCAGGCCTCTTCTTACATTTTTTTTTTTTTTTTAAATTTAGGGTCTCTTTACAATGCTCTGGAGTAAGGTGTTCAGGTCCATGCTGATCACTGGTCTATATCTGAGTCCACACATTTCTTCCTGGAATTGCTAAAGAGAAACACATTAACTCGCAGATCAGGATCCTCATATTCATACTTAAGATTTGGGTGTCTGGAGGAGGAAGGTCAGATAAAAACACTGCGACATTCAGTGTTTATTTACAACTCGACAGGATCTTTAGTCACCTACCAGGCACACCTTCAATGGATTATTTAGTTTCTGAGCATGCTTATGAGAGATTATGTTGATCAGGTTAATTGGGGTAAGCAGTCCCATCCCGAAAGTGATTGGTTGGTTCCATTTCCTGGGGAGGGATCCTGGACTGTATGAAAAGGTTGTGGATAAGCACATGGCATGATGCTCCCAGCCCCTTCAGGATGCCGCAGACTTGACTTTCCTGCCATAATAAGCTGTATCCTTGAACTATGAATGAGTTGCTTTTGTTGGAGTATTTTATCACAGTAATTCTGAAAAAAAAATACTCCGTGTTCTCACCCATGCTGATAATATGCTAATAATGTACAATGTACACTCAATGACAAGCTGTGTTTGTGTCATGTGAGAAAATACAGCCAATATTTCATGAAGTTATAATATATAACTGTTAATAGGTGACTGTTGTAGTTTGAATATGCTTGGCCCATGGGAAGTGGTACTATTAGTAGATATGGACTTATTGGAGAAAGTATATTACCGTGGGAGTTGCCTTTGGGGTGTCTATGTTCAAGCTCCAATAGTTTGGAGGACAGCCACCACCTGGCTGCCTGCAGAAGCCAGTCTCCTGGTTGCCTTTGGATCAAGATGTAGAACTCTGGCTCCTCCAGCATCAAGTCAACCTGCAAGCTACCATTCTCCCGCTCCTGATGATAATGAACTGAACCTCTAAAACTATAAGCCAGCCCCAATTAAATGTTTGCTTTATAAGCGTTGCCTTGGTCATGGTGTCACAGCAATGGTAACCCTAACTAAGACAGTAACAGAATGATCATTAAACATATGGCTTATACAATGGTGGTCCAAGGAGGGTGGCATTCTATTTGCTATATTCTAAGTCATCAGGACTCAATACCACTGAGAGTAGAAAAATGAGTATCACTCTGTGGGACTCCAGATCACATGCATGACCAATGTCATTTCTGTCTCACTCACTGTGTGTGTGTGTACATGTGTGTGTGTTAATTCTTTGTACTTTTTGACACTAAGTTAGTGGAAATTTGATTTAGAAAAATAAAGCAACCATTAATTTTATGCAATCAAATGTGTCCTTTCATGGATTTTTTTCTTGGATAATAATGCCATATATTGCTTGAAAAGGCTTGTATTTCAGTGTGCTTTGCAATATACAGCACAGGTGCCTTAATTTAAAAATGATACAATATTAACATACTTGAACTATGAGAGATCTTAGTGGCAAGCAGAATACCTCTGTGTGTATGGAGATACATATACATAGTCTAAGTTTTTTGGATGTTGCTTTGGTAGTTACATTGTCAAATTTGCCAAGTTGCATCTTTTACATTATGATCTCTTTCTTGTTCATAGACCCAGAGGTTAATTTTTTATAAGCTGTATGTTGTTAGTTAACATGAACTGTTGAAGTTGAAACCTGAATCCATGCCTTCCTGAGTGCAATATTAATCTGTATCAGATCAAGTGACCAGACACCAAGAAGCAATTCATTGGCTAGATTCAGCTTCCCAATGCTCTAAGGACATTCCTCTGTGTGAATAGTATTCACAGTACACATAGTATTCTTTAGCTCTGAGTTTCATTTAATCTAAGAAGGCTAGTGAAGTTAATTATGTTGTCTAGAAATGGGAGAGGAAACCCACCCACAACCGCTACGATTTCTGCTCATGTGGCTATGATTGAACTCACAGCAGAGACAGCTGGGCTTAATTATCAGTTTGCAATGCTGTGGTTGCTGAAGCACTTGCAGAGGAATGGCTAATACACATGGCCTTCAAAGCACTCACGTTAGAGATAAAAACCTGCCATTCAGTTGGACAGCTCACTGAACATGTATTAAAATGAACGTAGACTTTCCAGGGGAGGGTATGCACTGTGCTTTGGTCAGTCTCCTTGGCTTTGATTCCATAGGTCAGACAAGATGGGTTGTAGTCTTTCTGGTGTAAAATGGTTGCCATTCATAAGCATGTAAATGTAGGTTAAGGGAGAGGTGAGGGTGGGAGTGGGACTGGTGTAAATTTTGTACCTCTGTAGTTAGGGAAGCACTTCACTACCCATTTGGCTCACTTTTTAGGGAGAGATGTTGGAAAGAACCTCTAGGTTCTAGTTGCCTCAGTAACACCATCACTGAACCAACCTGAGCCTAGGCCCAGCTCTGCCTATGCCTGTAAAGAGTGATAGTGGATACTGATGGCAGAAGGAAAACATCCCCTTCTTACCAAAAGCAGTTTTGGCAGGTTGGTTAGATGTCTGTCTGTCTGTCTGTCCCTTCTCCTCGCTTTGTCTGTGTGTTTTGGGAGCATTCTTTCCATGATGGACATACCTAGGACATACTGCACGCTTGTAGCACTTTTTTTTTCTTTTTAGTTTTGAAGAATAAAATAGCTTCCAGCTATTGCTGAAGTCCCCCAGGGAAGAATGTGTAATCCTCACTAGGATGCATGCCTGTGAAGGGAACTTTTGGAAGGTCTAACAAGTTCCCATCATCACCAGCTCAGAGTTGGAAACTCTTTGATTTTGTTGGCCTTCATGTTCCCAAGAGAATGGGATGCCTTCTGGAAAGGCTGCCATCTTAGAGTAGCAATGGGCAGGTTCACACATAGAATGCCCTGCCCTTGTCGAACTCCCTATGTGAATTCTGTTTGCTTTAATAAGTAATATCCTTGGAATATTCTGGAGCAAGCAGTCAAAAGCATGAAGTCTCTCAACATAAACGCTGGAGTTGGTGTTGCCTCTCTGCACAGCAGTGCGTCATTTCTAGGAAGCAGCCCTTTAGCTACATGAGATATGAAACAGCGGGATGCCGTATGAAACGAATGAATCTTTAATGAATAGTTTTTAATAGAAGTCGCATTGTTTCAGTAATGGGGAAGATAACACGGTATTAGTGCTGGCAATTAATTAAGGGATTCTTGTCAAGATAATTGCTAATCATTTTCTTAATTTCTTTGTGTGATTTAATAAATACATTTTGGGATTTTTTTTTTAATGTGATAGCATTAGTTGACTGAATCATAGCTCTCATTCTGTGTAGTACAGAGTAAAGCTCAGACTTGGAATCTATCCTTCTTGATTGTCACCTAAAATAAAAGAAATGAAGGTATAGCTAAAATTTAAAAATTGGGCTTTTAAAAAATATGATATGTTAATCAAAAATAAAAGAAGGCATGAGAGTTAAAGAAATTCAAATGAAGGAACCGTTGCAAAGTCCAATGGGTTGGTTCTGATTCACAGTAGATTGTTAGTCTCCGAAGTCTCCAGCCGCTGATCCCAGGAATGCACATGTGCTTTACAGACTGGATTGCAGAACAAAGAACAAGGAGACCCCTGTTCACTCTGCTCCTGCCTTTCTCACCTGGATGACCTTGAGCATGCTGTACTTGACTCTTTCTGTTTCTTTATATATAATAGGCAAGAAACTATAGCCCTCCTTGTATATGTCTGCCATAAAACATTTGAGGGATTAATTGAGAAGTAGTGTGAGTAGTTTATGAGCCTCAGGGGAAAGCACTACAACATAATGCAGCAAATCCCTCCTTTTCCTTCCTGCTCTCTGCCAGGAGTTTAGCTGCTCCTA
Source organism: Mastomys natalensis (assembly GCA_021653895.1). Classification (NCBI taxonomy): domain Eukaryota; kingdom Metazoa; phylum Chordata; class Mammalia; order Rodentia; family Muridae; genus Mastomys; species Mastomys natalensis. The sequence goes on from JAJTUV010000893.1 coordinate 211,468, forward strand.
TCTGCTCTCCTCTATCCATTTAGCTATCAGGGGGCTGATTAAATTGTTACATTTTTTTTTCCCAGCTTGCATTAAAGGAACAGCATCAGATTTCATTTTGTTGAGAGATTTAAACCCTATGTTGTCTGACACATTTGAATTTACCTCTTAAATGCATTCCCGCACGCCCCTAGTCACAGTACCAAGGAAGTGGAAAGTACCAACTTTATTCCTTAGTCACCTTGAATAAAAATGATGCCATTTATTTTTAACAAGTTTGGTATATTTGGATCCAGACACCATCAGTTCTGGTGGACCTCAGTAATGGGAATAAGGTCTCTACTTTTTTAAAATAAAAAACTTATTTCTAACACTCTCCTTTTTTTGTAAATCTAATTGCTTTTGGCTCACCAAGCATTCATGGACAATTGCTTTTCTCACTGTTACAAATATGTTACAAGTGGAGCTTTTGTATTGAGGGTTGCTGACCTGAATCTGTTTGCTTCACAGTAATCTCACGCTGTTTCCCAGTTTAGGAAAGCTGACAGAGTTTGAAAAGACAATATTCATTAGTCACAATCCGGACACTACCTCTGTACCCTCTACATATAATTATCAAACCATCCTATTAATACCCCTTAGTCTCTTGTGCAGAAAAATACAATCGAGCCATGCAGAACGGATGAAGAGACAAACAGGAACTCGAAACTGTCTGTCATTTTCGACCCCAATTTAATGCTATTCCACACAGATTTGCTGCTCTCAATTTCTGGAGAAATTATCTATATCAGACATGCAGGCTCATGGGCCAGAGGTTATAAGAAATGTCAGTTTATATTAAAAAGGAACCCACCTCAAATCTGGCTTTGTGTTTGCTCCTTGCATTGACAATGAGGTCTTCTCAGCCTCAATTCTGCTTTTTCGTCCTGGGGGACACATATTTTAATTTTTTATTGGCTGCAGTGGAGTTTTAGTAGATTCATGGGAAGTCCCTCCCATATGCTGCCTGGTCCATTTAACTGAGGATTGCGAGGGGATGTGTTTGTGTGCGTATAGGTGTGTGTGTGTGTGTGTGTGCGTGTGTGTGGTGTAGTTGATGAGGACTGAATTCACTTCAAATAAAGTAGCACATCTCTGCCTCTATCTAATGTGGATGCAAATGAGAACATGTTAATTCACTTAGTCATTTTTTTTCTTAATGTGCTTAGATTCTGAAATCTTAAAATAAGACAAACAAATCTTAAAACAATAGAAGGGAAGTCAGTGTATGTCTGATTTACTCTGTGTGGTAGAACCCAATGCTGTATGAAGTCAGATATTAACAGTCTGTCAGTGAAGTCAGTGTATTTGTACTCTCAGCGTGACTGGGCAGCCTCATAGCATTTGAAGGGTGGAGCGCTGTGGGCGCTTACAGTTTTCATTTGTTCTCTTAACTTTTTCTGTTTGAAAGTTCTTCAGTTTATATGTTTAACCATAGGACATATTTAGAATCGTAGAAAAACATAAAATATTACATCTGTGTTAAATGCCATAGGAAGAAATTTCAGCGAGTTTCTCACAAAAATTCTTTGTATGATCCGACTCTTGGAGTGTTGTCAACTTTATTGACAGGCAAATTGAGAGACTTCATTCAAGGAGTCCATCTTTAATTCAAATATAAATCACCTTGTGGAACAGAAAGCAAATGTAAAGTGCTCAGTGCAGCTATTTATACATGAATTAAATTTAAAAATATATGTGTATATATTTGATGGGGTGGTGTGGGGCACAGCATACTTGCCTATAGATATCAACTTGGAGAACTGGTTTTCTCCTTTTATTTTGTGGTTCTGAGGGACTGAGCTCCAACCTTTAGGCTCAGTAGCAAGCACTTTTTAACTTCTATCTCATAGGTCCTATACCTGAAGTCTAGTCTCCACTCAGCTACAATGTATTCTGAAAAAAAGGTTTGTATCTTCTTGTTTGCTTGGAGATATACAATGCTCAATGAAGTTTTTAAAACATTGTTTGAAAGGTTTTGGGAAATAGATTTGAATCCTAATCTCTCATGGAATTTAAGTGATTTTTAAAACCAGCAATTTTACTGTCAAGAAATAGTCACAGTGGAGATAACTAGAAACTTTTATATCAATAAATTAGTTGGTGTCTTCATTTCCCAAAATCCTTTCAACTTGTTAGCCAGATGTCGTAGATAATCAACCCAGTGTCTTGTTTACTTAGTACTTGCTCCTAGTTTTGGTCTTGAATGATTTCAGAGTAATAAATTTGCCTCTTCTTAATGAGGTGGGATGATAGGACACCAGTCTCTAGCTATGTAAACAAGGAGTCTATAGTGTTAAAGAGTTCACTGGGGCCAAATGTTTTTAGGGCAAAAATACTTTTCAAAGATAATTTGCCTTTGTTCTCTGATCTTTTAAAGAAGACTAGGCAAGTCACCAGTCTCTCTTTTTTAAACTTGCTCTTTGCAGGAGCTTACCCTCTAGGTAAAAATTATTTTTCTAATTGCTCAGTCTAAATATTTGGTTATCATTGCTATACAGTTTCCCCACATGCTCAGTGTTCCTCATCATTCTATGGTCCTGTGTTGATATCATGTCTACAATGTGTCTGTGTTCATCATCTCTGTGGCTGCAGATATGCAGCTGTCATCTGCTTTGGCTTTGCCTGTTGTAGAGGCTGCATAGCTGGTCTTAGTTCCATCTTGACTCTCTGTTCTCATCTTTGAAACGATCCAGAAAGATCCCAGTGGAGGAACAGCCAAGGATGTTGCTCCCTTAACCACATGCTGTGGTACTGGCTTCCTACCAACCCCTGTGCACAAGAAGCATCAGAAACTAGTCACTGCTTCCCTGTTTCCTTTCTAAATCCAGGTCCATAAGCTGTATCCAGGACCTAAGATCCTCTTCTAGATGGCCATCACATTGTCTTATTTTATTCTGTTTTGTAGAGTTTTGTAGTGGCCATTGTATTTGCTTGGTTTTGTTTAGTGTTGCATGATCGCATTGGAATAGTAATTTGTGATTAACACACTCCAAATTATCAGTCTCATTAATTTGCTTTGCCCTGTAAATGATCTTTTGTCTCATATCATTCACTTTATCCTCCATGGCAATGGGTTACCAAAGTTATGCCTCAACTCATAGATAGGATAAGAACTGAGAGAAGCAAAAGGCATTCTGTGTCGCAGAAGAAATATGCAAGAGTGCTGAGGCCTGATACAAACGAACGACAATTCAGGGGTGGATGGAATGAAAATGTAGGGGATGTGGTAGTCTTAGAGAAAACATGAAAAGGTTGTTAGCAGACAAGACAGGTTACCTGAGTCTGTGTCCTGTGTATCATCCCAAAGTAGTGAATCCTGTGTACAGTGGCAAATGACTAAGAGATTACAAGGTTTGACTTATTCATAAGTATTTTGGAAAGAAAATGTCTACATGTGTAAATTGTTTTAAGAATTTTAAACTAGGCTAGCAGGATATCTCAGCAGACAAAAGAGCTTGTCATACAAGAGATGACCAGAATTTCATTCTGGAGTCTGTGTGGTTTGAGCAGGAATGTGCCCTGACAGTATCATGTCTTTAAATGTCCAGAGTTGGTGCTGCTTGGGAAGGTGATGACAACTGGAGGAGGGGAGCCTTGCTGGAGGAAGTGCATCACTCGAGCAGGCTTTGAGGTTTTATAACCCTGCCCTGCTTGCTGTTTGCTGTCTGTTATTGCTCAGCTCCCAGTTTCTGCTGTTCTGACTTCCCTGAAATAATCTCAATCTCAATCTCTCTCTCCTCTCCTCTCTCTCTCTCTCTCTCTCTCTCTCTCTCTCTCTCTCTCTTCTCTCTCTCTCTCTCTCTTCTCCCCTCCCCCTCCCCCTCTTTCTCTCTCCCTCCCCACCTCTTTCTCTCTCTCTAGTTGTTTTTGTCAAGATACTTCATCACAATAATAGAAAAGCAAAGTTGATACCAAGTAACTGAGAAAGGAGAGGATTCTGTTTACAACACTGTTTTCTTACCTTTACACACATATGTTGTGCTACGCATGATTCGGTACCCATACATCAGGCATATCCATATGGACTAATTAAGCTTCTCTTACTATGATGAAGACCATGACCAGAAACAGCTTGGGGGAACAAGGGTTTATTTGACTTACAGATTATACCCATCACCAGGGGAAGCAAGGCGGAAAGCTGAAGGCAGAAACTGAAGCAAAATATCAAGAAAAAAAATGCTGTTATTGGCTTGCTCCTCATGGTTTTCTCTCTTATATCACCCAAGAGCATGTACTACATGGGTGATACAGCTCACTGGTGGGCTAGGCCCTCTCAAATCTATCATTAATCAAGAAAATGCCCCCACTGACTAGCCTATAAGTAGTTTGATGGAGGTATTTTTTCAATTGAGGTCTCTCTTCCCAGATGACCTTAACTTATGTGAAGCTGACAAACAAACAAATAACAACAAAACACCATCAAAAACACACACATAATTTTAAATTTTTTAAAAAAATTATGAATCTTCAATTCTTTATAGGTACAATGAACCATTTTTATTGCAACACATTTTTTATGACAGTAACCTGGACAAGATATACACATAATACATGTGGACCCAGGGTGTAGGCACACATTCACATCTGAGGGCAAGAAGGGATATGTGTGACTTACTCAAATGCTTTAGGACCACATCAGAATTTTAGCATTTTATTTAAAAAAAACTGTCATTATCCTAGGTGCTACTACTGAAGGCTAGGTAGGTGCCACTGTGCTTCAAAAATACCCAACACATTTTAGCCAAAAGAAAATTGTTTATTATTTTAATTGCTAGGGTTTTCAATTACTTTTTTAATCCACATTAATGATGATGAAGAAGAAGAGGAAGAGGAAGAGGAGGCAGGAGGAGGAGTACAAGGAGGTGGAGGAAGAAGAAGAAAGATTAAAATTTCAAAATCTACTTGAAATAAAAGGGGGTGGGTCTTTTCTTTCTTCTTTATTTTTCTTTGAGAAAGTAGTCCCTAGAGGGAGAATTTTACTTTTGACAGACGTGTTGGAAGGTGATGTTTCAGAGCCAGTGTGAAGCTTGCCAACATTGCTTGCACTTTTCCAGGTATCAGGAGTTCCACCAAGTGGACTGTCTTCAGAAAGAGTCATACGTTCAATTAAAATGTTTCAACAAACCTCAAGTATGTTGGGAGTTTTTTCATCTTTATCTCAACTTCCAGCACATCAGAAGAATTTCACTTTAATTGCTTCTTGTAGGAATTAATCTGTAAAGAAACCTATCAGTAAGTTGCCAGAGAGGCCAGGACCAAATGCCAAGCCAACCTTTCTGCTCTCCCAAGCATCCCAAAGACAATTGTTCATATGTAATCAACCCTATTTGATTTCTGTTAGCAGAACTAGCAGAAACAGATTGTAAAAATTTAGGTAAGGTTTTCTTCAGGATTCTTAGTTGCAAGCAACAGAAACTGGGCATTTTAGGTACATTGGATCCTATAGCACCTGGACTAGGTGTTCATTAAACTGTAGCATCTTGTCCTGCAGGCTTGAAGAGTGACCAGAGTTTAAGTTAGGATGCTATTGCAGGAGCTAGTACAAAAGAAGACCATAGGACGATCCGTCCAGGATTTTTTAAACCCACCAAGAATAGGACGATGGATGACTTGGTTATGTCTAGTATAAGTATATGATTTCTTGAGTGTAGCCACTGGCGATTGGCCTATACTTCTGTAAATAGCCTCGCATGCCATGCAGATGTGAGCAACTCTTTAGGTCACCAAAAATTGCAAGGGAGCAGAAAGAGAGCCAGTTGGGAAGATGAAGGGGATCACTAAGAGAAAGAGAGGGATCAGAGAGTGTAATAGGAGAGAATATGAGTAGAATACATGTATTATAATGTCATAAGGATAGCAGCTATGTAAAATTAATATATGCTAATAATTAAAAATTTAAAATGTAGTTTATTGAAAATAAAGGTTTGTTTTAAATATAAGGAACTACTAGGGCAATGTGCAGAGCTTTTAGGAAAGTTATAAAATAATATCAACTTTCATCTTTCTATAATTACTTTCTGAAAAATACATGCATGAGAACCATTAGTAGCCACTGGCGATTGACCAAGTAGGAATGTAAAACCGTTTTTAAAATACAATTGCACTCCTATTAGGTAGCAGAACATTGAACTTGACATTATTGCTTAATAAAATTCATATTCTTAGGGAACATTTTTAAAACCACTGTCTTAGTCTAAAATGCCAGATGTTCCAAGAGCATTGTTGGCATCAGCTATTGGAAATATTAGTTGTGTACATAAAGAATTTGAAATGAATAAAACTCAAGGAGCAGTTAGTCTTTCTCACTGACAGATGACCCTGACATTCACTTGAAATCTCAAGGATGTACTTCCCTGTTCTTGGAAGATTTTACCACGCCCCGTTCCTGCCAGCTGTACTTTTATGTGGAGAGACATCCAGATTTGTTGATATCTTCAGACATATTGCTTGCCCACACTGTGTCATCAGTTAAGCAGTGGTATTTGTAAAGGATTATAGAAGTCACTCAGGTATGTTTCAGCAACTTCAGACTTGGGCTACTTGCAGTAACTCTTCTCAATTTGACAGAGAATGTTCAACCCTCCATTTCTGTGAGCCTGTCAGATAACTGAACTTCAATTAGACTGCTTGCTTTGTTCTTAGCACCCACACCCAGCGATTCCCAGCTACATCGAACTCCAGCTGTGGGTTATCTGATGACCTCTTCTGGATTCTGAGGGCATTGCACTCACACGATGCATGCAGGATGCACACACAAAACTAAAACTATTTTAAAAAACGGATTCTTTCAATTTAGATGATCTTTTTTGTAGAAATTAAATGAATAATAATGAAGTAAACTCAGGATTCATAGAGCTAATTATCCAAAGTACTGATTGTATAAAACCAGTTTGAATTTAATAACTTGAAAACTTTCTTCTGATTACTCTGGTAGTTGCCTGTTTCTTGTTTTCCACTTTATCTCTTCCCCACTCCTCGCTCTTGTCCCTGTTTTAAATGATGGAGAATGATTGTGCATGTTTAAGCACACAAGTTCATACATGATGCATATGTACAACATGTCATGATCATATCAGGGTCATTGGCATTTTCATCTCCTTAAGTCATAATTGTATTTTAAAAACATTTCTTTATTGTATGTGTATGTATGTGATGAATCTGTATGTGCATTACCTGCGTGTCGTGTCCACAGTGGCTAGAGTAAAGCATAAGATTCCTTGGAACTGGAGTTACAGGAAGTTGTGTAGCAACTAGTTTGGGTGTGAGGAGCCAATCTTCAGTCTCTACAAATGCTCATAACTGTGGAGCTATCTTTACACCTCCTTATCATTTTATTTCCCAGGGCAGGGGAAGCTTCAAGCTCTTTTCTTCAAGTTCCTTATAATAATAAAAAACATTGTAAGTTGTGGACTGTAGTCAGCTTGCTGTGTTCTAGGACAGCAGAACCCCTCCTGTGAGTCATTATATCTGGTATGTAAACCCCTTGTCTCCAACTCCTGCTCTGACACTTCTAAACCGCTAGTGACCTCTGCTTTATACTTCTATGAAATCAACTTACTCGTAGTTTCCACAGATGGTTGTGAACCTGTGGGTTCTGCGTTTGTATTCCTGGATGATTTCACTTCACACGTAGGTCCAGTTCTATCTAGCTGTCTACTCCAATACTGAAGAAGAGGCGTTTCTGCTATATTTCTATTTCCCTTATTGAGTTCTTCATGTCCAGTGTTTCTCTTCTGTCTTGCGTGGTCTCCATGTGTTTGCTGAACTCCTCAGAGTGATCTTAAACTCTTCTCCCACGTTGTTACACTATCTGTGTGCTCCTACCTCCTATTTAGTTTTTGAAAGAAACACAGTTACAACACCTTTTCAAGTAGATTTCTCTTTTTCAAAAGCTTCCTTGTTAGAGAGTCGCTATGCCACTGGCGGCATATTGCATTGCTTTTTTTTCAATGCTTCTTGTATATAATGGAATTTATACAGCCTACAGATTAGTTGCATCTGTCAAATGCATAGATTGCCTTTTACACGAGTGACTTTTTGTTGTTTAGGTAGATGGGCTTGAGGTACATGGACATAATTGTATAGTTGTTTGATGACTTTTGTGCCTGGGTGTCATCATTACCAATGCCTGCGGATATCTCAGAGACTTAGCCTGTAGAAGTTTGTGGGGTTGATTTGCAAGTTGAGATACAGATTGTATGAGGTTAATTTGACTGAGGCTCTGAACTTTGTGCATCTAGGTCTTGTTTTCAGGTACTATTCAGTTTTTATAGGTCACACAGGGTCTAGATGCTTTGAGTGGCACCAGTCCAGCATAGAAGTTTGTCAGGAAGTCAGGGACAGGTATTTGCCAGTGTCTGAGACCTTGTGGGGTCCAAGTTGTACCAATTGGCCCAGACATGGTATCTAGCATGTCAGAGGGAAATATAGGTGCCTTCCTGGGGTTTCAGGGAGCACTCCCTAATTGCTTTCTAGTGTTGAGGTTTAGTGTATAAGTCCTCCTTGCTGTTTTTCATGGAATGTGCACTAGGAGCTACTGTCATTCCTAGGTGCCATGGGCTGAGCCATTCAAACAAAGCTGTTTGACTGCTTTACGGCAGAAGAAGCATGGCTGTTTGCCCGGTTGTCTTGCCTGAGTGTGCTGAGATGTTGTTCTATCTTCCTACCTGCACCACGTGATTCCTGATGGATGGAGTCTCAGGATGATATTGTTAAGAACGATCATGGGTTGAGAGGACAAGACATATGCTGGACTATTTTTTCAGTCCATTTCTTTATGTGAATTGCTTGAATCTCCCAAAACTCAGTTCAAGGGAGGCCTGTCAGCTGCTCAGCAGCAAACATTTCAGTTCTGTAGTGTTAATGAGGAGTACCAGAGTCCTTCTACTTCTCCTTTCAACCCTGGAGAAAATAGCAGGGCTCATGGCTAAACTGAGTTGGAAAGACTGGGCAGTAGATGCTGTGTTTTGATATCCATATAAGATCACCATCAGGAGAATCTGTGCTGTGGAACATCTGGGTTACATCTATCTATCTATACTAGGATATTCTGCCTCCAACACCAGGGCAATACGTGCTTCCCTTTTCTTGGCCCTTTTTATTCCTTGTCAGTCATCTTGCTGATGTCTGCGCCTTCCTTTCCTTTAACATAGGCTTTGTGATACAAGAACAACACTATCAGTCTCAGGAATGGAATCAAGTAAGAGGATTATAGCAGAGACAGTTCTCCTATATGGAAAGTTAGTGCTTAATTCACCTCTGCTTTCATAGAATTAGAAAGGATCAATAGAGAGATAGATAAACACACTGCATTGTACACGCTAGATGATAAGTAAAATTTAAGACGTCTTTCTTTGTAGGGATCACCTTTGAATATAATTGGAAATTAAAAATTTATCAGAGAAATCTAAGAGTAGCAAACAGCATATAAAAGGAAGGAAGTATGAAGCATTTCCCCTCTGTTATGATATTATTTCAAACTATTTATATAATTATATATATATATATATATATATATATATATGCATATATGAGCACCACAGATATGCATACTTCATGATTATATTTAGCCACTTCTGTCTTTGTAAGTAAATTTGCTTCCATTAAAGCAGTGACATGGGGTGGATTTGACACTTATTTCAGAGGTTCAACATTTATCCAAGAAGTTTCTTAAATGGTTGTTCAACAACTGGCTTTGCCTTACCTATCTGTTCCTGCACCGTCATTTGCATGTGTTTCTGTTTGTAATCAATTTGCGAAAAGATTCCATCTCATTAAATTAGTCAAAACGGTATCATGAAAGCAAAATACTCATTTCTCATTCTGTCATTTGTACAAATATGATCCAGGTTGATGCTGGCTGCTCCTGAGCATTCATAGGAGATGTTCTGCACTTGATGGGAAAGATGTGAAGTGTTCTCTGAGAGCAAGTCCAGAAGTTGAATTCTAAGACCTCTGGGAGACACATCATGTTAGGATAACTAATAACCTTAGAGATTAGTTACCTCTGTGTGATACCCAAGTCATGTTAAAAAAATCTAATATCCTTAGATGTGAGTCATGTCCACACATGCATGTACGAATTTTAAAATATGGTGTATAATTTATTGTAAAATCCTTTTGACATAATTGTACATATATATCAATGAGTTTTGAAAATATGTACTCATGTAACTCACAGCCTTAAAAATACAGATTATCCTGTCAGTATAGCTCTGGTTCTTTCCTTCCCATCTGAAATTAGGAGCCTATCTTCACCCAGAGAAGCCACTCTTCTGATTTCTTTCTCTATGTCTATTCTAGAACTTCATAGAAATGACAACATAGAGGATGTCTCTCAGTGTTCCCTTTGCTTTAGTGTGGTTAGAGTCATTGATGACACTAAACAAGTAGGGAGCTTTCTTTCTTTTTATTGATGAGTGTAAATGTTCTCGTCATGAGCAATTACTTTATGCTCCATACTAACACTGTGATTACTTTTTTTTTTTTTTTTTTTTGCAAGTGAGAAACTAACATCACACTGGAGGATTTCCCCTGCTTAGACCTTTTCTTCTTGTAACATAAAGTATTTCTATATAAAAATAATCAAATCATATTGACAAGTAATAGCTTGCATATTTTAGTGTAGGCATTCCAAGATAATTGCATCAGGATGTTGGAGTTTTAAAACTGTATACTTATTGAATATTTTAGCTCATTAAGTAAATACTTACTGGCAATGTACTCTGTGGCAGGCATAAGACCATACTAATTGCCTCATGTTTTCAAACGATACATAGAGGCTCTAGAAATGAGCCATCAGGATCTGATCTAAACCAATGCATATTTTCTTGTTAGCTTCAGCGTTAGTCTGTCACTTTGTAGGCTGATGAACATGAAAAAAAAACATTGTGAAGATGGAAAGCCTGCTAGACAGGTATAAGAACTGAAAAGAGTGAGCTCTGTGCAGTGCTTTTCATGAACAATTTGTGCTGGAGGCTTCCTTTCCTGCTTGTGGTTGAAAAATAGACTCCATGGGGTTGAAGCATCATGGAGATTTTAATTAAGTTTTAATTAAATGTTTCCATGGTTTTGCATAATAAGGAGATAATATCAAATCCAACTCCTGCAAAATCTAACACACATCTGGGTAAGCAACATGTGAGGACTCTCTGAGCAGCCATATCTGGTGCTGTTTCCATTAAGTATATTTTAAGGGGACCGTCTTCCAATGTCCAATACTCTGGGACATCATTTTTACTTCAAGTTACATTGGCTTACTGTAAGGACTGTTTGGTGACTAAATTAGGTTAACATAGTCTTGAATTTGTTCACTTAAATAAATGATCTGATGTGAGCACTCCTGGGTTTAAGATGTCCAAGCAGGTGGAGCATGGCTTTCTGTATCAACTTTCAGTTATATGAGCACAGTAGGTATCAAACATTTATGTTTGTTTGTTTGTTTGTTTTAAAAAATGGTTGCTGGAGATAATGGCATGCCAGATCTGTGAAGCGCTGTCTAGATGGACATGAGGTAGAATCATAAGCTAGTTTGTTTTCATACTTCAGTTGCCAGAGTTTTACCATTTTTGCTTGTGACATGTGTTGTAAGCAAGGGGTAAAAGCCTGTTTTTCTCTTGACTACTGGGAGATTCTAGTTTAAAAAACCCTCAAACCTATGACATATAATACAAGCCAACTGTCTAAACATGAGCTGGCTTTTCACTGTGTGAAAAGGATTTTAGTTGCTTTAAGACTTCAAAGAGAAATGATGAAGGAAATCTGCCTTCCTTTGCCCTATTCAGCCCTTTCCCTTACTCTGTTTAGCTTTTCATCAAGTATGTATTAATATCCCCAATTTCAAAGCCTGTGTTTTCATTATAAATGGTTTCTAAAATTTCTCCTAAATGAAAAGTTGATGTTTTTGAAATCAGTGCTTTTAATATTAACATGAATATGGGGAACGCCGAAGCAGCTAAGCAGCACAGTCTGAGAAACGCAGCAACTTTGACATTATTATGTATGTGAATTTGAGAATTTGAGTTTCAGAGACAGACAGGCTGAGGTGTAAATCTACCACCTAGGTAAGCTACCGTCTCTCTTTGAACTTGTATCTGTGAAGTCATTTTAGAAAATATTTGAGTTACTTTACACAGTGTATTTTTTGGGGGCATACATGCCATAATGCATATAAAGCATTTTGGCAGATGTGTTCAAAATACAATTAGCTAAACATAACTATTTGTTCTTACTATCTTGGTACTATAAATACAGGTAACATTCCTATCTGGAAGAATACTTCTAAATATCCCCGTGTTTAGTGAGGTGCATTTTAAGACAGATGGAGACATGGTGATTATGGCTAAATAAGATACTGTCTGTCTTCCTGGTCTTATCGAGAGTAGCATCCTGACAATCTTGGCTGGCTGAGCCCAGAGCATGGCAGGGTCATTGTCTATCTAGGTTTCTCATTGCACAGCACATGTTTGCTGAAGAGATGGAAAGAGTGTTGAGTTCATAAAAGAACGAAAACAACTCAATAAGCCCATCTGCCACTGATACTCGGGGTAAAAACAAGCCTTGGGCAAGTTGACATCAGTATAGTGTTGGATAGAGAAGCAATCCAGATGTGCCTACATGATGATATTTTACCATTATTGACATACACAGGCATGTGGTGTTGTAGTGATTTCAAAAATGTGATAAAATAATCCTTTTACTTATTCAGAGCAGGTCTCAGGAACTAACAGAAGTCTACCTTACTTTTACATTTAATATTTTATTTTTATTTTCAAAACATAGAGGACTGAGAGGAAAGAGATGACCTGTGTTGGAAATCCATTATAGTAGGTCCCATACTCTTCCAAAGCAAGGTGCTTCTCCCCCAAATATATACAACCCAAGTGTCAGTTCTTGATATTCTCATGATCGAGATAGCATTTCCAGTATCAATGTGGGAGCATCTTTGCATATTCTGCATTTCTTATCATAAAACTCCATTAATGCAAGTCCCTTTAAAGTCTTGCCATTAGAAAATAAACATGTTAGCGTGTCTCATGGAAGTTATAGCACTGGGTCAAAGTCATGCTTTCATTTATCTGTCTTCGATATTCACGCTCTGAGTGGAGTCAGTATGGTAGTATGAGATTAACTACAAGTGGTCTATGCAGGGGCATTTCTGAGATGGATGGAGATTGAGAATTGTGTCTCTTGAACCTTCTGCACTTGCATACCTATACCTGGATGACTCAGTGGGTAGAGGCACTTACCTCTAGGCCTGGCAATCTGAGTTCAATCCCTGGGACCCACAGGATGGAAGGAGAGAACTGAGTCCTGCAAGTTATTCTCTGATCACCACACAATCACTGTGGCATGTACCAGCCACCTAGCTGATAGATAGATAGATAGATTGATAGATAGATTGATTCTGATGATGTCATTTCTGATCCAAGGTATATGGCAGCATTCTACCTTCTAGCATGATATGTACAAGTGCTGATGGGTTCATTCAAAATAAACACATCTTAATATATTAAGTTACCTATGTCAGAAGACACTTCCCTGTATTCTGTGTGCAAAATCAGACTGAGATGGAAATGTACTATGGTACTAAAAATCTGCCAGTAGGGAAAAAAATCAGTTGAAATAATCCAGATGCTTCTACTATTTTAAAGGTCAAATCTGGTTGACTCATAATACCAAAAAATAGTGTGAGAGGAGATTTTAATAAATCTTGGAATTTGGTAGTAGAGGAAAAGCGGTGAATTTATAGACCTTAAGTCTGCTTGCTTGGATTGTCACGTTATGCCAGTCTAAGAATGGAAGAGATTTCTTGCAGCTGTAAAACTGTGGGTTCAAAGAAATGTCACACTTTAACTTTCCTCTCCTATTTAACTGAATATCCATATGTTCTGAATGTTACCAGATTTCCAGGCTTTGGAAACAGAGGGTGTTTTATTCATAGGGCAGGCTTTCTGAGAGCCACTGTGGTGCATATCCGCCCTCACAACTGCCAGCATACATATGCGCCCCTGTCTTTGGATACATCAGCTCTTGGGTAGAAGAATAATTTCACCGTGGCCTTCACAGCTTTTGCCTTTTGTCTAAAAGATACAGAAGTGCAGAGGTCACAATGCCTTGCTTCAGTGACAGGAGCAATGGTCCCGGAGGACTGACATTTCAGGAACTTCTTCATGTGTTACAAAGCCACATGCAGAGTGTTTGAAAGTCTGAGTTCACCACAGGGAAAGTGACAGGGACCAGGAATAAAGCCCTTTCAGTGGAAACCTTTTGGTCTAATTAGATTATTCTAGCAGGTAGTGGATTCATGTCAATCCAGCCATCTCCAGAGGATTCAGGAAGCTCCCAGCATCACAGGACGGCTTTTTCTGGCTGGTTTCCACTGAGCTCTGAGGTAACTTCAGGGACCTTTTGAACTGCCTTCAGGGTGTAGGCATATGAATGCAGTGGGCTCAAGAGACGTTTTAAAGATTCTCTCTCCTCTGAGGTGGCCCTAAGGACTCAAAGAGAACTTGGGATGGTGGTGGTAATTTAAGAGTTCTCTGAAGTGTGAAATAGCAGTCAAATGCACAGTAATCTGCATATTAGCACATTAGTGACTCAATTCTGGCACAGTGCCTGCAAAGTGTTTGTAAAACTGTGGTCAGATGTATGGAAAATATATTGAAACATATGTAAATTTTTGAGTATTACTATTATGATAAGTGTGGCTTTAAAGGGACATGTGGTGGTATAATTAACTGGTAGTTCTTTTGTGTAAAATGTTCAAAGAATTCTGTGGCCAGTGTGATAGTTTCTTGCCCATTCTCTCTTCCCTTTCTTTGGTCTTTAGTCCTGATAGTGTATACTTTTTATGATGTTGTTCCCTGCTGCTGAGGTAGCTGATCCCATTTTCAAGAGTGAGGTCTAGCAGGGAATATTGTATGATGGCTCATAAATTACCTTCGTCTTTACTGTTAAATAAAAGTCTGTACAGGCTCATCCATTCTTAGTGTTTCAGTTTTCATTGCTTGCTTTTAGAAATCGAAATGGTGATTGATGGCAAATACCATGCACATGTAATTATGGATACTGACTTCTTGCTGTCTATGGAATGTTAATATAGTGGTTGCAAGGTCCCATCACACTCCAAGTATTTGTTAGTGTATTTGGTTATTTTGTGAGCTCCTCAGATTGGCCTCAAACTCTTGGGATCAAGCTACCATTCTATTAGCCTCCCAAGTAGCTGCTATTGAAGAGACATACCACCATGCCCATCTCTGACTTACACCTACTAGTGAAGCTTAGTGGCAGAGAGTTTGCCTAGTATGCATTAGATCTCTTGGTCAGATTGTCAGCAATACACACACAGAAGGGGGGGGTTACACAGTGTGAGAGGAACAGAAGGAGAGGGATGAGGGAGAGGTACAAAAAGAGAGGAGATAGGGAAGAAAAGAGAATCTGAAAACTGTATAAGTTTAGTAAAGACTGACTGAAGGATGTGCTGGTGACTAGTCTGAGTCACTGACGTGGACTGGGGTATTAAATCTGTGAAATGCATCATTGGAAGAGAAGAGCCTATTTTTAGCATCCCTCAGATAATAGTAACAAAAATTATAGCTAAAATATTTTCCTCCTTAATGATTACATTGAATAAAATGTTTTTTAACCAAGATTTAGGAACTAATTCTAAATCTGTACCTAACTCTCCTAAAAGCAGATTAATGGAGAACGTATAGATTAAAAAAAATGTTGTGATTAAAATGCCTGTATTTATGTTTCTATACAAGGAAAGAATTTATAGTCATGCTTACTCTGAACTGACAAAAAATGACCAAGATTGCAATGTGATTTTATCATTGCTATATTATTAATGGCTAATTAATTATATATGACTCAATAGGTAGTAAGCCAATATTATAAAAAGAATTTTATGTTTTTACATCTATGTAAATAATAATTAGGTAATAATTAGAAGACATTTTATGTATTTTATGTAAGGATCTATGTGGTTCTTTTAAGGCTGCTTTTAATGTGATATTTGTGGCAAGATTTGACCTTAAGACCAGTGAGCTTTGCAGAACTTTGCTAGACTAAGGAAGCACTGATTTAGACAGGATGGATTTCCTATCCAATGGAAAATGTTCCCAAGAATTAAAAGAAAGAAAGAAGAAAGAGAGAAAGAAAGAAAGAAAGAAAGAAAGAAAGAAAGAAAGAAAAGAAAGAAAGAAAGAAAGAAAGAAAAGAAAGATCAATCTGGTTTGTTATGTCAAATGCTTCTTCACATTCAGATTTGTGCTGGTGACTGTTTCATTACTGCAGCAGAACCCAGTGTCAGGGAGATGTTACAAATACCAACAGTGAGAAAATCTGGTTCATTTAAGTCTGTGCTTTTGGCTGAATCTGCAGAGTTTCCCAGCGGTGTCTGTTACAAAGCACTGTGCAGGACTTGGCAGCAAGTTTGAGATAACAAGAATTCCAACCCAAAGACTGGCCGAGCTGCATGCTAAATTTTGCCCATCTGTCACCAGTCTCTTTGGTCCTGTGTCAGAGTCAAATTTGGAAGTGGGTATCGTAGGAGGTACTTGTTATACTTGGCAGAAGAAAACCAGAAAGTCTTATTGTTCATGGTGGCTCAGAAATACTTGATCAGTAAGTACTGCTCATATAGACTTCCTTCCTGGTGTTCTTCTCTTCTATGAGCCTCTAGTATATAGTCCCTCTGTGGTCCCTGAGTGTACCACACTGAATGCTACATCTAACAAGGGAGGTGGTATTACACATTAGTCTTCACTTTTTATGCAACAAAGAACACATCTATTGTAGATGTTAATTGGACTCTATTTGTTGCCTATTAACCTTGCAGTCAAGAACAATATAGAATATGACTTTGTTTTCAGAGAACTATAGCTTAAACTATTTAGCTTTATAAGGATGTCATTGGAATACATTACATTAAGACTTACCCATTGTTTTCCAAAATAGTATGTGTGGATCTTGACTAGAAAGTTGACTAGCCATAAAATGTGAGAGCAGGCAAAATTAGCACAGTAGTCTAAGAAATAATGTTTTCTTTTAGGTTGTAGCTGGAACTGGGCAATTCGTGCATGCCTGATCATTTAGTAATGCCCTCTTCTTGCGTCTGGTTACAAGATGAAGCATACTGTGAACACTTATTAAGCTGGAAGCTTATGGTCACTGTACTTCTCTGTTTCTCTAATATTAGTCCATTGACAACTTATAAACAAAGCAATTACTTCAAAAATTAAAATAGAGCACATTGTTAACAGTAGCACTGAAGAAACACTCAGCAGTGGTTCTCCACCTGTGGGTCACAACCCTTGGGGTCCCACATCAGCTCTCCTGCATATCAGATATTTACATTATGATTCATAACGGTAGCAAAACTGCAGTTATGAAGTAGCAACAAAATAGTGTTATGCTTGGACATCAGTGCTACATGAGGAACTCTATTAAAGGATTGACACATTAGAAAGGCTGAGAACCATTGCACTACGGGAAAATCATTTCCTCCTAGCCCCCCCCCCAAAAAAAAAGAAAAAAGAAAAAGAAAAGAAAGAAAATGAGGTCTCTGGGTAGAGACCTCATGCCAGTTGGGCAGTCAGTCCCTTAAGGAAAGTAAATTCACCATAAGGTATCCCAAAGGGAGGAATAATTAATTATCTGTTAAATGAGATGCTATACCTTTCCTTCCTGGAAAGCCTACCCTAAAGCAGTTGCTGGAAGCTGCCATAGGGTTCTGTTTCATCTGGCCCTGTTTCTAAAACTTTATCTCTCTGTCTTCTTTTTCCAGATACAAGTCAGAGATGAAGTGCACTTTTTTTCCCTAGTTCATTTGGCTTCAACCACACTTTGTTTGGAGCTGTCTGCACCCTGACTCTTCCATGCAGTTATTTGTCTGCCCTATGACTTGACCTTCATGCCTAACTCAAAAGTCATGGTTTTAACTCTTCTCTTCCCACTTCCCCTTTACGCAGCTGAAGAGATTCCGGTTTGTTGGTCCTGCGGTTTTCTTTTAAACTCTAATGAAATTATCCCAAGCTTTCTTTCCAGTCTGTTCTTAAATTCATTTATTAACACAACTGAGAATCATGGGAGGGACTCCAACATCCCTGGTGACACGTGGTGCTCCCACAAATATCTAGCAACAGTCTTATCCAAAACCGAAGAGTTTTGTTTTTCAACAACAACGAGAGTCAGTGGTTTGTGGAGTACATCTTTGTGATAGCCATAGCTTGGAGTGAGCTAACATCATTTGAATTAGTGGTTGTGCCAGTTTTGGAGAGTTGATTATTCCCAATTATTGGAAGAGCTAAGTGTTGTGAAACTAAGCAGCTGTTCAAGGTCAGGCAGTGAGTTAGGTGTAGGTGGGAGTTTTAATTCTTGCTTAATGTTGAAACGGGAGATTTCATACAATGTCACACACATCCATGTGGTCATAGTTTGCTGTTAGTATTATACTCTGGACTTAATTTTCAGGCTGGATATTGGCCATTTTATTTCTGGAATAAATCTGAGAACATTCTATTCTCATGATAATCAATAATTGCTATTGCAAACATATTCTCTCATTCTGTGCTCAGACTTTATAGAACTCAAGAAGAAATCAAATACATACCAGCAATAGTAGTTTGACCCTAAGGTTTAGAAAACCCAAAGTATCAATCATATATTTTGCCAGCAATCACAACAGGCAAAAATGGGGTTGTTTTCATTGGTACCTTTATATCCCCTTTGTATTATTTTAGGATTTGGTAATAATGGAATTGTTTAGAGAGTTAAGGCCCTTGTCACCAGGCCTGACCATCTGAGTTTGATCCCAGGGATCCACAGGGTATAAAGATATATGTATATATGTATACGTGTATACCTGTATTTGTGTATACATGTATATGTATATATGTATTAAGAGTAATATAATGAATAAATGCATACATACATGCATAAAAATTGTTTTATGAACTTATTTTCTGGTTTTTCTTTTGTGTTTCCAAAGCTTGTAGTTAAACAGCTCTGAATTTTGGACCAGTAACTTTGAACTTATTAAGGTGGTATTAATAACTGTATTTTTAAAATTATGGAAGTAATCATATTTTATTTCTCAACAGAATATTGATGTTTTCCCTTGGACTAAATGTACTTCTGATGAAAACATAAGAACTCTGAGAAAAAGAAAAAATAAATACGAAGTTGGTAGGTGTGCCGGCTAGTTTTATGTCAACTTGACAAAAGCTGGAGTTATCAGGGAGGAGGATGCTTCAACTGAGAAAATGCCTCTGTAAGATCGGGCTGAGGAATATTTCCTTTCTTCCCTCCCCCCCTCCCCCTTCCTCCCTTCCCTCCCTCCTTCCCTCCCTCCCTCCCTCCCTCCCTCCCTCCCTCCCTCCCTTCTTTCTCTCTCTCTCTCTCTCTCTCTCTCTCTCTCTCTCTCTCTCTCTCTCTCTCTCTTTCTTTCTTTCTTTCTTTCTTTCTTGTCTTCCAAGACAGGGTTTCTCTGTGTAGCTCTGGCTTTCCTGGCACTTGCTTTCTAGACCAGGCTGACTTTGAACTCACAGCTCCATCTGCCTCTACCTCTCTAGTGGAGTGCTGGGATTAAAGGTGTGTGACACCACACTCAGCCTGTAGAATAGTTTCTTAATTGGTGATTGATGGACAAAGTCCAATCCCATTGTTGGTAGTACCACATCTGGGCTGGTGGTTCTGGGTTCTCTAACCAAGCAGGTTAAGTAAGCTATGGGGAGTAAGCCATTAAGCAGCACCCCTTCCTTGCCTCTGCATCAGTTCCTGTCTCCAGAGTCCAGCTCTGCTTGAGTTTCTGTCCTGACTTTCTTTGGTGATGAACTGCTTTATGGAAGTGTAGCTGGAGTCATGGATCCATTCATGTATACTCTTTGGTTGGCGGTTTAGTCCCTAGGAGCTCTGGGGGGTCTGGGTTAGTTGATATTGTTGTTCTTCCTAGGGGGGGTGCAATTCCCTTCAGCTCCTTCAGTCTTTCTCCTAACTATTCCATTGGGGACCCAGTGCTCAATCCAATGGTTGGCTGTGAGTATCTGATTGGTATTAGGTGCTGGCAGAGCCTCTCAGAGGACAGCTATACCAGGCTCGTGTCAACAAGTGCTTCTTGGCATCATCAATAGTATCTGCAGATGGAATGGATCGCAAAGTGGGGCGGTCTCTGGATGTCCTTTCCTTCAGTCGCTGCACCATTTTTTTTCTCCCTGTGTTTCTTTTAGACAGGAACAATTCTGGCCCAATTTGCTTTTTGGACATGGTGTTTCATTGCAGCAATAGAAACCCTAAAATAGTAGATCAATGTCTCAGAGAAAATAAATGTTAATTTTGGTGCCAATAAGAATTAAGTGATAGAAGAAGTGAAATATTACTGAGTGACTTTGAAAGCACCACCTTTTCTCATTTTACCCTTTTGACTCATTTCAAAAAGCTAATAGCATTATTCTAGCCTTTTCATAGATTAGAGATTTCAGATTCAAAGATAGTTCTAGTAGAAACACATATACCTAGTAAGCAACAGTCTATGAAAATGAAGATGAGGACAAAAATTTTTATTATATAAATTGGGACTGCTTTATACTAGAAATGAAGGGGACAGGCTCTGCTTTTCCTTTTTCATAATATTTTTATTAAGTATATGGGAATTTCATATCATGAATGTGGATCATGCTCACCTTCCTGTCCTCCCAGAGCTTCCCTACTAACCTTTGACCTCTCCCTCCCCTCCTCGTTGAAGAAGAAGAAGAAGAAGAGGAGGAGGAGGAGGAGGAGGAGGAGGAGGAGGAGGAAGAGGAGGGAGAGGTGGAGAGTAAGAAGAGGAGAAGAATGAGGAAAAGAAGAAAAAGAAAAATTAGAAGAATTAGGAAGAGGAAGAAAAGGAGAAAGAAAGCAAGAAAAGAAAAAGAAAAGAAAGAAGGCCCAATTTGTGTTGCCCATATACTTTCACTGGAGCATGGTTAAACTTCCAGTGACAAGCCACTTAAAGGAAACTGAGTCCCACACCCAAGTACTCACCCCCCCAACACACACACACACACACACACACACACACACACACACACACACTGCTGTCAGAAGCCATCAACTCTGGAGTGTCACATCTCAGTATCCTTATCACAACGTTTAAGAGTTCTCTTCAATAGCTTTCTGTCCAGGCTCTTCTTTTGGCGGGATGGGGTAGAATTAAGAGTTGTCACATGATAAGCATTCTGTGTCCTCTCTCTCAACTCTGAGTCTGCAGTTATCAATATCATGGTAAAAATAGCTCCCTTGCTTTTTATAGTCATCAGGAGCATGGATCATGAACTTCCAAGGAGCAAGATAGCTGTGAACAGTAGAGAGTAGGTAGAGGGTACTGTTAATTGAATGGGTGCTGAGAGCCAGAAGCCTAAGTGTAACAGAAAGTGATGTCTCTCATACTGTGGGCATTTACCCAGGAGAGACCATTGTAATTTAGTATGTAATAAAATTCTGTGATTATGTCCTGGAGGCCTGGGTAGGAGAGACACTCTTGTGCTTTAGAAGTACTAATACAGTTTGATGGCAAGGGTACAGAGAAGGATTGAAAGGACCCAGTAGTGAGTTAGGACAATAGTAAAATGAAGGGACATCAAGTGACAAAATTGGGAAAGAGGGAATACTCCCCTTGTGACTGTTTCCAGGGAGCCCAGAGCTCAGGACTTCTTTACACTCTCTGAACTCTCAATAGCTCCATGAGAGGCCTTTATAAATTCAACAAAAGACAAAGAGAATAAATGTAGCTCTTCTCGTTTTCTCAGACTTCATTTATTTGGGCATATTATGAAATAGGACTTCGAGTTGCAACATGTTCAGAATCTGTGGATTTGAAGGGAATGGGACTTTCTGTATCACACACAACTATGTCTTCCTACCTCCCACACTTCTTGTCCCACAAAGCTATGGTTTTCCATCTCACATACTTCCTGTCTCTTGCTCAGCTGTAACTTCCTACCTCCCATAAGTCTTATATTGCGTAGCAATGACATCCCACTTGACGTACTTCTTGTAGGACATAGCTAGGATGGGGAGCTCTCACACTTCCCATACCCTTCACAGCTATGGAATGCTGCCTCGGGTACTTAGCTCAAGCGTTTGGCACCTGGAGCAGATTTCTCTTAACCCTTTCTTCTCTAGATAACCAAATTATTTTCCTGCAATCGCTAGGAGAGCTTTGAAACAACATTGAAATTAGAATGTACTTTAAATTTTTAAATGCTGACTAAACACATATAAATAAATAATTTAGTTCACCAATGAAAGCATCATACCTGATGCTTTGTGATTTCTCACTGTTTAAAAATTTAAGCACAGATAAAAAGTTTGAAGCAGCCTCACAGAATGACAGTGCAAATGTACTTCGTGTTCTTTTTTGTTCTGTCTAAGATGGTGCTGTGAATTCTGTTTAGAGTCTACTGATTAAATGCAGGAACAGATAGTACTGCATGTGTTGGAGACATTGCACCTGAAGCAAGCTCAAACAGTTCTGAATTTTAAAACTGTATTTGGAATGAATGTGTGTAGTTTAGCCTTTATCAACCAGAGCTTATTTAGAGAAGTAGAAATTAGTTCCAGCTGCTCTCTGAACTTGTTTGCAGAATACAACATTAATGAGAAGACAAACAAGTAACTAGTAGAATATATATTCTATATGTTCTAGAGATATAATATATTCTAAATATTCTATATATAATAATTATATATAATTATTAAACTCAATAAGCTTAATATGCATAACTGTTTAGAAAGTAGGCCTTTATGTTATTTTTCAGGATGTTTTGTCAGAAACATTTTCAAAATTATAGTTGCATAGTGATAAGAAGAAGACCACCATTTTGCATTATTCATGGTTTTAGATAAGATACAGGTGAAGATCTCTTTAATTACCCATGCTGTGCAGATGGCTTCCTCCGTCACCATTTTCTGTGTCACTACCTTGACTAATGTCTTTCTTCCCTCTGAAATGACCCTGTATTGGCTAGTTTTATGTCATCTTGACACAAGCTAGAGCCATCAGTGAGGAGGATGCTTCAATTGAGAAAACGCCTCCAAAAGATGCAGCTGACGGCAAAACTGGAGGGCATTTTCTTAATGACTGACTTATGGGGGTGGGGCTCAGTCCATTATAGGTGACGCCATCCTGGCTGGTGTTCCTGGATTCTATGACAAATCAGGCTGAACAAGCCATGAGGAGCAAGCCAGTAAGTGGCACTCCTCCATGGCCTCTGCATCCGCTCCTGCCTTCAGGTTTCTATTTGTGCTCCTGTCCTGACATCCTTCAACGATGGACTACAGTGTGGAAGTGTGAGCAGATAAATGCTTTCCTCCACAAATTGTTTTATGATAAAACTTTTTCATCATAGCCACAGTAACTCTAAGACAGACTCTCTTTGCTCACGGCTGACATAAATCTTTATTGCCCTTTCATCTTTAGTTAGATTCTAGCCTCACTACTGTTACCTCTACTTGGTCACTTAAGTTCTCTGAATATATGGGGCACCATTCACACTGCTCTGTGGCAACACTGTGGTATTAAGTTGACAAATGTTGTCACTGTAAGGATGTTGCTTGCTGTAGTGTAGTGGTTTGGATAGGTTTGGCCTACATAGACTCATGTTTGAGTGTTTGGCCCACAGGGAATGACGCTATTAGGAAATGTGTCCTTGTTAGAATAGATGTGGCCTTGTTGGAGGAAATGTGTCACTGTGGGGGTGGACTTTGAGGTTCTATGCTCATGTTCCACTTAGTATAGAAGGGAGAATCCCCTCCTGGCTGTTTTCTGATCAAGATGTAGAACTCTCCTCTTCTCTGTTGTCATGTCTGCCTGAATGGTGCTATGCTTCCTGCCATAATGGTAATGGACTACACCTCTAAAACTGTAAGCCAGCCCCAATTAAATGCTTTCCTTTATAAAAGTTACCATGGTCATGGTATCTATTCATAGCAATTATACCCTAATAAAGGCACTCACTGATTATTGATTAGCACCTAGAGTTAGGCAAACAAGCTCTTAGATACTACTTGACTATACAAAAGGAAATTATTACACATTGGCTCTTGCTTGTCATTATAGATACGAAAAATGTAAGACTTTCTTTGTGCTATTTTTTGTTTCCAATACTGAGGAATTGAACCTAGGGCCTTGTGCTTGTAGGGAGTTCCTTTACCACTTAGATATGTCCCTACCTTTCAACAACAGGATTCAAAGGATATTAATGTATTCAATATACATACTTAACTATATTTTATGCTCACCTCAATATTTTTTTCTGAAAAAATTGAAATTCACTTAGTTTTTCTACTTTTAGAACAAGACAATGAATTCTGCCCCAATCTATTCGTATCCCTCTTCTTCTGCTATCTTTCTAATGCCTGAAATTTTGTCCCATTTATATTTTTAAAGCTTTCTAAATTAAAGTTTGCACTGTGTTTAATTAGAATTGCCAATTAGAATTTAATTATAACTGTTTTATACATCCCGGTCCTTCTTTCTGGAAATTTTTTTCTTCCAGAAGTATATTCCCCAAGTAATCCTTGCAGTGACTTGGTGGTGAACTCCCCTCTCCCCTTCCTGTCTGGAAGAGTCATTGATTCTCATTGTTAGGGGTCAGTCTAGCTCGACATCTAATTTTAAGTTGACATCTATTTGCTTTTTGTGTTGAGAAGTTTTGGGGCTATTCCCATAGTTGATGGGAGAAATGGCATTCTAATCAGCCTGTATCTCTATATAATTTACCATTTGTCTTAAGCTTTTAATGGTTTCTCTTCATCCTTAGTGTTACTATTTCCAATATGTAAACCAGAGTTTCATAATTTATTTGTTTTTTTATAATATTTTTAATTTTTGTGGTTCTGTTTGACAATAATTTTTTTTCTGAAGTTCTTGAAAGTCTCAGGTGCTGTTGTCGTTGTTTTAAACACTGACCCTTCGTCACCCTCTCAACTTGTAGCTTATGGAACTCTGTTAGCTGAAGCAAGAACAGATGCAATTTCTAATTCTCAGCAGTCCCAATGTTCAGGGCTAAACCAAACCATGTGACTGCGTATGACCAATACAAGGTAAGCATTTGCATACCTGTTATTTCCATATTGGAGGGAGCAGCAATTCCCCATCTCTCCATTCTGCTTTAACAATTTTGGACACAGGCCATAAGCAAATTATAAAGGTGCTGTTATTAAGCCACTGAGACTTGGAAGACATCTATAACTTCAGTGCTGCCTGTTCTGTCGTGAAGAAAATGAGGAACATTTCAATCCATCCTGTGTGTCTTTAAGCATATTCCATCTTCTTTTCTTTCATAAATTTATTTCTTTCATAAATCTTTCAACTGGAAGTGCTGTGCTCATGGTCAGTTTCTTTATCAATGGTCTTGTGACTCTATTTCCTTCTAGCCTGTGTGACTGACTCTCCCTTCAGCATAAGCCATGGGATGTTGGTTTATACATATTTATAACTTCTTATGCTAGCATTGCACATTGTATGCCTTTCCATTTTAAATATATCTACTTACATTTTTTAGAGAACCGCATTGCTTCACCCCTGGCATGATTATGTTCACTCTATGTAGGTTTTTTCCTGGGACTTTCCCAGGATGATATGGGAGTTTTCACTTGCTAGATGACGTTGTGGAGAGGTCAGTTTTGTTGCTCTGATTTTTTGGTTCGGGTTTTGGTTTTCAGCCTCTTCCTGTTGAACTCTTACGTCTTGCCTGCCTAGTTCTGCTGTTCTCTTATCCAGCCCTCCTCAGTTTAGAGCTACCTCTGCCTGCATCCTGGCTTTCCACAGCCCTACTGTACTGATCTATTTGCAGGTCTTCAGCCCAGTCTGCAAATGTTGATCCAAGGCCAGGATAAGAATCAATGCTGACTCCCACCCATTGCCTGGCTGCAGATTGAAGTACTCTTTGATGCAAGTATGGTGCTTAGATTTTGCTAACTTGAAACAAATTAGTCACTTGGGAAGATGGAACCACAGCTGAGGGATTGCCATCATCACATTGTCCTATGGGTACATCTCTGATACATTTTTCTTAATTCCTGAAGGGTCCAGCCACTGAGCATGGTATAACTCTAGGCAAGTGGACCAGGGCTGTTTAAGAAAAGTGGTTGAGCCAACCGGATGCATCATTTCTTATGTATTGTGCTTCACTTCCTGTCTCCAGGTTCCTCCCTTGAACATGTGCCTTAATTTCTCTTAATGATGAACAGTAACTGATAGGCTGAAATAACTGCCTCGCCAGTGATTTCTGTCAGTGTCTTATCACAGGAGAAGAAAGTGAAGCAGAACACCTCCATACTGGCCACTACTTTGCTGCACTTTCTTTAATAAGTCAGGGTAACTGAATCTACCTGGAGTTTTGGCTTGGTCCCCGACATAAGGGAAACATGTATCACCTTGCCCTGAAATTTCTTTTTACTTTAGGAGCTTTTGATGTTTGCATTCTTATTCTTCAATGTTTATCTTTTCCCTGAATATAATACTTTCTAATATAAAATTATCTTCTAAATTATTGTGTATATACATCACATGATGTACATTCATAAATATATTTATGTATGTGTACATTTCTTGGTGTGTTCTAGGTTTAGAGCACAAAGAGTATTTCAGCCTAAACTTGATTACATCTTAATAAGAAGGGAAAAATCTTCATTTAAATGAGATTAACCTGTGAGTTATCATATGATCCTTCTCTGACTGCAAATTATAGATACTCATTTTCATCTGATTTCCTACCAGTGGTTTTGACTTGATTTATTAATGCAAAGATTTGTTGTGTGGCCAGACAATTGATGGTGTCCAAAAGGGCAAGGCTATGCCCTGTTGAGAACCCTTAAATAGGTTCACCACACAGCTTTCTCCTTTTGATCAGAGGAGTGTGGAGTAACACAGCTTATCAGCATCAGCCTTCTTATATTTGGCCTGTTCATATAAGTGTTCTCTTCTTTACTATTGATCCAGTGATGTTGGTAATGATAATTAAAGGGAAAATGCATGTAGGTATAAGAGAATGTTAGGGTGACATTATTTAATAGGAAGTCAGGGACAGCTAAGAGAAGAAGAAGCGCTCTCATTTTCTGTGCTGCTGTGCTGAGATGCAATCAGAGCTACCCCATTGTGTGCTGCTGAGCCCTTTGCCATCATGTCTCAGTGGCTGCAGATATGCAGTATCCTCCCCTGAAACTACTCAGAGATGCAACAATCTCACCTTCAAGGTGGCTTTTCCTTCATTTTAACTTCGTGATCTGTTGGTTGCTCCCACAGACCTGTGGCAATACGTTTCTAGGGAATCAAAACTACAGAATTCCAATAAGTAACTTTGCACGTCACTGGAGAAGATCACTTATTTTAAAAGATTAAATGAGGCTTTTTGATATATTCATTTCCTTTTACACCATTTTGTAAAGAAAAATTAGTTTGTTTTACAAAAGGTAATTTCTTCAACTGCTGTAGTTCTGCTAGGGTGACATATCTTCTTCATTCTGTGCAGAACAGAGTAGCACTCTGAGAAAATCCACATCCTTGAGAACCTGTGAGTGTACTTGTAAACAGAGCTCTATAGATGCGTTTAACTTAGGATCTGGATATACTGAACTAGAGCGGGCTTAGGTGGCATCCATATGAAAAAAAGGGCACAAAAGAGAATTCCTGCAAAGATAGAGCTTGGAGTGATGTATCTAGGAGACAAGTAAGGTTGAGGACTGCTGTCAGTCCCCCATAGGTGGGGCAGAAGGCAGGGCAGAGGGGTGCTTAGGGCTACAGAATGATTTAACTTTGATGTTACATTGGCTTTGGTCTTCCAGCCTCCATAACTATGTGTGTTTTCAATACTCAATGTGGCACTTTGTCTACAATCCCTTAGAACAGTGGTTCTCAACCTGTAAGTCATGAGGGGTCTCCTAACACCTTCTGCATATAAGATATTTGCATTACGATCATAACCATAGCAAAATTACATATATGAAGTAGCAACAAAAATAATTCTATGATTGGGGTCACTACAACATGAGGAACTATATTAAAGGGACATAGCATTAGGAAGATTGAGAAACACTGCCTTAGAAATGAATGGTACATTGGAAAAGCAATGTGGACTTTCTCAGAAATAGAATACATTGTGAACATACTGCAACTTCAATTTGTGGCATGTATAACTAACTTGTGACTCAAGACTGGGGTGCTTCAAGAGATCATGTGTGTGTGTGTGTGTGTGTGTGTGTGTGTGTGAGTGTGTGTGTGTTGGATTTCTGCACTCCTTAGAGAAATGAAAATAAACAAGGTAGCACATCCGTTCTTGTGGGCTACTCTTCCCTCCTTCTTGCCATCAGATATGATACTTTACATAACTTGATTTTTATCTCTTCATACTTCTTTGGCTTTGGTATACTAAAATGTATTGAAGATATTCAGGAGAGAAAAGTCAAGTTCATTAAATTCGTTATTCACTTTCAAACACAATTCTAGTTCTACGGACTCAAGTCAGACAGCGCTCGGCTCTCTAACATTTACTTGTGCATAAACAATCAGGAAAAGGGACATCATTCTCTCTCACTCTCTTTCTCTTTCTCTCTCTCTGTAACACACACATTCACACATATTATATATGCACATATATGCATGTATGCACACATATAGGCATGTGTATGTGTGTACATACACTCCACATATGAACATATATCTACATGAAGTTTCCAAGAACCATGCTGGAACCAAGCTACCACTTTATGCTGGAACCTGAATTCTTATATTTTTACAGAAATTTTCTTGGGGAAATCCTAACAACAAAATAATGTCTTTTCTTTCCTGAGTAATATTCTTCTTCAAGCTCAGAGCCTATGTTCTTTTTGGTCTTCACTTGTGTAATTTTGGTTAGATATTTGAGATTATCTGAAGGACACAAGTCAGACACCCGACTAAGTCTAATTTGATTCTAAAAGATTCTTCTCCAAGCACTCTTCAGTGGAATGGCAGGGTCTTGCTCTTTCAGAGAGGTTATTTGTATATTTCATACCACATTCTAGGTATTGAGAAAGAGTCAATAGATATCTGCTTGGAAAAAATAAAAAATTGAAGTCAAAGGAGACTATTACAGTTTATCTCTTTTATATTCCTAGGTTTTCTCACTGTGCCTTGCTTTGAATTAATTATGCAAAAAGAACCGTGTCTTCTCTCTAATTATTTCTAATTCAACTGAGCGGGGTGACTGAGTTAATCTTGCTGCAGGTTTTACTGGGAACTGAAACAATTCATTCATCTGTTGCGTCAGTCAGATACAGTATTCTGGATGTCAGGTATAATTTGAGCTGTAGGTGATAGAGCAGATAGCAAGACACAAAGTCCTGGCTCGAGAGTAATGTGTGTCCAAATGCAAAGAAAACAACAATAAACTGACGGAGTAATATTTCTAGGATGTGAGGAAGCAATAAATGTTACGTATGAAGAAATAATAAACCAGACCAATAGGAAATCAGGCAAAGGTAAATGAAAGTTCACACCTTGAGTGACAGTAGTTAGAAGAGGTATTGCCATCACCAAGGCAGGAGGATTAGTTCAGGGGGATTTGGTAGGACACCACCAAAGATAAGGGAACAATGTACGTAGATTGTGGTGGAGGAACACTCTAGGAAGAACAAATAGTACAAAAGCTCAGAGGCAGGAAGGCGTCTGTGAAGACTTGACACCTACACAGACTCGTGTAAGAGAGGACAGAGTGGAGGAGAGAAACCAGTATATGGAAGGAGCACCCCATGGCCACTTTGCAGACTATGAGAATAAGATAGTTTCTGACCCATGTGCAGTGAGATGAAGTTGTGAAATATGAACAGAAAATGACACAATCTGGCTTAAGTTTTAATGAGAGTTTAATGAGTTTTAGGTTTTTGGTACCTAGCCTCAAGCGTCTACCCTCATTAAGACATTGTGCAGCAGACCCAGGTATTTCTCACAGAGTCTAAGGTTTTCAGAGGCTTGAAAGTGCACTGGGCATATAGAACTCAGGAGAGTGGCCTGATAAGCTTGCCAGTCTACATTCTTGAGGTGTCAGCAAGAAAGACCTGTGGAGGCGGATGGTATCATTGTGAGTTTTGAGCTCATCATTTCTGCCCTGGCACTTAATCATAGCCTGATTAAAGGAAGACTCTTGCCATGACAATTTTATATTACAGGTATCGAAGATGTAGTTACAAACCTGTGAGAGAAAGGCTCTTAGCCCTCAGCTTGTTTGAACATGCTATCATGGCTTAGAATTTTGAAATTGGTAAATAAAGAAGAGGTACTTAATTAGGAATAGAGTATAATATGAACCCCCACTAATCATTAATGAACCAGCTGTTTCACTCCACTTAGAAATCCTTCATTCACACTTCTGTTCTGATTCCATCTCATTATGTCAACACCTTTCCTGAGGACTTTCTGTGATCAGTGAAATGGCATAAGACTCCATGTCCTCTTAATCAAGAGGTTGGATATGGATAGACTAAGAAATAATATGCACATAATTTCTAACTAAAATAGTGGTTATATAAAAGATAATGGAGTTTTATACCATAAAGGCAAGGCTGGAAATGGTTGAAAGCTTTCTCATGATTCGCAACAAATAAGAACACAGGGGAATCCGACAAGTTACTAGTTAGCATTGGAAATAGGGGGAAACTTGGGCTGGTTGTCAGAAATAATGTTTCAAAGGAAGTTTCTTGTGACTCTCAAAGGTTACTACCTGTAACTGGTATGGATTATTTACTCAGTTATTTGAGGGTACCATAGCCAGTGTAGTTGAAGTGATTGACAGGTAAACTGAGCTAGATGCTGGTTTAGCTGAGCATGGCAAGGCTCATGGCAACAGAGTTTGTTAAATTCAGTTCAGTTGCCTTCCCTTCTGGGCTGGGCTTGCCTGCAGCGCTGGCCTCCCTGCCTTAAGTCAGTGTCCTTGCTCTCTTGCATTTCTCATAGTTGCATTTCTATCTTTTACTGGTTGAAACTGGATACTCCACATCATCCTCACTCATTTTTCCCCGATGAAAATGGGAAGTATCTGGCTACACAAATGGAGGAAACCCATTCATGGTGACTGTGTTCTGGTGGCCACCATTAGATCAGGTTCCGGGGAAATACTTTATTGTAACCGCTATGTCACTCTTGTGTCATACATTCCATGGTGAACTATGTTCA
This sequence comes from Mastomys natalensis, assembly GCA_021653895.1. NCBI lineage: Eukaryota > Metazoa > Chordata > Mammalia > Rodentia > Muridae > Mastomys > Mastomys natalensis. Next base: position 242,681 of record JAJTUV010000893.1, read on the forward strand.
TGAAGGGATTACTTTAAGCGTGGTTATTTATATTTGAATGGATGCTTTTGCTGTGATTTTCCTTTGAACAGATCAAAGATTATCTGTTTCTCAAGCATTAGGTAGTGAAAGCATGGTTTATTTTCCTTTGACTGGAGTGATATTAGGTTTGTACTTCTGCTGTAGAAGTGTCATGGCAATTTCTGTTGAAATTCCACTCTCAATTAGATTCAAATATTCTGACATAACAGCAAAAGCAGTTAATATGTCAGTCCTGAGATCTCAGTTTGTGTCAACCATGCTGGCACTACGTACTTTTCACAATCAATCTTATTGGAAAAAGTACCATCACCTTGTCTCTCCTGACGTGCTAGCTTGATCTCATCTTTGTTTCAAAAACTAATGTACACTGCAACTCATACATCTACACACGTGTAAATACAATATGTAGGACAGTATTTATATGTTCATTTTAATAATTTTTAGCTTTTGCTCTTTAAGGAAAAGATCTTAATTTTAAAATCACTTTTATTATGCACAGTGTGATATTACATGCACAGTGACATTACACTTTGTTGTATTTGGAAAAACATATCTTTACAGCTATTTTTATGATATTTGTGAATGTAAATATCCACACACATTAATAAATTCATTTTTAAGACCTCTGGCAGTCAGAAGCACTATGAGATCTTTGTAATTTTAAAAGGTGAATTTGGTTATACTTGCAGATACAAGATGTGTTGATAAAGCCAAGGAATAATCACTAGGAATAAAAACGGACTTTATTTGCTAAAAGAGTCACAAAGAGAGCTGTCATTCAGACTGGTTAAAGCTTTTCCATGCAATGCACAGATTCCGCTCCATTGGTTGTGGCTAGCTCAAGTATAATGTTCAGGACGAGTCTGTGTCCAAGTGGATTCAGCAGGGAAAGCCGGTCAAGCTTGATAAATGATGTCAAGAGGAAGAGCAGGTGGGTGGCACAGAGTCTCTGGGCTCTCCTCCATTATCTATTGTGCTAGGGCTGAACTACCACAGCAAGGGGAAGTCGTTAAATATGGCCAGCTATTTTCACTATGTAATGGAGTACTGCCATTAGTAAGAAACACAATTTTTTGTGCTAAATTCCAAGATGGTTTTGTTTACTAGACAGAAGGGACATTGAATAGTGGAAAGATTCAGTAATTTTTCACATACTGTTCTTTAAAATCATTTTTTTTCAGGAAGCATACAAATTAAATAAAACACTGCTATAGAATTATTAATCTTTTCCTTGAAAATCTAAAAGCATATTCAAAATAAGAGACAATGCTTCTTTTGATGAGAATTTTTATAAATATTGCATTGTACTCATAAACAGCTACCAAGAAGTACAGAGTTGTGTGTCTTTAAAAGGTCCACGTGTTACCAAGGTCCCTGTTTTCTCTACGCAAAGTTGTACATTTATACTTCTCCCTTTCTTTAGTCTCTCCATTTTTATCCCTTTTGCAGTGACATGCTGTGACATTAAACTGAAGGGCTAGAGATTCAGTAATGAAGTATGGATTAGACATGTCAGAGAGGTTACAAGGCTGTAGGAGGTGAGTCTGCAAATGACCATCACTGATGTCAAACTATGGTTGTGACAAATTGTGGCCACGGCCCAAGCATCGTGGCTATGAGTTTGACTCTTCCCGGTCAGGGCTGGCGTGTGTTTTGCTGCTGTCTGTTCTGTTTATGCCTCTTGGCTGAACTTTCTGTCCTCTTTTTGTTCCTGCATTTCCTATAAATATAGGGCTTTTTCTTTTATTTATTTATTTTTTTTAAATCCTACATTAGTAGAATTAAAAAAATCTCTGGCTTGTGGTTTACTTTCTTCAATTGAAATTCCTATTTTATGCTCCCAAAGTACTGCCTCTTTTACTAAAACAAACAGGCATTCTTTATTAATTTCATCCATGAGTACAGCCTGTTAAAATCATTATCTAAGGGCTGGGTGTGGTGGGTCACACTTTTAAAATACTTATATACTAATATGCATATATTATATATATATATATATATATATATATATATATATTATATATTTTAAATATACTTTTATACTTCAGAGGCAGTCAGATATCTGATAATTCAAGGCCACCCTGGTCTATGAAGTGAGACCCTGTCATTAAAAAGAATAGCAGTAGCAACAATAAACTTATCTGTCTTCCAACCTGCTTCTGTCCTTCAACTTCTTTTCAGACCCGATAATCCCTTACAAATTCATGTACCACTTCTTTTATAACAATGCACTGCATTCAGTCAGTGCTTTCCACAAACTCATGGATGTAGAGCACCACCCACTAGGGCATGGGCATCCTGTCATGAGCTATGTTGTTAAAGAAAAACTGACTCTCCTTCCTCAATCAACACCACACAGTCAATAGCTGTTCAGCTGGGTGTATGGCCTTGTGAGTCCCTAATCCACTGATGCTGGGATGTTGACTGTCTTGCTTTTCTGATTTTCTTCCGAGCTTATGCTAACATCCACAACTGCTGTGGATTTATGAGTACAGTGTCTATGCTATGTCTAAAAGACGCTATTTTACAACTAATTTCTAGCTCCATATGAACTTAGTGCTTTCGCTAATATTATGTCATCAAGCTCGAGGTTGGCCTTTCTCACTTGATTTTATCTGCCAAAATTAAAATCCCATCAGCTTCTCAATACACCAAATAAGAATAGTTAATAGATAAGTCTACTTTGAGGAGAACATGCATATTAAAACATTAAAAGGGTGAATTACGATAATGCCAGTTCTTTTCATAATAGAATAGCAGACATCGGGTTTAATATCCTGCATAAAACCACTGTCCCCAAAGAGATTAAATATATATGTAATAGTTTTCAAGATCTGAGGCATCAGGCCATGAATTCAGGCTCACGCGACAGGAAACATGGTATCTTGACTTTTACTGTCCCGGTTCACATAAACAAAATTTTGCAGACCATTACCTAGGGAAGGTAAAACAGGAAAAACCTAAGACTCCAGAGTTGAAAACACAGAGCTGAGCATTGAGAAAGACTCGCAGGAACAGAGTTCTAGAATGAGTGATGGCTACACAGTGAAGGAATTCTGGGATCTACTGATGATCCTTCTTTAAGTTCCAGTCCTGACCATCAAAATCACTTAGGAAGAATCTTAGAAAGAATCTTCTAGAGCCACATGGTGGACCACTTGTAATTTTATCACCTGAGAGGTAGAGGCAGGAGGATCAGGAGTTCAGTGTTATTTTCTACTGCATTCACTAGTTTTCCTAGTGCTGTGATGCCATGACCAAGGCAATTTATAGAAAAGTAGATTATTAGGATTTACAGCTTCAGAAGGTGAGTCCATGATCACCATGGGATGGAATATGGCAGCAGGCAGGGAGTTATGCTGCTGGGTCAGTAATTAAGAGCCTATGTCTTGATCCTCAAGCACAAGGCAGAGAGGGAAAGGAAGAAGGAAGGGAAGGGAGAGGGAGGAGAGTGAGAAGAAGGGAGAGGGAGAGAGAGGGAGAGGGAGAGGGAGAGGGAGGGGAGAGGGAGAGAGGGAGAGGGGAGAGAGGGAGGAGACCCTTCACAATAGTCACAAATAATATAAAATACCTTGGTGTGAATCTAACCAAGCAAGTGAAAGATACATATGACAAGAACTTCAAGACTCTGAAGAAAGAAATTGAAGAAGATCTCAGAAGAAAGGTCTCCCATGCTCATGAATTGGCAGGATTAATGTAGTAAAAATGGCCATCTTGCTGAAAGCAATCTACAGATTTAATGCAATTCCCGTCAAAATTCCAACTCAGTTCTTCATAGAGATAGAAAGAACAGTTTGCAAATTCATTTGGAATAACAAAAAACCCAGGATAACGAAAACTATTCTCATCAACAAAAGAATGTGTGGGGGAATCACCATCCCTGACCTCAAGCTGTAATACAGAGCAATATAGTGATAAAAACTGCATGGTATTGGTACAGAGACAGGCAGGAAGAAGATCAATGGAATAGAATTGAAGACCCAGAAATGAACCCACACACCTATGGTCACTTGATCTTTGACAAAGGAGCCAAAGAATAATCTTAAAGATTCTTTTAAAGATGTTTGAACTTGGCATAAAATACCTACAGGTCTGAGAGTTGTGCACTTGAGGCCAGTCTGAGTTATATAGTAAGCTCCAGTCCAGCCTGATGAGAGGCCCTATCATAAAAAGTTATGTGATACTCACAGGATAAAATGTAAAGTGTGTTCTTATCACCCCAAAATTGGGAAATTCCTAATAGATTATTGGATATAGTATTCTGCTGTGGGGGATAATTAGTTCTAAATTATGCAGTGCTTCCCCACCATATAACAAACTCTGAAAGGGAAAGCCATCCCCAAGTAACCAAACTCTGCAAGTGAGTTAACAGGACAAAGATAACCACATTGGCTCATAAAACAAAGTGAAATGAATTTAATGGATTCAAGTCATAAAAGTAGTCTCTAACTACAATCATAATTAGCATAAAGTAAATATCAGAAAGAAATGTGAAAAATTCATAATGCTTATAAGCCAATGATAACATCTTAAATAATCCATGAGTGAGAAAAGAAATTCAAAGGACAGGGTGTGGTTTAACTGAATATCCATGGAAATGCAGGATGATCAGAAGTTTTTGTGGTGCTACTAATGTGCTACTTAGAGGAAAACTTTTAGCATTCAAGGGTTATATTAGAAATACAGGTAATGACCTCAACTTCCATTTTAAGAAAGGGAAATGCATGCAATTAAATGCAAAGTAAACCACAACAACAACAACAAAAGAAATAGTAAAGATCATAGAGGAAATCCATAAGATAGATAACAGAAAGTATCGAAGGAAAATCATTGCAGTTGAAGTTGGTTCCTTGAAATCAATTCAAAAAATTAGCCAGATGATGAGGAGATAGAGTGCATATATACATTACTGACATCAGGAATAAAAGAGATGGCATCACTATACATTCAACATTTTTATATAAAATGATAAGAAAATAGAATAGAACTTAAACAAATACATTCAATCAGTTGCATGTAAAGGGGATATTCACCAAAAGACTCTGATTACCAAAGCTTACTCCGAATGAACCTCATAGTATGAGAATACAGTTCAGTGGTAGAGTCACTGCTTAACATGCAGGAAGATTTTAGGTCTAATGTGCAATGACATGAAAGTAACTGATGTCCTCACTCCTACACATACATGTAACTTGCATTTGTGGTTCAAAATATCCAATAAGGAAAGCTGCAGAGCTGTGAGCCTTTGTGGTAAATTTCCTAAACATTGAAAAAGGAAACAATAGCATTTATTATAGATTCTTTTTGCAGAACTTGAAGGAATACTTCCCAGCTCATTCTTTATAACCAATAGTGCTGTGAAACTGAAATGATTAAATGAGGTTAAGAATGAATAATATATACTAATCAAGTGGGACTCATCTCAGGAATGAAATGTGATGGACTATAAAACTAACAAATTAACAAAATGGAAAAACATTTTAATCAATTCATTATACATATTAAAGAGCATTGGAATGTCTAGGTTTTTAAAGCCTTCCATCTTGAAATATCCGATTGTTAGAGGCCTTTTTCTTGCATGGGAGAGTCGCATAATCAGTACTTGTAGCCCAAAATCAAAACAAAGGAAAAAAATCTCAGAGCAAAAAAGGAAATAGACAAATAGATGAGAAGCTCACCTAATGAAGGCATCTACAAAACCAATAGAAAGTAGCATTGCAAGTATTGGCTGTGGACACTGATCCTTTCCTGGTAAGATGGGGAATACCAAAAGGACAATCCCTCGTCTCACTTCTATTCACCACCAGGAGAAGCTTCTCAGGCAGCAATATCAGCCAGAGAAAAGAACTTCACAACAAATTCACTGGGAAACGGGAAGGAAAGCTCCATTTGCATGTGGTACAAGAAATATGACTTAAAATATAAGAAAGGTGACAGTCCTAAAAAGTGACTTCAGCAAGGTGAGGGAATATATGGTAAATATTTTGAAAATAAATAACAATTTGAAGTAATGTCAGTAAGCCATATGCTCATGTTAACAGAGTGATTCTGCTTACAATGGAAGGTAAAGACATAGCAATAATTTGGTTCTGTTTGGCAGGAGAAAAAAAGTTATGATGGGTTAAAATACATAGAAATTATAACTTAGGAAAGGACACTTGACTAGCATGCACAAGGCCCTAGCACCTGAACAACACGAGAAGAACAATGATAACTGTGTGGTTTGAATATGCTTGGCCCATAGAGAGTGACATTGTTAGGTGTGTCCTTCCTGGATGAAGTGTGTCACTGTGTGGGTGGGGCTTCAGAGGTCTCCCTTTATGCTCAGGCTCCACTGAATATGGAAGAGAGCTTTCTCCTCACTGCCTGTAGATACCAGTCTCTCCTGGTTGCCTCTGAATCAAGATGCAGAAGTCTGAGGAAGCTCTTTCGACAGCACCATGTCTGTCTGTGTGCTGCCATGCTTCCTGCTCTGATGATAATTAACTAAACTTCTGAAACTGTAAGGCAGTCCCAATTAAATATTTACCTTTATAAGAGTCGCCTTGATGATGGTGTCTCTTCAGAGCAAAGGAAAACCCTAACTAAGACAATAACCTACCAAAAAAAAAAAAAGACAATAACCTACAATATGACTACAAACAGAGCTGACAGCTGCTAAAGGCCACATAAATAATCAGCAGGTATGCTCAGTTTGGGAGACAGAGGACACAGTACTGTTAAATCATAAACTGATCTGGGGCATTATTATACTGTCAGTGGAAACCCAAGCATGTGTTTCTTTTGGTAAAAACTATATATATAGGCTCTGTGAGAATGTAAAGGAATCAAAATAGCCAAAGAGACTTTGAAGAGGAGACTAGTTAGGGAACTTGACACTACTTAGTACCAAGACTGGCACATCTACAGCGATCAAAGCAACATGGTATTGGCATAAGGACAGATGGATATATCAATGGAACAGAAGAAGAGAGTCCAGAAATAGGCTCATATGCATACACAGAGACAGCTGGTTTTTTATAAAACTGTAAAGCCAATTCAGTGGATAAAGAATATATTTTTTTTCATCAAATGGCGCTGAATTATTGGCTATCCATATGCAACAGGAAAGAACAGAACAAGAAAATAACAATTTGAAGTGGATTTTAGATCTAAATATAAAACAAAGCCAGGGGACTGAAGAATGCAAAGCAAAAAACTTTTAGGGTCTTATGTTGTCTGTCACATTTCTTCTACTGAAATTTCAATCCCCAGAAAAACCAAGGTAATAAATTAGAATTCATTTAAAGTAAAATTTTTATTCTCAGAAATAAACTATGAAGAGAATAAAGTGGTAAACCACAAAATAGGAGATGAAGTTTGGAATGTATACATCTGTTGTAGAACACATGCCCAGGGTGCATAAACGAGGACCAACACTCAGTAGGGAAATTACTTGGTTTAAAGACTGGCAAACTGTTAACGATATATCAGCAAGGAAGATGTACAGATGGCAGATCAGTACACAAAAAGATGTTGAAAATTGTAAATCATTTGAGGAATGCAAGTAATATACATGCAGCATGCTACTCTCTAAAATTTAAAAACTGACCATGCTAGCAAGAGTGTAAAGCAGCTAGAACTTCCGTATACTGCAGGTAGAAATATGAAGAGGATACAACAACTCTGCAGACAATTCAATGCTTTCTTATAAACTAAACGTAACAAAAATTATCCATCTACCTATGTCCTATCATTTTCCCGGAAATTGAAAGCATATGTTCACACAAAAATTCAAACTTGGGTGGCCAGAGAGATGGGTCAGCAATTAACAGTGCTTACTGTTTACTGCTATCTCAGAAAACCTGGGTTCAGTTTTCAGCACCTCACAACTACCTGTAACTCCAGATCTAGGGGACTGGACACCTTTGACTGGGCTCTGTGCTCTGTTGGCTCACACAAACAAATAAATGGAATATACATAAACCTTTAAAAATTTTGGACTCACAGGTTCATTGTAGCTTTACTTTTAATAGCCATATCTGGAAATGCTATAGTCAGTCAATAGATGAACTGATAAAATGTGATATGACTATGCAATAAAACAGTTATCGATAAAAGTACTGACATATTCATGCATTTATCTTATATAAATCTCAAAATAGTTATGCTGAATGAGAGAATCCAGACCAAAAATGACAACATAACAAATGTTGCCTCTTATAAATTTAAGATGTTCAAATTAATATTTAGAAATGAAAAACATATCAGGTTTCCTTGGTGGTGTTCAAGGCCCAGATGAGAAGGAACAGGGCTTTAGTGAGAATTTCCCCAGGATATGCAGACTCTGAGTCTATGCACATATTTACTTTATTGGCATTATTGGTCCTCTCGTGGGTACATGCATATGGTAAGCCATATCAAATTGCATATCTAAAGATATGAAATTCATTGTATATCTATTTTACCTTAACAGTGAGTAAAATGCCAGGTATGAGGCTTTTAACTTGCCCTAGTCCAGTTCTTTGAGGCAATACCAAATACCAATACAAGTTTTGATAAGAGTAAGATATTGAGGATGCTTAATCAACATTGCTACTGCAAGCTGAGACTAGAAACCAGTCTGTTCTCCTTGTGTGTTTCTCTTTCTCTGTCATCATAAGGGATCTTGAAACATTTTAGAATGCTGGGAACCCAGTTTGGAAGGGGCTGAACCCACTGCACAGTAACCTCATAAAGTGACAAGTGACCCAATCTCTGATTCCAAGGGAACTCATTCCCCACACCAGGAGGGTCCCTGATGGTTCTTCACATTTAAATCAAATAAAATTATCTTTTCTGTGCTAACATTTGGAATTTTTGTGAGATTTTTCTCAACAAGTTTTATTTTGTTCTTACAAACCATGAGTGCAATGGAACAAGCTGTTTTTTTGAGCAAGGACACAGTAGATAACATCTTCCTACCCATGTCTGTAGTATCTTATATGTAAGTAGTTTCTGCTTTGCCAGCCACTGGAGACAAGTTTTACATCAACATCACTGCTTTGGTGTTGGTTTGTTAGTATTACAACAAGGTACTGTCATACCTGGGTATCTTAAACAGTAGACAAGAATCTTGTTCCAGTTCTAGATGCTTGAAGTGCATGTGAGGGGGTTGAGCAGGCTCTGTTTCTTCTGGAGTCTCTCTACTTGGCTTGCATGTGGCTGTTCTGATCACTCCTGCCTTGTGATGCCTGTGACCTGGCTTCCTTTTTGTAAGGACACAGGTCATATTGAGGCTACTCATAAGACCTCATCCAACCTTAGTTAAACACTCCACATTCTAAATATAGCAACATTAAGAGGTATTAAGGATTAGGTTTCAAATAAGAATTTTATATATCTATCACTTACCCATCCCCTGAAAGGTCTCCTTTATTGGATAAGAAACAAACCTTCAGGGTTCTTTTTCAGGAGTTGAGGAGCACTGCTCATGTGTTTAATACATTTTAGGGAGTGAAAGATAGTTCCTGGAATGGAAAAGAAATGACTGAAAAAGAAGTGAGCAGAGGGAATAGTTGTCTTCAGCAGCAACACTGGTGAATCGTCATTATGAATTTTGCTCTTACCAAGGCTGTGCGTTTGGTAGATAATATAAGAGGCAGCAAAATATGCTGGGAAACCATGAAGACATCATGGTCGTCTCTGGGCTTGTTACAGTGTCTGTTCCCAGTTACTGACGCTTGATTGGGAATGCCAAGACCAACTCTTATTCACCCAGCTCCTCATGGGAGATGCAGAGCACCAGGAGTCTCCAGTGTGCTGGAGATCTTAATTAATGAGAAGCACAGAGCAGGGCATTGTGATGGTGGCAATTCACACAGACTCCTATACCTCTCCATGCTTTATGCTCAGTTTCAGAAGATAAATGAGAATTTGCTGGATTGTGTTTTAATATGTGGCTATGCGGTAGTAGGTGGCTTTGTTTCTTTTCCTGATGAGAAATTAAAGAAGTCTAAAATTGAAACCTACTTGTGAAGCACAAACAGTTTTATTTAATAATAACCACTACTGCTTGGTAATCATCTTGGCTGATTAAGTAAATAAGAAAATAATTTATTGTGTTTGCAAAATTAAATGCACAGTTTTTTTTTTTTTTTAAAGATTGTATTACTTTTTTTCTTGTGGGTTTAACCGTATCTGATCTTTAATCAATTTAAGGTAGCAAGATGCTTAAGGAACATATTGAAGGAACAGAGGAGTATCCCATGCTTATAAAACATCATGACACTCTTTAACATTCTATATGTTACTCATAATTTCTAAGCTCAATGATCTGTGGTGGGATATTAATTAACTCTCAAAATTCTAATAGCTGAGCAGATCACTTGATTTCATTCACCTACACTACTTTATGTTAATTAATGAAAACGATAAATTGTGAGCCCTTGCAAATTGCACTGCTCCATTGCATTTAGGGCTCTTGTAATTCCTACCCTTAATTAAATAATGAGGTTGCACAGCATATTCCTAGCTGTGAGTTATACTAGATGGTAGCTCTGGCTGAGACTCCTACTGACCAGTCAGAATAATCTACATGTGTCTTTTCTAATAAGTAGGCAAATTTATCTTTCAGTTTTGCAGCCTGATGTGATGGGGGACATAGCGTAGGGATGTGCAGCTTCCCCTTGATCGAATTGTCTACATTAGACTTTCCTTTCTTCCTATCCATTCTACTCACATTATAGAGAGAGGTGAGTTTCATTAGTTGGCAGTTGGTGAGAGTCATACAGCAAAGACACTGCAGGACCAGGCTGAATGTCTTCTGTTTCTTTCAAAAAATGACTGCATTGCCTCTGCCTGCCACTGAGAAATCAACATAGACTGAACATCTACAGAGGACCAGCAGCAGCCACAGCAGTGAGCAGGGAGAGTCTTTTCAGAGGAGATGCTCATCTTCAGGCACATCAAATTCTAATCCTCAACTAGTTTCAGAGAGAGAGATATCTGTATGGGATTTAGAGACCTGGCCTTTCTTCATTATTTCCATGTGTCTGTGTCAGTGTCATAGCACACATGTGGAGGTCACAGGGGAACTCTGAGGAGCTGGTTCTCCCCTCCTACTATGTGGGTCCAGGGATCAAACTCACATCCTTACTGAAGAGTCTTTACTCATTGAGAAATCTCACCAGATCAAGAGCTCACATTTTGTATTGTAAAAACAACAGACAAATAATAATTTGGATGGGGATGACTCCAGATTAATAAGCCAGATATGGCTTGTGTTATCAATCTATGTCCTATTTCCTAAGTGCATTTCCTGCTTGGTTTATTACACTGTACTTTCCAGTTGCAGGACATTTTTTTCTGGGGTTGTTCAGGAGAAAGTGAGATGGGACAGCTGTCTTTCAAGTTACATGCTAGTTGACTTTATTAGTAGAATGGGAGTCCCAATGGCAGTTCACTGTTTAGTATTTCTTTCTCCCAAGAGTTCCTAGTCAAGCCTTGGCTTCCACCTTCCCTATTTTTGCATACTTCAGTGTGGAGGGATGTCTTCCTCTCCACAAGTTGTTCACTTTCTCTGAACCTTGATACTCACTAGGTATTTCCAGAGAGAGGGAGAGAGCTTCTCACTGGTCTGAGAATGGAGGAGAAAGAATCTCTTTTATGGATCCTGTGCTTAATGTTATTCAGACTATGTTTTTATTGTTCTTAGCATAGGGCAAATATCTTGTTCTTTCAATGTATAATGGTCAAATTGCCTCATGTCTTTGAGAGTTTAGTCCAAGAGAGATTTTCTGCTACTTTTTTGGTGCCAGAAGATCTCAAATGGTATTCAGATAACTGGCAAACATTAACTGCAGGTTTATTGGGTAATATGACATTTTGATCTGTGTTTATAGCATACAATGTTTGCTGAGGTAATAGATTTGTTCATTATGTTTTCTTTTAGGACGTGATAAATCACTTATCATATACCAGTCTTACTGCAGAAAAGAAGCAAGGTTTCTCCAGTGGCAAAGAAATTAAAGCCAAAGTAACTCAGAATAACAGTATGCACTGAGGAATTGCATTTAGAAACAAACAATTTTTCCTTTTACTGATATAGAGAAGTCTTGATCATTTTTGAGCAGTGTTTATAATATTTAGGGTACCTACATTTTTTCCTTCTAGATTTCTTCCTTTACATATTTTATTTCCAGAAAAAAGAAAGGGAAATAGTCAACTTTACAAGTCTGGCAAGCTTATGAAGATATAGTAGTTAACTGTGATTCCAAAGTATATCCTTAAACACTATTTACAATTGGTAATAATAGAATCATCTTCAGTGCCCAGCAATATGTGAATGGCACAATAGAGTGTACCACCCACATACAACAGAAGAATACTCAGCCACAGAAAGCAATGAAATCATGTCACTTGTGACAACCTGAATGGAACTGAATGTTATTATGTTATTATCTTTAAGTGAAATAGTTCAGAGCTCATTTGTGAAATATAAAAATGCTGCCATATAGAAACAGAGCAGAGTGACGGTTTCCAGTCAGTGGAGCATATCGGAAAGGGGATGCAGTAGTTTAAAGGAGAATGGCTCCCATAGGCTCTACATCCCCAGTTGGTGGAATTATGAGGGAAAATACTGGGAGGTGTTGCCTCATTGAAGAAAAAGTAACAGGACAGGTTTTCAGATTTCAAAGGACTCCACCATTCTGCATCTATTTCTGCTTTGTGTTCGTGCCTCAAGATGTAAGCTCTCAGTTCTGCTCCAGTGCTGTATCTGCCTACCTGTACCATGATCCCCACCACCATGAGCATGAGCTTTATGACACCGTAACCTCCAAATCAACTTTTCTCCTGTATATTGCCTTGGTTGAGGTGTCTTATCACAATCAGAGAAATGTTGAGTAACACCAGCGGTTCAAAAATACATTATAATATTTAATTAACTCCAAGTCAATGGCATTGAAACCATGGTTCAAAAATGGCTCTAACCAGCAATAAAAGTGAGCGTGCTGAATAGTGTTGATAGTAATTTCCAATTTTAAGAAGCTCAGAAGCACATAGAACTGAGAAGAGGAGAGAAAACTAGGGCAAGAAGTAAACTAGCAGACTCACCAACAAGCAAGCATGTCTTTCTCTGTACATAGTCTCAGTACTCCTGAGATAGTTTGACTGCTGAAAGTTGAATGTCAATTTTAAGACAAGTCACTCAGTTTAAAAACTTAAAACACTTTTAAAACCATAAGATTGATGATATAGTTTTCCATTATTCCTATATTTCCCATATAGTTTTTCCTCTGTGCAGGGGTCATGGGCTTATCCTGAGGGTAATTATCTTTGCTATTCTATTTCACCAATTGTGTCATTAGTAGAACTGAAGATGGCTTTTCTTCAGGCTGACTACCATTTACTGAGTTTATGATCTTGGATGAGATCCATCCTTTATGTTGAAGAGGGATAAACTGTACTTTAGGGGTATTTAAGCTTTTTATCTCAATTTGACTAATAGAAGAGGGTACTTAAAACATATTTGCTTTTATATAGAATAAAAACATCAAATATGGATGCACACACCCCATATAGATATATATGATCTCATACATGAAAAATTTGATCTTACAATGAAATACACAGTAGTAGTTCTAGAATTTATACTATGTAACTTTGCCATTTTCAATGTGTACTAAGGAAAAGTCAGACTTAATTATATGAATAAGTCATATTTTTTTAAATAAGGTCAAGAATTATCTTTCTCACTCTGGCTTTTAATTATTATGAGTTGTGGTTCATTGAAAAAGTATAGAAATATACTAAATATGAACCTTCCAACTTTAGGTTTTACATTTTTATTCTGTTTCAGATGCTTCCACAGAAGTAATGCTTTCTGACTATAACTTAAAATATTTGGAAGATTAATCAATCTTGTGTTTTTGCTGATTTTGTTTTAGTAAATTTGAATTATACTTGATTTCACGTACAAATTATTATCTAATGAATGTTTCTTTGCAGTGTGAAATCTTTCCCTTAAGAAAATAAATCTTTAGTAAACTTCACTCAGTGGATCATTCTGGTCATAGCATATGTAGTAATAAAGATATTCTTAGATCGTTTGTATTTCAGTATGTTTACTTTCTATCAAAATTACTTTTCCTAGCAGGGTAACTGAGTAGTTTCAGCCTAGATCTTAGTGTATGCATGATGTCCATTCATGATTTGATAGCTCAAATTGCAGTCTTAGAAAAACCACACTTTTTTCATCTTAGGTTATTAGGAAATATGACTTAACGTGTGAAAATGAGCTGGCCTGCTACATTAATTGTAAGTAGAAAGTAAGTTTTCTTATTTTATACAAAGTCTCATATTACCAATCATGTACAATAGTAGCACATTATCGTATGCATATAATATACACATAATTGAAATGCTTTTACAATGATATCTATAGGATTTAAAAAATAAGTAAATTACTGTTGGTTTTGCTTTTGTTTGTTTGGGTTTTTGCTTGTTTTTGTTGGTTTATTTGTTTGGTTTGGTTTATTTTCTTTCTGTTTTGAGACAGCCTTACTATGTAGCCCTAACTAGGTTAGTACTCACTGGATAGACCAGGCTGGCCTTGAGCTCACACAAAGTAGTCTTCCTCTGCTACTTGGTGCTGGGATTTCAGGTGTGTGCCACTATGTGCCAGCTAAAAACAAATATCTATTTCATCAGCTGGTTTCTCACAATCAAATCAATCTCCTTCCATAGTTAGCATGATAGTATTTTCTTACTGGATTTTAAAATTTTAGTTTTAAAAAATTATCCACATAATATTATATTCTTTATAAACCATATTTTTGGGAGAGGGAGGATCACTGTCTTTAGGTCTGTACCACAGCTGAGTTCACTATGCTTCAGTAGATAGCCTCAGAACCCTGATCCCAGGTGGCCCTGGATGATCACTGCAGTGATAACACAAAGTAAATGAATGCATATGAGAGGGAAGGAACGAGGGCATGGCAGAGGGCAGACAGGATGGAGAATGAGAGTGCTCAGTGGGTATGCACTTATGTGGAGTTGTACATTGTACTACTTTTAGGACGTTTCATCTTCATTTTAGTCTCCGCCTCAGAGTATTGGAAGCTCTGCTTACATCTCCAGCTATGCTTCTCTGCTCTTTTGTTCACTGTTGCTCTATGGGTTGGGGATCAACTGGGTTATAGTCATTTTATTTCTACCATGCAATAAAATTAAGGTAGAAATCCAGTGTTGAGCTGAGTTATGTAATTCAGGGAGTAGAGAGCTAGGACACTTGATGCTGTATTACCCGCTCATCCCATGCCTTTGCTGTTGCTGTTTTTGGCTTTGCTTTGGAACCACAGTATCATTGTTTGTCCCAGACTAACCTTGCACTCTGCAATTCTCCTGCCTCGGCCACTTGAGTGCTGGATTACAGGAGTAAAGCACCACACCACTTTGATTGTTGGTTCTCTTAAAGTTCGATTTTAAACAAATCTAAGCATCTAAGGCATGTATTGTGATCATGTGACTTTTCGTAGAGCGGAATGTAATATTGGTGGGGTCAGTGATCAGTGTGGGGAATGAATTAGAGTACACCTTAAAATTCATAAATGTTAGCATAGAACTTGACAGATAATTATTTGTCTCTATTCCCAACTAAAATAGCAGATTTCATTTCATTCACCCAAACCATCTAAAATTAAACTTGATAATCAAGAGGTGAGCAGATATTTGAGTAAGGGTAACTACTTACATGATTAATGAGAAACAGAGAAAACAGAGTACTCAGAATTGATGTGGATATTAAGCATATACATTTCAAACTGTGTGAGAGAGCTATGGCTTAGAAAATACATTTTGTTTTTTAATGAGCACATACCACACCTTGATCATTTCTTCCACAGATAGCAAAACATATATTAGTTTCTCTCAGATTCATGTTCCATAATAGCACACCTTTAATCTCATCTTCTATTTTAGGGGTTAGTCTTTATTTAAAGCATGGGAGCTATTTGTTTTTTATTAGAACTAGGCTGGCACATGTCACAGGCAGTGGACAAGCAGATCAGGTTATAAAGAGCTCATGTTTAGCCTCAAGCAAAATGCAAACTGGCTCGCTGGGACCTTTCCCAGCCCAGAATGCTGAGGACAGCTGAGAAGACAATGCAGGGAGGAATGATTTACAGAGTTTATAAATGGGAAGTGCTGAGTTGTTATGGGGGTTCCACCCTACTGCCAAGTCGGGGAGCCATGTCAGAACCATGGGCCTAGGCATCTCTGTCTGTACTCTGCTACCCTGGCTGGATCCTTGTCATGATGACCACATCCTTTGCTTTTTTTTTGCCTTCAGAAGCGATGGTTCTGATTTCAGTGTCTGTACCTGAAACTCTGAATACTAAAGCTGGCCTTTATACAGGTGGCCCAAGGTGGATTTCAAGACTGAGAGAAACAGATGAGGGGTCATGAGATTTTTTTTTTCCTCGCTGATTAGGCATTAACAATGTGTTTAAAGATTTTCTTGGAAAAAAGAGGAAAAGAAAGACTTGTGCAGAAGGTTTGTTCTGAGTAGAAAATGTGATAAATACTCACCAGTTAGAGATATTTGTCCACGAATGGTAGCTGCATATGATTGGTCAAAAACACCAGAAAGAGAATATGTCTGGTATCCTCTCTGTCCCTTCCTTCCTGTTTGACTTTGGGCAGATACTTAAGAGATCCAGTGCCAAGGCAATTGTGTGAAGCTCGTCTGAGTTTCTTAATTACAAGAACAATGGACGTGGATATTTAGGAGGAGGGAGACAATAGGAAAGACTAGGAAGGGGGTGGTGCTCCTGTATTGTCAGAGGAATTTTCTGGAATTATTGAAAGCATACTGAGAATAATTCCGGAGTAGTCATTAATTTTTTTTAGTGAGCACATAGTTAGATTTGGTTGTCAATATTTTGTGATGAAGGTAATGTATCATGAATGGTTGACATTCACTGTTGTAATAATAATTTAAGCTCATATAATGAGTCTGTTCAAATCACAGAGCGTATTTACCAACCTGTACACATAATTAACATTTTAATTCCCCTGAATATCTTATCTCATTATCCACACAGCTTAGGAAAATTTATTAAATAGACCCTAGCAACCAGCAAGCTTAGGCTTTCTCAGACCACAGAGAAGGATACTGAGTTTCTATTTGTGGTGGTGGTGGTAGCAGGGGTGACTTGAGCAGGTTTGAAGGGAGGAGCGAGGAGGCTGGAACAGGGTTTCTGTGTGAAGTCGCACTTTGAAGCATCAGTGTTGAGTTTGGATTGAGTGATGAAATTTGAGAATATTTTACCTTCAAAATTAAAATTACTCTTGTGCATAGCACTGAGCTGCACTATTCTGAGAAAACAAACTCAACTTAGCCCAAGCCATGTTCACAATCACTTCTAACACTCTAAGCAAGTGCCCAAACTGCCCAGCACTGAGTGGTCATGCACATCTCAGGAATCTGTGACTTCTTTCTGTGGCACTTCCTGTTTGCTTTCCTCTTTTTTTTTTTTTTTTTCTGTAACTTGTTCCTGAAAAGGGGTAAAATAAATGTTTATCAATATGACCAATTGTCAAAGAAGGCAATACTTAAGAACTGGGGTAAAATGATACTTTATGGGAAATCTTCGAGTTTCCATAAAATTTACATTGTGATAAATACAAGACGAAATTCTCCCTAGTGTTTGGTACTGTGGATGGTATCAGATAACCGAAAACTGATGAAACTTTTCTATTTTATTAACCGAGCAGCAGAAAGTATAAGATAGAAGAACTCCAAACCTAAAACTGTCCTTATCTTCTTATCTTACATGGAGGGGAGAAATTATGCTCTTTTTTATTGATAATTTATGACCTGTATTTTTAAATTACCAGAAAATAAAAAGTATGAAAATTTTTGAGTCAAAGTGCAACTGTGTATGATAGATGTAGAGGTAGTAATTTAGCCATTAAAATAAACTCAGTTACCAGTAAGATCTTTACATTTGACTAAACTTTAAAGAGCCACTTATCTAAGAAAAGAGAATAAGCAATTTGGGTAACATTGAGTTTATACAAACATGACAAAAGTGAAAAAGGTTGTATAAGTCTCAGAATGTGTTTTCCATGCAGCAATTTGTTTTTCTTTTACTTAAGAAAAGTCACCGTCTCATTGATAAGAGCTGACACTGGAATCCTTTAGGCAGACTTAGGGAAGGGATCTGGAAAGCAGCAATTCTAGACACTACAGTTCTCTGACCTAGCACATCTGAAAGGAACTCTGGTTTCTTACCTCCACATGAATGAGCATCCCTCCCTGGGGGTCGCAGGCATGAATGGGACATGTCCAACCCAGATATTAATCCTTCCCAGTGAACAGCTTTAGAATTGAACTACTAGGCGTTCATGGTAACTATGGATTATTATGTCCATTTCCAAAATTTCAGCCCAACTTCTAACTGATTGTAGGGTTCCCGCTTCATGATAGGAAATGTTACAGTAGCACCACAGGACCACTAGGCAAAGCCGTTTCCTCCTGGTCAAGGAAAAGAATCAAGAAAATATAGCCTTAATGGCAACTGGATCTCCAGTAGAGTCAGCCAATCACATGACCAGGGGACTATCTCTCAGGGATTTAGAATCACCATAAGCCATGCTAAAGACCCTCCATTTACCATGGCTTAAGTGAATCTGAATATCATTGAGTATAGCCCTTCTTTCCACTGGTTGTTGACCAGAGCCTAAGTTTACTCTTTCCAGTATTTTAGACTTCCTTACATTCTCTGAAGCTCTTTCCAACTCTTATACTTTTCTACCTTGTAACTGATTTCTATTGTGAAACACTCAGCCTAACTCAAAAGGCATAGCCTTTCCTCTTCCCAGCCTCATCTTCCCTTTTTTGGCAATTGTCAAAGCACCAGCTGGCCTGGACCATTGTTTTGCTTTTAGAACCTAATAAAATTATTCTTGGGCTTCTTTATGAATTTTTTCTTAAATTGTTTTTTTTTAACAAGAAATGTATTATGTACTGTCTCTTTTAGGCAATGAAAGATTAAAATAAGATAAAATAACACAACTAAGAAAAATGACCAAGTTAAAATAAAATGGATAAAATTGGCATTTGTATCTTTCAAAGGCCATGCACACTGGCCACATTACATAAGATACAGTATTTCACAGTCTCCTTTCCTGTTTTCAGATATATTAGCTAATATTTGATAATATTATTGATATGATTATTAAATTTATAATATAATATATAATATATAATATATATATATATATATGATAGAGTAGTTGTAGTAATTCAGCTATTAAAAAGTCAGTATATATATGTGTATATATAATTTTGTTTGTCTATAAAGTCAATCCATTTGCAAATTATTTGACTTCTCTAGTAGTTATTTGAAGAATATTGATGTCATTGAAGAACATTATGTGCCCAGAGTGATCTTAAGAAATTTGGTAATTCAGGGTTTTTGATTTTTAAAATGCACATGGATGGCCTCTTGTTAGAGAAGAATCATGAAAGTCAAGATTTCAAATCACCAACCTCGAAGAAAATTGTGGAATGCACTAATAAAGAACTGAAAGTAGAAACTCCTAATTATAAAAAGATAAAACAACGCTATAATTTATAGTGTAAAAGATCATGCATATATTTATAAGGAATAGATGTCAAATCTAAGGTTGAAAATTAGAGGTTTTGTAGATATTCTAATGAGATGTTAATACTTTAAAATAATCTTATAACTCTTGGTATTGAACTGGATACAATAAGCATAATTAAGTACTATGAAATAAAATGCACATCATAAAACTCTATCACAGAAACCAAAATTAAAGAGACCAGTAATTCTAACAATATAAGATAAATGTTAGGTTGCTCATCCATTAAAAAGTCTGAAATCAAATGATTTTGGTTGAGTTTTCCAAATGTTCACGGAAGAGATGTCTGTAGGAACCATAGTGGAGAATGAGAAATTTGGAATAGAAGGTAATAGCTTTTCAAAAATTATAATTGATTTTGGTTATTGAATGAGATAAATTGGATAAAGAAATTGGCAACACCTGCAAAGAAATTATATATGTAACTGACATAAAATTATTTTTCAGCCCTCACCACTCCCTCCCTTCCTTGTTTATGACTTTCATCTTCTTGTTGTGACCTCCGTTTCCAAACTGAGGTAGTTATTCACGATTAATCTAAACTTAAATCAGAGGTGCTACTCATGTTTCTATTTGCTAGCCATTGTTTTTTTTACAGGCTTCTTTGGACCTTTTGCATGGATGATTCAGTTCTGACCAATGGAATTTAAGGAGTATCAATGGAGACAATGAGGGGAGATGAAATTGAGGTCCTCCTAGCACAGTGAGATAAAAATGAAAGGTTGTTGATGTTTTCTGGAGTGACCAGCAGCCAGTTTGTGAACATGATGTCATGTTAGAAGGATTGAAGTGAAAGCCTTCACTATAGTTAGGGATGATGAGAGAAGATTAGGGACCTTGAACCAACCTATGCTGAACCAGATCTGAAGTCACCTCTTGGACGTTCCTGTTAGCTGAAACAGCAAACATCACATGTACTCATTCACACTTCTAAATACCACATTTTACATGGCACAATTTGTGGCTTTTGTTTTCATTGTTTTGATACCTGTAAATATTCATCTGATACAAATGCAAAAATTCAAAAGTAAGTATTGATCAAGGAGAAAAAAATCAACAGTTCATAAAAACATCTCTCACTATACTCTGGTAACATGTCCTAATGAAAACCATTGTTATTGGCCTAGAGAGATGGATGTATAAGCATGAGGACATGAATTTGGAGTTCTCCATCACTCAAGTAAAGAGTAAGCCAAGGTACCAGCACTTATACCACAGTATAAGGGTATGGATAAAGATAATCCCAGTGGCCCACTGGCTAGCCAGTTTAGAAGAAACTGTAAATATATTACAGGTTGGTAGAGAGAGGGGGGCCACTGAGGGAGCTATCCCAATGTCAGCTTCTGACCTCCATACCAACCATATAGGTGAGTATAGTCATATACATAAGTGCACACACTCATGCACACAAACACACACATTCACACGCACACACAAATTTTAAGAAACAAAGTGATCTGACACACAACTGTACTGATAAGATGGCATATTGTTAATAAATCTGAGGATGCAACATAAATTGTAATGATACTAATAATTAAATATAAATTAATTTGTATCAAAATCATTGTTTTAATAATAAAATTCTGGCTGGTTTTCCTATCATATATAGTGAAGATAGTGAGGGGGCTTATTATTTTTATAACTTAAATAGTTGTTTATAATTCTAGCCAATGAACATGTTTTGAAATAGAAACTAAATTGTGAGTCTTGAAAGAAAATCAATTCTGTTATTTGAAAAACATAATCACATGCTATGAATCCCAATGAAAATGGGAAAGCTCATTAGGGCTCCTGGGTAGAATAGATGCCCCGAATCAATGGGTTTGACAGTATTCACAGACCTCATCAAATATGGGGAGTAGCCCTGTCATATCCAAAGTTGAGAAAATTTTTCATGACGCTGGAACTGTGATAGAGACCAATTTATCTAGAGGAGCCAGACCTCAGCAATGAGACAAGATCATAGCCATGAAGGGGTGCTGTGCTATGCTGTGCAGTGGGGTTACATTATGAGCTTTCTGCAAGGGCTACATGAACTGTTCACATTTATCAGCCTTTGAGTTAGAGTTTTCATCACTGTGACCAAACACTAGACAAAAAGAACTCAAGGGAGGCACATGTATTTAAGCTTACAGTTTCAGAGTTCAGGCAGAGTTCACCCCATGTGAATGGGCTTAATGTGGCAGTGGGCATAGCAGGAGGCTCAGTGCATGACAAGACAGGACTAAAGATACTCCCAAAGACTTCTTCCAGCCAGCTTCATCCTAAAGTTTCCAGAACCTTCCAAAGTAGTACCAGGAGCTATGAATCAATCATTTAAAACAAAGATCTGTGAGAAATATTTCATATTGAAACCACAACAGCTTTTGTTAATTTTTGTACCTAAGAACTTTATAATAAATGATCTTATTCTGGGAAGGTGTATGTGTAAGAGTATGTGTGCAACCCATAATCAGCCTTACTAATACTTTCATTATTAATAAAGGGGCTCTACCTAGCAAGATGATTCAAGTGGTAAAATGTGCTTGAAAACTTGAGTTTGATCCTGGGGGCCAACATGCTGTAAGGACAAAATCAACTCCTGTAAGGTGTCCTCTAACCTCAGTATGTATGTGGTGGTGTGAACATGAAATTCATTCACACACATGCACACAAACAGAATAAAATATGATAATAGTAAAAGAGCTCCCATCAATAAATTGAAATTCTGGTTAGAGACAAAGAACAGGAAAGGTATATGTTATTCAAGACTATCATGATGGCTGATTTATATGAGGTAAAATTGAGCAATAATGTATTTATATAAAATAAGCCATCTGTGAATTCAACAACAAAAAGGTAAATAAATAAGCACTTTTTAGACTATTTATGAGTGTGTGTGTGTGTGTGTGTGTGTGTGTGTGTATCTTGGGAACAGCATTATCAGACTTGATAAAATCTTACCTAGAATAGTAATTATCAATTACTTGAAATTTATTTGAAACTAAGGAATAATATATATATATATATATATATATATATATATAATATACTATAAATATACATATACATTTATATACACATGAGGGATATCTATCTACATATATGTATATATACATACATATAGGAAAGGTTGAAATTTACCCTGTCAACCCATATCAAGTGTTCAGCAAATTTAGCTTGACTATTTGAAGGGTGTACAGATGTAATAATGCAAGTTCTGGTCAAGTATAAGCTGTACCTACCAAAGCCAAAGGAGTGTGGTGTCCACTGCTGGGAAAAACAAAGCAAAACAAAGCAAAACATTTTTATTACAGGGTAAATGAGGAGTCAGGCACCATTTCATAGATCAAGAAGAGTATGGGTTTTACTGTGTGAAAAACTCACAGAGATCAGCAAAAGTAACTCCACAAGAGCTTCTCCACTTACAGACATACAAAACGTGAAATTCCAAGCACAGTTACGGATTCTTAAGAGAGCATCAGTAAAAACAAGAAGTTACTATTTTCTTACCACTTGAGGAAAATGTAAGGAAAAGTAGTTTTCAAAGGAAATAGGATAAAATCCTAAAATCTTTCTTGTTTATTAAAATCCTGGGTACACATGAATTTCAAAGAGTGTTGAATGGTAAAACCACGGATGCTGCTTCCAGTGCTTGCTCCCTGATGAGAGTCCTACATGCTAGATTCATTTAGTCTCCATGTTTTTTTTTTTTTTTTTCTCTCTTTTGACAATCATTATGAGACTCTTAAAGTCTCTTGTAACATTATCAATTTGTGATCACAGTTTTATAATTCCCCCCAAAATGGACACTTTAAAGCACCTGGCTATCTAACCCATCTTTGCAAGCCCTTCTGTGTTAATTTCCCCAAGTTTTTTGGCTTGCTATGCATATCTGCATGATGTATGCATGAGTGTAACGCGTTCCTGCTCACAACAGGTCTCATTGGACTCCCTCCTCATGCTCCAGTTGCTGTAATGCACACCTCACTTTTACAGTATTTTTACAATAATGGAATCACCTCTGTCTAATTACTTGGCACTTAACATAAAATGATTTGAAAGATGAAAGCCAACAGAACATCATTAGTTTAGGTATGGTTTTTGTGTATACATCACGATATAGTTTCAAAGATGGGGGTTTGTTGCACATACTGTATGTCCATAACTCCAGTGCTCCCAAGGATGCTCCTTCAGGCATTGTTATCTGTGACGTCTTGCCCTTCAATTTTCAAAGTTTTAAAGGAATATTTCTCCTATAGCTTCCTGCTTTTTATAGCATGTGTTCTCATTATCCTTGGCATTATCTTTGGTTTCAATGAATAATCTGATTTGATAGTTTCTTGCTTGTTTTTACACAGGGTGTTGGCATGGGAAGCATTAGTGGAGATGTGCTAGCATTTGCAAAGTTGACGGCTCTTCTGCCTCACACTCCTTTCTCAGACTATGCCGATTTAAATGCAATATATTCCTTTAAGTTTTGATAATCATGCTTTTTTGTTTCCTTGTAAACAGGATGCTAATGAGAACCTGATAATAATGAGGAAAGTGGTGCCAGGAACACACAGGCACATCCTTCTGGCATGCCATGTAATTAGCTTGCTTCCTCTGGAAGCCTTCAGAATCTATTCCTTCGCCTTGGAATGCTGGGCTTGCATCAGGAAGTTTACAGGCCATAGCTAGCCTTGTTTAATTTTTAATTTCCGTTCATCTTGCTCAGCCTTATCTCAACTCATCCCATTAAACACGTCTTCCTATTGTGTGACATTTCCTGTAGTCTTTTCTCTGTTGAGTCATTTCTTTTTAGCAGCACAGATATTTTTCTATCTGGATATTTTATATACAGTTCTTAACTTTCTGCTGTTTTATAGCTATTCCTTTGTTGTTTTGCATTTTAGTTTGTGAGATTTACTCCTTTGCAATCATCTAGAAAATCCTATGGCTAACTTTCAGCTATTTTATTCTTTGAAATCTATCTATTAGCGAAGAAATAAGTGTGATGTAAAAAGTGCATGCTAAGAAGATGTGCTATTTATTGCTACTTACTACCTGTACATGTATTTCATTAAATACTATGAACATGCACACACACACACACCACACACACACACACACCACACACACACATAATATACAATATGTATACATATATATTGTACCATATGTTTAATATGTTTATTAGTCAATATATTTTTAAAACTACTGACTTCTTAAACTGTAATTAATTGTTGTTCTAGATTGACATAGAAGGCTCTTTTCCCATTCTTCTCAAAGGGCTTTCTCCTGCCCCCACCCCCTCTGTCTCTTTGGCAGTCTCACTTTGCAGCCCTGGAATTTACTATGTAGAACAGGTTGAACTTATAGAAATTCTTATATTTCTGCTCTCCAGATTTGAGGATTAAAGGTGTTCCCCACCATACAAGGTCTGGAGATTCTTTTTGCTTAGTGGACACAATATCCTCTTGACTCTCTGAAAATTATAATATTTTAATAGTTGTTTTTACCAAGGTTTGCCACCTATTTTATTTTTTGTTTTTTTTTCCATTAATTTATTTTTCATGTACATTATAATCATGGTCCCTCTCCCGATCACCCATCCCACAGTCCTTCCCCCCATCCTCACTCCCCTCCTTCTGAGAGGGTTCCCCTGAGTATTCCCCATTAGGTTCATCCCTCTTACTGATGCCAGACAAAGTAGCTTAGTGGGGGAATGATTCCACAGACAGGCAATAGCTTTAGGAACAGCCCTCACTCCATTTGTAGGACCCACATAAAGACTGAGCTGTACATGCTACGTATGAGCTGGAGGCCTCCATCCAGTTTTTTCTGCTCTTTGGTTGGCCACATTCAGGTTCCATATCCACACTGCTATGTGTCTTACTACTTGAATTGACTCCAGGGAGCCTCTGCCATCCCAGATCTCTGGCACATCCTAGAGATGACCCCACCCCACCTCTACCAGCTGCAGATTTCCATTCATTTTCCTGGCCCTTTCTCTGGTCTTCTCTCCTGTGTCTCCCTACACTTGATACGGACTCCCTTCTCTTTCCTATCCTCTGTGTCATCCAGTATCTTCCATCCCTCTGCCTCCTTCTAAGTGAGATTCAAGCATCCTCACTTGGACTTTCCTTCTTACTTAGCTTCTTTGGATTAGTGGAGTGTAACATACACTTGTGTTTTTGGCTAATATCCACTTACAGGTGAATACATATAATGCATGCCTCTTGAGGCTGAGTTGCCTACCAGGATAATATTCTCAAGTTCCAACTATTTGCTTGCAAAATTCATGTGTCTTGGTTTTAAATAGCTGAATAGTATTCCATTGTGTAGATGTACCCATTTTCTTTATCCATTATTCAGTTGAGGGACATCTGGGCTGTTTCTATTTTCTGGCTATTACAAATAAAGCTGCTATAAACATAGTGAGACACATGTCCTTGTAGTATGGTGGGGCATCTTTTGGGGATATTCCCAGGAGTAGTATAGCAGGTTCTTTAGGTATAACTATTTCCAATTTCCTGAGAAACCACCACTTTGATTTCCAGAATCATACAAGATTGCAGTCCAACCAGCAATGGAGGAGTATTCCTGTTTCTCCACAGCCTCACCAGCATTTGCTGTCACTGATGGTGAAGATGGAATCTCAGGGTCATTTTAGTTTGCATTTCCCTGATGATTAAATATGTTGAACATTTCTTTAAGTGCTTCTTAGCCATATAAGATTCTTCTGTTAAGAATTATGTGTTTAGCTCTGTACCTCATTTTTAACTTGGGTTATCTGAGTTGTTTGTTTCTAGCTTGTTGAGTTCTTTATACATTTTGAGTATCAGCTCTCTGTCGGATGGGGGTTAGTGAAGTTCTTTTCCCAGTCTGTAGGCTGCCGTTTTGTCTTATTGATAGTGTCCTTTGCCTTACAGATGCTTTTCAATTTCATGAGGTCTCATTTATCAATTGTTGATCTTAGAGCCTGAGCCACTGATGTTCTCTTTAGGAAGTTGTCTCCTGTACCAATGAGTTCAAGGCTGTTCTCCACTTTCTCTTCTAATAGATTTAGTGTATCCGATTTCATGTTGGGGTCATCATCCACTTGGCCTTGTGTTTTGTGCTGGGTGATAAATTTGGACCTATTTACATTCCTCTATATGCACACATCCAGTTAGACCAGCACCATTTCTTGAAGATGATTTCTATTTTCCATTGTATGGTTTTTTAGCCATTATTAAAGATCAAGTGTCCATACATGTGTATGTTTGTTTCTGGGTCTATGATTCAATTCTATTGATCAACCTGTCCATTTCTATATGGCTACCATGAAGATTTTATTACTGGTGCCCTGTAGTATAGTTTGTGATCAGGGATGGTGATTCCTCTGGAAGTTCTTTAATTGTTCAAGATTGTTTAATTATTCTAGAGTATTTTTGTTTATTTGGTTTTGCATAGGAAGTTGGAAATTGCTCTTTCAAGTGCTGTAACAAATTATGTTGGAGTTTGACAGGAATTGCATTGAATCGTAGATTTCTTTTAATAAGCTGGCCAATTTTCACTATGTTAATTCTAATGATTCATGAGCATGGGAGATACTTCCATCTACTGATAACTTCTTAAATTTCTTTCCTTGGGGACTTGGAGTTCTTGTCATTTAAGCATTTTTATTTATTTGGTTAGAGTTACAGCAAGATATTTTATAATATTTGTTGCTATTTTGAAGGGGATTTTCCCCCTAGTTTCTATCTCAGTGCATTTATGATTTGTATAAAGAATGGTTACTGATTTCTTTGAATTAATTTTGTATTCAGTCACTTTGCTAAAGGTGTTTATCAGCTGTAAGAATTTTCTGGGAGAATTTTGAGGGTTGACTATGTATACTATCATATCATCTTTGAATAGTGATACTTTTACTTATTCCTTTCCAATCTGTATCCCTTTGATCTCCTTTAGTTGTTTTATTGCTGTAGCTATGATTTCAAGTACTATATTTAATAGATAGGGAGAGAGTAGGCAGCCTTGTTTTGTTCCTGATTTTAGTGGAATTGCTTCATGTTGGCTATTGGCTTGCTGTATATTGCTTTGATTATGTTGAACTATGTGCATTGTATTCTTGATCTCTCTAATACCTTTAACATTAAGGGGTGCTTGATTTTGTCAAAGGCTTTTCAGCATCTAATGAAATGATCATTTTTTTTCTTTCATTCAGTTTGTTTATATGGTGGATTACATTGATGGATTTTTTTTTATATTGAGCCATCCCTGCATCCCTGGGATGAAGCCTACTTTCTTATGCTAGATGATGATTTGGATGTGTTTCTGGATTCAGTTTGTGAGTATTTTATTGAGTACTTTTGCATCAATGTTCATAAAAGAAATCTCTATGAAGCCCTCTCTCTTTGTTGAGTATTTATGTGATTTAGGTATCAGGATAACTGTGGTTTAATAGAATGAGTTTGGTAGTTTTCCTTCTGTTTCTATTTTGTAGAATATCTTGAAGAGTATTGGTATTAACTCTGTTTTGAAAGTCTAGTATATTTCGTTCTAAAACCATCTGGCCCTGGGCTTTTTTGATTGGGAGACTTTTGATGAGTGTTTCCATTTCTTAAAGGGTAATAGGTCTGTCTAAATACTTTACCTGATATTTATTTAACTTTAGTAAGTAGTATTTTTCTGGAAAATTGTCAGTTTCCTTAAGATTTACTAATTTTGTGGAGTACATGCTTTAAAGTAAGACGTAAAGATAGTGTCCTCAGTGTCTGTTGTTATGTCTCCCTTTTCATTTCTGATTTTGTTTATTTGGATACTGTCTGTCTGTCTTTTGGTTAGTTTGGCTGAGGGTTTGTCTATCATGATTTTCTCAAAGAACCAACTCTTGGATGCATTGATTTTTTTGTATTGCTTTCTTCGTTTCTAATGGATTGATTTTAGCTTTGATTTTGATTATTTCCTGCCATCTACTCCTCTTGGTTTACTTGCTTCTTTTTTTTTTTTTTTCTAGAGCTTTCAGGTGTGCTTCTGAGTTGCTGGTATGAGAACTTCCTAGTACCTTTATGGAGGAATTTAGTATCATGAACTTCCCTCTTAGCACTACTTGCATTTTGTCCCATAAATTTGGGTATGTTGTGCCTTCATTTTTATTGAATTCTAGAAAGTCTTTACTTTTCTTTCTTTCTTCCTTCACCCAGAGATTGAGTAGAGAGTTGTTCAATTTCCATGAGTATATAGACTTTCTAGTGTTTCTGTTGTTGAAGTCTAGCTTGATTCACTTATTTGATTATATTCTCCTGTATTTCTTTTAGGGATTTATTTGTTTCTTTTTAAAAGGTATCTACCTGTTTGTATTTTCCTGTATTTCTCCAAAGGATTTATTTATTTCCTCTAAATGCCTATATCATCTTTATAGATGAAGTTTAAGGCCACAGTCTTACTCTTCAGGTGTGTTAGGATAACCAGGGCTTGCCATTGTAAGAGAACTAGGTTTGGATGATGCTGTATTACATTGAGCTTTTGTTGATTTTGTTCTTGCATTTAGTCATCTTGTTTTCTCTAGCCTGGTAGTTTCTGGGAGTAGAAGGCCTCAAGAAATGGTTGTCGCAGGTAATAGATGACATCCTGGGAGCCAGGCAAGGCTGTGGCCCAGGGAGAGGGGTGCCAGTTTATGGCTTCAGGTTGAGATGTAGATGGAAAGATGGACTCAGACAGGTCAGGGCAGACCCCATAGCTACTGCTCCACTTTTTTGTTTGTTTTTATAAACTTGTTCCCTTGTTTTCACTCTCTAATATCTGATATCTCTTTGATTCTGTGTCTATAAATTATAGGCTTGTTTAATTAGCATAGATGGTTATTATATTTACCAGCTATTTGCCCTGAACTCCCTCAAACATGAGTTTTCACTTAAAGACTGTAGCAGAGCCAGTCTTGTTGACAGCTACACTACAGTGGCACTAAGATGCAAATGGGTGTTGTTCATTGTGCTGCTGATGCCCAATAAAGAGGATGTTACTTTGGGAGTAGGACTCTCATCTGACCCTTTTCTTTGAACAAATGGGATGTACCTCCCTGCTGTATATAATTGATATGTGGTTTCTCCTAGGGAGATGGGAACAAATGTCTATTTGCCCCAGAGAAGGCACTGACAAGAAGTTGAAGAAATGATTTCATCCATTCCGGCATGGTGTAGCAGTGGGTTTGCTCAAATGACCTCTACGAGCATAGGGCTGAGCACTTACTGCTTCACTGCCAATCCCATCAAAGGATCTCAGGAGATCTTCATCAGTCAAGATCTCTTCAGAACTCCATGTAGCTCCCCCAGTAACCTCCTGCCCTCTAGAGCTTGTTTCTTGTTCATAAAATCTTGGGGAGATATCTCATGGGACCCTCTGGAAAGATTTGGGGATACTGAATCTTTGTGTGTGTCTGTTGTGTGTGAGTTTCATAAATCTTGCCAATTCCTATCCCTTCCCCCTTCCTGTTTTTTCTTCTTTTTCCAGGAGGGAATAATTCATTTCAAGGAAATAGTTACAGAAGAATCATACCGGGTTGAAATCCGAAAGCCTTGTTCTACTTGATTCAAACTTCAGCAAAGTTCGTACCATTCTCTGGATGGGGTCCCAGTATTTTATTTTAATGAAAAAAAATCACTAGCTTCTGTTTAAGTTGGGCAGGAAATGTTACATGATCGACCTCTTCTAAATAGAGTGCTTTCATGAACCTGATGCATCTTGGCTGGTATCTGTTCTTTTACTCAGTGACATGAACCTGAAATGTTTATGGAGATTGCTTGGGGGGAAATTTGTTGCTCTGTAGTATTTGAGGCTGTTGATTTGTCTGCTGTGTTGTGTTTCTACAGTCAACATGTCTGCTGGTTTCTATTGTTACAGTTTCCTCTAATTATGATCCTGGCACCTTTGCTGTTTTTAAAATAACCAATATATCTCCCCCACACCCAAGTGCATTGCCTTTTCAATTGGAACTCTTTTATTAGAGAGAAATTAATGCGGTCTCTCTCCTCTCTTCTAAATTAGACAAATGAACTTCCTTGAACTAATATTTGTTGTAAGTGGAAAGGAGCTGAATCCTATTAGTACCCTTTACCTGGCAATTCTACTTCAGGTTACAAACCCTGAGAGAACTTATCTAGTGTGCAGAAATAAACTAATGTTTGCATTGAAGTATGAGAATTCCACATAAGGGACTGGGAAGATGTCTCAGTGTGTAAACGTGCTTATTATACAACCATAAGAGCTTGAGTCCATCTCCCAGCATCCATGTAAAAACCATAAACGGTATGTGTCCATAACTCCAGTACATGGGAAGGAGACAAAAGCTGGCCAGTCTAGTCACTGGTGAATTTTAAGTTCAGTGGTTAGTTTTCTCACAAAAGTAATGTGAACAGCCTGGGACTATGGCTCAATGAGGGAGTGCTGGTTTTGAACATTTGAGGTTCAATCCTCAGTACTACCAATAGTAGTAGTAGTAGTAATGGTGGAGAAAGAGAGAGAGAGGAAGGTATCTCATTTCAATCCCTGGCCTCCAGTGTCACACACACACACACACACACCACACACACACACAGACACACAAGTAACACATAAACCTAAAATTCAATATAATAGAATTATTAAGTCAACTGTGGATTTCAGTCCATAACATACCATAAACCATTAAAATTCATTGATATCAGGCTGGGAAATGTGTCAGTGAGGAATGCACTCACTATATAGGCACAAACACCTGAGTGTAAAGGTGTAGGACATTTACATCTGGCATGGTGTACATATCTACAATTTCAGTGTCACTTCTCTGAGATGGAAGGCACAGATAGGAGGAGCCCTAGAAACTCAAGGTTCAGGTGGCCCAGTATTCACAAGTGTGGACATAGACCCTGTATCAATTATGATAGAATATGTCGACCGATTATATGGTTGTCATATGATCCCTACCTGTGTCACTTGTACACTGTACTCACACATATATACACTGTAATAAAAGTCATGTATCTGATGTTCCTTCAAGATACATGGATAATTTTAATGATATAATGCTAACCTAAAATAGACACAGAAAATGCATATATGTGAGATAACCATAAATTAGATCATAAATCTGTCAACAAAAAGCATGGTGCATCTGTATTAAAAAGAACAAGATTCAAATACTAAAACACTACAGCTCTGTTTTCATTTTGCAGTTTATATAGTATTTTTAGTTTTATATAAGAACGTACTACTTTGAATTTATAAATTGAAATCTTAAATTTAATTTTTGATTTTATATGTTTAGTTTTTGTTTTGGTTACTGTTTTATTGCTGTGAAGAAACACCACGACCCAGGCAACTTTTCAGAAAACAATTAATTGGGGGAATGCTTACAGTTTTAGAAGGTTAGTCCATTATCATCATGTCAGGAAGCAGACAAGCATGGCACTGTATCTTTATGTGGAGCATGGTGAGAGCTTCATATCTTGATCCTCAGGCAGAGGGTTGAATTTGGGGAGAGGGAGGACAGGGAGAGAGAGAAAGGGAAGGGGGTGTTGGGGAAGGAGAGGGGTATTTATATCTATATCATCTATCTAATGTCTATAATGTGGGCCTGTCTATCTGAGGCTTTCCAAGGAGATCTCTCGCCAGGCCAGTACAAAGTTTTAGGCAAAAGGGAAAGAGTGCAACAGGGAGGGGGAATTGCCTCCGTTGCCTCTGCTACTGCAGCTGCCCCCACCTCTGTCTCCTGCATATTTACATTAGAATTCATAGCAGGAGAAAAATTACAGTTATGAAGTAGCAATGAAATGATTTTATGGTTGAGGGTTGCCAGGACACAAGGAACTGTATTAAAGGTGTACAGCATTGGGAAGAATTAGAATCACTGCTCTTGAAGGAAAATGACTATGTCTCCCAGAAGTTAACAACTGCTATTCTCACCAGTGCTACTGGTGGCACTGTGTGCCCTACTCATCTCTGTGGAACAATTTGTTCTGTCTTGGGCCTATACAAGATTTGTGCATCTTGTCATAACCACTGTGTACATATATGTAGCTACCCTGCTGTGTCAGATGTGTTCTTGTAGTCATCTACCTGCTCTGGTTCTTAATACTTTTCTGATCCCTCTTCCACAATGATCCCTGAGCCTTTGGAGGGGTGAGTCACATATGTTCCCCTCAGAGTTGAGCACTCGGAGGTCTCTCATTCTCTGTACTTTGGTCAATGATGAGTCTCTGTGTTAATTACCATCAGAAAGTGGCTGCTTACTCCTATGATGTTTGTGCTACTATTGTACCAGTGGTCATGTCTTACCTGGACAGTTGTTGTAGCTTCAGAGTTGAGAGCTAGCTATAATCATTACTTTTCTACTTCAGCACTATGAAGGCTAGCCAATAGGGATGAATCTTTGAGGTCTATAACAGCTTTATTTCTTGATGTTTTATGACTCAAATATATGGCATATTCAGCAATAGAGTCATATCAGCAAGTTTTGTGTCAGGACTGTGTTGCCCTCATTACTGTAGCTCTGTAGCATAACTTGGGATCTGAGATATTGGCAACTCAACAGCCTATTACAAAATGACTTCTATTATTTTTAGAAAGAATAAAATTACATCACTGCTCCATTCCCCTTCCTCCTACCAAACCCTCCCATATACATTTTCTTGCTGTTTTTCAAATATGTTAAATAGGAGTGGAGAGATCACTGTTGGACATCCTTGTCTTGTTCTTGATTTTAAAGGCATACTTTGTGTTTTTCTACATTTAGGATAATGTTAGAGGTGGGTGCCTTTTATGTTGTCTTGATTATGTTGAAATATGTCCTCTGTATCCATATTCTCTTCAGAAGTTTTATCATAATGGATGTTAGATTTTTGCCAAAGAACTTTTCTATATCTAATGACATGATCATGTGTTTTCTATTATTTAGTCTGGTGGATTACATTTATTGATTTATATACTTTAAACCATCCCTAAATCTCTGGAATGAAGCAAAATTGACCTTGATGGATAATCTTTTTATGTGGTTTTGAATTTGATCTGTGGAGAATTTCATCATTTATGCTTATCAGAGATATTGTCATATAATTTTTGTTGGGTCCTTGTCTGGTTTTGGTAGGCATCTGGTTACTACTGACTTCATAAAAGAAATATGGAAATGTTCCTTCCACTTTGTCGGAATAGTTTGAGGAGTATTGGTGTTAGCTTTTATTTTAAGAATGGTAGAATTCTGTAATGAATCCATCTGGCATGAGTAGATTTTAGTTAGGATATTTTAAATTACTGGGTATTTTAACTGTATTTAAATCATCCATTTTATCTTATAGTTAAATATCAATTTAATTATGGTGGGTTATAGAAATCTAAAAATTAATTTGTTTCTTTAGATTTTTTATTTTGGTGGAAAATACCTTTTAAAAATATGTTCTAGGATTCTCTGAATTTTCTTAGTCTCAGTTATAATGGTCCCCTTTTTATCTCTTAATCTTATTAGTTTGTAACATATCTCTCTTTTCTTTTGGTTATTTTGGCAAAAGGTTTGTCAGTCTTGTTAAATCTTTTCAAAGTACAAACTCTGAGTTTCTTTGACTTTTTTTTTTTATTGGAAATTTTATTTACATTTCAGATGTTCTCCCCTTATTCCATTTCCCCCCTCCCTCCCAGGAACTCCCTATCCCATCCCCCTCCTCCCTGCTTCTATGAGGGTGTACCTCCACCAACACCCCTCCCCTCGCACCTCACCTCCCCACCCTCGAATTCCCCACCCCACGACGCCCAGCCTTCATGGGACCAAGTTCTTTGACTTTTCAAATATTGTTTTTTTTTTTTTGTTTCTATATTATTAGTTTCCACCCTGATTTCGGTTACTTTTCATTAAGCTATTGATTTGCGAGTCCTCAAATGTTTTGATGTAGGTATATAAACTTTGCTCTTCTGAGTGTGTTTATTGTGTCTCATATATTTTGACTGTTTTTAAATTTTTATTGAGATCTAGAGATTTTTAAATGTCCTTATTGATTTTTTTTTCTTCGCTTAATTTTGATTTTGTAGTTTGGTAGCTTTCATGAATTTGAGTCCTTTCTGTCTTTTGTTGTTTATACCCATGGTTTAATTCATATTGGTTAGAGTACAAAATGTGATTTCAATTTTTCCCTATTTGTTGAGGCTTTCTTTCATTAATATATAGTTTATTTTGGAGAGAAAGTCCCCATGAGTTGCTGGCAGAAATGCATATTCTTTAATGCTTAAATATAATATTCTGTAGATACATATAAAACGTTTCCCTTTGTTTATAATTAATTTGGATTTGAATTCTATTTTGTCAGATATTAGAATAGTTATTCCTTTTTGTTTCATGGTTCAATTTGCTTAGAATATGTTTTCTATCCTACCCAAAGGTGTTGAATATTGTTGCTTATGAATAGTGTTTTTTGGAGGCTGTCAAAAGACATATTTTCTGATAAAGTCTGTTGGTGCGTCTTTTTATTTTGAAGTTCAAAATATTAATATAGAATTATTAAATGATATGTATTATTTCCTGTTATTTTGTCATTATTATTTTTTCTATTATACTTCCTTGGATTCACTGTTCTATAATTGTTCATTTGGTCTTTCTTTGGCATGTTTAATCTTCTTTACCATCCAGAGTATTCCTTCCATTATCTTCTGTAGAGTTGGTTTAGTGATCAAAATGTTTTAAGTCTGTTTATAATCATTGACGTACACATTACTATAGGGCAAATGCAGAATTTAATATCTGACTATCCCAATCTCCTTAGAATTTTCATACTGAATCTTTGAAATATAATGAGCTTTTAAAGTTTTCTGTTAATTGCCCCTTCTGAGTAATTTCGTGCTTGATGATCACTCTCATCTGTCTAACATCCAGCAGTTCTGAGTACCAATGCAGTGCTTTTATAAGGAGAGCTTTTAAGGAATCTTGACAACATTTTAAGATCTCCTTGACAAACGTTATCAGCCATCCTTTCTTCATTTAGAATTGACTCCCAGTTATCACACCTGGGTCTATTCAAGCACCCAGACATCCTGTGAGCTGTTTTCTCTCCGGTTCTTTGTTTCCTCTGGATTTGAACTGTCCTAGTTCTTAGTGAGTGTATTGTTATCATTTCTGCTGCTCTCAGTTCTTTTATAGGTTCCTAGTCAAGCAGACCATGGTAGAATGTATTCTATAGTTTGTCATCTGTCATTATGAAAATATTTCTGATGCAGCCTTAGCCATCAGTGTTGCAATTCCAATGTTTCTGTTTTCAGCCAATGACAGCTCAGTCTCTAGTACCTTCTACCACTGCCTGCTCCTGCTTACAGTTGGAGTGTCTTCCACATGGAACGGTGTTAAACTATGCTGCCCTCCTATGTATATTGTTTTTCAAGCTTTGAACCTTATAGTTCTAATGGACCTTCTGGCTGAGAATTTTCCCTCTAGAATATTTAGTGGAGTAGCACATTGGCTGCCTTAACCACCTATATTGGCTACTTTTCTCATTGCTGTAACAAATGCACCTGCACAAACATGTATACACAAACACACACATGCACACAGAAACATATATGTACATATATACATTGACTGTATGCACACAAACATTCAACTCTTATTCCATATTGAAAATTTGTGTACTTCCAAACTTGCCCTCTCTGACTTTCACTTCAAATTATGTTTTCCAAATTTTTATACAAAAATAAATATATAGATGGCATTTGTCCAGTTTAATCTTCAGCTCAGAGAGATGCTTAGAAACTAAATAAAATGAATGGCTTAGGACATTGACCACGTCTATGTTCTTTCTTTGGGATTGCTTTCTCCCATGTAATATTGAATGCTTTTTTTTTTATTTATTGGTATCTACATTGCCTGTCTGGACTCTTGTGAGTGGCCTGTGTTTGGCCTTCCTCTTTCTGTACCCAGCACCTGGTCTCCTGATAATGGCTTTTTAAAATTTCTCCAAAGAGAAATTTGTTCATATTACAAACACCTCTGTGATTTCATGATTAGGTGAAGCCAGAACAGCAGGTTTTCATAAAGTGAGACATTACAAATCGTGATTTCAGTCAGTTGTTACTTTATGCCCTTGATCTTACTGAGAGGTGGAGTTGTGTCCTATGAGAGTTCCTGTAGCTTTTCATGAAACTATGAAAAAATGTCCTCCACCTCTTTCATACTTTTTGTGCTTAAATATATTTGTTGTGCCCTTTCTCTCTTCTCTCTCTTTCACCCTTTCTCTTTGTGTGTGTGTTGTGTGTGATTGTGTGTGTGTGCGCATGTGTGTGTACACTGAGAATGACATTCAGAGAACAACTTGTGGGAGATCAGCTTTCCTTTTATAACCTGGGTTTCTTGGATCAATGTAGATCAGTAGTCTTGGTGGTAGCTCCTTTACTTGCTAAGAATCTTTTCTCTTTTCAATTTTTTTTTATTATTTTAACCATCCTTATTTAAAGATCCACATGATAAATTGTGTACTAGTAAGCATTATCTTTCTAACAGAAATTCATCTCTCACAAGTTTAAACATGGTATTCCAATACTAAACCACCAGCAGCTGCTGTTTGAAGAAAGCCCTGCTAATTTGAAGATGATGCTGTTGTTTCAGTGTTCTCCCATGGCAGACAGGGCAACAGCAGCTCTTCTAGTTCTTTTCATAAGGGCATAATAATTCTCTTTAGGAGGAGTTCTTTCTTAGGACCTACATGTGCTCCAAAGTCTGTATCGGTAGAATACCACCAAGATGTGAGTAAACATTCCAACCAATGAATTTAGAAGCTTACACAACTCACCCATGCCACTAGGGAAATAGGACTTCAAATTATTGCATAGACAATGTATTACATGAATGGGAAGTAACCATTCATATGACCTGCTCTGCACGCACCATTAGGAGGCATAAAACTATGCATTGTGCTCATTTTATCATAAGCATGGAGTATAATTGCTTAATGCTTATAGACTCCATAGTTCAAAATATGCACTAAATTAACCTCAACCATATCTTGCATCATTCAAGAGACCACATTAAACAAAGAAATACAAATAATAGCAGGACAAAAGCCACACTATAGAGAGAGGAATAGAGAGATACAGTAGAGAGAAACAGAAGGGAATTCCTGAAACGATTGCTAGCCAGTGATTTTAGGCCAGTGATTGCTAGCATAACTCCAAATATCTTTGTCACCTGAAGGGTGTTGTTTTGTTTTTCCAAAATTTCTAATTTTAAAAAAATATTTATTTTATTTTTAGTATCTTAAAATAATGATAATTATAACAATCTCTCCTTCCCTTTCCTCCTTCCAAGCCCTTTCATATATCCCACCTTGCTCTCTTTCAAATCCATCGCTTCTTTTTTTAACATATACATTACATACACCACACAACCACAACCCACCACAACACATATATATATATATATTATTATAATATATTCAATACATAAAACACGCAGCCTGCTCAGTCGCATCATGCTACTTATATATATGTTTTCCTCAGTGGGATTGTTAGAGACTATAGTTTGGATTTCTGAGAGATTAATTAGGTAACTTTGTCTTGAAGCCCTTCTATTCTGAACCATCACAAATGAAGTTGTGCACTCTCTCATGAGAATGGACAGTCCCAATCCAATATTTAAACAGATGTTCTGTGTAAACTAAATGCATTGCAAATTAAAAACAAAAGTTGTGAATCTGGAAAAGGGCCTGGTGGGGGTCTTGAATTAGTCTTAATCCATTATATACATGAATGAAACTGTCAATAATTTCATAAATATTAAAAATATTTCACAATATTTTTAATAAAATAAACAATAAACCTAAAAATAAACACAAGTACACGAGCAGAAGAGAGGGAGCATGAGGGAAGTAAGAGCTGAAACCAAGCAGAACTTTAGACAATTTAAGAGGCTGCTAGGCTGTGAGAAGGCAGATGTGTTGCTGGCATATGAGTCTGCCAATTCCATGTCATGTATGGGACATATGTATGCAGAAGCTGATTCCTCGGTGCCATCTTGGATTCATCTTTACGAACCTTTCCTAGCTGGTTTGCAGTTGGAAGAGAATTCTGTTTCTTGCCTCCCTTATCCTTTCTGCCCTTCTCTCCCTGAGGTTATATGGCTTCCTTTGAGGCTACTGCTCCTGGATGACCCATCCCTCTTATCCCTATGACACAGTTTAGATTGCATTCATCTGACTTTTGTTTTCAGTCATATGATACCGGGAAACTTATTTCCTGAATATGAAATGGAGTACCCAGGAGTGAAGTGTGTATTGACTCTGCCAAGCAAGGAGAGCCACAGTGGGAAGCGAAAGCCTAGGGATCTCTCAGAGCTGTGATCCAGGTCTCTAGCCTATTTCACTCCTATGTCTTTCCTTAGGCTGACATCTAGATTGAACATTAATTCAGAACCAACTATTAGCCATGTGTGTGGTGCATTTCCTATAGAATGAATTGCAAGTATGTTCTTGTAATACAGAATTTGTGCAATGCCATCACTAAGTCACGCACATGCACCATGCACATACATCTTCCTTTTTCTCCACTTCATTCCCAGGGCCCTCTTAACAAACTCAAATTGGATTTTTTTTTTGAGTTAGCTTTTCTGTGTTTTACAGGGTGACCCTTAGGTCCAGGGCTCAAGTGATCCTCTTGGGGGTACCTCTGGAGAGTACAGTTGTGTGTCACTGTGCCTCTCAACGTTCTCTGCTTGTCTATAGCTGCTGCCATTTTAGAATATTTTCCATTAATTTTTTTCAAAGTATGTTGCTCTGAAAGGGCTGAGGATTGTGTAAGTTGTAGGTATACACAATTATTGTCTGCTGTCAGCAAAACTCACCAGCTGGGAGGGAATAATTATACACTCCCTGGTGCTATAAGCCACTTCTGAACACAGTGCAATATACCCTGAATTCATTTTCACGAGGTTTTAACTAAACAAATCCCAAGCTTTGGGGAAAGAGTAATAGATAGTGTGTTAAGACAATTTAAAGTCTATAAGAAGTCAGTATATTAAAACCTGTCAGGAGAAGTCATCACTGGCTACAGGTTAATATCTGTACTTAGTATCTTTAATAGTGCCAATATATGTCTGAGCTAGTGTTTAACCTGTCTAGAGGAAAGAAGGTCTAAGACTTTAGGTAAAACGTATGAACCAGCTCACCAAAGTTTATGATGGAGGTGAGTTTCTACTTAAAAATATTCTAAGTATTTCAGTGTTGAGGTACAGAAAATATCATGTATGATATTTGCTGTTTTAGACTCTGAGACAAACAGGGAAAAGGCAGCCTCTTTCTTATCCACTCTGCCAATGACCAGTTACCTCTGGAGGTGATCGGCTGTGGTTTGCTTATGCACTTTGCCAGAGGAAGTTCTAGAGTTAGACAGCCCATCAATCTGTTCATCAGTATGCTGCCATTTTCTTTACAAAGTGTCTGAACCAAATTGAGTGAGGCATTCTAGAACAGCTCTGAAGGGTGAAGTGTGTCCTTTAACATTTAGCATGGGTATTCATCGTATTAGAGAAAATGAAGTGAATTTTAGGATGAATTTTTGGAAAAAAAAATTGGAATGAATGTCAAAGATCTATGTTCCTTGTCACGAGGAAAGACAGTGTATGAATGTATGTAAAGGTTCTCTATATTTGTAAAAGTTCTCAAAGATAAGGACAAACACAGTCCTTTGACTTTGCTGCTCTTAAGTGCCCGTTATTTTGATACTGAGTTTCTTACAAATCAGAAAAGTGAATAGTGACCTCTGTCCAGCTTGCCTGGTGAAAGCCAAGTAGACTGATTTCCTCTGGGCAATGTGATCAATTACCAGTAAGGAAAGGAAAATGGATGATACTCATATGGCTTTGCACATTGTATTCTACAGAGATTCCTATCTCCTGCAGTTTGGAGAAACCCAGGATTTCATGCTAGTAACATAAAGCAGAATGCTCGCCCCCTGCCCCCTATCCCTGTCCTTGTACCTCCCTTGATCCCGTCTCTGCATCAAGACTTGCTGTTAGGTTAGTTCACCTGGGGCTTTGATGAGAGCTCTGGTGAAGGTAGGCAGAGGCAGTGCTGTTGAATGTTAAAGATTTCCTCCTCTGTGAGTAGCATCCTGCTAAAGGTGAGGTAATTGTCAGCAGGTCTAGTTTAACCCTCTTCAAGGCGGAACCTCAGGGACAAAATGTTCTAATATCTAGTGAGGAGGTTTTTTTGTCTAAATAGTACCAGGGTTGAACGTCATGATTCTCAGTAGCTGCCCTTTTAGTGTCTCCAATGACAAGAGGCTCACGAAAGTGGTATTCAGAGGATGAGGTTGTTCAAGTCTTTATGCACAAGCTGATGTTTGGCACCTACAGTCCACAGTTACTGCCACTATAGGCCACTGAAAACCCAGAGCTGAGCTCACAGTCTTCACAGGCTTCGTGCAGGCATTAGGGATTGCAACCCTTTACTGAAAACACAGAAGACAAGATAAGGATGAAGCCCACTTTAATCCCTTATATGCCCCCAGTCTCTTACTTAAACCCAGGCTTACTCTGAAAGACAGTAAATGCAATGGAAAAAACACACCTAAAAAGAATTAATTTAGGACAGAATGATGGCTCAGCATTCCAGGAGATACACATTTGGTTTCTAGTTCACAGGCACATTCTTTTTTTTTTTTTTTTTTAATTTTATTTATTTAGTTATTTAAATCACATTGTAATTTACTTATTTACACAGAGGTTATAAACACAAAAAGGCAGGATGTGGGGAAGGGATGGCACGGAGCATAGGTGTTCAGGGGGAGTACAGATACCTTTCAGAACAGGGTATCAGCTGGGTGTAGGTTCAGGGGACAGTCACTATGACTCTGCCTATGATTCACTTTCCTTATCTAAGTTGGTACTGTCCACCGAGGCTGCCTATTTATAAGACCTATGATACTCAGGCTGGTAAATTTCCACAGAAGCTTTCCTGTTTACAATAGCTTATAGCCTTCTGTTTTCAGTGTTTTTCCACAGAGACCCAAGACTTTGTGTTAGCATGTATGTATGTCAGGCCTATTGATGATTTAGGCCTATGGCTGATTTTAGGCCTTTAGTGTATATGCAGGGCTGCTCCTGACATCTCCTCCCTTCTCTAAGTATAGAAGGACCTTGGGATTCTATTCTTGTGAAGGGCGGGATAGAGGCTGACCTCCAATAATTGAAGGGGACCTTGTAATGCTCCGTCCTCCTGTCGTTGTCCAGTGAGGCATGAGAGCCATACCCATCCCGATGTCTTTTTCCTGGAGAGGGGATACTTTTGACATCAACCACTATGCAGTCAGGCTTGTCCCTCAGGGAACCCAGATAGATATTTTTAAGTTTTATTTATATTCCTTTGCAGTGCTTAGCCTCGCAGCCTAAGCAAGAATTTAGATCTTCTACAATAGAAAAGACTGTGTACAGCTCTTGACTGTGTACAGTCCTTAAAAAGGATGTTGTCCTTACATAGACAAGACAGGGATGGTTAAAGAGAACATGAAAAAGGTCAGAGAAGGCCCAGAGAAAAGACAGAGAGAGAAAGAGAAAGATGAAGAGCTGGTACAAGGACTGTTTTTCAACCTCTCCATGGTTGTCAACCCCACTTCCTCCCATCTTGGGACCATTAATTGGGTTATTTTGCTGATTCTTTTGGTCCCGGGCCTTAAATAGGGTGACTAACTTTGTGATACAACAGATAGATAATTTGGTACAAAACCTATTCAGATACATTATCATAAGTTAGCTATGGAGGACCACGAGAGTCAAGATGAGGTTGTTACTTTATCCAGGGTGTTCCTCAAACCCATCTCCACCCAACCTAAAAGAGGGGACTTCTGCCCCTAGACCAAGCAGAGAAAGACTACCCAGAACCCTCTCTGACTGGTGATCATAGGCACATTTTATGCCTCTGTTGTCCATAAAAACCTGCAGTTACATGCATTCGCACACACTTAATAAGAAAAGAAAAATGAAAAACTAAAGAAAAAAGTTAATCTTTTTTTTTTTTTTTTTTGCTATGGTTTATATGAGAAAACTTTTATCTCCTGGTTTGGAAGATTAGAAGATAGGTTGAGAACTGTCTTGTTCCATTATCTCAATTGATTTTATTAAAATGAGCATGACAGGGCACTGAGTTAGTGTTCTGTTGTTAAAAGTGGTAATATTTTCAACTGCAGACTCAGTCTGTGATTCCGCAATCTAAGAAAGACTTTTATTAATTTTTATTAATTCTCTAAAAGTTTTATACATGCATATAATGTATTTTGTACTTACTTTGAACACATTCATCCCCACTATTCACTCTTCTCCCTAACTTTTCCAGAATCTACCCTTCACCTCTGATCCACCTCCCAAAGTCTTTTTATTTTATGTTCACAAACATTTTCCCTACATGTATGTAGGTGAACTACTTCTCTGTGTGGTGTCTGCTAAGGGCAGTATTCCCTGAAACTGGAGTTACCAATGCTTGGGATCCAGAGTATGGGGGCTGAGGACCAAATCTAGGTTCACTGTAACAGCCACATGTGTTCTTAACTGCTGAGCTGTCTTGTTAGCTCCCTTTTTAAAAAATAACCCACTGAGCTTAATGTGAGCTGCCATAAAACATGGATGTGGGGCCATGCATTGGAGCATGGTCAACCTACCAGGGGCCACACCCCTAAAAATACTTACTCTTTTTTCCTAGCAGGCATCAACTGTCAATCTTTCCTCAAGTAGACATGGAGTCTGTAAGCCCCTCCCCTTACATACTGGATATGACTGACTTGATCTTGTGCAGACAAACATAAGTTTTTTGTGAGGTTATGAGTATATTGATTCTGTCACGTCTAGACGACACTGTTCACAGGGTCCCTACGTGATCTACAGTATTTACAATAATTCTGCCACTTCCTCATCAGTTTTCTGTGAGTCTGGGGAAGGTGTGTTAATATAGATGTCCCATTTATGGCTGGGCACTTCACAAAGACTTGTTCTCTGCATTTTAATCAAGTCAGTTGTGTTATCTGTGATCTCAGCTATCCCTTGAAGAAACAGTAAAAAACAGGCTATTATGGTTGCTTATAATGCCAACTTGTCACAAATTAGAATCACCTGAGCAGGCAACCTCTAGCCCCCAAGAACAGTCCTGATTGCCTTGATCAATGTGGGAAGACTTGCCCTGATTTTGGGGAGTACTTTCTGTTAGCAGCCCAGATAAACAGCAGATGGCAGAAGGATGGTGAGCCTGCCTTTTGATTGCTTGGCTTTCCCTCTTGTCCTGAATCAGTTCACTCTGGTGGCTGCTGATGACTTCACTGATAGCAGAACTACACTTTCAAACTTTCATCATTGGCTCTCCAAGAACCATCTGGGCATCTAGTGCCAGATTGAGATTTCTGGTAGGCTTGGTATTATCAGGAGCTGATTCTCTAACTAGATGGAATCTACAGTCACTAAAGACTCCTCTGTAGCATGGAAAGCTGGAAAATCCATGCTGTGAATGTTCAAGGAACTTTTCAAGATAAATGCCTTTGTGTCTCATAATTACTTCTTGTGAAGAGTAAGGAGTTTAGTCACTCTGTGTATAAAACCTTTAAACATGTGTGGAAAAATAAGGACATAATGGTGCTGACTGGTTCCTTCTAGCATCTTTGGAGAAAGTTACAAAAGAAAAGCATGAGCGT
Organism: Mastomys natalensis; assembly: GCA_021653895.1. Classification (NCBI taxonomy): domain Eukaryota; kingdom Metazoa; phylum Chordata; class Mammalia; order Rodentia; family Muridae; genus Mastomys; species Mastomys natalensis. The sequence continues at coordinate 286,955 of JAJTUV010000893.1, forward strand.
AGTGACAAAATTGACCAGCTCCAGATGCAGACAGAACATCTAATGGTTTCTAAGTATGCACTGGAAGAGAAATGCACTGGAAGAGAAATGTTCCCCAGCAGCCATAGTGTTCAAGTAGCAGAAACCAAACTCAAGCTCTCATTATCCAGTTTGCTTATGCAGACAACAGATGGATCTTACAAAATGACAGTTGACTATTGCAAACTAATATGAGTGCAGCATCTGTGCCAGATGTGCTGTCCTTACTTGATTAACATATCTCCTAGAATATGATATGCAGACCTAGCAAATACCTTTTTTCTACACCTGGTCACAAGGACTATTAGAAACAATTCACTATCAACTGACATGGAAAGCTGTATACCATTACAATTTTACTACAAGGGCATATTTATTCTCCAGCTCTATGGCATAACTTAGAGGGAAATCTTCATCTTTTGACTCTTCCAGAGGGCATTACACTGGTTCACTATATTGATGACATCATAGAAATTGAACCAAATGAACAAACCAATAAATAACGTTTCTCCATGGTTGTTTAGATCTTTCCTTGACTTCTCTCAGTGATGGAGTATAACATGAGGTGTAAGAAGTAATAAACTCTTTCATAACCACGTTTCTTTTGGTCATAAGATTTTTTCACAGTGAAACAAAACAAAAGAGGACACTGGCTATTGCCAAAAAAATCTAATCACCTAACCAACAAACCAACCAACCAAACAAACAACAACAAAAACACAACAACAAGAAAAGCCAAACAGGACATGGGCTATTGTCATTGTTCTCAGTGCCCATTAGAACTTTATGGTAAAGCTCTATTACTGATGACACCACAAACTGTTATCACAGGACATGGAGAAAGGTTAACTAGAAAGCTTTTCAGTAGGACAGCTTCCATAGTATCAGAATGTATTACATAGGCTTCTAGGAGAGAAGAGCCATCAACAGGCTTTTTCAGCTATAAACCCTGCAACAACAGGGGTATGGATGTTATGTGAATAACCAACTACTTTGTATTCAAAGCATGTCCCACAGGAGGAAATGCATGTTTGACATTGTAAATTCAACCAAGAACCAATTATTGGAGAGTTCAAAGTCCCCAGGGATCAATATCCAATTGTTATTTTGCTAACTGGACATAGTATCAAATATTCCTCTAAGTTTCTCTATACCCATAGATTGATGTTGCTTTTAGACACCTTAGAGATAGATGTCTTTGTACAGTGGATAGTAATTAATCCCCAAAACTCATTAATATCACTTCTAATTCTAATAGTGTGTACTTAAGTTATTATTAAAATAGTCAACCATTAATGTATTTAGAAAGATACACTTATAGAAACACAAACATGAAGACCTGATTACGTGCTAGAAAGAGTGCTCAGGAATGAACACACAGCTGGTTTCTGGAGTTTATAACGTAGAAGGGAAGACACAGAGGTGGACATGTAAATGAAGTCATAGTTAATAGTAGATAAATCTTATGCTTTTGTCTACTTCTGAGACATTTAAGAGCTGCTGTCTTATGAATGCTTTTATACCTGTTAATAAGATTAGTGTCTAAAGAGCTGCCTTGCCATTTCCTACACGTGAGGATAGAGCCACAGCAAGAAGCTGTCGTCTATGACAAAGCAGGCTCACATCAGACCCTGAGTCTTTCAGGCTCCAGAATGATGCTGAATATATTTTCTTTTGGTAAACCACCCACATTTGTGACTTTTTAAATAACCAAAAGGCCAAGAACAAGTTGGTAGTTCAGCCTTCAGATCTCCGAGTTCTTCTGAATAGAGAAATGGATACGGCCATCTGACTGTAAGACATCTTTCTGGGGGGGGGGATTCAGAATAGGAAGGAGTTTCTGTGGGTAAATAAAATAGATACCCGTCTTTTTCTCATGTTTTAAACAATAATAGTGTAATATTATCAAACATTCAGTAGTGGCAAAAATTTCCAAACTTGTCATTGTGAGTGTGATTGTATTTTATAATATATTCATTTGATCAAGGTACATTGATATTAAAGTGAGATATCTTACAAAATTATATTCCAATACTGTATCTAGATCATCACTGTATACTGTTATATATATATATATATATATATATATATATATATATATATATTATAAATTTCTTACATATATGTCTGTATACACATATATATGATACAGTAAATATGTATAAACATATCTATTATTATATCTTACCTATATATTTTGTATGTATAGTTATATATTTTTACAAATGTGAGATTTTATTTTCTAAAATCTAATGGTAACAAATCAAGAAAATGAGGGGTCCATGCCAGTGTTCATCTTGAGGTCTGATAACTTGGAGCAGACTTGAGTGATGTGGCCAAACCAGTTTAATGACTAAAATTTGAATTTGTCCTTACTTGGCCTGTGATTGTTCAGAGTAGCATTATTTAGTAAGCTTTAATGTTTCTTATTTTTACTGTCTTGAAATAATATAGACCTGTTAGGTCATGACATCTACCACTCAGTTCTTCTGAATATAATTTAACATTATCTTAAAAATTACACTCAGTTTCTGAGTTGGTTCATGAAGTGATAGGCTGTGTATGGTGTGCCCTTTCATACTTTCTGACTCATCTCTGAATAAATGTCCAATTTTCTCAAGAGAAATACAGCAAGAGAAAAGTCAGCCTTTGTATAATGTGTTAAGTATAAGATCTGTGTTCTGTAGGTGGGATCAGAAAGGCCACTGGAGCATCAGGCCATGCACACAGTTCCATAGACATACAACAAGAGAAGGCTTTGGGTGGAAAACACCAGTGTGCTCCCTAGGAACACACAGGTACTATGGCACTAGAAGTACAAGGCTAAACTACCTATAGCCATCTTGTGCTTTTGGAGTGAGTTACTAAAGAGGATCAAAGAACCTTTGCTACTCCCATCTAATGATGAAACGTTCCATTTATTAAATTTTGTCACCATCTCCCAAATTTCATAATATCTAGCATGTCATTAAATGTCAGACATAGCACTATTTTAGAGATGATTAAGAAATAAAATTATATAAAGAACATGAAGGCTTTGCTCTCTACATTTTATGTGTTCTGAAAGAGTTTTCTAATGGTCCTCTAAGTGCCAAGTGAGTTCCCTCCTTCCATCTTAGCTAACCTAAAGCAAAGAATATAGTCTTTTAATTGTACTGCTTCAATTAGTAGGTACCAGAATCAAACAAATGTGTCAAAAATCAATTGTCTTGGCATAAAACTCCAAGTTTATAGTGTAGGGATTCTCTGGTTTGGAAATGGAAGTATGTAAAATAAAACAAAACATGCTAGAACAGCTCTGCTCTCAGCGGGGGAGTGACAGGAAGTGATGACAGCCATTGGAAGCTGCTAGAATAAGCCAAACATTTAAATTGTCCTTGTTTGCAAGACAATATCCCAATTCCTAAGATGTTACCATGTGAAAATGCTAGTGTTGTAGCAAGTAGAAATAAGGTCTATCTGTTGGAGCTCCCGATTGTTTCCTGGTGTGCTGAAAAGGGCAAGGCAAGTTACATAAACACTGAAGGTGTTGGCAAGTGATTCTGTTGAGAAATTACTTTCAGTTATTTCAAGAATTCACTGAGTTATACTATTATCTACTCTTTGATCTTAAGTAAAAATGAAAATGGATGTAATTCTGTTTGTTTTCCTCTAAGATAGGAAGCAGAGGAGGAGTAGAAAGAAGGAGAGGAAGAAAAAAGGCCTGGGAGATCAACTGTCCTCCTTTAAGGACCAGTTGTGGGTAAATTTTCTACCTATTTCTAGGGCCTAAAGTGGGCTGACATCCAACTCTCAGAATATTTTGTTGGTGTAATATACCATCATGGCACAGAAAAACATCAGAGACCCTACGGAAAAGAAACTTAGAATGATGGAGAGATGTCTAACTTGTAAAGAACATTGACTACTCTTCCAATGGACCCACAGATTGAATACCAGCACACATGGCAGCTCACAGCCATCTGTAACTCCAATTGCAGGGTTTCTAATAGTCCTCCTTCCAGTCTTCTTTGGACATCTGCATGCTTGTGGTGCACACGCACACATTCAGGTACACACATCTGAATAAATTAAAGTAAATTTAAATGATAATAGGATCATAGTTCAAGAAGCAATTACAACAGTTTATCTTGATTGTTAACTTGATAGAATTCAAACTATATGGAAACATCCCTCTGGCTCTGTCTTAAAGGATTGTATGGTGATTTGAATAGGAATGTACCTTGTAGGCTCATATATATATATATAAATATTTGGTAATTAAGGAATGGTAATACTTGATAGGGATTATGAGATATTGGAGGAAGTATCTCACTGGTGCTCTGGAATAATCAAAGCCAGGCCCAATAGTTCTCTCTCTCTTCATGCTGCTTCAGTTCTGGATATAGAACTCTCAGCTACCTCTCAAGCACCATGTCTCCCTGTGTACCGCCATGCTTCCTACCAGGGTAACAGACTAAACCTCTGAAATCTAGCCAGATTTAAGTGCTTTTCTTTGTAGAGTATCCATGGTCACAGTGTCCCTTCATAGAAATAGTAAATAGTACACTGATCTAAGACAGATGGTACAGAAAGGTTTAACTGAGGAAGAATGCCCCTTGTATAGATAGATAGCAATATCCAATGGACTGTGGTTCTAGGTTGAATAAAATAGATAAAGCTAATTGAGTACCAGAATTTATGCTCTCTGTATCTGATGATGATGCAAAGTAGACCAGCCACACTATGCTACAGTAGCCATGCCTTACAAGCCATGATGTACTGTGTGACTTTGTGAACTATGAGCTTCAATAAGCATTCCTCTTTAGGTTACTTGTTGCCAATATTTTCTCAGAGCAAAGAGGGAAGTAATGAATACACATGTTGTCATATAAATTGTCTCTTCCCTCCAAGGTTCTCTATACATTTCCATACTTCCTAGTTAACATTTTCCTTCTTTGTAGGATTGCAAGAACTTTACTCCACAGGAAGTCACATATCAAGAACACTGTGATCCAGATTTGAGTATATATATATATATATATCTTTTCTTTAAAGAGAAGTATCCCCCTTTCTAAAGTCTTCTTTATTTCATGTTTTATTAGTAGTTTAAGTATGTCCAATTCCCTTTATCACTGACTAGATCATTGTTATGGCAGTGGTGAATAACACATCAATCCACAGTTCAATTCAAAGCACACCTTGTTTTTGAAAAATTCACTGATACTATTCAAGAATTAGGGGGTAAAAGATTCTGTGTTAACTTCTATGCAAGGGGATATATTCCCAGAGATGAGAAGCAGTTGAGGACATCCTTAATTTGGCAACATACTCATTTATGATGATGTTCAAACACCTGCTGAAGGGAAACTAATGTGGTTGGTTGTTGTATATGTGGAAATATGTCAGCTGGATCTCAGCCCATTGGCAAAAGGTTTGGACCATTTGTGTTGGATAACTTGATGGTGTATTTGTGAGCATTTGTTTCCTTTCATAAAGGAAATGATGCCTGCAGTATTCCATATGTAATGTTTGAATGAGAGATAATTGCCCTACACACCAAAGACCATTTGCATTTAATTAGCATCACTTTCTACTGAGTTTCATTTACTGTGCTATTTCTAAATTGTTTGATGATATGTTTGTTATATTTAGTAACTTTGGGAAGATACTGCTCAATATGGATGCTTCTCAAGGTTATATCTAAAGGTCCAAGGAAAGCATTTTTCAGCTACTAGTAATTATGGGTTTATGTTTTCTCATGTGTCTGAGAACTTGTGCTAAATGTCATGTGGTGTTCTGACAATCAGCTTCATGAATCTGGGGTTATTTATGAAGCATTTGTTATTGTTTGGATATGACATTTCCTCTAAAATTCTTAAGTTGAAGACATGGTCCCATTGCAGTGTTCAGGGGTGAGGATTTGAAAAGTGATTGACTCATGAGGATTCATCAATGAGTTAATTCTTTGATGGACTAAATGATTTGGTGGTGTGATAGGGAAATAGTAGAGACTAGCACCTTGGTGTGGTTGCAGGAAAGATGTCACGGGGTATACCCATTACAGGATCACTTTATCCCCAGCATCCTTGCCTCTGCTTTCTGGCTATAATGGACTTTGACTTGGGAGAGAGATTGTAGGATTATATAAACAGAAATATGACTCATTTCCTCAAAGAAGCCACAGATTGGATGGGATAAGGAATACTTTCCTGCCATATACCCTCTCACATGAAACTTCTGCCTTGTCTTGGATCTGAAAGTATGCATCCAGTTACCCCTGGACTGTAACCTCTGTAGCTGTGAGTCAAATAAGTCTTTAATTCTTGAAGTTCTGGTACTCTTATTTTGTCATCATGTAAAAACCCCTAAGCAATAGTATTATAGTATTTTTTTTCAAGTTTATTCAGTCACAATTTAGTTTCTGTGTCTTTCCAAAGGATGTATGAAAATATACTCCAGAACAGGCCTTCTTATGGTCTCAGGCCTGTCTCAGACTCACCTCAAGTGCTAACAGAAGTCCAGCTTCCACAGAGCCATGGCCTGACCTGTTTCTGGACAAGTGCAAACCTTGATGCAGGAATCTTCATGAGACGACATTGCATTTGAGGGCATCACTGAGGTTAAATGAGCTCATAGAACAGAATGGTTATAAGAAAGATGGCTCTATATAAAGGGCAGCTTCTTTGTTTCTGTGTGCCTCTGTCTCTTTATGAAAACCCATCTAGGAAATGTCATGTAAGTCACAATGAGGACCTTCTTGTCCAGAATCCAGGGAGAGAATACTTCCTGAAGCCAGCATGCTGACACTCCAATGTGAACTCCTGTGCTCTAAGACCAGGAGAAAGTACATTTCTATTAGTTAACTCCAGGTGCATAGTGACAGTTAACAGAAAAGTTTAAATGGGGTGTTGCTTTGGGAGCAAGGAAATCCTGGAAGGGTTCTGGTGTACAAGCTTGAAATATGAACATGAGAGTTGATTATAGTGGTGGTTCAGGTAGATGACTGCTGGCCAGAGACAGTCTCATCAGAGAAGAAGAATGCCATCATGATCAATGAGGATTGTAACTAAGAATGTCAATGTTCAAAGTCACCATGGCACAGAGACAGGGCAATATTGTTATGTACCAGAAAAAAATGATTGTTGTTGTAAAGACCAAGGACATACCTAAAACTATGAACTGATAGAAGTTAAAAGGTGCAAGATAAAGATAGTTCTCTAGCAGATTATTTCTAAGTAAAGCTTTGAATGTCTATTTTGGACTTTCATCACTACTTCTAGTGAAATGCAAAAATTAATAGATATGATAGATGATAGATAGATAGATAGATAGATAGATAGATAGATAGATAGATAGATAGATGTGTGAACTAAGGAAGCAATGGTTAAACTATAGGAAAGCAGAAATGAAGATTTGGAAAATCAGTCTACATAGTAGAAAATGATGAAATATATTCAGCAGAGAACATATGTGGACTGGACATTAATGAATTATATAAGCAAAACAATATTGCTCCTTTTAAGCAAAGGGGACAGAGATCATGTGCTAAATTATCCTAACTAACAATGTGACATAACCATGAGTCATGTGAGAAGACAGTTCCTCTCAATTTTGATTGCTTAGAAAATATTAGCATGTGGACAAGTCCCTTGACGGTTGTCGTGATTGTTAGTTGGTGCGATAGATACAGTCCTTCTTTTGGCAGCACTGTTCCCTGGTCCAGTGGTCCTTGACAAATAGGAAAGATTGGTAGGACAGACCAGCTAGCAAACCAGCAAAGTGATCCTCAATGGGTTCTACTTATACTTCCTGCTTAAGTTTTCTGCCCTGACTTTACAAATGATGTACTATGACATGGACACATCAGCCAGGTAACTCCTTCCTTCCTCTAAGTTGCATTTGGTCAGAGTATATCGTGGCAACAAGAATTAAGCTTGGATAGATGATATAAGACAAAAGAAGGCTGTCAGACATCTTAGCTTCTGCTGGACAGGATGGTGGTGTGTCTTGCAGTTGTCCCACGAAAGCAAGAGTAACACATTATCAGCACGGAAGCCTAGCTCTCACCTTAAAGGATATATGGGAGTGACATAGCCCGAGCAAAGGTTCAGTTTTCCCAAAATACCTTGTTGCAGTAGAGTAGCAGTTTCAAGAAGTTCTTAAAGTAACAGAAGTAAGAAAGTTGTAAAGATATTCACAGAGAAATTGATAGGAATATGAGGTGGGAAAATCTTTGCTATGCATTTCAAATGTTATCTGGTGAGCATCTTAGCCATTGGGTTGGTATAAACGAATGGTATATTATTGCATGCGTATTTACCCAGTAGATATAAAGGTGTTAGGCCAAACACAGAGGTGGGCAATGAATGACTATCAAGGAAGCTAAGATAGCCCATGACATTTTGGCTATGTAATATTCCATTTGTCCGTGATCATAGAATGTATACTCAACAATCAACCTTACAAAACCTTTAACACTTTGGAGCAGGGGTTTCTAGTAACTCCATTCCAGAACAGTTCTAAAGTAACTGAGTCCATTGGCTTGTTTTCAGTTTTCCCCAAGTAGCTTTGTATTGAATCCATGGAGTAAGATTTTATAGAGCTTTGGAAGTGTGATCCCAATCTGGGACACCAGGGCAAGACTGTTGTCCTGGTGAGTACCCAAATCAAAGCCATCTTCCAAACTAAGCATCCGCAGGGGATTAAGTTGCGGCCTGAAAAGCTACTGGGATTTGACTTACTAAACTGTGGATGTGTTGGAGGCCCACACCCTTTTCTTCTCCTGATGACTTCATTTCGAAACAGGCCTGTCTGTCCTATGCCTGCCCCTCCAATGCTGCTTGGAAGCACAACTAAATTCCACAGGTTCAAAAGTGGAGGGAATTTATCTCTCGGTGAATCACACTCCAAGTCTTAGCCATGTTGGATTTTCAGATGAGACCAGAACTGTAGATTTAGAAAGGATCCTGGAATGAGTTATGACATTTGAGGAGGGAAGGATGGAATGAAAAATTTATATGGACAAGTTTTTTAAATGCATATGCCAGGGGAAGAAAGGTGCAGAATGAATTGTGCTAGATCATGTTAAATCTGAACCCACAATTGTATAGTATTTGTAGTTGTTTCTAGGGAGTAATTAAAGATAAGTCGATGGGCTCTAATGTGATGGTATTAGTGTTCTATAAGAAAAGAAAGAGATCAAAATTTATCTCTTTCTACAAATGTGCCTTAAGGAATAATCAAGAAAGCGACTGTCTTTAAGCTAGGAACTGAGCCCTGAGCAAGAGGTAATCACCCGACATCTTGATCTTGGATACTCTAGCCTCTGGAATTATGGGAAGAAACAAATACAATGTTTCAACCACACAGTCTTCTACTGCAGTTATAGCTGAAGACAGAACTTTGCTTTGCCTAAATATATACTTAATTTGACAGCCAATGAACCATTTTTCTGATATGTAGATAACCCAGTGACCTCTGGAAGAAACCAGTCGTATTCTGTATAGGAACATGAGCCCAAAACACAGAGGTTTTTACTTTTACCTCTCATGAAAAGCTGTTTAGAATATGAGAGCATTGTGAGGCCAGTCCTATGGAGTCAGGGTTCAGAGCTGATACGTGTCTTCTGAAGGGACAGTTATGACCCTGTTGTGGGTATTCAGTGTCTTTATTACTGTCCCTGACACACTGTGGGGAGTCAGGCTTTGCTTGCTTTTCTTTTCTCTAACATCTTCCTGCTCTATATTCTTTGAGCACATGCCTACGTGTGAGCACACACCTGTGTGCACAGACCACACTCTCAATACATGCCACAGTGGACTTGTCTCGGTTCCAGCATGAACCAAGGAAAAGATAAAATGACTGTTGAAAATAAATTAACGATATTTAGAAGATGGCTTGTCAGTTAACTTGTTTATATTTAATCCAACGTCTTTCAGGAGGCAGACTCAATACAACGCGTGGTAATTCTAAAGACACATGGAGGCTATTTTCTCCTCAGAGCAGATAGTTGTCTCACTGACTTGCCTTGAGGCCTATGAAAATATCAATATACTAGAGCCAATATGGATCTCTACATCATAAAATCTCTGAATATGACTGGGAACATGGCTTAGTGAGTAAGCATGAAACCTGAGATCCAGTCCCTAGTAGTCATGTTAAAAACTGGGAGTGATCACGTAAGCAGTCCTGAGAAGGTGGGGGAGACAGCAGGATCTCTCTGGAGTGGCTGGTCACTAGCCTAGTTCCAAGTGCAGAAACAGACCTTGTTTGGATAGAAATAAGGCAGAAAGTCATAGAGTATGATGCCCTTCACTCTTCTTTGGCCTCCCATGCTTACACAGATTCCTGCACCCACACAGAAACATGAGCATACACCATAAACTTATTCGGCACACTCATATGCTACACACAGATTCATATGTGCACACACATTTTCAGGCACATATACACACACATACATGCACACACAGGCACATGTACACAAATGTACATGCACATTTACATGCATCTTAATACATACATACATGTACACATGTACATGCACATGCAGCTGCATATCTATACACAAAAACATGTACACACACACATACACAATCTATGTAGAAACCTACTTTACCCCAGCTCAACAAACTCTCACCCATGTTGATCCTTCTGTTTCTAAGCTTTCTTTGCATCTCATTTTTATTCTCTCTGTCTCAATCTATGCACATTTGTACACTTCCGTGTGTACATGTCAGCAACTATTCGACCTTTTTCCTTTAAACTTGTGTATAAACCTTCTTCTTAAGACCACACTAGTTCTACACTATTTTTTTCAAGTTCTTACACCACAGGTCTAGGGGAAAGAGCCTAACAGTCACACCATCTATGTTTTTCCTACAATAACAATCACATCCCCTACGGTTTACTGTAGGCAGCCGTGTTTAAGATAGCACCTGGGACAGTTGCAAAGTCATATGACTAGCACCTGACGATGTAAGCAGCTGGCTTCCAGTGTGGCCAGCTCAGCTAAAATGGTAAACAAGTCCTTTGTGCATGGGTCGGCCTCGTGCCCCTCCCGAGCGGGCTTATGCAAATGAGGTATTGGCAGTCTAACCTATCCTGAGAGAACACATCATCCAGCCCGCCTTGGGAAGATATATAAGCAGCTCGTTTCCGCTGCTGGGGGTCCCCATCCATAGGTTCCCATCCTGTCCCCGTCCCAGTCCATAAGTCAAGAGTCGTTCCTGGAATAAAACTGAGAAGGATCGATCGTGTAGTGTCTTAATTGCTGGTCAAGGCGGACGTGACAGTTTACATTTACCATAACAGTCACATTTGCTTTTTTATCATTTATTTTTAATTGTCTTTTGCTCACAACCTTACCCTTCACCCAGTTCCAACTCAGCAACACCAAGAACTTCTTTCACTTAGTTTAACGAGAACTAACCAAACTCTGGACCTAACAAGACACTGTGCATTGCTAACTATAGCCATTGTTTAAACAACACCACTGAGACCCTTTCCTACCTTAAGAGTGTGAGTTCTACTCATAACAGGAGAAATCTGAGACTGTAACTATAAGAATATGCCCTCAACTTTTATTATCCTAGGCCTGTGTGGGTTAGAGACTGCTGCTAGAGATGATGTCAGGCAAGGCTAAGGAGGGGGAAGAAGACTAATCATTTCTCTATCACCTGTGTGGATTTCCAGGGTTAAGAACTCCCTGCTAGAACAAAGCTGCTTGTTCAGGCCACATTATCAATCACAGTTGTTCATGGCTCTCCTCTATGCTGAGGGATGACCACCACATTCCAATGTCTATGTACCCAATATACTTTTAGGGTTCCCCCATTGTAAAATGTTGTCTCTAGATGTCCCTTTAAGGCTTTGAGGATGATGTGTCTTTTCTCCTTTGCCACCCACCCCTGATTGAGAACCACTGTCATGGGCAAATGGTTTTACTTGTATTAAGAAGGATATCTGCATCACTGAAATGAATCTTAGGATTGTAGAAGACCAAAGTAACAGGAATCCCAGAGCTTTCTACAGTCTGGGGGGGAAGCAAAGGTATGAAAGCTAATGCAGACAAGTACATTTTTAATAACAATACTCCTTATGTATAAAATTGTCCTTTGTGTTTCTTTACCTGTGGGATAAAGAAACATGGTGTTTCCAAAGGGGAATAGATGACTATTGGAAGTATATAGCAAAGGTTGTTATACAGACAGGATTTCAGTATCTAACAAGAATATGTCTCATAGAGATATGCCAGGTTAATAATGTCTTTGTTCATTTTCCATCCTATCCCTTACTCCCTCAGTATTACTGAGAGTACACTAGCACAAAAGTGCCCCTACACACACACACACACACACACACACACACACACACACACACACACTGTTGTTTAAAAAAAGAAAAACAGCAGTGGCAGAGGGTTCCAGGAGGAGAAGTTTATTTAGGGCAGAGGGAAGAGAGGAGAGGGACAGCAGAGAAAGGTGGAGGCCATGACCACGTGGAGGGGGGGAGGGGAAGGGGAGAGGGAAAGGGATGCAACCTGCAGGCGCACGGGTCAAGGGGGCAAGAGAGCAAGAGGGAAAGAGAGAGAGGAGGGGCCAGACAGCCCCTCTTAAATAGTGGGCAGGGCTACCTGGCCGGTCCCAGGTAGCTTTGGGGAGGAGCATACCTAGCTGTTGCTAGGTAACTGTGGAGGTGGAGTTTAACAGAATGCTAACACACACACACACACACACACACACACTGCATGCTAAAATAATTATTCCATGCTTTCTTACTACATTCAAAATCCAGTTTGAGGTTCTTTTCTGAAGAAACTGATATCTAGTCGTAATTTAGGAGTAATCTATTGTAAGACTCATATAACTTGTAATTTGGCCTTTGATAGCAAGATGAAATGATTGAGTTAACTGTATCACTGATTTGATAGAAAAGAACATGTAATCATAAGCAAACATGCATTTTCCCTAATGTACATCAAATGTCCTAAGCACTCTCAAATTTCTTTTCTTTCCTACTACAAATAATACTGGACCTCAGAAAATATAATTCAAGAAGAATGAGAAGGAAATAATATTTTCCTATGCTAGCTAGTAGCTTTCGTACATTAATTTCCCAGGCTCTCTGATCACGGAATCGGTTATTGTTCACCCCATATGGCTGAACCAACTGTAGTTCTGAGCTCAGTGTGCACAGGCTTTCCTCATTATGTGTCATTTCACTTTCCAAAATTTCCTTCAGGAGTCTTTTGAGCAATATTGGAGGACAAGAGGAAACTGATTCCTCAGATTTATTGTTGATGTAGTCGCTGTTTCTTTCAGGTTACTTAAACAATTTTTATTTGCTGTGAGAAAAGGTAAGAAACTAAAGTTAGCCAGGCAGTGGTGGTGCACTTCTTTAATCCTGGCATTTTGAGGGGCAGAGGTAGGTGGATCTCTGTGAATTTGAGGGCAGTCTGGTCTACAGAGTGAGTTTCAGGACAGGCAAGAGTTCACAGAAAAATCCTGTCTCAAATTAATTAATTTTTAAAAAAGAGAAAAGAAAGAAAAGTGAAGAAACTAAAGTTAATTATTTAATATACTCGGATATTGAAAGAAAACTGTACAGGAAGGATTGGTGTCTTCCTCAAGAGCAGGTAAGAAATGCCTTTTCGTGCACTTTTTAATTATTTTAAATATGTATAGAAAATGACATTGAAACTTGAGTTCTTCTTTTCATATGATTTTTGTCTTATGAGTTCATTAGTTAGGTGAGTAATGTAAATACATGACTTTGGCAGTATTGTGCAAGACTTCACAGAGAACACGCAGCAAGGCCCCATCTGCTGTTGTGCCTCCTCTTCCTGGTCGTGTTACAGACAGTACCAAGCTGGAAGGTTGTGTCTGTAAGTGTGATAGAGGCTTAGCAAAGTGAGAGACTTTTATGGAACCCAAACTCAAGAGACAGGATGGCCTTGCGCTTTGACTCTATAGACCAGGGCCAGGATTGTAGCTCAGTAGTGTGCTTTCCTAGTGCACAGGAAGCCTTGAGTTGGATCTCAGTGACACATAAAACCAGGTTTGGTAGACCACTCCTATAAATCTAAGCATTTTGGAGGTAGTGATTAGAGAATCAAGCTCTTCTAAGCTTCATGGCTAGTTAGAGTCCAGCCCTAAATGCAAGCACGCATGCAAGCACACGCGCGGGCACGCGTGCACACACACACACTAAGAGAGAAAGAGACAGAGACAGAGACACACATAGACAGAAGTGCAGAGAGAGGAAAACAGAGATATAGAGGCAGAAGGAGGTACAGAGAGAGTGAAGATAGAGACAGAGTGAGAGGATTGATGGAGGCAGGGATAGAGGGCTGTGCTGCTAGGTTTATATGTTTATACAAGGACAACAGTATAAGTAGGAGTAAAACTCCTTTAAGAAAAGAATGAAACACCAAAGAGGAACAGGGAAAATGTGTGTATTTGTGTGTATGTGTGTGTGTGTGTGTGTGTGTGTGTGTGTATTCCTGTGTGGAAGTTCACATGTGGATATAGACATATCCACATGCACATGTATGGTTTTACAGGTCAGAGGACAATGAGACAGGCTCTCTCATTGTCTGGAATTTTGCAAAGTAGGAAGAACTTTCTGACCATCAAGCTCCCAGTGATCTGCCTAACTCCACCTCCCATCTTGCCATAGCTAGGCATATAAGTGTATACCATTATGTCTGGATTTTGATATGGGCTCTGGATGTCAAAACTCAGGCCTTCATACTTTTGAGACCAGCGTTTTAGCACTGAGCCATCTCCATTCTTGGAGGGCTTTGTAAAGCAACCTTTTATTCCTCTTCATTTCAATATGTTCCTCCTTTTCTCTCTACATAGATATACCCTGATAGGAAATCTGGTAGCTATATGTGACTTGCTTCTTGCCTTTAATAGTTTACCACCAAGTTTTACTAATTCAGTCTTCTAAACAAATCAGAATAGTGACCCCTCATTGCCATTGTCTGGGCTTCAGTTCTTTGTGTAATAGCACCTTTGTACTTGATGCTCTAATAACCTCCTTCTTCCTCTTCTTCCTGAGGCTGCTACAAGGGCCACTCTGAAGCACAGATCTAAATCTCTCAGTGTTTCCCCAGATTTACACAATGAAGTGCAGCTTGCTGAGGTAGGTGCTCTACACTTGCTGACCCAAAGGACCCTTTCATTTCCCTGACCATTTTCTCCCTCAGTACAAACACAGAGAAATCCATGGAAGTCTTTGAATCAGCTGTGGGTATTCCCACCATCATGTCTTCTTATCAATTCTCCTGCCTACATGGCCCTGTCTGTAGCTCTCTTTGTGGTCACTTTCTACTACAGTGTTTGTGTGATGAACAAACTTATACTAAACATACAAAGAAGAAACATAGAAACAAAAATATACTAAATATATAACGTGCAGTAGTCTGTTTGTTCTTTAAGATATCCCAGTGTCAGTGGAAGAATCTCTTGCATCCCATTAAGACTCATTAATCACCATATTTCTACTTACTTTCAATGTGAATCACCCTGGCCTAAATTTTACATGTCATTTTACTCAATTCAGTGTTGTTTGGTTTTCTTAAACCTTTCCAAGCTTTGCCTTTGTTATTTCTTCATTCTGTACACTGGAAGGCAATTGATCGATTGAGTGAATGCATAAATTCTATATGCTTCAAATATCCCAAGAACCCTGTCTATCTCCTCTTTCATATCCTCTGTCTGTATTCACAACTCAATGTCTCCCATGCTGACAACTAGCAGTTATGCATTAGGTACTTAGTAGGCAATGCAGGTGGTCCCATAATGCAGTGGCCTCCCCTTGCACCTGCTCTCCTGCCAGCTGCCACTATGCTTTTTTTTTTTTTTTCCTTTGTTTCTGGCTTATGGTTTTACTTTCATTAAGTTCCCTCAGATTTGGAAAACTCTGTTTTTTAGGTTGGTCTCCAGATTTGAACTTACTGTACAGCATCTGAGCGAATTGTGTGTGCCTTTTCTTCATTCAGAGACTTACTAAATGCAAACAGGCGGGCAATTTCTTTTGCAAATGGGTAGAATAGGAAATGAATTATTTGCCTCTTTAAAATAGGTATCACTTCCCACTAAAGAAAAAGCCTAAATAGTTTATGAGCTTGCTGTAAGTTTTATCTGATTTTCTCTCTAAAAAGCTGAGTTTACTAGTTAGACATTTAGAAAAGAGAGGGACTGAGGTAATATGTTGTCAACTCAGCCCCACATACCTTTCTTCTCATACAAGCTTCTAGAATCATTTGTTTAGACATCTGCTTCTGGTGTAAGGAGGATGGCGATTGTTTCAGTGCCCCCCTGGGGCTCCCAGCTTTTCATTCAAATGAATGTATTAGTGGTGTGGAAGAAGAATTATTAGGGCTGTCTTGTTGAATGTTGAATAGGAGAGTGAATCCATTCTCTACAAAAGAGGCTTTGGCTATACACATAAAATGTGAACTGCTGTGTGAAATACTCTGTCTATTCTCTTAATCAATACAATTTCTGATTCTTTATTGTCATTTGGGTTTTGATTAGTTGCTTCAGAGTCCCTGTGTTTGGATGTGAATTAACACAAAGAAGTGTAGGAGAACTTTAAAATGATCTTTTTGTATTTCATAGAGTTGTTTAAATGACAAAATAAGCAATTATGCTGGAGATTGTGTAGTTTTGTGTTTATCACCAGAAAGCTCTATTCTTCATTCTTCCCATCTCAGAGGAGTTTATAGTTTAAAGACATTTGAAAATCTGTTTCATAAAGCAAACAGATAACTGTGGGCACCGTACGAATTGGAAGCAGTTACTGCACGGAATTATTTTTTGTGTGTGTGTCAAACATGGTACTCCAAAGAAATATGAATAGATTTTCAATTGTAAAAATCCCCTCAGACATCGCCAATAAAGTAGAGTGTAGAAGAAATGGAAGCAAAAGACAGAAAGTCGTAACTTTCATAATGAGACACTGCTTATTCCAGGAGATGAATGAGACTCACAGATGGCTGCATCAGCAGGAAGTTCGCAGGCTGAATGACTTGTTCGCAATGCATTTCACTTTTCCCTTTGGACTGCTGAAGTAATGTCAGATTTTGAAAATTCCCACGGGTCGTTTGAGAGTTGTTCCTTCCATTATTTGCAAACAGTTCTTGAGGTTGCCCTACAAAATTTTACAGCTTAGGAAAAGCGAGCATCTCCCTAAATTGTCTGTGTTCTTCCTGATCCTCTGTTCAAAAGACAGGGAGAGGGGGCTTTTTGAAAGCACAGATTTATTGTGGGATCCACTCTCTGTAGGCTATCCCAGCACAAAACCACCAATAACACAGTGGACAATAAGCACAGCCCAAACCAAAGGGCACTGGTAGGGTGCCAGGACCAAGGGCGCAGGGACTTCAATTGCTTTTTCTTGATGAAGTTGATAAATACAATCAGGGCTAGAAGCACAGTGAGCACACACCTGCACTTTTATGGAGTCACATGAATACACAATACACTGGGAAGGATATTTTATGAGAGAATGGTCTTTTGATGAACTGCATTCTATAAATTTTATGCTTGACTATATAAAAAGAGATAAACTGACAAGCCAAATCAATTTCTAAGTTGAGAGAAAAGACTTATTAAAATGATTCATTCTCCTCTGCACTGGAGACAATGCTTTCAAACAGTCAGGTTACAGTTCTCTACATTATTTGACAATAGCAAACACCAATGTCTGATGAAGTTTCTGAGTAGACTCTTTGTCTTTCAATGTGTTTTTGTTAAATACTGTTTCCTACCTGTTGTAGCAGAAATAGCTGTCAGCCATTCAGCTCTTATCACCAATCCTGTGAGCTTAATATAGGGATAGTCACAGAAATTAAATAACGGCAGCGGTCCAGAATGTTATCATCGGCATCACTAGATTCATTAACTATTAAGCACAAGAGAAGCACACGATGGGATTGAAGAATTTGACAGTTCTCTGCTCCCCACCACGCCCCTGCCTGTCAACTCTCAGGCAACATTTCTCAGCAATTTGAAGCCTAATTGTCCCAATATGTTTTGTTATTTATTTGCTCATTTATTTAACAAACATGAAAGCTACCATATGTCAGATACTGTTTAAGGTATTTTAGATAACCTAAGAGAACCAATCTTTATGTCACCCTTAATTTTAAAGTAAGAATTAAGAGGCATCACTCTGGACATGGCTTGTTGAAGCTCCTGCTCTCTGTAGTGTTAAAAACCATGGCTGACAGGAACTTTGGAAGGTCCTATACTTTCAGTCAAAATAAGATATAAACTATTGACTGAAACATATATACCACTGTCCAGCCAGGCAGTAAAAGGCCAGGAAGCACTGTTTCAGTATGGACCAGGTCAACCCTCTCTCCAGAAGCACTAATATCAGAAGACCAAAATGAAACAAAGATTCAAATTTCTATTGAAACAAAAATAGAGGATTTAACAGCACTTCTTCCTAATTATAGAAAACATTCTTTGGAACGTATATGTCTTCTTACATACATTTTTGTAACCATTTTCTCTCTTATCAACTTCCCAAATTTTCCTAACTAGGTGTTGGTGATTTTATTTATTTTTGATATATTTTTCTTGTAAAATTGAGCTTACAATAGAAATATGTGAAATCATATCTACCAAAAGCAAGAAAGAAAACTCTCAAAGCAAATAGCATTATATATTTTGAAAATAGTAACTTCTAGAAATGTCGGAAAAGGTCCAACCATGAAGTCGCATCAACATGGCTGCCTAAACATGACTGAAACAAACACAATACCAATAGACATTCTAACAACGACAAGGGAACACTCATGAATCCCAATGCTAGACAAAGAACTAAAGGCAACTAAGGTTACCGAGAGTGGGCAAAGTAGTCTTTCCCAGGAAAGAGCACACAAATTGATTATCCAAAAGCAAGTGGTCAGCCTCAAAATGTATACATACATGTAACAGTATACACTGAGCAGTTTGTATTTGTATTTATAGTTTATATTATTATATAATAGTAAATAGTTTATGTATGAACAATTAATGAAAAAGGCATGTATTTGAAGGAGAGCAAGTGGGCTACATTGGAGAGATCTGAGGGAAGAAAGAATGAGAGGGGGAAATGATACAATTATAGTATAATCTCAAAAATTATTTAAGTGGGAGAATATATTTTCTATACATATAAAGGAGTTAAAATGTTTGTGATTACTCACTATTTTTCAATCTTGAGGAAACATCTTTGTCAAAACTTACCCTTTCATTGGAGTATTTTCTTTTCTTTCTTTTTGTTTTCATGTTCTGACCCCTCTACCCCACACCCACCTACTGGGTCTTATTCATGCAGAATAAATACCCTACCACCTATTTGTATCCTCAGCTTCTTTTGATTTTCTAATTTTGTGTCTGAGTTTCATCTACTCCCTTAGTGAACTGTGATCTTTGAACTTTGGGTTTCTCTCTATAGCTTTGGCAGGCCTAGAGCTGTGATCTTTCTTAGTTAGTCTCCCAAGGAGTTAGTGTTATAAGCTTGTTCCACCAGGTCTTGCATGAATGTTTAAATTATCTACTTCTGATCTTGATAAATCAAAAAATTAGGAACATGTTGACTAATTTAATTTAGGATGTATTTTTAAGTTTCACTGCAATTTAGCTTTTTACCATTTTATTGGAAATAGATCTTTTTTATATCCTGATTACAGTTTCACCTTGCTCTTCTCCCAATTCCTCCCCTCCTCCCCTCCCATCCAGATCCATTTCCTTCTATCTCTCATAGAAAACAAACTTCTAAGGCATAATATTAAAATATTATAATAAGATAAAAAAGATAACATATTAGACTAGTCCAAAGCAAACACCCAGAAAGAAAAGAGCCCAAGAAAAGACATAAGAAACAGAGAACCACTATTTCCACACTTAGGAATACCACAAAGAATCTAAACTGGAAACTATAGTATGTGTGCAAAGGACCAGTAGGGTAAAAAGAGAGAAGAAAAATAAAATAAAATAAATAATAAGGTGAAATTTTTTAAGAAAGGAAAAGCCCTAACACAGAACTGAGACAAAGAACCTCCAAAGATTAAAGATGCTATTAATATTTATTTATTTATTTATTTATTTAGCCATCTATTGCTGGGCATGCAGCCTGTCATTAAGAGAAGTTTGTTTCCCTGGTGAGACTGTCGTGGAGAAAACTAAATTTTCATTTGCAAATAGTTATTAAGATATAGATTCTGGATTACAAATGAGGTGCTTTCTGCTCTCAGACCCCATCTGTTGTAGATAAGTGCAGGCCCTTACCACACTGCCTGAGTCTCTGTGCCGTCCTATGTATGTCAGTCATGTTGATTTAGAAGAGTTTTTCTTTGTGTGTGTTCTCCATCCCCTCTAGATCTTACTTTCTTTCTGTCTCCTGCTCTGCTGGGTTCCTGGAGTTATTAGGAGAGGTATTTGATGGAGACTTACTGTTTAGGGCTAGGCGTTTCAAAGTCTTTCACTCTCTGCATATTGTCTGGCTAGGGGTCACTACATTTGTTTCCATCTGCTGCAGGAGGATGGTTGAGCAAAGCACTGACCTATGAGTATAACATAAGATCAAACAGATGATTCAATCAAAGCTTTTAAAAATTCAGGGTCGCACAGACAGCCCTGGTCAAACTCAGTGGGTCACAAGCAAAACCAAAAGCATGAGCTTGAGAAAGCAGTTGTAGGTAGGAGGGGTTTGAGGAAGACCTAGTCAGATAGGAGAAGGTGGGGGTCAGAGTAGCCAGTATGCATTATATATGTGTATGAAATTATCAAAGAAAATGGATTAATAAGAGATATTTAAAAATTAAATGACATTCATGTTTGTTACATAGAGAAGTCCCTACATTTCAGCTTTGAAAAGAGCTTTTAGCTGTTGAGGAATCTAAAGTTAACCTCATGTGCACGGCGTTCTGACTCCTTCTTCTTGCAGTTGCTGATGTTCTTAAAGTTTTTATTATCTTTAAAGGCATACAAAATGTACTTGCATGCGTTGATTTTGACAGCAATAAGAAAAGCATCGAATTTAGTTCATTAGGAGTTTCAGTCTATTTACTAGATCAAAGAACTATTAGTGTAAATGAATTTGATGTGACTTTTCTTCTTATTCAAAAGGAACATTGATCAGCTTAGTGTTTTCAAATTTTAATCCAAGTAAGTATTTTGGGGTACAAAATTGAAAGCACGAATAAAAGATTTCTAAGTGATCCCAAAGTCAAAGCATAACAAAATAGGTGTTTGGCATCTCATAATTATCCATACTCTTAGAATTTATCCATCCTGACTAAACAATTGACACCTCACATTGTACACTACAGTGAGATATCTATGCATTGAAGAGTAGTTTTTAACCATTTACTATTAAGTTAGAATTAAATTTGTCCATTTTCACCTGAATACAGAAACCTGTTATACTTTAAAGTATCACACATTAGAGAGTTCAATATGTATTGCTAAGTCCTAGGCTGTCCAGACAACTAAGCAAGTAATTTTAGGGAATAGTAACTCAGTGTGTTATATTCCTTAGGAATGAAAACTAAAAAGTAATGCTTTCTAATCTACTTTCAGAAGTAAATATGTCTGATATGTTTTCATATTTAAATTTCACCTACATTTAAAATGCCAGGTTTTGCTCATCTTATACAGCAACTCTGAGTCTATAACCATTCCCAAGCCTATTTCCCAAAGTCCATAAAAAGATTTACAGGGAAAAAGTAGGGTTCCACAAATCTCATACTATATTGGATCATGAAGACTCATTAAAACACGTTTAAAAGTATTGTCCTTAGAGCAAGATTATTATTTTGCCTGAAGGTACATCTTGGCATGGCATTTGGGAGATCCCACTGTTTCTTTTTCTCCCCCAAGGGAATGTATAACTGAAGTTGCAGAATATTCAGAAGAAAATAAGTATCCATCATTTGTGGAGGGAATGAAATTTTAAAAATTTAAACCCTTTGGCGAAATTTGACGTGGAGGTACCCATGGTGCTAAGTGTATAAACGAGCTACTCATAAGAGTAAGAGTCATATTTCAAAGCCTTACAGGACGATGAAGTGAGTTCAAGGATAGTCGGAGTAATTTAATGAACATGACCTGTCTAAATACTAAGAAAAAGAAAATGAAAAACTATGTCCTAATGATGGCTCAGGATATGCCTGAGTTGTAGAATGCCTGCATCCTCCAGAAGATTAAACAAAAGCACACCCAGAGTTTTGATTATGTGCTGTTGTGCTTGCCTTGAAGGCACAAAGACCCACATTTTATTCCTAGCACCATAGAAAAATAAAGAAGAAAAAGTTTCACACATATTTTCACCAACCATACTATCAGAGTTTTGTCTTATGGGTAATGTGATTATTGGAATACACAGACTCCCTCGAGAGCTTGTGTATCTCATTTTCCCGTGTGCATGCAACCCTCCTGGTTTTTCATACTGTAGATTTTTATCTATATGGGCAGTTTCCTTTCCTCCACCCAGTTTACATTCCTAATCTCAGCATTTTAATCTGCATGCTGGATTTCTTGTCCCAATGTTCTTACATGTTTTATCATAATAGTATCATCCTTTGAAAGGCTTTGAAACATTCTCATTTTAATAACAAATGATACATGGCATAGGAAAATCCAGAATGTTTTTCTTTATATTCCTCTCTTCTCTTGTACCATGAAACCTTTAACTTTACTTTTCTGAATCTGTGACTTTTGGGTTATACTAAGAGTTTTTCAGGGCAATGTAATATGCTGCATACGATGGTTGTCATTTTGTCCTGAGGTCTCAATGATGTCCCTGTTCATTAGTTTCATCCACTCAGTTAGAAGGGTGCTGAGAGAAGGGCTTCTTACTGCCTACAACCAACCTTGTTGACGATTCTTTTCAAATTACCCTGTGAAATACTGATCAAGTTCTTCCTCAGTGACATGGAAGGAGCACCTGGCTGAAGGGTTTCTCTACTTGATAACCTGATGTCAGTTTCCTTTCAATATCAGGAAAGTGCTGTTTATAAATCACCTAGTTATCTACCATTCAACTGTACATGATCTCCTTGTATAATGTAATATTTAATAATTAAATTACTAAATACAATTTGGTGTAAAATAAATGAGTAGTTCAGACTAGTCTCTATCCTGAGGCTTGCTTCCTTCTCTTTGTCCTTCTCATCCATAAGGTTCATCTGTCTTTTTATCTTGAGGCTTAAATTTTAGTAAATGTCTTCCCTGTCTTGTGTACTTCTTATACAAAATGGCCTGTTTTCTTATTGCTGTATTGATTTTTAGGTTCTTATTAGTGTGTAAAGCAGAAGCATTTACTTATCAATCATAAGAAGTTTCAATTTAACTTAAGGGATTATTCTAATTGTGCATGTTTTTTTCCTCTTTTAAGTTTTAGTTATTGTATCTGATACTCTGACATATTAATGTATGTATGGATGAATTCTCTAAGATAGCCCTTTTAGATAATGTGTGGTGACCTTTATAAATCTGATTGTAAAGCTTGTTTTAAGCACTTTATCTAATTATTTACAACTACTATGATGACAATGACTATCATTATCATCATTATTATTGCTATTATTGTTGTTGTTGTTCTTATTGAAGGAGTCTTACTATGTACTTCGGCTTAGATTGGAACTCCCTATGTAGACTATGCTGGCCTTAAATTTGTGGTGATTCTCTTGCCTCTGCCTTATATGGGTGTGTGTTTGTGTGTGTGTGGGGGGGTGTTGGGGATGGGGAAGGGACAGGATGGTCAGAGGACAATAGGAAGAGTCATCTTTCAGCTTCCACTATTTAAGTCCTGGATATTGAACTCAGGTCATTAGGTTAAGACCCAAGAGCACTTAATCACTGAAGCATCTTGCAACCCGTGGGATTTCCTACATAGATCACTTTGGCCTTTTGTTTATGGTAACACTCCTGCCTCTGTCTCACAAGGGCTGAGATTATAGGGGTCTGCACTGCATGGCCTGAGTGTTTATCGTTCTTTTTCTACACTTCGTTTTAAAAGATTCCACTGAATGCCTGCTTCACACTCTCATGTCTTTGATTTTTTTTTAAAGTTGCTTTTACATAATAAGATACTAGAATCACCGCAGGCACTCAAGCATTTCAAAGGTGATTTCTGCATGCTCAAGTGTCAGTGTGTGCTCATTGCAGAAGTATTAAAATGTGTGTTGCGGATTTGAACAAAGACCTTTCACCTTACACTCAGGATTATCTGATTATTAAAACACACTCACATCTCACAGCCTTGGTTTTCTTATAATGTCATGACCTTTAAATGCAAGAAGAGATGCAAATGCCACTTGTTCTCTGGAATACTTAAGCCATTGGGGGTATTTTAAATATCGTCAGGCTTTTCTACTTATTCCCAGAGGATTAACTGAATTGATGAGGGTCTGATAGGTTTGATACAGGAAGAGAACAAGCATCTCTATTAGCTCTCAGTGTGTATCGATACACAGTGACTGCCAGTAATTAACAGCAGTTCACACACTCATCACCCAGGCTCCTGTTTATGAGCTGGCAGCTTACAGTTTGGTGATACATAGACTGCTGTTGCTCAATTTAAAAGATGACTAGTCCTACCTTCTTTGAAAATAGAGAAAAGCCCAAGGCTTATATCTATATTGTGACTTGAATGTCTTCAACTTTGACTACACAGAGA
The DNA here is from genome assembly GCA_021653895.1 of Mastomys natalensis. NCBI lineage: Eukaryota > Metazoa > Chordata > Mammalia > Rodentia > Muridae > Mastomys > Mastomys natalensis. The sequence goes on from JAJTUV010000893.1 coordinate 311,642, forward strand.
GATCTTTTCAAAGGTGCTCTTGCCAGCTTTCCATTCCTGGATATCCTGCAGAGTAAGACTGGGGGCTCAAAACTTTCAAAAGCTTCTTGGGTGACTTTAACGTGGTGCAGATTTGGAGGCTGGCTAGAAAGCCAGCCATGAAGTTCCTAGGATTTCAGTATGTGTGCTGTCCACGGGCATCTCATGGATGTCTTTCCTCCAACCTCTGGTTGGGAGCTTGTAGTTTTGCAGCCATGTCAGCCTCCCAAGAGCACCTACTGGTGCTGGTTCACCAACCCCAATGTAGTCCTAGCATGCAAAATTTCTATTCTCTGTTATATTTTTTCCACTCTCCAGAGCTGTGATGCTAGTTTGAATTCCCTGCCTCTTTTCTGGAGCGTTCTTTTTGTTTTCTGTTTTGCTTATAGGATTTGCCCTTGTGTTGGCTTTATATCTTGTCCCTTACCCACATATCATAAAATGGAGGAGGGCTTTTCTTGACTTGTATGCTTTCTTATATGCTGTCAGAGTGTATGTAATGATGGGACCTTAGACTGAAATATTAAACTGGCTCTAATCATTGCAAAGTTTCCTTCTGTGTGGTCCTATTTCCCTGGCCTCCAATTAAAAATTACCTTTTTTTTTATCTCTCCTGAGAGACCTTCTTGCTAACTTCTGGAACAAACAATATGTTAAACTATCCAGCTAAACATCTTTGCTTGTAGTTAACCCCTGCTTAGTTGCTTGTTGATAATTAGCTCTAATTTACAGCCTCTTGAACTTCAAAAGCAATATCCCAGTACTCTGTCTTCTGTTTTAAAACTCATAACCACTTACGGTATCTGTAAATTATAGAGACTCTCAAATCTATGACCCATGTTGTGCTGAGTTTCTATGCTTCTGTAGTGTGGACTTGCTACTAATGTTGATGAGTCTAGACTCTGTAGGCAGATGCTGAGTGGGTGAGTCCACATGCCCTTGATATCTGCATTTATAGTGAATGCCTCATTGGTCTGATTCTGTTCTGGTAATCTACATTTACAGCAACATCATTTTCCAGTTGGTTTTTCAAGCTTAAATATGTATCTGAATTTTACGGAGATCATGTTATAAGGCTGATTTTATTCAAAGGTTCTGGGATCCTATATTTCCCAGCTAGCAAGCCTAGAAGTCCCATATTCTGAGTAGTGAGGCTTTAAGTTATATAATCAATATGAAATTCAGAATTCTAAGTGTCTACAGCCTCTAATCTAATAGGGTTTTATATTGAAACCTCACAATTAAAGCATAATTATCTATAAGACAAAACATCTCAGATCATTTAATATCAAAGATAGAAGGAGTTGTCAAAACAGCTAATAGAGAAAGCTTTTAAAATTATAATTAATTAACTAATTAATTAATTAATTTGTGGGTGGGCACATGTGTAGAGCTCAGAGGACAGCCAATAGGAGTGGGCTATCCTTTTCTCCCATTTGACCACCAGAGGTTGAACACAAGTGTTCAGTCCTGCTGGTGACACCTTTACTTGCTGAACCATCTTACCAGTCCCAGGATGCTTTTCTTCAAGTTCATTTCTAAGGCCCAAAACTTCAGTTCTACCCAATTCTTCATGAAGAAAAACAAAACAAAACAAAACAACAACAACAACAAAACCATAAGTACCTTTAAAGGATTTGACCTTTAGGCTGTGGAAGTATCTCTACTAAAAATTGCCTATCCTTAGAACCATGTAAAGAAGCCAGGGAGAAATTCATGTGCTTTCAATTTCAGCACTGGGGAGGCTTGAGACAGGTGGATTCCTAGAGCTTACTGCCCAGTCAGTTTAGTGTAATTGGCTATCCTCAGGTTCCAGTGAAATGGTACAAATATAGAAAGAACTGAACTACATCTTAGGATCTGAGGTTGACTTCTGACTTTCATATACATATGCATACGTGTATAACACACATACATGCATACACACATGCACAGAGAGAGAGAGAGAGAGAGAGAGAGAGAGAGAGAGAGAGAGAGAGAGAGAGAGAGAGACTGACAGAAAGACAGAGATACAGACAGACAGACAGACAGACAACTCTCAATTTGTTTGTTTCTAGCATCTACGAATTCATTAACAGCCTGAATTCCAGTCACCTGGATTGGAATTCCCTCACTGTGAGCTCAGATGGGAAATAAGCATTTGCACATCATGTGGTTAATTGTTGAATATCTGGAGTTGGCTTAACTTGTCAGGAGTCTAGGCACATACTGATCCCACAATGCCTCTGTTTATTGCTTAATTAAACCTGAATAATCTGTGTGAGTTGGAAGGTTCTTCAGACCTGCAAAACTCATGAAAAAGACAGAGGTGCTCTTTTGCTTCAGTTTTGATCAGACATCAAAAGTTACCGAAATCTGCCCTGGAGATTCATTGTTGATGGAGATAAAGTTGGTCTTTGCTTTTTGTTGCTACCTTGGCTTTAACATAAGAGAAATCTAATGAAAAACATCAATAAACTGCCCTCTCTCATGTTGAAAGGATGCTGTGGCTTTCTAAAACACCTTTAACAGGTAAAATGAAGTCCAGCTCCGAAATCTCCTATGGAAATTTTTACTGTATGAAAAAATATACTTTTTTAAAAAGTGATTCTAAAAGCTGTCTATGAAATGAACAAAAACACTGGAGTTGAATAAGGCTAAATTAAATCAAGATCATGCCACCTCTGTGAACTGCCCTCAACTGCCTCTGAACTGATTTTCTTATCTGTGAAATGATGATAATAGCAGTTATCTACACAGCTGAATAAAATTATAAACTATAATAAAATCCTGTAACACAGTGTACAGTAATGAATAGTCATTAGGCATCTACAGACATTTGTTTCTTTATGTATTATAGCAAATGTAAATCTCATTGTATTTGTATATTTGTGTTTTCTGAGAAAAATGAATTATTTAATATATTTATTCTATTCAAATACTGAAAGTCCTATATACGTGACTTTTAAAGCAAATATAAATTAAAACATGTGGTAAACACTGTCAAAATTGTCTTCCACTGTGGAGCCCTTTTAAATAAAAGCCAGGTCATGTTTTTAGAAGAAAATTTAGGGAGGAGGTAAGAAGATCCATTTGTACAGGATTATAAAATTGGACATTATTAGCTTTCAGTAATATGAGAATTTGTAAAGATAAATCATTGCTCTGAAATATTTGCTATTAATGTTCTCATGCTTATTGTTCTTTTAAAAAATGTATTCTTTGGGATTATGTAAAAGCTACCAGTTTGTGATAGATACTTTTACGATTTCCCTGTAGCCTTTGAAAAAATAATTAAACTCTTATGTTCATTTATTTTACTGTGCAATCTTAAACAGAGACAATTTGTTAGTCCTCTGCCCCGGGTACATTGACAGTATCTGGGACATTTGTGGTGCCTGTGACTGGAAGCAGGGACTGCTGAGATGCACTGGAGAGAACCCGGACACGGTACAGGGAGGTGCTGAGAAATGGCAATTTCTCCACAGCAAAGAATTACTAGTCCACAAAAACCAGTGCCACTGAGGCTGAGGAACACTGCAAAACAAAAGCAAATGGACCATTTAAAACTTGGTGGCCACAAGTCCTGCTTTCCTAGTGGGGTAATCTTGTTGTCAGGAGCAAGGACTGGCTCTTGGTTGGTGGAAATAAAACATAGATGTCTTAGGTTTTGTTATAGGTTGTCATTATATTAATAATGACAAAGGGTGAGAGACAGGACTCTATTTGTAGCCACATATTAAAAGAGGCATGTACTAAGCTCACAGCATAGGAGCAGCAGCTGTATTCATTTGGCTGTTGTACATTTTAAGTCCTGTGATAGCTGGATCGTGGGTCCTGGTCAGAAAGATGGAGGAGAACACGCTCCTCTCAAGAGCCCTGTGTTCCTCTGCTTGCTTTCTCCCAGCCTTCCATGATAAATTCACCCAGACACAGGTGTTGCTTGAATGCTTCTCATGGGCCAGGTACAGTAAATTCTTGATGAATTTGCATGCTGTGAGAGGAGACAAAAATAGACAATAAGCATAATAACTAATTAAATCATATAATATGCTAGGTAATAATTTTCTCAGAAAAATAGCAGGATCATGTGTCTTTAAAAGTAAAACTTTTAAAAGTGAGGTACTTTCTATTGCCTGTATCACTGTTTTACAGATAAGCCTATCCAAGAATAAAACAAACACAACCCTCCTAAGCTTTCAAAGATTGGATCTAGCCAGGCCACACCCATAACCAGAAAGTCCCCTATGCCTATGAGCTACCAAGTTGCATGGTATCACTGATATTCTTAATATGACAACTCAATTGATATTTAGTCACATGCTACAGATGATACCATGTTTTAAATATAAAAGAAAGAAACATTGTACCAGGCACTTGATTTTAAAAAAGTCAAAGGATATTTCTTTTCAGAATGGGAGGAGAGAGGTTGAACTCAACTTTAAATATGGTACACAAAGTGGATGGTTCACAGTTCCTAGGCAGAGTGGAGTGAGTGAATGTAAATAGACTTAAGGGAGCTAGACTCATTATCTCGGTACCAGTACATGAGAGTCTTGTCACAAGAGTAACAGTATCCGCAGGCTAAGGATGAGACAAGGTGAGATCTAGCTGAGAAATCTTAGAGGAACCTGGAAGAAGTTAGGTCAACTGGGAGTCCCAGATATGGTGGAGAGAGGGACCTCAAGAAGCGTTTCTCATTATGAATACTGGCCCATCCTTTTCATCAAATGGCCAGAAGAAGGCCATGGCAATTCCTTAAGCCTCCCTTGTCCATGAGGCCTAGTTAACAGGGTTGTTCTAAAGGCTGCAGTTTCATTAAGCATCCTTTCCTTACTGAATGAGGAGATGTGGGTTACTGTAGGCACACTGCCTATATTTGCAGTCATTGGCACAGCCATCCAGTGAGGCAGACATTATCTTCATTTTGCAGATGGAGAGACTGAAAGTCACGTGACCTCTTTAAGGCTTTAGAAGCAGCAGGTGGAAAGGTCTACCTATGATTTCATTTCAAGTGACACCAGAGCCGGTGTCTTTTTCCAGCTTCCATTAGCCACCCCTGTGATAAACAGGTGTTGTCAAAACATTGCAAGAAAAAAGCAAGTACACCGCTAGAATTTTCTCTGGGGAGAAAACGCCGAAGTTAAATCTTTTGCTTTTGAATGTTAAACCCAGCCCGAGGAAGCCTGTCATCGCTCTGTTTCATGGTTTGAGCTTGATCCCCTGCCTGCTTCCTATGCTTGCCATCTCCTCAGGGACCTGAGCTGTGTGGCAAAGCTTTCTCTTCTCTCCTTCGCCTGCCCTCCTTGTGCCATCCTTGCTGGAGGCTCAAGCTTCTTACTGCTTCTTTAAGCCTTTGACTCATCCTTCCCAGACATCCTTATTATAAGTTGCATTTCTAGTTTTGTCCTTTCTTCTTTAACACCTATTTATTCTCCAAGTATTCCAAAGTAGATTTATGTGTAATTAACACCCCCTGCTGTGCTGACCTCTCTCTGGGTTTGACTCTACAGACACCCTTCTTTACTTTGCCTCTCTGCTTGAGACACCCTGAGGACTTTTCTGTTCTCTTGGTCACTCTTTCCTGGAATTCCTCCTATTTTACATACGATTTTACATACGATTCATTTGTAAACCCCCTTTTGTCTCTGTCAAAATGACACCATGCCACAGGAACTGATCTTCATGCCTCACAATTTTGCACCACTCTTTATGTATCTCCTAGAACTATCTCCCCAGCCAGACATCACTCCTGAGTGTCTGGTACTTGAAGGATCTATTATACCAACTTCTGAATCCTCCTCTGGATTCTTCTTGAGTATTATCTTCTCTTGGGTATTAATAATAACAGTGTGGTAGTCACTTCACTCACACTCACACACACACACACACACACATTCATATATATTAGCATATGGATAAAATTAGCATATATCTAGCACATATAATTAGCATATATTAGCATGATATATGGTAGCTACTCAATAAATGTAGCTATTTTTACATCTTTATACCACACTGTAACAATTAAACAATTATACTGTGATAATTAATAAATGATAATTAATCATCTCTATCTAAATTAGAGAGGAGAATAGAGATGATTACTCAAGATTATTCTTGTTTTATTTATTTCTCAAATAGTAGCATCCGAGCTATTTTCCATTCTGTAGCATTTTCCCATCTTACACTGTTATTGTTGGCAGTTCCTTTATTTCTCCCATGGCCTGATGCAATGACACTCATCAGATTCTTTGGCAGTAGTAATGCACTCCTTAAACCATCTGCCCTCTGTCAGTCCAAGAGATCTCCAACATTTTTTACCTGTCCATGACGATGGCCTCTTTTAATGCTATCTAATGCTACTTTGTTTTGTGCTCCTGTGCCAGGCACTGCAGCCTGACAGGTAGTCTGTCCTTACGTAGGTATTTGATAGTCATGTATATGCCTTTATTCAGAGGCGATGCTCAGATGAATTAGTACGGTGATCATGCTATTCTGTGTGTCCTGACTTCATCCTCACTTCTGTGAGTCTCGCTGACCTATACCTCTTGAACTGAGTCTTCCTGTTACCTTTTTATCATATAATACTTAGGCAGAATTTTCTATCTGAAAACATTAGGGATGACTGAACACTGCTTTCCTCTAATAGGTTTACATGAGTTTATTTAATTACACCATTTTAAATACAACTCTTGTCTTTTTTTGAGATTGTATATTAATGACATTTTTCTTCTGCCTTCTTTTATTCCTACAAACCTTCTTATGTATTGTACCTTGTACTTCTTTAAAATCATAACATTTTTAATTTAATTATTTGTACACTTTAATATCCAATATTGCTTAATTTAATTTTCAGAATGATCTTTTAGTATTGGATAACAAATTGGTGTATTCTTCCTTTGAGAAAACTTCTTTGGATCTCAGAATTTGTAAGTTACACTATAGTTCTTTGTTAAGACTGAGCTTCATGAGATTTCTTGTTCCACATTAGCAGTCTATTGGAGCTTCTAGGGTTCCAGGTAGTTGCACTATTAGTCTTCTGTGGGTTGTCATCCTCTGAGTTCCTTCACTCCTTCCCTTACCTCTCCGATAGGGGTCCTCAACCTCAGACCAATGTTTGGGTGTGGTATTCATCTGTCTCAGTCAGATGCTGTGTAGAGCATCTCAGAGGACAACCATGCTAGGTTCCTGTCTGCAAGCATAATAGCAACAGTGATGTGTCAGGGATTGGTGCTGCCATAGGGTGGATCCCAAGTTGTACAGCACTGTTTGGCATTACTTCAGTCTCTACTTCGAACAGTTAAAATCTGGATATCAGTACTTTTCAGAAGCCTGAATTTAAACCTTAATTTAGTTCAATGTTTTTTCTGTCTTTGAGCAAATTATTATTCTCCTCATCCTACAGCACGGGTATATATATACAAGGGCTCTGTAGACAGTTAATGGAGTTACTAACTGAGAAGATCTTAGACAGTACTTGGCACATCGGACTTTGGCCATTTTCTTTAGCAACATTCCAATCAGCTCCCACCATACACTGTATAAACTTGAAATTGTTATCTAAATATAATCACTTTCAACTTTAGAGGGAGAGAGTTTAGAAAGTATGAATGCCTTTAGCATCCTTTCAGATCAACCCCGGATCAATTCCGACCTTCTTCATTCTCTTCCTTCATCCTTACTCAATCCTCCTTGGATTGGATACCCAAGCTGTTGCCTCTGAGCCCCTGCTCTTGCTGTGACTCCACCTGGATGGATTACTGTCATCAGGAACCTTACCTGCTGAACCAACTCAAAGGCCTCTTTCTTAGATCCTTGTTTCCTCAGACATTTCTTAGAGTTGGTTTTAGGATTAGTGTACCAATTTTATTTATTTATTATTTATTTATTTATTATTTTATTATTTTATATTTTGATTTGTAATATAGTTTCACTGTTGAAGTTTTTGAAGCCAAATTACTGTGTGCTTTTTGAGAAAACTCACAAAGCCATTGGGTAATTGCTCATTGAATGAATGAATGAATGAGGCAGAAAGACAACATCAGCATCTGAGAAAAAAGAGCTGAGATTTTCTTGGATATCCTTCCCATTATAAAATATTTCTAGAACCATTAACTTTTATTTGTGCATCCTTGCAAAACTAATTTAGATTTGATTAAAAATTAAAGCACACATTTAAAAATATTTTAATTTGGCATAATGGCCATTCTGCTTTTGTGTTATCATTTTTATTGCTTTTTTGATATTATTAAGTAGTCAATGAGTCCCAATGTTAGAGATGGAGACAGTAAGTGCTAATTAAATTAATAACCAACATACAATTGCTTTATTATTTTATTATTATTATTAAACTAAAAGAAATGGTGAGTCAACATTCTTCTCTTACTAAGCTATTCATCACCAAAATATTCTGCACCTTCACAATATCTGGTGATGTTTGATTTGATGGAGTTGAATTTTTATTTATATTTCTTGATTGATTTGAAAAATTATACAATTATACTTGATTAATATAAATGATTACTATAATAAACTCATTTGGTTTAACAGAAATAGAAAAGGCCATTATAGGTAAAAATCCAAGTCCACATGCATTATTTGGCTCAATCTACAGTTAAATAATAATGCTGAGTATATTATGACTATAAAATGGAAAAGATTGAGCTCTGCATTTTAATGGAAATGCAATATCTGTAATTTGTGAAAGGAAGGACTTACTTTCTCTGAGACACTTTCATTGTGGTTATTCTGAAGACAAGATATGCAGAGGTCAAAGTGTCAGTAATACTGGATGGCTTTGGAGCAGAAGTTGAGAATACAGAGAAACCAGGATGGAGATAGATGACATGGTTATCATAAGGAAGGTGAAGTTAGTTCTATGAAGCTGGCTATGTGAGCTTACCTCAGACAGTCAGTCTGAAAACAGGCAGCCTTTGAATATCACAGAGAACCATGTAGAAAATGTGTTTTATGACTAAACTGCACTAATGAAAGGTGTGTAATCCAAGCTGTTTCTAATGAACTATTTAGGGAAATCACTTGGAAACCCAAATATAATCAGTTTCAAATGTGTGAAAAGCTTTCGATTTGTCTTAGAAATTCCACTGACTTCCTGGTCATTCTGATAGCAACCACATTTGAATCATTTTAGATCACCTGTGTGGCTTCAAAGGTTGTGCTTTTTCTTCTTGAGATTAAGATCATCTTCGATATTTTAAGACATAAGAAAACAAAAAAAATACATTTCATTTAGTATTCAGTTAACTCCATGATATCTTGAAATATGCAGACTTTAATAGATCAGTATCAGAAATAAACCTATGCACACATATCCAGAAACATAGGTTGAATTTCACTTTGTGTCACCAATGGTAGAGCATGCCATAGCACACTGTAGTAAAGGATAGAGCAATAGAGCAGAGAGATGATCCAAACATAGCCATTTATGTTTGCAAGGCATTGACATCTGTTTGAACTCCTCTTGTTAACAGATATGGAGTCCTAGAAATAAACAAAGCACACATTGAATCGCATAGAGTAAAAATCATTCATGGAATCAAGTCTAAAGTAAATAAAGGATTTTAGGCTCCTAGTACAATGTTCTTCATCAGTAACTGTACCTGAGCATTTAGATGTATCATTTATTCAATGTTCATTTATCCATTCATTGTTTTGAATGTTTGAGTCAGTTGGTTCAAAATCTACTTTAAGGTCATGTCCCAGCTTAAGGAAGACATGTGAAGCAGGTTTTTATTTTACCCAATAAATATACATGAGTCCATAGACTCTTCTAACAGTGACTTTGGCTTCATTCTCTTCCCGCTTAAAAATGTCTTTTAGTGTTTTCTTTGTGTACTTGTATATGTGTGTTCTGTGAATGTGTATGTGCTGATACCCACAAGTGCCAGAAGAGATCACCGAGTTCCTGGCAGCTGGACTTGTAAGCATTTGAGAGCCTTTATCTGTGGGTGCTGGTATCTGAATTCTGGCCCTCTGATAGAGCAGAAAATGCTCTTGTCTTTTAACAGCGGAGTCACCTCTCCAGCCTCTTCTTCCTTCTCAAAGGCTAACAATGTGTTCTGTTGGTTACTGTTGTATCCTTGGAGTACAGATTCCTATTTGGTATTATTCTTTCCTTAAAAAAAAAAAAAAATCTTGTTTTGCTACATTGAGGTTTAAGGTTAACTAGGTTTCTTAGTTATGCTTTTCAAAATTTCAAAAAAGATACACCTTTGAAAATTGGTATTTTTATGAATAAAATTCATAATGGCATTTCTGAAACAGGGTTTTCAAATTATAGCCCAGACTGGCCTTGAACTTACTTAGATAGTCCAAGCTGATCTTGAACTGGTAATATTGGTACCCAAAACCAATCTGTGAGTGTGGGCTTATATGGAAGAGTATCTCTTATTTTAGAGGAGTAAATACTTTACATTTACTTCATACATATGTAGTATATACTATTTAGTAAATAAATGTCAAATAAATGCAATTTTGATAGATTTTATATTGTCTTGTCATTCCTTTTCTTGAATTCAATTGATATTACTATTGATATGCTTACTTCTTTAGTCATTGTCTCCTTACACATCTTTTCTATTCTCTTATTCAATATGTTGTCATCATTTCTCAGCTATATTTTTATAATCATTATTGGCTACAATTGTTGTTATGACCTTTTAGATTAATGGTACCCTGTTATTTTATGATGTCTGGACTGTGTCTTCATTATTCCTATTTGTAACAAACGAATCAAGTTTTAAACTTTGCATATTTTTTTCTTTCACTTGAAATTTATTCATAATATTCTTACTATTAATGAATACTCTAAAATGTGGAATGTCTAGTTAAACTAATATTTTATATTTAGAACATAGTGTCAATCAATACTCAAAATCAGTATTCACGTATCTTCTGTTCCTGACAGTGTGACAATAGATTCCTCCTTTATATATCACAAAATAATTATGCCGCAGAGATACCCCTCCAAATGAGTCTACACTCACAGACTCATTTTGGGTACCAATATTATATACACCACAAGAGTGAAATACAAAAAATAACTGCCAATAAAAGCTGTAGCATGGAAATGAGATTTAACCCTAGACTTTAGTTATAATACAACAATACAAATAATGAAGAAAAGGCGTAAGAATAAACAAGCCTGTGGTGTTCGCTATTTTAGAATTTCTATTATGTCTTTAGCACACTGATTCTTAAATATGGTGTTTCTATGAAATCACTAGGGCCCCTATTAAAAAAGCCACCATTTTCAGAGATCTAGATCTCCGGGACACAAGTATCTACACTTAAAAGGAAAACTTGGGGAGAGAATCTAAGTTTCATATGGCCTAACATTATGATTTGAGAGATACCCTTTAAGAAATATAATATAAGAAATTAGGTACATTTTGAATACTAAATTAGATGAGTTAGTTCTTAATACAGGCTGTTACACGAAGCACAGAACTCAATCCAACTGGTTTGATTTCTCATAATGGAGATGCAAGCATATCCTGTTTTTTTTTTTTTTTTTTAAAGAACAAAACAAAAAGCAAAAACAAAAAAAACTAGTGCCTTGCAAAAAATGTTCTGAGACTCTTCCCAGAAGTCACACAACTAGGAAGTCACAAATCAATGATGTCCACCAGTCTGACCCTACCCTGGTTACAGTTCTGAGATAATATCCCATGGAATACAATGGAGTCCTCTTTATGTGTGATGACCAATTTGTCTTACTCATTGATCAACCCATCTATCAGCAGCTGGTGATAATAGAATGCTGTTTGCTTCATTTTTAAAAGCTGGGAGAGAGATTGTGGTTTCAGGCATTTTAGCTCAGGAAATTACTGAGAATACAATTTTCCATGATTGGGCAGAAAAGCTTTTAATTTCCATCTTCTTTTGACAGTTACACTTTTTAATACAATTCTTTGCTGTACATTTGGGTTTTACTAATGTGATTATGTGGGTGAACATCAAAAGGGTTCATCGCTTAATGACCAAGAACGAAGCATGTCAGGATCCAGGAGTTAGAAATGGTTTTAAATAAATCAATTTCAAGTGCATTAATCTTTGGAAACTATGCTTGAGCAGTTTCCATGCAAAAGCCATCTTCGTTTTGACTTCTTTGGATATTCAAAGCATCTTTTTGATGTCTGTTGTCTTCATGGTACCATGAGTTCTACACTGTGCTGTAATAACGTGGCTTCTTTTTTTCTCCTTCTGAATCATCTAAGGATGCTAGTGCATTTTTACAAGAACTCACTTGTCCTCTCTCAACATCCTTCTATCATTACGCAGACACGGCCTTTATCTGTTTATGTGTCTTTGGAAAGTTGACAGCAAGTACTGAATCAGGGTGATGCACTGGACTCTGTCGGGCTGTGTGGTGTTGCTACAGTTTCATGCTCACCGGCAGTGTGGGGTACTTGAGACTTCCTCTGCAGAGCTGCACAGCAGCATTGTAACAGTTGCATGCTCCCTGGTGATATGGGGCACTTGAAACTTCCAAGCCATTTGTTTGCCACCATGATATAATCTGAGATGACAATGTAAAGTTGCTAAATAAATTATATATTTATTCAGAAAACTTCAGTGAGTCAAGAGGACCAGAAATTCCCTTTATGCTTTCTTCCCTTTCTTCTTATATCTTTGGTTTCCTTTTCGCTTGCTTTTTAAAAAAGCAGTACACACTTTGTATAACATCTGGTAACTTCACTGAGAACTGGCATAATTTTCTTTAGAAATACTTTTCCTTCCATTTTTAATCTTTGCATTTATATTGACTGTATGGCCCAACTTGATATTAAAGTCTCAAAGTGAATCAGACTTTAACTCCTCTTTCCGTGGCATTATTAAACCTGAAGCTTTCCTTACCTGTCCTGTCCAAATTGATAAATACCACAGCTGCCTATTCTTGAATGACTTTTCCAAGTAAATCAGAGCCTGAGTGAAAGTAAAAATAAAAAAATGATAATTTTAAAATGAATCTCATTCTGTACAATCTACCAAGATAATTTCCTCCCATCATTTTCAAGTGACACACAGATTTCTAGTGAAAGCAGTTTAGGAAACATTTATAGTTTTTGTGATATCATATGTGGTAGGTATTTTATACAAAATTCTGGGAATTAAATCTGAGAGATTTTTTAAATTGACATTTGCATACCAAATTCTTTCCCTTTTTTCCTCATATGACAATTTTATTCCTTATTATTTAATTCAAAACAAAGTTGTGTCACAATTACGGAGTTTGGTTTTTTTATAGGGAGTCTGTGCCAGAGGAAACACTGTAGAAACCTATGTGTAACTTGAGTGCTCGACAAATTCTAGGGGAGCTTGTGAGTGGCTCAGAGGATAAGAGCGTGTTCTATTCTTCCAGAAACCTGGAGTGTGCTTCCCACATCAGACATCCACAATTGTCCTGAAAATTCAGCTCCAGTGTGTATCTGATTCACTCAGCTGACCTTTGCAGGACGGCTACTCACATGAAACACACACACAGACAAACAGACACACACACACACACACACACACACACACACTCACAGAGGGAGGTCGAAACATCAGTAAATCAAGAGTAAAGAAAGCAAGAAAGAGAAAGCAAGTGAAGGAAGGAGGAGGAAGAGGAGGAGAGAGAGGAGAGAAAGAAAAAGAGAGGAGGAGACAGAGAGAAAGAGAGAGGGGGAGGGAGAGAGACAGAGAAAGAGAGGAGGAGGAGGAGAGAGAAAGAGAGAGCAAAGGTAGAGAGAGAAAGAGCAAAGAGAGGAGGAGAAAGAGGAGAAACAAGAAAAGGAGGAGGAAGAGGAGAGGGAACTACTCCCAGTTCTGACTCTCTATAATTCTAATTTTTAATAATTTTTATGTAAGAAATATCCTTTTGCATCTTCCTTTGTTCTTTTTCGGATTCTTTTCTGATTTCTTCCCACCTTGACTTTGAGTAGAGGTGACAACATAGAAAGGGTAAATTCATATGACCTATTGTTAGTGTCACATAGAGACTTCCTCTGTCTCCAAACACTGTCACAACAATACAATCTTTTTGTTCATTTGTTTGTTTCTGAGACAGGGTTTCTCTGTGTAGCCCAGCTGTCTTGGAACTCACTCTGTAGACCAGGATATCCCTAAAATTATAGAGATCTACCTGTCTCTGTGTCATTGGTGCTGAGCTTAAAAGTATACACCACCAAAATCCAGCTTCAAAGTCATTTTCAAACTCTATAAGGTTTGAATTTTCAAATTTGAAAGAATTTGGCGATGATTCAGGGCTTCATGTGCCTCCAATAAAAACCACTATTACTAGGTCATCTCTGTGAAATGGGGGTCTATGCTTTCTTTTGAGCATCGAGACAAAATGATACAATAACTCTTTATAACTTATTTCATATTTCAGTGTATAATAATTAGAATTGCCAAAAATAATTTTTATCATTAGCCCAAATAGTTTCTGTTGATTTGTAAGCCCAAGAATCAGACACAAAACTTCACAAATTAATCCATGAATCCAGAAAGTAGATAGCTTGCCATCCAAAATGTTCTACAATCTGTGACCATTCTAATTATAAATTAAAAGAAAAAAGACTCTTATTATTGGGTTTATTAAATTTTATAATTTAATGCTACTAGTACTTACAAAGACAGAATTTATTACATGTGCCTCAGAATATGGCAACCTATATAAAACATCAAAAATACTTTTATAATATAAACATTATTACTCTTTTTGGTGTGGTTTAATTTATAAGTCTTTGAATAATGTTCTGAACAGCAAGAATACATAGAGTCTAATAAAAATGTATTTAAGCTGATGGAAACAGTTTCACCAGAACTTTAATGCATCTTCCAAGATTGAATTTTTGTAAATTTCAGTAATTTTTGTGAGATTAAGCTTCTGTGTTATGGTGTTATTCTATCCAACATTCAGTGTCTCTCCCTCACTCCAACCTAAGCTAATGTTTTTTTGCTTAACTTGGTAGATGTTTATGTATCAGTTCTAAAGCTACTGGGTTTCTTTTCTTCTAATTCAATAGTTCTGACTATTACTTTCATCCCCAACTTCTTTGATGTGCTTTTCTTGACTAACGAACCTAAGGAATACTTTGCTAGACATTGCCTTAGCATCTGGAATATACTCGAAAGACTTGTGTCAAATGCTTGTTCTCCTGCTATGCTGTGTGGTTGTGGCAGTTGAGAGGTGGAGCCTGGTGGAGGTTTTAGGTCACTGACACCTTGAAATATGTGGTTTTACTCCATCACGTGCTCAGCCACTGACATCTTGGACTGACACCTCTGAAACCATGAGGCAAACAAAAGTTTCTCTTTATAACTTGGTTGTTTGAGGCATTTGCCATCCTGACAGAATATATACAAAAACATGCATGCACTTATTCCTTGACAGTTTTCCTTGCTGTTTCTGTACTTATTTCATGTCATTCAGTCAAAGCAGAACTTAAACAATATTGAGCATGAGTATAATGATCACGCTGGAAATAAATGCATTCTTTGAGATGGACAGTTGCCATATATGTTGGTCAACTTTCCACTACCACAAACATATTTTTGTGAAAAATCAAAATTTAAGGTCATTAAACCATTTGTTCTGGTGGGGTGGGTAACTTTAAAAAGAAAAGATGTACTTATCTCCTAGTTCTGTAGATACATGGGCACGGACCTCCACCAGGCTCCACTTCTCAGCTGCCACAACCACAAATGCAGGAGACCAAGCATTTGACACCAGATTCTCCTTGGTGAGGATCTCATGGAAGATGGCATCACAATGGTTCAAGACATATATGCTTACTGAGATAGGATGTATGAGGAAGAGGAGAGGCTGGCAATGACATCCTGTCCCTTTTGTGCCTACTGCGTATAGGTCCACTGCATCTTAGATTGCCACAGGTTGCCATGGTTATAGCTTATTCATGATTGAATACTTCCCTACCATGCACGTGTGTGCTCAGGGTTTGTTCTCAAATACCGCTAAACAAAGGAAAAAGAAAAGACAAAACATCACTCCCTTATAGACTGAGTCTTAGGCTCAGGGCCTTCAGAAGATAAACCAGATGCTCACGGCTAACCATTAAACTGATCATGGGGTTCCCAATGGAGAAGATAGAGTGAAGGCTGAAGGAGTTAAGAGGATTCGCGACACCATGAGGAAAGCAACAATCCCAACCAACCAGAGCCCCCAGGGTCTAAACCACCAGCCTGGGAGCGCTTAGGGAGGGACCCATGGCTCCAGCTATATATGCAAGGGAGCTATATATATAAGTGGGAGAAGAGATCCTTGGTCCCATGAAGGCTGGACGTCATGGGGGGGATACTCGAGGGTGGGGAGGTGAGGTACGGGGGAGGTTGGGTGGGGGTACACCAACATGGAGGCAGGAGGAGGGGGGAAGGGATAGTGAGTTCCTGGGAGGGAGAGGGGGATATGGGGTAAGGAGAGAACATCTGAAATGTAAAAAAAAATTTTCCAATAAAAAAAAAAGAAGATAAACCATATTGAATTGTAATTTAAAATTTATTTGTTTTATATTATATGTATGAGTGTTATGTCTGAGTATATGTATATGTACCATGTGCATATCTGGTGCTCATGAAATCATGATCCATCAGAAGGATCCCCTGGAACAAGTGTTATACACACTTCTGAAGCACCATGTGGGTGCTGGGGACTGAATACAGGTCTTCTGTAAGAGCAACAAGTGCTCTTAACATTTGGGCCACCTCTCCAGCTCCAGGACCCCTACATTTTAAATTTCAGTTTGCAAATACAGTCTTCAATTGTAATAGTCAAGATCCCACTACAGTCAAGATTAACTGAACCTAGAATAGCCCAGCAGAAGAAATGAGTTTATTAACTCAGGTACATAAATGATCTCAAAGAAGAGGCATGGCCTAAATGACATAAAGAACTAGAAAGGTGAAGACCAAGGTGGCATCCACGTTTGCTATGTTCTTCCTCTCAGACCAAATCATGTTGTCTGCCAGATGAAAGGAGATCTTTAGAATTTGCTCGAACATACTTCCAGCAGACATATGAGTTTTTATATACTCAAACAGATGCCACAATATCTGAAAGCAGAATATTAAGATATTTTTAACTTTTTTTAACCCCATTTCATTTGATACCCAATTGCACCTTGTAACAGGGTCATGATGAGTCATAGCAGCTGCTAGGAATCTCTGTGTAAAACACATGATATTTCTTCATTGTATCCACAAATGACTGCACCCAAGTGGTCCGTAAACACCCAACCCAAAGAAGAGCAGTGCTGTGCTCAACACAGATTGGATATTTCAGTGTGAGCTTTGGAGAAGTAGTGCCCAAGCTATTCTAGTCAGAGAATGGAGGATCTTCTCATTCCTATTGCATGATTAAATTCATGCAAGGAGGTTGAAACTACAGGCACCAAAGCAAAGGTTGACAGAAGCAACATTCAAGTCAAGAAATCAGGGGCTTCTCTGAGGAATTCAGAGGACAGCAGCAATTAGAAATAGCTTACCACCCATGCTTTGAGAGAGTAAGGACCTATCTCAATATCATCCTCCTTCTAGGCTCCAGAACAGAGTCCTGACTGCATGCTTTTACTCTTGGTATTGGTATTTCCTGTCTTAGAGACATACTTGGAAGTCATCCCTCATACAATCATTGATGCTGATCCAGATGAGAGAATTATCACACATGTATAATATAGTTGTGTGTAAGGATATGCACAGGCAAATCTATTAATGGAAAACAACTCACAAAAGGAAATAGCAGTAGTCATAAAAGTAAGTATGGTAGCTACTCTTGGTTATCAACTTGACTACATCTGGAAGCTGTTCTAATAATTCCCTCCTCATCAACTTGACTACATCTAGAAGCTATACTAATAATTTCTCTTCTCCCTCCCCTCCCCTCCCCTCCGCCCTCTCCTCTCACCTCCCTTTTCCCCTCCCCCGTTTCTCTGCCTGTCCTTCTCTGTGTCTCTCTCTCTTTGTGTGCACACACATGTGTGTGTATCTGTGTGTGTCTCTCTGTGTGTTCATTGTATAAATTCTGATTCTCCAGAGAACCATGACTAATGTAGTAAGGCTATAAAATAATGAAATATTTTTCAGGCAACATCATATGTATTCACGTCACTTATTAATATATAAGACATATGACAGTTATATATTGATATATATGGTGAGTATGTTTAATGACCATTCAGTTTTATATAAAGAAGTGTGTATTAAAGTATAAAGTTAGTAATATTAATCAATGCATCCCTATCAGCATCCACAGCATAGGACTTTAAACTGTGAGTATGCCGGTGGAGTGCCTATCTTGCTGCCAGGTTTCCCACAACAGTTCTCAGGGGTCAGTCTACTCATGCATTGTGGCTGGGCCTTCTCTAGCCTTTGCTTTCGGATTCGTGACTTGACCTCGCTTCTGATGGATTTGTGAGTTTCCCATTGCATGGATCAACTACTATCCACAGATAATTATGATCAATGCTGCTCCAATCTAGGGGCAAGGACTCCGTGCCCCTCATGTGAATACAATTAGTCCACATTTTACTAAAAGCATGGAAATAGCAGAAATAAGGCTCAGATGTACTTTGCCAATAATAGCTCAGAATTTGTGGGCCTAAATGAAACTATGTATTAGTTGACTTTATTATCTCAGAGCCCCAAGATACCAGACAGGATTACTGAAAGGAGGACAAGGGACCTTTGGTGCATGGTCCCTTAGCCCCCAGCCATGGCTGCTCCAGCCTATGCTCTCTAGGCAGAGTAACCTGGCAGCAGCAGAAGTAATGGAAAACTCACTGCATACAGAGTAATAGAAAGACTGGCACAGATTCACGACCCAGCACAACCTTCAAAGGCATGTGGCCAGTGACCTGCCTTCTCTGGTTACAGACATTTCCATGAACCTCTATAACCTCCTAATTAGCAGCAGCATGAAGAATTCAAAACATGAGTCTGTCAAGGATATTTCATTTGCAGACCTTGATCAACTGAGTATCTAGTCCTCACAGATAGTTCTTCTTTTCCAGAAGGAGCACTGCCCAGCAAGGTCTCTGTCTAAAGCTGGGGGCAAAATATACGAGAAATCTACCACAGAAGAATTTTTGGCCTGATTTATAGATCCACTCTATAAAGTTATGACTTAGTGAGATTAGTGATTTAAATATTTATTTCCTGCAATGTCTATTTCTTCTTATAAGGATTCTGGCTCATAGGATTATACTTTATAGAAATTGTTTATGTTTCTCAGATTCCCTGTATTACATGTGTTCATTTTTAAAGATGCAATTTCAAGAAGCTTATTCTAGAATTTATTTGCCTTCATTTATTGCTAGTGAGCAGTGCAGCTGTTTGCTGCACCAGCTCATTCGTAAGCTAGTGATCACTGCCTGATAGGGTTCTGCACTGATGACAATGTCACATACTGAAGGAAACCTGATGTTCCCATTAGAAGAAGGATGTTTGTGTTTATAAGGATTGTACTCACAGGTTATAGCAGTTAGAATAAAGCTCAAAACAAAACAGTAGCAAATAAGATTGACTGTTACTTTTCAATTAAGTAAGATGGTTATTTACTATGCTTTTGGAACTTGAGAGAAGATTCTTTTGGGGGGGGCTGTTGGAAGAGTATGATATATAGACTCCATTGGAATTCTATTAATTACTGAAATAGCAAACAAGTTATTAATAGAAAATGTCATGTGGTATAGAAAGTGACGTCATCCGAAGCTTTCAACATCATTATCTTATCATATGTGATGGGTGTGTGTGTGTGTGTATGCATGCATGGGTATGTGTGCCTATCAACGACAGAGGTCAATTTTGGGTGTCTTCCTGAGGTACTTTCACCTTATTCTTAAAAATGGGATCTCTCAGCCGGGCGGTGGTGGCTCACACCTTTAATCCCAGCACTAGGGAGGCAGAGGCAGGCGGATTTCTGAGTTCGAGGCCAGCCTGGTCTACAGAGTGAGTTCCAGGATAGCCAGGGCTATACAGAGAAACCCTGTCTCAAAAACAAACAAACAAACAAAAAAAAATGGGATCTCTCAATGGAACCTGGGGTTTCCTGATAAGCCTAAGCTTGTTGGCTCGTGGGTTTCCCAAATGTATCCATCCTTGCATCCTCAGAACTGGGATTAGAGTCATATCGGCATGCTCAGATTTTAGTTTCTGCCAAAAAAATTCCTGTAACTTATAATACTGTGAAAATATAATAGTTACATGATTTTACATAGGCCTTTCTTGTTTATCCAGTTTAAGGCTATAAATCTTGAATAAAATTAAAGATTATTTTAAAATCTAACATTTATATGTGCTCAATGTATTTTGACCATATGTACTCTTCACTCCTCCCATCGATTCTTCCTACATCCACCCTCACCCACTAAACCTCACCACTTCATGTTGTCCCCCAAAGCCCCACTAAGTTCAATTTGTGCTGTTTGTACATTCATAGGTGTTGAGCATTCCACCGGAGAGTAATCTATCTACTGTATACTATCCTCATCAAGGAACAAACACTTCCTGTCTTCCTCCCTTCACAGCCACCAGCTGTCAATAGCTCTGATAGTGGGGCTGGGGGCTCACAATCCTGTGCATACATGAATGCTCACTGGCTTGATCTCCCAAAGCTCTTATGTAGACACCCTCAGCTACTGAGAGTTCACAAGGACATCCATCCTGTTGTGTCCAGGAGACACTGCTTTGTCAGTGCTTCCCAGCCTCTGGCTCTTACACTCTTCCCTCCAGTATTTCATCACGTCCCCTGATCCTTGTGGGGAGAGTGGGTTAAATAGATTCCCCACTTATGGCTAATCATTCCGCTCACACTTATTCTCTGGATGACCAATTGTGAATTTCTTCGTTAAACCTCTATCTCCTTCATGAAAAAACTTTTACAGTGTGAAGGAGAGATACACTAAGCTATGGGTAAAAACATAGGACTTTAGAGAGCATTTGGATACTATGTCAATTATACAAAACAGTGGATCCATGCCTGGAGTCTTTGAGCTCCCAAGTAATTTGTTCTTGCTCAGGTCACAGTACCAGCGATGTGTTTCTTCCTGTGGAATGGACTATAAATAAGATCAGAAAGTGTTTGGTGTCTTTTCAAACCAGTTGTTGTTGTAATTTACAAGATTCCTAGCTGGGTAAGACTATTGACGACATTTCTCTTCCTCCAGACTACATAGCAACTTCTGGCACTGTGCAATGTAGCTATCAGGGATGGAATTGTTTCATTTTTTTTTCAAGTCTGATGATGAAAATTTGTCATGTCTTCAGCAACAAGGTCTTACAAGCAAAAGCTATGGTCAACTGAGAGCAACAGCAGTAGTCTTTATTGTTTTAGTGTCTTTGTGACATCCCCAATCAACAAGTAAAGAAATGGTATCCAACACCTGGCACTGGCCACAGCATTAATCTATGGACAGCAGCATTGTCCCTTATGTAGCATAACTCCAGTTAAACCCTTATATGTATATATGAGAACACACACACAACTTCTCTCTCTCTCTTCTCTCTCTCTCCTCGTCTCTCTCTCTCTCTCTCTCTCTTCTCTCTCTCTCTCTCTCTGTCTCTCTCTCTCTCTCACTCTCTGTCTCTCTTTCTCTTCTGCTCTCTCTCTCTCTCTCTCTCCTCTCCTCTCTCTCTCTCTCTCTCTCTCTCTCTCTCTCTCCTTCATCTCTCTCTCTAAGATTTTGGAGCCTGGCACACACACTCAGGTCCTCTGATCATAGTGCTGAGAAGACAAGCACCTTACTAACTGAGCTGTGTCCCCAATCCCCTATAATAGCTCTTCTTATCTTTAGTTTAAGTAATAATCTCAGCTGTAATTTTAGAGACAGTTAATCATACATGCTAACAGAGTTCAACAGGAGTTAGTTTTAAACTCAATAGAATTAGGCAAGAAACTTTAATTCAATTTGAAGTGAAAAATAATTAAATGAGACGTCCTTATAAATGTAATGTTCTGACTAGAAATGCTGGTAGGTCAATTAAGACATGTGTAGGGTTTCTGAGAATAAAAAAATCTCTAAGTAATATGACAAATTTCTATATTGAAAACATTTCTGATTTTATTGTCTTTAATTAGCCTACAATAGTTTCATTTGCTTTTTATAAAAAAAAAAAAACACTACAAATTGCAAAATGATTATTTCTTAGTGTACATATGCATTGAGACCTTCAACATCTGGTTTTCTTTTCTAAAATTAAACATTTAAGAGACATTATTTTTACCTTTACTTCCTTTTACCACTTCAGTGTTTATTTGGGTTAAATTTTGGGTTTGTACAAACACTGTTATAGATATTATTATTCAATTTAAATTGTTTTGTACAGTGTTTGTGTGTGCATGTGCGTGTTCTTGTAGAGGTCATAGGACAATTTCTTCTACCTAGTGGCTTCTCAGGATTGAACTCATCAGTCTGTGAGGCAAGAGCCTTTATTCGATAAGCACTGCGATCAGTGTAACTGTATATTTCCCTATCCAGCTCTTTATGAACATCTAAGAATAATAGAATCATTCCTGAGCAGCACCCGCTTCTGTTGTGTGTGGTGTTGCGAGGATCTTACACAGCAGCATTGCTTTTGCTCTACTTCCTGTCAGTCGAAATGTCAACCTACTCATTCTTTCTAGGACTTTCTAAGTGGTTATCTCTGTTTTATGAATAAACTTACTGTGTTCTCTTATTTCATGATTATAAAGAAACCACCAGATCATAAAAGGGGCAGATAGTTTCAGATCTCCTCTTTTCTTCCCCCAAGTCTTTTATGCTCTTTGATGTCAGTATATTGAGCAGAGAACATTTGTGCACACACATGTGCACAAACACAAACACACACACACACACACACACACACACACAGAGGGGGGTAGCTAGCTAAATAAATAAATGAATGAATAAATAAATAGAATTTTATGTTACCAGCAACTCAGCTTCTGGAACAGGTGGAAGCTGCTCTTTAAAGGCACAGGACATGTGGAGAGATGACTCACTGGCTTAGAGAACTTGCTGCTCTTGTGAAGAACCTGAGTGTGCTTCAAATACCTGAAATTCCAGTTTTTACAGAATTTGACACCCTTTTCTAGCCTATGGCATACACCCACACAGACTCTCACAAATAAAAAACCCAAAATTCAACCTGATAAAAGAAGAATGTGTCTTTAATGTTGATTATTTAAGAATAAATTTATTTCCAACAAGAATAAGTATAGTAGGCCAAAACCTGGAGCCCAAGTCTCTGGTTTATAATATTCTATATTCAGATAATTAGCAAGGCTAGCACATTTATGGCCTCTGGTTTGTTTCCTACACACATTCTTGTACAGTTCAAAGCTATTTATTCTGCTGAAAATGTGTTAATTAAAGTTTATAATTCCAGGTAATAAAGTTCAACTCATTTTTGTATTGAGTTACTATCACTTTCTTTAACATTGTGGGTTCACCTGCCCCTTTGAGATGGCTATGCCTCCTAGCTGCTCAGAGACACGGCCTCTGCAACAGATTTAGGTGGTTAATGAGCTCCTGTAGAGAAACAATATTTCTTTGGTTAGAAATTCTGCTCAGAGATTAAATTATACATCTACAACTGTATGACAATTTCTTTCATACAACTTATCTAATGTTCTGTTGTCAATGAAGCAGGTAATACTATCATTCGGTTATTTTTTAAGATGTGTGTGTTTGTGCATGTGTGCGTGTGTGTGTGTGTGTATGAGTGCAAGCATATGCTACATGTATTCTGGTGGATGTCAGAAAGATATACCCTGGAGCTAGTATTGTGGATAGTTGTAAGCCATCTAACATGGGTGCTGGATACCAAACTCTAGTTCTCTGGAAGAGCAAGAATTGTTCTTAATTGCTGAGCTATCTTTTCAGCCTTGATTTGGTTATGATGGTCATATAGATTAGTCATGGTAAGTTCATTTCCTAGGGAATAAAGAGAGTTCCAGAAATTCTGTTTAATAAAATAAACATTAAAATGTATAAAGAACTTGCTCTGTGACTCAATATATTACTGTGCTACCAGGATGATATAAACTTGACATTTTCACAGTTATTTGAAGATGGAGAAGATTCTAATTCTTTGAGTATACTCATAAATCTTTCTTGCCTTTAGTCTCATTGGCTATGTCCAATAAAAGCCTGGTATCTCCTCAAGGATCATTATCATGTATTGTTTTAATGAAACATCTTCATTAAGAAAAATTTGTACAGTACCTTGTGTGGCTCTGTGTGCTTTATGAAGTTTTAGAGTGCATTCTGGCTTCAGTAATTCCCTGTGTGCCACTAAACTGGACCCCGGAGAATAACTGCATGATTATCAGACATATGCTCACAAATATTCATACTAGCTCTGGACTATTCAAAGCATGCTGCTTCTATAATAGTACTGGCAGTATAGCTGAGAACTCCAGTTACAGCCTTGGAATCAGCATTCTGTCCTATGCGTGATATCTAAAACTGACATTCACCTTATCTTTCTGATGTTTTTCTTACGTGCACAATTTCATAGCCATATCATTGATCCTGGATAATAAAGAATCCCTTTTTTCCCCACTAAAACCAGTTTCTGTAATGAAAATTTTAAACTTTATGAGTTTAAGGAAGATATGAAAATGATGTGCAGGTTGATTTAATACTTGGAAGTGTGAAGGGAGGTAGACCTGGAATATATCCTTCCAATAAGCAAGACTAAGAATAGAATACTTTCCTCTCTTAATTATGTTTATGATTTAAAACCACAAATTTCCAGGTCCTATTTATAGCTTACAAAATGTATTGTAAGTGATGCACCATTTTATTAGTTTTCTCATTTTTGTTCAGTGATAGTTAAGTTACTAATTCTATCCTTTCAAAGCCTCAGGCCAGAAAACATTTACTCTTCCTTGAACAACTGAGCAAAGTATCTAAGAGTTGCATGGCTGAGTGATCAAGCAGGAAAAACATTGGAAAAGTGTTGAGAAAAGATGATGCTTTAATAGATAAAATCATTAACTAATGAGAAAACAGGAAGATGCTAGAATGGGTTTCAAGGAGAATTAACAAGAAGCATGTATAAGAAGGCACATAAGCAATTAGGTACGAGACTGCTGTCTCTGAAGTACTAATCATGAACACCCTTAGGAATGAATTAATCTACATCTCTGTAGATAACAACGGTTGCTTAATCCATATTGTGTAAGAAGCAGGGTTATGAACTGGCTTTAAAATGGCAAGAAGCTGAGGTTAGCAAGCACAGCTTGCCAGTCATGTCCTATGCCAAAGCATCTCCAAGTTTATGTATGCGATTAAAGCTATTCACACTACCCCCTTCCCACAAAGAATTCTCTTTAAGCTAAAGCCATGAATTATTTTTTTCATTTATTTTTATGAGAAAATTTCTAGGGAAAAACAGGTAAGTCAGATATAAACCTGTAAGTTTAAGGCACAAGGTAAGAACAATGACTCTAAGAGGAACAGAACCTCTGCTGGCAGTGCCTGGAGATATCAGGAAGTCACTGTGAAATTCAGGAACTGCAGAGCTATTCCATTAGTTATTTTCTTATTGCTGAGATAAAAATACCATCACCAAAAGCAACTCAAGGAAGAGGGGTTTATTTTGGCTTACTGTTCTAGAGAGTTAGAGTCCATAATGCTGGGAAAAGCATCACACCCCATGGCAGCACGAACAAGAGACTGACTGGTCACATTTTAATTGCACACAGGAAGAAGAAAAAAGAGGGTTTATATTCTTGCCATACATGAAGCATGCCTACCCCTAACAAGGCTCCTCTTCCTAAGGCTCCTCTAACCTTCCCAAACAGTGCCAACGAGCTGGAGACCAAGTGTTCCAGTGCTGGGGTAGGACGTGAGTGGCATTTCTCATCTAAACCAAAATCAATGTGTAGCTAGAAAAATCAGTGTTAATTGATTCTGATAGTTCCTCTAGTTGAGAAGTTAGCTTAGCCTATTTACAGCTTTTAAATTGTGAGTGTGTGTGTGTGTGTGAGAGAGAGAGAGACAGAGAGAGAGAGAGACAGAGAGAGAGAGAGAGAGAGAGAGAGAGAGAGAGAGAGAGAAACTGAGAGAGACTGTATGTGACAATGTACAAGTGGGGGTCCAAGGACAATTTTTGAGATTCTCACCTTCCACCTTGTATAGGTCCTGTCTTGTGTTGCTTCTAATGCTACTATGCTGTGCACATTCAAAGCCAGCAGAAGGCTGGCCAGATAGTGTCTGGGTAGTTCACTGTCTCTACCGGAACCTGTCTCACCATGGGGATGTTGAAATTATAGGTGCACAGCACTGCATGGAGCTCTTTCATCAGTGTCAGAGACACAGCTAAAGTAGTCAGATTTGCACACCTAAGCATATACTCACAGAGCCATCCCCCCGCATCAAATTGGAGTTTGGTACAGTTTGAGTGGTTTGGGATTTTCTTTTCTTTCGTTTTTTTCTCTTTTCTTTTGTTTTCTTTTCTTGTTACTTTTCTCTTTCTGCAGTGTTCCAATGGCAAGAAGAAAGCTTATAAATGAAATACACAATTTGGGGGCTATGCATATTTATTGTATGAACTGTTAAATCATAACTACGAATTAAGAACTAGCCCATTGAGATTCACACCTTTACATCCAAGCACCTTGAATATCAAAGTGGAACAGCCAGACAACTGATTTTTCTATGGTATAATTTTGGCTACATTTCTGTCCAGCCATAACTGTACTGTTCCCCCAGAGGGCTTCACAGTCCAGTCAACCAGCTCGGAGTAGTCTCCAGTCCACCATGGTTCTGAAGATCAGTCAATCAGCCCAGGAGGGCCACCAGTCCAGGATAGTTCAGAAAAGTAAGTAATACCTGATCAGTGGAGCTGGAAGCCTTTTTGTGAAGGCTACTTAAAGGTTTCAAGCAAATGGCGAGAAGTTTAATAACAGAGAAGGAACTTCTAAATATGTTGTTTTTCTTGGGCACATTGTATATGCTGGAAAGTTAATGCTGTTTTTAAAGTTAATTCATGATAATTGAACTGAAGTGCTCTGAAAGTGCTGTTAGAGTCTATTTATGAACCCTGTGCCCTCTTTGTCAATTCAGTAAAAGCACCGTTCAGCAAGAGAAAAAAGAGAGAGATGGCTGCATGGTGTGCACTTAGCCGTACATGCGTCCTTTCCCCCTAAAGTGTCTGTTTCTCTAAGTGCTTTTTTTCTTTTAATCTGGCCACCTTATTGTACCAGCTGGCTTGCTCAGCCCATTATCACTGCACTTTGAGGATGCGGAAGGGCTAATAAAATGGGTGGTGTTGGTGATTCACCAGGGATCACACGTGCTGTTCTCAGGAGCGCCAGTGTCGATCAGGTGGGTCAGCAGAAGTATAGACAGGACAAATAGGTTAGATACACAGCTACCATCTGGAGGTTCACACTGACAAACATTTGAAATATAATTCCTGGTTTGTGTTGGTGTGGGATATATGAATATACAAAGAATAAGTCTTTTTCATAAAGAATTACACTTCAAGCTAGCAGTCCCATTTTGAGGTAAGAAAATTCACCAACTTTGTGTCCAACAATTATGTATTCATTAAATTACACTCTATTCAAATGAGGGTATGCTAAGCAGGCATTTAAAATATGCCACCAAATAATTTTTAATTTTGTGGAAAATTATCTGCAAGGGATTGGAAAAAGCAAACATGACAATCCTATATTGTAGTTTCTAAGAATTCATTTTCCATATGAAAGGATAAAGATATTGACAGTAATTATTTATAATGAGACTTCAAGTGTTTATTATTCACTTATTATCAATTATACTTGGTAAACATGAATTATAAAAAGGTTCTAAGAAAATTATAATGACCTCTAAATTTTTAACAACATAAGAGTTTAGCAAAGAAGTCATATCTGGCCATAAAAGCAAATGAGGAGGACCAGAGAGAGGCCGCCTGAGTCAGAGTGCCTGCATGCTTACGGACCTGAGTCTACTTCCTGGGACTCACATGGTAGAAAGGGAACACCAATCCTCACATTAAAGAAAACATTTAGAAAAATAAGTTCAGTGATTGAACAGGTTCACTCTAGAACTTTTGTAAATAGCCCTCATTTATGTCATGTTGGCTCTGGAGTCAGGGTTTCTTGAATTATCTTGGTCCTAGAATCAGGATTTCTAAAATTTTAGTTACAAATGAAGCCATGTTAAGAGAGAAGCACTCAGTGACCACAAGTATTGGATGAAGATGATGAAACAAGAGCTCCTCGGGGATGTGTAAATATTTATGGAATCTAAACACAGTTTGTATTCTGAAAATCAAACCTGGTTTCAATAATTTGGGGTTACCCAATGTGTGCAGTGCTATGTATAAAACTGTTATGTGTTTTTGATGTAAATGTTTATATTTTATGAGCTCAAAGAAAATCTTAGGAATCAAAGGATGCAAGGCTTGTGGTGGGATTTTGAACCTCCTAGACTGTGTGGTTGTCTCAACTTCTTTGTACCGCTATCCATGTTAACGCTACTACTCAGGTACAGTCTGACAGGCTCCTGGGAATGGAAAAACAGGAAGTCAGAATGGTGAATGTCCCTTGTCGATTCAAACTTAATTACTGAAAGGGCTACTGGCTTTGAAAACAACCATTTTCGACAATTAATTCACAGCACAAACAAAAATAAAACAAAACAACAAAAAAACCCAATAAAACAAAACAAACCTCAAGCAGGTACTCTTTCATAGGACTTTAGAAACCAGTCCCAGGCTCACTTCTTACATTTAATTCCAAAAGACCATGGAGCACTGAGTTCTCAAATCTCTCTCATTTGTTTGGGTTCATATTTGACTTTGATAAGTTCACAAGCACAGTGTTTCTCTTAGCTGGGGAGCAAGTCAAGTTTGTAGCCTGGCAACTTCATATTAGTAGGTTACCCTGATTGGCAGATATTCTCAGGCAGAGCTTCAGAGGTAGAATAACAAGTCTTCTGCAATTAAAGACTGAACTTCTGAAGAAGGAAATTGTGTGGGAATTTCGTCATCGTGACACCTATTTGACTTCCATAATCAGTACCTCAGGAAAAACTGTGGCTCTTTTCAAAGGAGTAATTATTGTAGGGGAAAGAAAATGCTAAAACAGTCCCAGTCCCAGGAAACTCATTCTGGAAGGTGTTGTGCAAATAGCAGTCTCTGTGAAGTCTGACTCACCCTTAAACAGTCTGGAAGTCTGAATGGCAACTACAACTGAAATCTCTACCCAAAAGTTTAATCAGTGTGGATATGGGCTTCACAGAGTCTCCAGGGCAGAGCATGGTGGTACAGTAAGACTCATTTGCTGGGGCAGATAACCACAGGTTCCAATGCTTTCCCTCAGCCGACCTAGCAGAATCTTACCTTCAATCATATGTCTGTTGTTTTCAAAACAGGTCAGCCTAGACATCTTTTTGTATCATTTCAGTTGTAGTAATACTGAAAAGATTTTGGTACTAGGAAAATCCAATTGTTCTACCAAGCTTTATTAATAAGAAGGTAGCATTTCTATGGTTGTAAAATTCTTTTAAACACCTGAGATTTGTCTGGGTAAAGAATGCTATAATATTTCCTGACTTGGGAAGCACATAGGAATAGGCACTGCTGGGCATATGGAACTGTTTATTTTGTAGAACACTATCCATCAGATGTCCTTAAACAACAGGGTAATGAACACATGCCTAATTAGTGTAACCGTCTATAGATAACTGCTCAATTTTTTTCTTGCTTGCTTTCACATGCACTGTAAATAATATCTGAAAATTTCTATAATGTACAATGCCTATTCAGTTGCACTTAGAAAGTTCTCAAGCCTTCCTGCAATCTTGGGGTGATCTATTAAAATTTCTACTCAGCGTATTATTATCATAAAACATGAGGGCTATATTTTGAAGGACATGGTATTTTCAATGTTCAGTTATAAGCATATCTTTCATCACTACTTGTAATTGTTTTAAAAATAGCTTTGAATACTATAAACAGTAGAGTTAGTACTCATTTTGGACACATAATCATATGACTTACTGTTTAAGTGTCCTGAAGTCAAAGCTTATGATGTCAATATAGGTAGAAGACAATGTGGGCTCCACTTTTACTTACTCTGCTACTGAGAATTGTTGCCATGAGATACCATTAACCAAATGTAGTGTGAGATGTGCATATTTGTCCTGTGGTACCTGGTAAAAGCATTGCAGTCTTCAGGTGAAAACCACCATCCATATACATATATGATCTTACATTTTGCGAAGTAAGAAATCCAAATGATTGAATGATGTATATTGTTGAAGTAGGAATTTGTATTGTCCCTTGTGGATTTGCTTTGAATGCTTGATTTCCTAGTGTGTGAGGATACAGGAAGCCTAATGAAGGCTTTTGGAGGTTATCATCTGGAATATGCTTTAGCCTCTTTGACTCCTAACCTGACTTACACTTGCACCACATGAACATTATCATGGCTTCTACATTGTGATGGAGCTCAAATGGAGTGTAGCACCTCTATAATCCCAGTGCGTGGGAGATGGAGACAGAAGAGTTGGGCAGCTAGATGGGAGAAACAGTGCAAAGAGATACACTCCACTTTAATAGTGTAAAAAGCAAGAGCTGACTTCAAGAACTGCCCTGTGACCAAAATGTACATGCCATGACTCACCAACAGACACACAGACACACACTTCAAAAGTTAACAAAAAAGGATACTGGTCTTTATCAGTTTAGGAAGGACAAAATTGATGCAAAAATACTTATAAAAGATGCATGCTAGTACACAATTTTCAAGGCTTTCTTTAGAGTTTCAGTTTATTTTGAGAAGCAATACATCATTGATCTAAACTTTGAGAGCAAGAAATAGGTGACCCTCATGCTGACTGGGGCTATTATTTCCAGAACAATCATAACAGAGGCAAAAGGAAAAATTGCACAATGCCAAATGCATTCTTCTGTAGTGTGAGTTATGTTTACTAATAGAAAAGGAACGAATTAAACATTGTGCTGCTAGTTTTATGCCAACTATACACAAGCTAGAATATCTGAAGGATGCACCTCCACTGAGAAAATGCTCCAATGAAATCAGGTTCTAGGCAAGCCTGCAGTACATTTTCCTAATTAGTTACTAATGTGAGAGGGCCCAGACCATTGTGGGTGGGGCCATTCCTGAGCTTGAGGTCCTGGGTTCTATAAGAAAGCAGGCTGAGCAAGGCTTGAGGAGCAAGCCAGTAAGCAGCACCACATTGTGGCTTCTCTATCAGCTCCTGCGTCCAGGTTCCTGAAGTTTGAGTTTCTACTCTGACTTCCTTTAATGATTAACTACAAGATAGAAGCATAAACCAAATTAACCTTTTCCTCACCAGCTTCATTTTGGTCATAGTGTGTTATTACAGCAAGAATAATTCTAATGAAGACACTTGTTCAAAAGACTTGGCATTGGAATTTAGGCAGAAATGATAATTCAGGTACTTGGGTGTGCAATAATGGGAAAGAACATATTACAGTGGTGTGTGATAGTTATCTGGATTGGTTTTTGAAGAGTTGAAAGCCCAGATAACACAAGGGTCAGGTACAGTGGACTTTGAAGAGCTAATTTATAAGGTCTGAGCTTTATATTTTAGAAGTGTTCATTCTACCCTCCACTCAACAGATTTTTCTAACAATGTATAGTGCCATCTGATTCAAGATAGGTCAATTAGCATCTCTTCTATAGAAATTGATTATTAGGTCTAAGGAACATGCCTCTTATTTCTCTGACAACATACAATGAGGTCATATAAACTCAGGTTCTAAATGTTCACTGCAAGGGTACCCATTTTAATATCAGTGAGAATCAGTGAAGATGAAGCCAGAGATAGAGAGTAGGGGTATAGATAGAGTAGGGTATAGAGACTAGGGTATAGACAGAGAGCAGGGTATAGATATAGGAAGGCACAGAGAGTCCAGGGACTTTCTACTTTCTCTGCTGTGCACTTCCATGGTGAGTTCCCTCTTACCTTAGATTTCTGTGATTATCTTGTTATATTTTCTGATAATCCATTTGCTTTAACATGATTTAAATAATGCTGTTACTTTTAAGCAGAAGGGCAATGAACAATATGCCAGGAAGTGGTGTGTGTGAAATAATTACATACTGAAGATACATACATCTTTTGGCTTAACACACGTGTGCAGAGAAACAGTGTAGTGAGTGATCTGGAGAATCAGAAAGCTGAAAGGGGACTTGATGCTTGGTTTTCGGTGCCAGTAATCATATCCAGGACTATGCATATGTTGAGTATGCTCTGAACCACTGAGCTACATCCCTAGACTTTAATCATGGTAAGAAAGTACCCTATCACTGAGCAATGTCTATAAGGCCTTATTTATGCTAGATAGTCACTCTACAAGTGAGCTACATCCCTACACCATTTCATGCTAAGGCCTGTGCTCTATAGCTGAGCTTCTAAAAGAGATAATATGGAAAGCTCATATTGACTTTGTGAGGTCTCAAACTAGAGGATACCTTCCGATATGCTTTCTTGAACTAATGTTCTAATAAAGATGCTTACTAAAGTCTGGATCTTAACTATCCTTCGCGTGTGTCTATTTCTCTATGTGTTGTTATAGAAAAGTGAAGCCATCTTTTATACCGACAGAAGAAAGCAAGTGGTTATTTGAATAAGAATGGCCCTCAGAGATTCACGAATTTGAGTTCCTGGTTCCTAGTTAGTAAGACTATTTAGAAAGGATTAGGAGGTGTGGACTTGTTGGAAGAGGTGTGCCACTCAGGATAGGCTTTGGGGTTTTCAGAACCTAGGCCCAGTTTTACTCTCTATGCTTACTGCTTGTTACTAAGCTCTCAGCTACTGCCCTAGTGCCATGCTTGCCTGCCTCCATGCTCACTGCAACCCATGAGGCTCATAGACTCACCTCTGAAACTGTAAGCAAGCCCCCAGTTAAATGTTCTTTTATAGGTTGCTATGGCCATGGTGTCTCTTCACAGAAATCAAACAGTAACTAAGACAGAAGGGGTTTAGATTATGGAGGTGTATCCGTAAAGGGCATTGTGGGACTCTGTTTCCTCATTCTCTCTCTCCTTTCGATTCCTGGCCATGAGATGAAGGTCTTCTCCTACCATAATGTATTCTGTCACCATGGCATGAACCATCAAGTACTGACTAAACTTTTCAAAACGTTGAGCTTTAAGCTTTTATGCCTACTAAGCTGATGTATATCAATTATAATTTTCCAGTCAGGAAAAATTAACTATCTTTAGTTTTTCACCTCTAACATACTATTATTTAACATCTAATACAGCAAAATTTAGTTTATTATATGTAGATTGTAAATAGACTTATTTTATATAGCCTGCAGACCTTAAGCCCTATAGAGTAAAAGGCTAAAATAAATGTATTTTCTAAAAACATAGTGCATATTTTCCATTAGAGACTAATACTTCTTTACTTTTTTTTATGGTATTGGGTAAGCCCCATTCATAAAAACAGCTTCTTCTTTTAAAAAAATGGTGGTAAAAATTACAGTTGATCTTTATGAAACAATGAAAATATGCCTAAACAAGGGAGACATTGTATTTAATTTCTTATTCTGATTATGTGAGGTGTTACAGTATATTTAAAGATTGAGTTTGGGTGTTTGATGATTTCTGTAGCTATAAATAATTATTTCAAAATGAATTTCAAATGTCACTTGGTCATCTTAAAATTTGTAAGATTATTCCATTTGCAAGTACAACGGATAAGGACAAAGACAGAAGGTATCTTTTAATTTGTACCTTGTTCTAGCAGAAATACACACACACACACACACACACACACACACACACACACACATATACCCATATATATATGTATATATATATATATGTGTGTATATATATACATATATATATATATATATACATATATATGTGTGTATATATATATATATACATATATATATATATATACAATATATGTGTGTATATATATATATATACATATATATATATATACATATATTTAGATACTTATTTATATATATTTACATATTTATATATGTTCATATATATATTCTAAAGAATTTATACAGTGTATCTTTTTTTTAATTGGAAATTTTATTTACATTTCAGAAGTTCTCCCCTTACCCCATTTCCCCCCTCCCTCCCAGGAACTCCCTATCCCATCCCCCCTCCTCCTGCTTCTATGAGGGTGTACCCCCATCTACCCCCCCCCACCTCACCTCCCCACCCTCGAATTGATCATATTCACCACTCATTCTTCCTTCTAACTCTTCTCATATCCACCTCCCTCTGTTGTGGCCGTTTTTTTTTTGTTTGTTTGTTTGTTTAGCTTTTTTCTTTTTGTGTTTTATTTGTTTGTTTGTTTTAGAAGAAACTATCCCATAGCAGCAGGCCTGGGCCTCTGGCTCTTACAATCTCTCCTCCCATCCTCCTCTTCTACAATGTTCCCTTTAATGGTTGGGGTTGTGTTGTAAATGTATTCAATGGGGGACTGGCATCCCACAGTCAGTTGATCCCTGCAATTTGACCAATTGTGGTGGTCTGTCTTTTGATGAGGAGTTTAAGCTATACTCATCTGTTGGTATAAGGGTGGGTAGTTAGAATGCAGATGGAGATCATTCTGGTTTAGAAAATTTACAAAAGGTAGCTTTCACTTATTTTCCATGGCATCAGCAGCCACAGGTTGTTGCCTAAATTTATAATTCCAGGCAGGGATTCTTTCCTATAGAATGGCCTTTGAGTTCAGTTAGATGACTGTTGGTTACTCTAAAGATATGAATGCCACTCTTGAATATCTGAATATCTTTCCATGCTGGTCCTTATTGATGTTACAGCTAGGAAAGACTATTGATTGCTTTACTCTGTTGGCAGCTTGCACAGCTTCTCCTGAAACTGTAGGAGCTGGTCCTCCATGGGAAATATTCTACTTCAGATACAGATCAGCTTCTCCAAATCCTGTGTCTGAAGTAAGCCATGTCTTTAACAATAAGGACTGGCTATGTTTTTCTCAAAGGCACCAGGGGACACTGCAATAAAGTACATTATGTTGAGGATCTCTTGAGTTTTCATGACCAATAACTCGAAAGGAAGCTTTCTATGACTAGCATCCACCAATGAGGGGATACATGTGGGTTTGTCTTTCTGGGTCTTTATCACCCTAGTCACTATCTTACATTCTGGTTCCATCCATTTGCTTTTAGCAAAAGTATTTTTAAGAAAAAGAATCTCATGCACTTTGAGAGAGTCAAAGAGGGAAATCTCATGGAACAAATGCAGTATTGTCTAGTCTACACTGTTAGGTGCTAACTCGTGATAGCTGTATGTCAAGGAGTTTTTTACCAGCAGGTCTGCAGGTCCTTTGGGACAGAGGATGTTCAGTTCAAAGATGACTCAAAGTGAATGCCCTGACATACAGCTCCTCTCAAATGCCCCGGATGGAAAGACCACAAATACAGGTGGTGGAAAAATGGATATAGATCATAGAGCATAGATATTGGTTTAAGAGAAAGCTTAGCCATCTCTGAGAGGGCTAAACTCTCTGTATCAGGCTTTAGAAAAATGTTTCCTCATGTCAGAGCTCACACAGCAGAATTGACTGTATGGTTAAAAAGAAGTCTGAAGATGCAGAAGTGGGGATTCTGAAACATTAAACAACTTCCCTCACTGATGCCCACACTTGATTCATCCTGGCCTCACACAGGCAAGCAGCCAACATGGAGACATAGCAGGGAGAGGGTTGGGGGACGGTATCACCATATCACTCACGTTGATGTTGGCAGGTGTCCGTTCTCCGTCCCTCTTGGTCTTCCTGCATGCACTTGAACTATCTCAATCAATTTTTTTCTCCCTCATTGAAGCCATTCCATCATCTTCTGAACATATTGATCTCTAGTCATGCACAGAATCATCATAGTCCTCATGGCGTTTCTGCCTGCAGGCCTCTCTGTCTCATTATTTCTATATTGGTCACCCTGTCCTCACAGCTGAGACCAATCACACTTTTTACAAGAGTGCTTCAAAGGCATTCAGCCTGGAGTGAGTGTTTCACTCACAGGGAAATAGCACTGAGTTCTTTTGCACCTGAAATATAGGTTTACTTAGCTGGGATAATTTGACTTCAAGTCAACATTTGAAAGCTTTTGTAAGTCTGCAAGGTTTCACCCCCTTTGCATCTTCCCTTTGGACTTGATATGCAAGTGAAGGAGAGTATTCCATGTAAAAGTTTGCTGTCTACACGCAGCATGCAGGAATAGGAAAGGATTGAGAGGACTCAGAACTCACAGGCAGATGCCCTTTGTCTGTACCTCCATCAGAGTCTAGGCAGCTGAAGCTTTAAAGGAGGAAAGCCATGAGGTGGCCAGACCCATTTTGGTGGTTTCTGTCTGTGACACTGGAATTCTTTAACCATGCTTTTCAGGGAAAAAGTTTTCTCTGTCACCGTCTTTCTAGTGAGATTCTCATAAGATAGCTAATAGACTGCAGTGCAAGTGGGGGTGCACATTGACCCACACAGCCTATTGGGCAGATTCTGTAAGACCCTTGGTTCCAGTAGGGCCATGAGAAACAATAGCAGCAACAATTGTCAAACCTGATGCAATGTGATGATGCCAGCTTCTGGACTTCATCCCTGTCCACATACTGGGCTATGAGCAATGAGCAAAGAGGTTGCAGCTTAGAGACATGAAGCATTGTATTGCATCAGCTTTGAAGTGTGTGTTTTTCACATTTTTAAGGCCTTGAAATTAGACTGCGCCTTCCCATTGCCATATCTTAGAACATAGTTGACAGTTTTATTTTTCTGAGTGGCAGATAAAACACTAGTGTAGCTTATGCTAAATGCTAAGTTAAATCACACAAAATATGGTGCTTTTTCTATGGTTAGGCAATTCTAAAGACATGCTTCCTGGCCTTAGTTCTTAGGAAGAACAATTACTCAGGGTAAAAGAAGCCCTCTTGGACTGTGGCTGTAATGAGAAGGTGACCTTGGAAACTCCTTTCAGGTTTCAGGCTCTTGTATTTGATTTGATTCGAAGATAAGGACACACTCTTGAGTCTCTATTTGCTTTGTGTTTAGAATCCTTTATCTTCTGATTTGTTCTCATGTTGTCCCAGCAATCCTGACTAGTCCTTGAATA
The DNA here is from genome assembly GCA_021653895.1 of Mastomys natalensis. Taxonomy (NCBI): domain Eukaryota; kingdom Metazoa; phylum Chordata; class Mammalia; order Rodentia; family Muridae; genus Mastomys; species Mastomys natalensis. The sequence goes on from JAJTUV010000893.1 coordinate 348,758, forward strand.
TACAGTAATATCCTCTTAGGATTCGTAAACTAATTAATCATAGGCAAGGACCCGCTATCTCTTGGCTTAGGGACTTACTATTTTAAGTTAGGCTCTTGGGGGTGTGTCCCAGAAGGTATTTATCTTTACTTCCCGTTCCTTCTGAGGTGTGAGGGAGTAGGAGAAACAGGAAATGGCTTCTCTGTTCCAGCATCCAGCATGAGGGAGGTTTCTCATGGTCCCCTGCCTCTTGTTTTAGTCGCACTTTAGAATGTCTGCCAGTCTGTTTTGGAGACAGTTTATTGGCTGTGATAGGAAGAAACATGTACCTTATGTTTCTTAACTTTTTTCCTGCTGTATTTTCCTTTCCAAATTAATACCGCAAATGGCAGCCATTTAAAAAGAGGGAACTTGCCAGGAGAACGGGGAAGATCTCATTTCATCATCCAATCTCAGGCTTCTGTGATGTGATGCTAATGAAATATTTTGATATGCTAAAACCTTGACTTCACACTGACCTGGGAAGTGAAGCTGCCCGATCATGAATGCCTTTCCTGTGCACACACACACATACTCACATGTACATATGTGTGTAAACACATATACATACACATGTATACACACATATACTTACACACACACACAAACACACACTCTTGGAATAGTTCCAAAGTTCCTAAGCACTCTACAAGACCAAATTTAATCTTGGGGTAAGTCATAGCAGTAACTCTTAATACTGTGTCAAACATCAACGTCTCTATAGTTGTGATATCAGAGTTCATACTGACCTTTAATAAAGGTGAATACCTTATCTTGGGCAACTCCAGGGAACTGGGTCATTTGTCATAAATAGTCTTAAAATTAGGAATCAAATTCCTAATTTCATACTGCGATGGTAGCTTTTTAATCACAACATTTTGTTTTGCTATGTAGATACTTTAAATAATAATGATGATGATGATAATAACAGTAATAATAATAATAATAATAATAATAATAATAAACCCATTCTATTGAATTTTTCACCTATTCTTTGCCTGGCATTTTTTTTTTTAATCCCAATTTCAGGGAAAGTTCAGTTTCCTTGTGAAGAGAATCTGGGCATTTCCAGATAGAAGTTATTTCTCAGCTCATCTTTTTCCTGCCTGACTTGCACTCTCTTGTCACTTGCCTGCCACCCAATTAAGGCACATCAGTTTTGTTTTGTCACCTCTGTTGAGCAATGTGATTGAGTGATTAGTACAATTAATGCTATTATCTTGCACATCACATTCGTGTAATTGAAACAGAGTGCTACTTCAGGCGGACTTGCCAGTTTGTGCACCACTAACTTCTGCAGAGTTTGGAAATGCATTGAAACAACAGTGACTAAGGCCACCTGCACATGACTGTTGGGGCTAAGAGATGAAAGAAGCCACAGGCACCAATCTCCAGGCAAGGAAGCCCACCTGCTTTTCCCATAGAAGATGAACAAGTGACTTCAAGGTTCTTCCAGCTCTGACATTAGATACAAGGATTAGGGTGGGCAGGAGTCCAAGACTGAGAACAGCTTATAGCTTATGCTATGCTGGAGAACTTTGTGTGTGTGTGTGTGTACTTCACTTACAATACATAAACTAAAGAGATAAAGAAATTAAGAATTCCCCACAGAGGTGTCTGTATGGTTGTGTGCCCTCAGTCCACCGCTGAGGATAACCATTCTTTCAGTTGTGATATACATAACTTCAACTGTGCTCTTTGTGCTGAATATGCTAAATGATTATTCACACAGCATCCCTCTCTCCTCACTGTGAGCTATAGGACTATGTGATGGAGGAAGCTACATGGATCTTTGTTATGACTATTACATGTTTCAGATGCAATTCTGCACTTAATAAGGTTTTATAGTGTACAACATAATGAACAAAATTATACAATTCATGGAATACTACATGATTTTGACCTTGGCATTTATTTTATTTAAGAATGGGGCAATTTTACAGATGTAATATGCAATATCTACATCAGTATTATGTCATCATTCAGTCTTTTTTAAGACTTGTTTTTATTAGTTTTAATTACCTTTGTGTGTGTGTGTGTTGTGTTGAGGATTATTAAACCTTAATACAATTCTTTTGGAACTGAAATTTTAGGCATTTGAGAACTGGTGTGAATGCCATGAACAAAATTCAGGTCCTCTGGAAGAGCAACATATGATCTTACTCATGAACCATCTATCTAGCTGCCCCTGTTCAAATTTAAAGGTACACAGAGAGTTTGGGGTGTTCATTTTTGTTACCTGATACTTGTGCTATATTGTAAGTTTATCACTAACTACAGGTTACTTGGATATTATTTTCATAAAATTACTCATGGGTCTCCTATTGATTGAGTGGACTAGAAGATGGTTGACTTTACAAAGTTCAGAGAAATGTGAATGAGTAGATGGTTTGATAGTGGCTGTCACTTTGGTCAGTCAACTAGAATCCTCCCTCATCACAGGGAAAGTGGCTACCTCATGCCAGGTAGCTGCTTCTAAAAAGCATATCCCATGAGTACTTGCTCTATGAGGCCCAAGTAGAACTGCCAACATTCTTGGGACCTACCCTTGGGAATCCTGAACCATAGCTTCTGTCAGATTCTATCAAGCAAGTAATAGAGCCTCACTCAGATGAGAGAAAAATTAGACTCCGTTGCTTGTTGGTAAAATATTGAGATCAACTTATAGAGTAGCATGTGTTATACAAAATATTGTGGTTATCTTTGGTAAATACAACTTACCATAAAGTATTATAGACCTTTTAAAATTATATTAGGCATAACTGCTATAGGTAAGGAAACAGCACAGGATTTTTTTCTATTATTTTTAATTCATAAACAACTAGGCTGTTTACAGTTATCACCCCATGATTCTTAGCTCTAGACTGTAAAAGTATATTCATTCACAATGGTTTTATAAAGGTAAAAGTTACTAAAAATGGAAGAATAGTGAAGGTAAAACAGTCAACTCTCTGATGTTGCTGTGTTTTCCTCCATTTAATGCAGCCAACTCCGGTAGATTTCCAAGAATGGGAGTAGGGAATCTCTGAGTCTTTTCTCTGTGCTCAGAACCTTCTTCCTCCTACAAGGTTGCTTGTCCAGCCTTGATAGGAGTGTTTGTCCCCACTTTTATTATAACTTGTTATGCCATGCTTAGTAAACATCCCTGGGAGACCTACTACTTTTTCTTTAGAGGGAAATGAAGAAGGAGTGGATTTGAGGGAGATAAAAGGTAGGGGTAGGGACTGGGAAGAGTGGAGGGAAGGGAAACCATGGTAACAATAGGATGTATGAAAGAAGTATAAAATAAATAAATAAGGTAAAGTACAAATATAAAACAAAAAATATGAAATGAAAGCTGTTTTTAAATATAAAAAACTGGAAGACCAGTCAACAGACAAGTATATATTTTAAAAGACAGAATGCCAAAAAACATAAGTTTTGCCAAGCCTGACCTCCCCATGACCTCTTGGTAACTAAGCCTCTGGATTAAGGAATTCACTTCTCCTTTGTCCCACTTGACTCAACTCAGCTATTGGTTTAAGCAGTAGCAGATGTTCATGCACACCTGTCTGGCTCCAGGTCATTTTGGGGTATTGGGACGCTCTGGAACTTTGCAGAGGCTGATGCCTGACTTAATTTTTAAAGGCACTGTGCTATTGTTTTGGTGTTGCTAATGTTAGAAATTGATACCATAAAGATTTCTTCTTCTGCAGTTTATCAGATGCATTGAGCCAGGCTAGCCATTTAGGCAGGCTGAGTGAGCAGTGCTTATAGGACTCTCCAGAGCATTCATATAGGTTGGGCACACACTCAGCAGTAGTAAATGCAGACTGCAGAAGCATCTGTGCCCACATTGTATTGTGTAAGTACATTTATACTTAGTTCCTGGTTCTCTAACAACCATGAGCTATAATTAGCAACTGGATCTTTGACATAGATCATCAAGTTAGTCTGATAGTATGCAAGTTCATTTACTGTGCCAGGACTCATACCCATGGATTCATACTAGGAAGAATCATGAAATTATCTGCACTTTAAATGTCAGCTACATAATTGGTCTATAATCATGAATCATATCATTCTGAGCAGTTTTTAGAAGTTAAAGTTGCCTTGCATTTCTCTAAATTATACTTATTTATTTGGTACCTAAAAGAATAAACATGAATATACAACACTCTCCTGTTAGGTTTGTATTCCTTTGGCTTTTTAAATACAAGGATGAACAGCTCCCCAAGACACTTACTAGTTTTCCTCCAGATGAAGAGCCAGCTCTTTGTTTCCTTGCTACTTGGAGTGCTTATAATAAAATGTGAGATATTGGGTCTACTCCAGATCTATAGAGTCAGTACCATGCCCACCAGCCAGTTGTCACAGGTTTCCCAGGTGATTCTTGCAGGAAATCTTGAGACTGACTGTCCTGGAGGCTCACAGCACTATCTGTAATCTTGAGGCTAGCAACATGGGATATCTTTAGGCAGGTGGTTAGTAATGCAATTCTGGACTCCCACCTCTCACTCTCCTGTGCAGATAGAGTGTAGATAGGGAGCTAAGTTTAACTTCCTACATACCTTCAAGACAGCTTAATATAATAGGTACTTCCTGTGTGCAGCTCCTCTTTTCTCTGCTACCTAATAAGCAGCACCTTCCTAAACTGATCTCATGTGAGCCTTTTAACAGAGCAGATGGTCCAGCATTGTTTGGTTAAGGAAAAAAACTATATGTGAAGGTAGCCGTTATCTCCAGTGTTCAAATTAAATACATAAATGCATGCTGTTCCTTTAAATAAAGGCTATGATCCCACTAACCTTTGTTTATGGACATATTGAACTTCTGAGGCAGTGTTATTTTATCCTACATTGTTAACTTTTAGTTATTCTAGAAAATGATCTTCCTCTAACATGAAATTGCCTCTCTATTTGAGCTTGTTTGTATCTGTGTCACCCATCACAGTACCAGTGAAGTATGCATAGGTCAGTTAATATTTGTTAAATGAGTGAGTGAATGTATACATTAACACTTCTCAGATTTTCTTATCTTTTACTACCTTCTCTGATACAATAATTCAAAATTGATGATTGATTTGTCTTAAATTGTATTTTATTATATAATAGCTATCATTGAGAGTACATAACTAAGCAGTGTTTTTAAAATTATAAACTATAATTACTATAAAAGTAAAAGTTAACCCGAATTCTTGCTGCACAGGTACACTGTATTCTGCAAACTACATGTCCTGATGTGGCTAATTCTGAGCTTCTTTACAGCTTTATTCCTTTAAGGGAAATGACTGTCTCCCTGATATTTAAACCCGATAGTGTATCTAGCATTTATATCAAGTGTTGTAGTAACTCTTAAGATGGCAATATTCATGTCTACATATATCATGCTTTTGTTTGTGTTATTGGGGATTGAACCTAGGATCCTGAGCATACCAGGCGAGTATTTTCTTTGTTACCATGACTCAGCAGCTGAAGGAAGGAAAAGAGAGGTCACTGACTCACAGTTTGAAGGTCCATACTCTATCATGGCAGACAAGGCGCCACAGCATGTGAGATTGCTAGTCACATTGTACCATCAGTCAAAACTCAGACAGTGGGCAGGAAGTGAGTCTCAAGACCCACCCCCAGTGACCTACATCCTCCACTGAGCTTCCATCTCCTAAAGATTCCCTAGCCTTTCCAAACTGCCCCACCAGGAGGAAGCTATGTACTTAAACACATGAACCTGTAGGGAACATCTCCCATCCAAATCCCAGGAAGTGCTCTGTCCCTGAGTTGTTTCCCCAGCCCAGTTGTGTTTTTATCTCTACATCTCTTGTTATCTCTTCTCTTATGAGAAGGTTGTCAGAGAGTTTCTGAGTTTATTGCAGAAGTGGGAACTTAGAGAATGTCTTTGCATCTCATGGTTTTCCTCTAGAGTAAAAGTATGATGGGTTGGATCAGTTTCTCCTTGGCTAGAAAACATGTAGTTCACACATGCTCACATAGTTTGGAAACACCACTCAGGATTTACATTTTGGTTGTCATGGCTTTCATCCAATGAATGTATTCTTCTTGATGAAAATTAAATATTAAATCTTAACTCAGGTTGCAAAATCACACATATATCCTATTTATGAAAAATAGTAAGAAAATGTACATATCACTTTAAATGGTTAGAAACAAATTTACCCCAAATGCTTAAATAGAGAATCTACTGGTAAATACTTAATAATACAGACAAAAAGCATGATACATGTAGACATGAATATTGCTATCTTAAGAGTTATTATAACACTTAATATAAGGGATATACTATAAGGTTTAAATACCAGGAAGATAAACCTTTCCCTTATAGGAATAAAGTTATAAGAGTTTGCTGAAGAGTTTGTCTTCTAGGATTCAACAGAAAGGACATTTTTTTGTTTTGTTTTGTACTATTTGTAAAACTAATGCTTGCTAATTATAAAAACTATATATCATTTAGAAATGAAGTAGGAAGATCATATCCTTTGTAATAAGCATTAACAACATTAACATTCTAGCATAAATTATTCCATATTTAATCCACAGCAAGAAGGTATATACAATTTAATTTGTAGCTAAAAATTGAAGAATTATATTTAAAATGAAGTGGAGGTAACATGCATGTTTTCTGAGTATGCCTATAAAGAATCCTTTATGATGGCTAGAGCATGCAGATGTTTTCCTCTGTATTTACACATATGTAAATATTTTAACATACATTATCAATTATATACAGAAATCAATGTAACATTTGAGGAAAGTATTAGGTTTCACTCAAGTCTGTATATATTCTTTTACAGTGTATTTACAATTCTTAACATTTATTACCTTTCATTAATAAACAATTGCCAATATTTTGTTAAAAAAAAAAACAAATTCTGAGTTATTTTTCTTCCCTCTTGAGGAAGACTTTTCTCCCTTCCTTCCTCCTGCCCCCCTCCTTTCTTTCTGACATAGGCTACCATTGTGTATAACAGGGTGACTTTGAACCCTGGATCCTCCTACCCCTGCCTGCCACATGTCAGGACCACAGGAGAGTTCATCCATGCCCAGTGAGAAAGAAGGCTTCGACATTAAGGGCTGTCACACTGTATGCTCTTTTAGCCATATGGCTTATAAAGAAAGATGAAGCCCATGGCTACTTCTAGTGAACACTATTAGAGGGGAAATTATGAACTGGCTTTTTTTTCACTCTTAATTTGAATTTAATATTTAAGGATAGCTTAATTCTATTTAAATTTTGATGCTTTTTCATTGAAATCAGTTATATTTTGATTAATTTTTTTTAATTATTTTCGGTTCCATAAGTGTAAAGCATGGACCTCCCTCTCTGTTTCCTCAAAACGAGATGTTCGTCTTGGAGATCCACAAAACTCCCTTTTGTGCATACATGCCCATTCAAAGAGATTGGAAACATAGTTCATTTCAGAGTGAAGACTTGATGTTTCAATTAAGTTTATTGAGGATGTCACATTTGACACACTTGGTGGCATGAATGATAATTATGAAACTGGACCTAAGTCACCTGTCTCTGGTGAACTCTCTAAAGAACGAGAAAGCCTATTTCTTAGCATGACATGCTGTTGTTCCTTGAGATGATTTCTAAGAAGGCATACGAATCTAAGGTATGTGTGGATCCCGGTCAGGGATCAGATCACTCTACTGAGACATCACATGACTTTGTGGCAGGAATATGAAAAGTGCACACTGCTTTTCCTTTTGTATTTTCAGTTACCTTCTCATTCGTAATAGGAATTAAAATAGAAACTATTACATGCTCTTCTATGCATTTCTTGCATGGTCTGTATGCTGATGTCCGAGGTGAAACTGATATGTGTTTATATATATCTTGAGATCTCAGCTATCTTAACTATTGGTTAACTTTGTGTAAATCTTTATTTAAAAAAATAAACCAAAAGTTTTCTTTTCTTTTTAAGTGCACAGGACTGAAGCCAGGTTCTTGTGCTGATAAACAGTTATTCATGAACTACACCCTATCCTGTGTAAATTAAACTGGTTATAGCAGTGGAAGGTGGTTTTGAGTTTTCTACATGGTCTCTGGGAATCTCAGCTCTGGTACTTTTTTCTCTGTTCATCCCTTGGAATCATTAGGGAATCTGGAACTGAAGAATTTTCCATCATGAGATGGTTGGCTGATATCTATCCCAAGAAAAGATTGGATGAATTTTTAAAAGTTTACCAACTATGTACCTACATAGTAAAAGCACTACCTGCCTTTATAAGAATTTCATGATACAGAACTGGAAACTGAGACAGACTTTCTGAAGAAAGAAAGAAAGAAAGAAAGATAGATAGATGATGATAGAAAATAATAAAGTGCTATCATGGCTGAGGAATAGTTTAGCTTTATATATTGAGTAGTAACCTTTTGAGCAGAAGGCATCATAAACTTTATTTTCCAAAGTGTATCTTGAGATTTACCATCCAGAGGTTGATTGGGAATTGCTTCTGGGGATGACTCGATGAGGTATCACTAACAGATGTTGAACTGGAATATAGAACAACAGATGCTTGATCATTCCTATAGAAATTCTGTACCTCAGAGGTTGTTCACAGTTGTCATCACCTCAAAGTGAGGGAGCCTGGCAGAGCCTTCTGGCTGTACACATATCTGGAAGTCACTGGGTAGAAGCAGAAGTTACTCCAGGGGGCGTGTGGTTCTGTGCATGGTAGCTCTTATCAATCAAGTATAAATTCGGGTTACAGATAGCCAGGAACAATCTTAGCAGCATGAGCAGATGCACTTTGCTTCTAAACCTTGACGTCACATTAGGTCACACAGTTGCCGTAAAAGAGAAAGCTGCAGTCTAATGAAAATGACGGGGAAGAAAAAGCTTTTCATGTAGATAAAGCAACATTGGTAAAGGGCCAGAGCTGAGAAAATCTTGAGTTAGTAATGGAGCTAAACATTCTGGCAGCTTACTGTTACTACTATGTAGAGAGTTGTTATGGTAAAATAAGAATCAATTCAGGACACTGAATATATTACAAAAACAAAATTCTAGCTTATAACCTGCTAACAGTAAGTATGGAGAAAAGCCAGTATTTCCAAGGTAGAATGAGCATAACTTAGTGTAAATTGGTCAATGTGAGGGTAAATCTCTTTCACATTTATAGACTGAGCACCCAGGCTGATAGTAGTGCCGTTTAAGATGGGAGCTACAGGGAAACAGGATTATGAAGGCCATTATAAATGAATACATTGGTTAATCATTGACCGAAGCTTAGCAAAGGCCTACAAATAAATTGATTCAGTTAACATAAATAAAAATGCAAAGTGACCAGACTTCTACTGAAACATTTGTTTGCAACTTTATGGCTGTACTTCCTGTCTCTAAAATATTAAATTTGCCAGAAGAGCAGAATCACGACTCAGAAGCACAAGAGAAGGAACCTGTCAGTGTAGACATTATCAGGTCAGAGATGCTTAGCATCTGAGACTTCACTGCGCCTCAGAGGGCCTATACACTTCAGTAGAGAGAATGTGTTACTAGGTTTACTTATAACCCAAAATGTTCTTTCTCTACTATGTTCTCAATTGTCATGATCTTCGTACCTACAGTTACTAAAGACTCAATGAAAAAGGTAGAAAGACTCCTAACTTTACCCTGAAGGTTATAGTCTAGGCAAAGGAAGATAGAATGAAGCAATTGGCAACTAGGTAATGAATATTATATAAGATGATAAGTATATAATTTTGAATTAGGGACTGGAGGTTTAGCTTAGTATTGGAACATTTGCCTTGAACAAGGCTTCGGCTTCAATCTCCAATACCACAAAAGCAAACAAACAAACAAAAAATCTTGAATGGGCTAACATGCTGGTGAGTGACAGGTGTAGTGGGGACCATGGTATTCAGGGAGGTGGGTAGTAAAATCCTTTGTGAGGAAGGACCAAGCAAGGTGAGACATGAACAGTAGGAATCAGTCCTTGCATGAATTCTTACAGTTCTTTCAGGGCAAAGGAGAAACTGCCAGACATTAAATGGGACTGAGCTTAACATCCAAAGCAGAAGAAAGATCATTTTAGGTTGAAGCATAGCAAGTGACAGGGAAGGCATACATTTCTCATGACCCTAGAAATGACCACTGTGTTTTAGTCAGGGATGATAGAACTACCCGAAAAGTAAGCAGCTGAGTGACATAATGTAGTATCTCTTGTCAGAGGATCACCTTGACAGGCATTGAAAGTTCATTTTAAAAGGAGCTTGGATGAATCAGCAGGAAGTGAATTTGGGGGTGAATGGTCATTGGCAGAAATTACATGACTGACTTTTAATTAAGAGGTTAGTATAATAATGGGAATGGAAAAGAATTATTGGAAATGTGTTAGAATTCCTGATAGAATAGAGACATGAGCAATTCTAAAACTAGACATGTTGATGCTATAAAAGGATAAATTTGTACACAGAATAATTTCACTGAAAATAATGAAATATTCCATATGAAGACACCAAGAATGCTTCTAGGGCCAAAATGAAAGAAGGTTGAATTGAGAAACTAAATCTATATGCCCCCAATATGTAGTTCCATGGAATAGATTAAATCATCCCAGGAGAGAGAATAAAGTATGCAGTGCCCTGGGAACCTGATATCTAAAGGTCTGGACAAAGAAGAAAAGCCAATAAAGGCCACATACATACAAATATCCAACATCCCACCTTCTTGTGCCATAGACTGTAAAAGGATGATTTTGCATTAAACATTATTTTATGATGAAAACCATAATAGTCATCGTCACCAAAGTCAACAGAGCAATGTGTTTCTGTTAGGAGAATCTAAACGATTAGCTGTGTGTAAATGATCAGGGCAGTTACACACAAGTCCTTCCAAGCTTAATCAGAGCAGGTCTAGTTTCACAGAAGGGAATAGGAATCTCATTGTGGAAAGTGATTAGAAATGGTGGATTACAAATACTAGGAGAAAGTGACAAGTTTGACTGAGAAAGTGGAGTAGAATTGGACAGTGACCAAAAGGGACCATGGGGAACTAGGGATAGTTTCCCCAAGGAAGAAAGGACCTTAGAGTCCATTTATAAGCAGACAAGAAATGGTGCTAGAAATGGAAAAGGATGCTGGAGGAGAGAGAGAGGAGATGCTGGTTCTGGTGATGTTCTTAAAGGGAAGTTGAAGAGAAGACCACAGTCAAATAAAAGACTCTGCCTTCATCATCCAAGGAAAGGATCTAACTTCCACAGAAGAAGACAGTCAGAGTGTGACACAGAGCACACCCTGACAGACATGCAAAATGTCACTGTTCTGTTTGCCCTGTCCTTTCCTCATGCCAGATTATGAGGCAGTAAGAATGTCAGAGGTGATTGCAGAGGCAGCAATTTTGGAAGGGTAGAACAAGGGTAGACAAGAGAAACTACAACACTAATTATCAGTAACTATGCCTCATGCATCTTCCTTTCTAATCAAAATAACTAATGTGTTTGTGTATGTGTTGTTTTGTGGTGTGTGTGTTGTGTGTGTGGGTGTGGTGTGAAAGAGAGAGAGGAGAGAGAGAGAGAGAGAGAGAGAGAGAGAGAGAGAGAGAGAGAGAGAGATGTGGAGGTCACTGTTCTCCAGACCAGAATATCTCATTGGTCTGCAACTTTGCCATACAGGCCAATGAGGGTCTAGGGATCTACCTGTCTCTACCTCCAACTCTCTCACCTTTTCCCACAGGCTCTGTCTACCACACCAAGTTTTGTATATGGACTCTTGGTATTCCAACCTGCATCCTTATGTTTATAAGGCTTTGTAGAACTAGCCATCTCCAGAGCACAATAAAAACTACTTTTAATCATAGATCAGTGTCTTGCTCAGTCACCACCAGAGACACTTCCTCCAGTAGTAGGATGGGAACAAATACAGAACCCTACAACTGGACAATGCACAGAGACTTAGAACACTCAGCACCGAATGGGACACCTCCATCAAATCTTAACCTTAGAACCAGGAAACTATGATAAAGAAGAACTGGAAAGATTAAAATGATAATGATGGAGGGTACCAAGAAAACAAGGCCTTGGACACGCAGCAGGATGGATGCACAATCAACTCTAGAAACTATGGCAGATGCACAGGGCCTGCGTAAGTCTAAGCCAGATGTAGGTCCCGGTGCTGAGAAGGGAAGTAGACACAACCTCCCATCCCTAACACAGAAGCCACCTGCAACCGATGCCCACTCAAAGGAAAAATTATTTTCTCCAATGAAGTCTCACTGGGTATACAAATCACACTTAAATATTAGCCTCATACACAGGAGAAGGTAGCCAATACAAATGAGTTCAGTGTTGCATTTGGGGTCTTTGTCTCATAGTTATTTGCCTGGGCATTTAATTAATAGTCTATGGGTCTTTTGCATATATATTATATTTTCCAATTTTGTTTTTATGGCTTATTATACGTGAACAAATGTGTGTGTCTCTGAGTCTGTATGTTTTTACTGATATTTTTCTTTGGCTCTTTTTTTGTTTTGTTTTTTTTGTTTTTTTTGTCCTCTTCTTGTTCATTTATTTTCATTTCATTTATTAATTATCATCATCATGATCATCATCATTTTTCTTTTTAGGTACCTGCTTGTTTTCCAATGAGAGAAAAAAGTTGTGGATTTGGGTGAGTCGGGGAGTCAGGAGGACCTGAGAGGAGATGGGGCAGGGAATCCATAATCAAAATAAATGTGTGACAAAAATCTATTTGCAATTAAAAAAAGAAATAAAATGTTATGAATACATCTAGTTTAGAATAGATTTCTCTTGATAACTTTCTAAATTTTTGTGATTTTTTCTAATATTTGACTATGTTTATTATTTTGAAAACACAAAGATAATTGGATATTGAATTCTCAATGCTTTGATACATTAAGTTTAATTCTATTATTAAACATGTTAAATTGTGTGCAGAAATTACCTGTGACAATGCTTGTCATTTCCATAGTACAAAAATCTGTAATCATTGGATAAAATCTAATGACAGACATGCAATTTTTTTACCCTTGATACTTGATTACTTTTCTTAAAATTTTTCATTCAGTAATCATGTTTTTATCTCTTCTAATACCTCCTAGAGACTCCCAAGTACTCTACACATTCAATTTTATGTTTGTTCTCTCTATTTCAAAACAAAACAACCAAGCAAAACAACAACGTCAACAAAACACTCTAGAAGAACAAAAATCAAAACAAAAAAATACTAATTAGACAAAAAAATGCCAACATAAAACAAAACAAAAAGTGCTCTAAACCCCAAAGAGCTTGTTACGTTTCAAGTTGGAGACCTACAGTCTTACCAATGATGACGTGAAGTTATCTTTTCTTGTCACTGAACATTATATTTTGTAGCATAAGATGTCTTTTGGGGGACATTGACTCCCCTATTATTTGGTGACTCCACTTAGATTCCTTTTTATATATGTGTATATTTTAGGAAGCTTCAGTAGGTTTTCATATGGCTTTTCAAATGCCATTTAGTGTAAGTTGTCCCTCCCAACATCCTCTCCTGTACCCTTCTTTCCCATATGCCTCCCTAGGTAACCCTCCTACTCTTTATGTTACCCTTTTATCTTTCTATCATATATTTTATTTCTTATTCCTTAGCAGACCCCTCCATTTCCCTGTGGTCCCTTACTAAGTATTTAACCTCTGCGGTTATTCAGAATGCAGCACACGTATCAAAAGATTAATAGTTAATATCCACACATAAGAGAAAAGAAATATATTTGTCTTTGTGGATCTGAGTTACCTCACTCAGGATGATCATTTTAAGCACCAGTAATAATCCTGAGTTTTCATTTTTTAAACAGCTGAGTAATATTTTAATTGGGTTATTTATTTTTCTTGGTGTTTAGTGTTTGGGATTTTTTTCTTCTTGTTCTTTATATATTTTCAATACCACCCATTTAGCAGATGTGTAATTGGTAAAGATCTTTTCCTATTTCTTAGGTAGCCATTTTTCTCAAATCCTGGTGTTCTTTGCCTTATGGAGGCTTTTCAGTTTCTTGAGGTCCATTTATACATTTTTCTTAGTGCCAATGTTCTCAATATTCTGTTCACAAGATAATTTCCTGTGATACTGAGTTCAAGACTATTCTCCAGTTCTCTTCTCTCAGATTCTGTGTACCTGGTCTTATGTTGAGGAACTTGATCCATCTGGAGTTAAGTCTTATGCAAGATAACAAAAATGAATCTATTTGCATTCTTCTGCACACAACCATCCAGTGACCAGTACCACTTGTTAAAGATGCTACCTTTTCTCTAGTCTGTATGATTATATGATTGACAAAAAAAAAAATCAGGTTTCTGTAGGTGTATAGAGTTTAGTATGGTTCTTTAATTCTATTCTATTTTGTGGGAATATTTTCAATAGTAGGTATTTATGCACAAAACCAAGAAGATGTCAAAATCAAAAATAGAAATATTTCTTCTTAGGTAAGGCAAAGAAATTTCAATTCGTCCTTTTTTTCCCAATGAACAACCAGTTGACCACTCCTTTTAGAGACTATGTAGGGTTACTTGTAACTTGTCTATTTTTAGGGCAGCAAAACTCACCTAGAATGACCTATTGTCTCCGTGCCCTTGTTCATGGCCCTCTCTGAGCTTTGCAGAATGTTAATTGTAGGAGGGTCATAAGTGGAAAAATCTGCTCACAGAAGCTTCAGAGGGTAGATTTTATCATTGCTTGATTAAATGCCTGTTCTACCACAGCCTGTCAGTGATGAAACAGGTCATTTTGAACTTCACTCGTGTAAGTGTTACCCTTTGTGGATAATTCTAAATGAGAAGGAGAAGAGTCTTGTTGAAAGATGCTTCCTTGTTTACTAGCCATCATCCCTTGTTTATTAACAATTTACAGAAGAATCTAAATCTCAATTTTGAGTAATGAGAAGAGGAAAGTTGTGTTAACCTTTTCAACTATTCACAACAGTGAGTAAACACACAGACACTTAACATTTCCTTCCTGTCCCACATGCTGGTTATCTAAAGGGGACGCTTACCTGTGTCATGTGATTTTCCCAGTTGATATTGAAGCATTCATTGGTTCTGTTTGTTTCTGTTTTTAACATACTTAAACTAAAGAGATGGGGTTGCGGACTAAGCATTTACCTTATCCAACACAAGAAAGAAATCAGAAGATCTGGTGCTGTCGTTGGAAATTAAGGAAGCACCGAGTTAGAAGAACTGAAACTGAAATATTTTGAGAGCTGAGCCGTGATTTACAAGGTGGTAGACATGGAAGTTTGTCTTGAGGCAGGTCGAACTTTGATGAAATTGAAATCTGTATCCTCTAGAGAACAAACACCTAGAAAGTGAACTGACACCTGGATTCCTACAGTAAAGTGAGTAAGACCATAAATTTTAAAGATTTGTGGACTGAAGCCAATTTCCAAAACATTTCCGAATCTTCGGTGGTGATCTTATTAAAATGCATGCTCACGCACAGTGTGTGGTAATGACATTCGTTTACACACCAGCTATGTCGCCTTGCCAGTTTGCTTGTCTCATCTGCAGATGCTTTTAAATATAACACTCTATCTTGTCTTAACAATTATTTTATGCTTGTATATTTGAATTTGTTCTGATTAACATGTCTTTGTCCTAAGTGCACATGCTCAATGCAGATTCTTCAGAAGGATGATGCCTTATAAATCTAAAAAATAAATATGTACCTCTTTTTAATATGGCACTGCCAGTGTTTATTTATGGTACGTGTTATTTTTCTTTGCTCTTTTACAGTGATTGATTTTTGTCTCTATAGCTTTTCTGGGGAGATTGACTGATGATTTTCTTTCTCAGAGGCATTAGTGGAGATGTTTCTAACTGCCCCAGGCAGTCATATGCCACAAATGGCACTGTAGTTAAACTACTTCCCCACATAAGTGCATAATCTTGTCACCTGGTGATAAACAGCAGACAGCTATAAGAGGGAAGTTTTTCAGAAATAGAGAAAAGAGCCCTACTTTTGCTGAGCTGATGCTGGAACTGTCAATTAAGCCTTTCAAAGTAGATGAAGATATTTGCTTGCAAATTAAATAACTCAGTGACTCTCATCAAGTCTCAGCAGAACTCAGAACTCCTTTTCAGAAAAGTACAACCACTTTGCCACAAGGCAGAGAGGATCAGATACTGTTGGGGATACTTAGTATAGAGATTTTTTAAAATTATTTTTTATTTTTTTAAATGTTAATCAAAGGCTTTATAAGTTTGGTAATGCTCAGATAACAAGATGTTCCTACAATCAGAAGTGTAACCAATACCCAACCTAGATATATCAACTACCTTTGACTGGCAGAGACACGAGAACATCTGCCTCCACGTTTCTCTCTCTCTCTCTCTCTCTCTCTCTCTCCTCTCTCTCTCTCTCTCTCCTCTCTCTCTCTCATCTCCTAGCTCCTCCTCTCCTCCTCCTCTCCTTACTCCTCCTCTTTTACTCCTTGCTCCTCCCACCTTAGTTCCTCCTAAATATCACCCTTCCTGTTAAAATAAAAAAAAAAAAACACAACTTTTTCTCAAAATACAATTAGAGCATAACTATACCATTTGTATCAGTAAGGTACAAGATTATCTAATACCCAGTCCATCATTGTGTTGACTAACCAGAACCTCTGTCATCTCTCCTAACTAAAAGACTTAGTTCTGAACCTGGCTTTTTTCTTGACTTTAGAATGAATGTCAACTAAAAACCATCCTCTCAAATCTTTTCTCTCAAAATAAATAGCTGGGATTGGCTATGAGACTATAAATCTCCAACCCTGTCAGAAATCCAGAATGACTGAATTAACTGAAATTATGGGAAGCACAAAGCATAGCTTCTAAAACTTAGCCAGTTTATAGAGACCACTGAACACCTGGACAGTCCCTATACTACAAAACATTGGAGCATCCAGTCTTCAGCGTTCTGGCCCAGGATCATCTGACAGACCTAGTGATGCAGAATTATTAAGGGCTGTCTTTGCAGATATAATCAGTTGACTATTCCACAAGTGTGTCCTTTTCTGGACAGTAATTTGTCTGTAGATGAAAAGAGGCAATTCTTGCCTAGTGGCTATCTCACCACAACTGGTATAACTCCAAAGATGCTCAATTTCTTCTTAGAATCCAAGACAGGGAAGCTGTCAGGAGCAGACAGGTCTCTACTCAAAATGAACATTAATACAGAAATGTTCGTAATTTCAATTCTGTGGACTTCTGACTTTTTGAAAACCAACTATCCATGTAAGGCAATCTGGACTGTTATCTGTTAACTCCTCTCAGCTATTTCTAAAGGAAATATAGAAAACACCCTAACAATAAACTCAGAGCCATGAATTTACTATAGGCCCTTAACTCACAGGCTAACCATACCAAATCAGTTAAAAAAGTTAAAGAAGGACTGGGTCTAAGCCTTGTATTCCTAAATGTGTTATATAGACACAATGCCTATGAGAGTAACAATATTAATCTCACTTTTATATCAATAAGAAACTCATACCAATGAAAACCTTAAATTTGAAATCAAAGTAAATTTTTTACCATTAAAGAAATTATAACTTCAGCTTAATAACAATTATACAGATGTCTACCAATAGGTTATGGCTATGCAATAAATCCTAGCTATTCCTCCCTGTTCCAACAAAATCACTACTTTTCCCTAGAAAGACAGCCCAATATTAACCACCTCAGTCCCCAAGCCCAGGGAATAGGGGCACCAACTCTTCATTAACTTCTTCAAGCTGATTATGGGCGTTGAGACATTAGAAGAGGGTCAGGAGGAAGAGTAAATTGATAAACCTCTGATGTCTGTATCTTCAATGCATCCAGCTGAGATTCCAGGACATCAGAGGTTTGAGCAGGTCTGCTCAACTTGCTTGATGAGATGGTTTTTAAGACAAAAACATAAAAAAGGCAATAGCACAATCTAAACAAAAGCCAATGAAGATGATGGGTATTGATGATATGAAATAATTAATTGGGAAAAAGAAGTGTGAGATGATAAACTGATAAATCCTTTTCAGTTTATGTTTCAGGCATAGCTCAATATTCCGCTTGCACGTGATAGTTTATAGTGTAATATCAGACATGTCTACTGTGCGTATATTATCTAGGCTTTAACCACAGGATGCTGGGTCATCTAAGTGCCAGGCATCCACACTTTGTCACATTTAAGGAATGACTTCAACATCTATCTTAAAAGTTGTATATGTCTGAAATTGTTATCTATTATTTAACACCCTATCAGAATATAGTGCTGTTCCAAATGAAAAACAAAATAGGTGTGCTTACACTCACACTCAGCTACTGTACTGGCAGTCTGATCTTCCTTTGAGTTCTGAAGGCTGTATTAATTTAGTTACCCACAGTAATTGTTGCTTTTACCTGTCTTAGATCTAATTCTTAAGTTCGGTAACTTCTACTTACTGATTTTACTTCCAAAATAAGTGATAACTGTCATCTATCATACAATCATTGAATTCGTGAATATACTCATGTTTATGCATGTCATTATATACAGAGACACATGGAGATACACACGACATAGAACACAACCACAATACACACACACACACACACACACACTCATGCATACATGCATACACTTCAAGGCACCTGCAGGGCAACTTCTTTGTCCTAATGGAAGCTGCTAGAATGATCTGCTACTTTCGTTTCCTCCGTCCTCACAAAATTATGTTATGTTGAAATCTGCTACTTCGCCTTGTGTAGCTTGACCTTACATCTCTCTGCAGAGAATTGAACTGTCAGCCTTTGATGTAACAGAATAATTTAGGTGATGAGCTCTTATTTTTTTTCTCCATCTTGGAGGATCATGCTAAAAAACATACTCCGCTTTCCAGAGATAAACTCTAAATTCTATAAGAATAGTGAGAACAGGTCCTCTTTCAAATTGGCATTTATGAGATAAGTGAGTGGCTCAGGTAATAAATTTGAAGTAGAACTTTCTTTCAGAAACATTAATGGCAGAAAATAATTAAGATTCCTGGGCAAGAGAAGATAGAAAGATACAGAGATGTTTTTGATTCCAGGTAGATAGCAAAAGAAAATTACTTGAGACAACAAATTATGCTTATTTGTATTTAGAGGAGATAATGAAATAAGAGGCTGGATCAGAGGTCACCAAGCCACAGTACTGTCAGAAATGTCCATTCATAGTCTGTATTCTGGAAAGGAGCAAGAAGTTGGTAGCTTGTTATGAATGTCCTTAAAATGACCCCAGTCCAACTGTGATCTACAAATATGGGGTAACTAGGTTACTTGCAGCTGATAATTCATGCAATCTGTCCAACTGGGGTAGCTATTGGACAGAATAAGATCACAAGTCCAAAAGATGACATCCAAGGAGAAAAGAGATTACAGGAGAGCCAATAGTAGTTCATGGAAATGTCTTAGCTGCCTGTGAAGAGGTGAACAGCTAGACCAGTCAAGGCTTGGTTTAAACGGCAGTTAGAGGGTCTTCACTGATTGCTTACTTTAAAAGAAATAAGCACGTTTTTAAGGATTCAGGATACATGGAGTCCCAAATCAGAACAATGCAGTGGTTTTGCAGTTGGCATTTAGTAAAAAGTAATGCAAAATGACAAGGACTAAATAATGAGATTCAGGTCCTTGGAAAGGGACTCATGAACATGAGATGGTGCCTGCCTTGCAGTTATGAGGAACTAGTTCGATCTCTAGACCCAAGGTGAAGAAGTGGGAATTTTCTTTTTTTTTTGAAAGCGTAAAAATGTATTTTCACACAATATATTCTGATGATGATTTTTCTTCCCCTGTTCCCACACTGCCCTACTCACCCAAATCTACACCCACCCTCTCTTCCTTCCTCTTTAGAAAATATACAAACATGAAAACAAAACAAACCAACTACTATGAAAATAAATTGTGTTGAGAACAAACAAACCTAGAAATGAGGTGCACTCACTCAATCGCAGCACTAGAATAGCATAGCCAGGCTGGGTCCAGCCAAGCTTGCTTGACATCGTCAGTACCGATGAGAGAGTGTATCTCAAAAACAACAAGGCAGAGGACAGTGACTGATGTGGACAGCAAGGGATAGCCTATAGCACCCCCCACCCCACCCTCACCCCCACAAAGTGTGAGTGCACACCTACACATACATGTGAACACTCACAAAATATACACCACACAAATATACATGCACATGCACATACATACATACACACTCACATATACACCCCCCCCACCCACACATACACAGACATGCCTGCAGGCATGTTCTCATCTGGCTTCTCTGCTTTGTTGGGGAGTATTATACAAGTCAGCTGAAATGAAATGGAAATGAATTTTGAAAGGTGTAATGTGAAACCTGTTTGAAGTATTATTGGTGCATGGATATGCTTACTAACACATTTCCATATATTGCTTTAAATAAAGATGTCTCCCTTTCTCAAGAAAGCTGTATACTATTATAATTATTTCACTGAAGTTTTCCATTGCAGAAAGTACTTTTTAAAAATGTTTAGTCACCCTGATTGAACTTCTCTTGTGTGATTGTAGTAAGCTGTCAGAAAAAGCATGTATGTACGCCAAGAGGTGGAATATAGATTTAGAGATTCCAGATTTCACTAGATTTTGTCAGTCCACACATGCTGATTTGAGGTCCATAGTCCACTGTAACACATAAATCAGGATAAATCACTAGGAATGATCTCATTCCTCCTTTCTTGTTAGAGTAACTGGTGTTCTGTTAGCAGTGATTTATGCCTGCCACTGAATTTCCCATTTATTAGCTGAAAGACTGACTCTTAGTTGCTTTTAGGTAATTGCTTAATGAAGCAATGCACAAAATTTAAAAAAAAATCTTTTTGTATCAGCTGTATAGTTTTTTTAGTTTACATCAAAAGGATGACGAGTAGAGGTTATATATGAACTTACCAATTAGACCAACAATATAGGGTCTATCCTGGGTGGGCATGTAAATGAAGCAGATAAAATTCTCTGCTTTCATCTAACAAAACTACATTAACGATAAGATAAAACATGATGATAGGGTTTCCTTACTTGTTTTACATACCTCTTGTGCCATTTAAACAAGTTTGTTTCCATTGTTTTCGTGTAACCAATAGCATCAAATCTTAGGAAATTTGTGAGAACCTGATTGATTATAGGCAGTGTATCTTGTATGTGAGGTAAGGCAAATTCAGAGGTTTCTGATGTAAAGTTAGAGGCTGAGGTGACCAACAATAGACTTCAGATGTTTCCGCTTACAGTGACTTAACACTCACCTTCTTCCACAATCCCCGAGTTAAAATTCTCTCTTTTACTAATTATTGAATACTATGTAACACTATATAAAAGAGATATGATAGAACACTCTTCCTTTCTTCTTTGCCACACAAGGGCAAACAGGACAATCCCAGTCTCCCCAACATGACATAAGTCTATATATGGACTCTAGAAGAAAAACAAACATGAACTAAGTTGTGTTGTCAAAGTGATCTTACAATGTGGACAAGACCTACATTTTCTTATCTCCAATTTTCTTATCTAAAATCTTTTTTGGGGGTAGTGGGGGGTTAGTGTCCTGGGTTTTACAGACATGTTGTATTAACCACACTAACAGTGTAGCCTAGATCCCTGCTTAGGTTTGTACTTGTTTGCCCTTGTTATGCTACTAATCAAATATAGCTCCTTGAATTTTCTTTTGGGATAACTTCATTGGTCTCTTCCACTGTCAGTTACATAGAGAGTGTCTGACGGATTGATATTCTCTCAAAGAGATGCTCCTGTTAGTGGTGACGATGCTATTCATTTAGAATATCTTAGAATGTGAATTTAAAAATAACACCTTTTAGAACATCCACTTCATTAGAGATTCTCCTATGAATCATATCACAGATGCATTACAAAGCAAACTTATCTACGGGATAACAATGTTTTCACCTATTAGAAGCAATCGTTAAGCTTCTAAAACAAATGCCTTAGACTCAAACATGTATGACTAAGTGTCAATATAATAGGGTATACTTTTAGCCAAGACACAGTAAATAAAATTATTCATAAACTCCTATGTGGCACATGACTTTAGGTGGGAAGGGAAAGAGCCAGCCTACAGAAGCCAAAACAGTCAAGGATACTAATTGATGACCAGGGGCAAAGGTTTAAGTCATGGAATATGAATACACATATCCTATACCCTGGGCATTTTCAAATGTCTGATTTATGTCTTTTTTCAGAGAAAACAGAGACTTGATGAAGTCTATGGAATACTATAGAAAGACAGGCACCTCTGATTTTGATATCATTAACTCTGAGCATTGACATTCTACAAGGAACAAGGCAGATAGCAGTGAGACATATCCTAATGGGGAATGTGATACAGACTTTCAAAAAGACCAGTTTTGTTGTAAAAATGGCTTATGGAAATAATAATTAGTATATAAAGATAAATATAATCTCACATATTATATATATATATATATGTTTATAGTACATATACAGCATGTACTGTATTTACATGTGTAAATGTTTTCATGGGTTCCCATGCTTGTCCAGGTGTTTGTTTATAAACATATAAATAGAGGTAGATATTGGGTGGCTTCTACTGACACTCTCAACCTTATTTTGTTTCCAATATGCTTTAATACCATTTTAATTACATGCAAGTACTCAGGTCAGTTCTAGGTTGAGGAACTAGCAATACAATAAATGCAAATAGGCTGGAACAAAGAAGTAATTTCAGGCAGTAATTGATCATTTTTTTAAAACAAAAGTTTCTCAATGAACTCGGAGGACACCAACTCAACCAGACTCATCTGGTCAGCCTGTTACATGAGTTTTCCTGTTTCTGCCTCCCCCGGTGTCATGGTTCTATATGCCATCATACCTGACATAGTGCCAGGGACACAAACTCAGGTCCTCATGCTTGTATACTAAACATTTTAACATCTGAACCATCTGCCTAACCACCTTACCTAATGACTTCATTTGACTCAAGCAAAGTTAAAATGATCATAGTTGATTTAGGGCAGTATCTCATTGTAGTTTTTACATAGGCTACTCAATGACATTTTTCTCTAATGAAAAAATTTCCATTTAAATCTTTTTCCCAGTTAAAGTTGAATTATTTCTCTCTTTATTCTTGATTTTTCTTTATATTCTGGACATTAGACTCATCAAATCTATAAACTGAAATTATTTGTCCCCCAACCCAAAGGATATCTTTTCCCTCAGTGCTCAATGAATTATTATTCTTGTGAGTTTCGGTTTATTTCTGCTTTGGAAAGAAGAAATACTTTGGCTTTTTGGCATTGGAAACCAAGGCCTAGTCCAAAGTCAGGAAGATGATGGGGGCCTGTATTTTCTCTATGTGTCTCAGAGTGTAGTTTCTACTCTTGGATCTGCTATCCATTTTTAATTTATCCTTTTTCATGCACCATGGGGTACAGTCAGTGAACTCTGTTGGACAATTTGTTACACAAAACTTCCTTTTTCTAATAGTGTACAGGCTTCTCTTTCTGTAACCACTAGGTTGGATTTCTCTACATGGGGTTATTCATGACTTCAGGCAGTAATTAGGATGCATTCTTTTGTTTTTATTTTATTTATAAGTCATTTATTTTAGAAAATGTATCACATTTTTTATGGATAATCGGCCACATTAGTTATGAAAACATGATTATTTCAGGAGAAATAATGTTTAAAAATTTAAGAAAACTACAAACAGGAGCTACTTGAAATGACAAAGGTAAAGATGGGGGAGTAAGGTTAAAGGGAATGGGAACTACGCCTTGGTAGATGGAAATTGGTCAATATCTTTAGGAGCTGATTAAAAAGTAATGATCCAGGTTTCATTAAATTTTAGTCTAAACTCAGTCGCTTCTTAGGAATCTGCAGAATTGGCCTGGGAACATAGATGCATGCTGCTTCCAGCCTGTGCCTTTGTACCACAGTTCACAAGAGTGAAAGCATCTCAGATGAGGACTACCTCCATGGATGCTTGTTCAGGCCACATGGGTGCCCAGGTCACATATGGAAAAGGAGGTGGGTAGATACCTGAGCCATCTCTCAAGACTTAGCTATGAAGCAATTTAAATGGATGTTGCTGTCCTGGCCACTATCTTTCTTATTTATTATCTTCTATTTTCTCCTTTCACAGTTACCTATAAAAAATATTTTTGATATCTTGTAGTTAGGAACAGTTTCTTTCCATTTATCATGATCCATATGTTGAACAATAACAATTAAAGCTTGCATATTTTCACATGTTTTTTTAGAAAGTACATAACCTCATGTTGTGTCAATTTATTTTAGTTTCATAAAATTAATCTTGGCTCTATTTATTCATCTACTTTCTTCCTTCTGTGTTCTCTTATTCTTCTCTTAGAGGTATCTGGAATATTAATATTCAGAATGAGAAAACATCAGAATTATTCCTCATTATCCTGAGATGTAATGAAGTCAAGAATGGCTTTGAGGTTAAATCTTGAGATAGTCCCATTAGTTGTTAAATCTTTCGAGCTCTAGTTTTCTTATAACATGGAGGATGTATAGTATCTCGTAGTATTTTCCCCAGATTTAAACAATACATATTTGTTGTGCTGAGTCATATGGTAGCTATTTGGTAAATGTACCCAATATTAATCTCATTGAAGATCTTATTTCATTACCATCATTATGACACCAAATATTTCATTAGAAATTAAGAGTACTTAAAAACTCATACGCAGTAGGAAACACAAATGGTCTGGCAATTGCTAACTGACTCCCTTTCAGATGGTTGCTGGCCCTTCAATAAAATGGAAACCCCTCACTAGTGCTCAGAACCCAGAGACTAGAAGCTTCCTCATCCCTTTCAAATGATGCTGTCTCCAATACGTCTTCCTTCCCATACTGAACATTGTTTTAATTAAATCCATTGGCAACACTACTTTCTACTTTTAACAACCAGAGATCAGTTACCTAAAATAAAAGCGAAGTGTCATGATTCCTGACTACCTTGTTTCTGAAACCCCCTGCTGTGCTTTGCTCATTTTCTTAATGCAACTCCATGAAAGCTTCGTAATTACGTTTCTGTAAAAGGCACTCCAAACACTTTGATAACCATGATCTTCTGAAACTAAGGAGACAAGTTATGGGGACTGTTTTATCACCAACGTCTGGCTTGCTACATGCTTTTACAGTAATGTTAACGTATGGTGCAGTTTTCAAATATTTCAATCTGGTCAGTAGGGTGCAATACATTTACACACCTGTGAAACATACAGGTATTCATAACTGAATGATGAAAGGATGTCGCCTTTCCTGTATACAGTTTCCTCCAGAACCTTTCTGGTCTTTGTTGTTTTTGTTTGCTTGTTTTCCTATTTTATGAGGAAAGGCTTGTAAATTGATTTCACAACTCATTAATGGGTTGCAGCGTGCAGCTGGATAAACACGTTGTTTCTAGAAATAACCACTTCATTGTTACGTTGGTGGCAACGCTAGATTGAAGTGTTTTATGAAACACCTAGAAAATTCTTGAGATTTATGAGCTCCTTGGCCTTTTCCATCATTGTGGAAAGCACTTCAGTAATGCCCTCCCTCCCACATGTCCGTGCTGGGTAAAGGTGTTCTCCAGGCTTATGCAAAAGGTAGAGAACAAGCGCTCTCCAAACACATCATGAAATTGTGTTTTATTTCTTTATGTACAATAAAAGATTGTTCTGCTGAATCTATACTCTTCGCTTTCATTCTTTTCTTCACGGTTTCTAATAATTTTTCTGCATTTGATAAGGGCTTGCATTTCACATGAAGTTTTTCTAAATGAATGATTCGTATTGGATGTCATGCTTTAAATGTGACAAAGAGTGGATTATCACAATGAAAAGGAAGGGTGTTGAATAAAAGAGCAGACAGACTGGGCTTGATTGATGTTCGGAAGTTATTTTTTGCTGTGAACTCCCGTCAGCCTAGACATCATAAAACAGAAAGGAGGCTTGGTTCAGCTCTCGCGCCCTTAGGGGATGTATGGAAAGGATTTAAAATTCTGATAGAGTAACTTCAAAAACAGAGCAGCTGAAATAATTCACTTCACTACAGAGCAGCCAAGTGAACTCTTAAGTTGAAATGATACCTTTTGAAGTTGCACATGGTTTCAAGAAGACACAGTGTTCTCAGACCTCTGTTGAGGATACCAACTCCATCTTCTTTACTGGGGTCTAAGAAGACATGCCCTGGCTGTCCTGGCACTTTCTCAAGGATCACTTCCTGAATCATGAGCAAAACAGCAGCATCCGAGAAGGAGTGAAAGAAAAGGAGGTTGAGTTTAGGAGCAGAGATTTTCATTATTGCTCAGAAAAAGTTTCCAGAGATTCACTGGCATCATCGTATGGAGGTAGAAAAAGCAACACCGTGAGTTATCCATAAACAGGCACGTTCACCACCACATTCTAAACATATAAGTATCACATTTGGGCTAAGGGGTCTTAGTATCATCTTAAAAGCAGAAACAGAAAGGTAGAGAATGGAGCAAGAATCACTAGCAGCTGATGGACTTACCTTCATGCCTTATCTTTGCGCTTCTTTGCCTGCTTGTGCTGCACTGACACCATCATCCATGGACAAGGTTTCCAGACTGACCCCATCTATGATAGTGCTGTAGCTATCACAGCTACCTCATACAATACATGGGATACAGCAAAGCCATTGCACGTGTTGTTAAGTAACATGATGTTCTACATGTGTGGGAAGGCATAGTCCTCTATGTGTTTGCTTCTGGAAACATGTAGATTTGTCATTCCACATATACACCCTGGCTAAGTCATTGCTCAGTAATTTTAAAAGTTATTGCTCTAGTCAGAGGTGAGAGCAGAAGCAAACAATTTTAAAACATACTGAAACAAGTATGAACAATTGGAATATTCTCTAAAGGTTGGAGATTCACATGCTTGTCATTAGATGGCTATTTTTCTAGAATCTTATTTTTAAATGAGATCCTTCTATCTTGAATTGATGTGAAAAAAAAAACATACGGTACCATGGCAATATGGATAATATTTGTGATTTTAATAACATGAGATAGAATTAGGGTTGGGGAGAGTCAGTGATACTTGCAAAAGACAAATCTTCACATGTATTGCCAATAAAATGTAAAAAACATAACTTTTTAAGTTATATTAATAAAATTTTAGTCTACACTTTCTCAGTTAAAGTGGAAATGACAGTATCTTTTTGAGTGAGTGAATGAATGTGTGTGTGTGAGTGTGGTGTGTGTGTGGTGTGTGTGTGTGTGTGTAAGACAACAATCTACATCAGGTGTATTAGTGTATCACTGTTCACCTTACCTTTTATGTTAACATAGTGTACTGCTGTGTGTGTGATGCTACAGTTGAGCATGAAAGCAGCTGCCTTGGCAAGCATTCAGGATAGAGGACAGCAGTGAGGAGTTGCTTCTCTCCTTTCACTATAGGATGGGGGGATTTATTTTATCCTTTGAGCCATCCTCCTGGCCTTTGACCTTATACCTTTTTAAACTTTATTTTATTATTGCTTATGAATGTAGGGTATCTGGTGTGTTGGTACATGTGTGCCATGGCCCATCCCTGAAAGTCAGAGTACAATTCTATGCAGTCTGGTCTCTCTCTTCACCTTAGGAGGATTCTAGATGTGGAACTCAGGTCACCAGGATTTCACTGTGATCATTTTTTATCTGTTGAGCAGTCTTGCTGTCTTTAAAAAATAAATGTATATATTTATTTGTGTACGTGTGTGAATAGAGTGTATGTGGGAGTCAAAGGATAACCTAAAAGTTCACTCTACCAAATGGATTGGGGATCAAGTTAAGGTCGTCGGGCTTGGTGGCAAGAAGCTATACCTCCTTAGTCATCTCATTGGTTTATCTATCTTATGAACCTTGAGCTCACATCCTTGGCTAGACTAGCTGAACACTAAACTCCCATGATTGTCCTGCCTCCTCTCAGACCCTAGCATTGGGATTACAAATGCATGCTACCACATCTAGCTTTTTATTGGGTGCTACTTATCTGAATGCAGGTCTTACAGTTTTTAAATCAAGCATGTTACTATCTGAGTCATGTCTCCATCCTGCAGAAATGTATTAATTTAAAAATGCAAAATAAAACAAAAAAAGAAAAGAAAGTTTACTGTTCAGATACAGAGCTTGGAATCTAGAAAATTCTTATTCAAGCTGTATGTATACTATATTATGAAGTATTTACTTCTGAGGAGATTGCAAGCCATAGGTATCAAATCTTTACAAGTGATGGTAAATTTTGTTCCCCACAGGACTAGATTATATTGTGTACTTGCTGATGAATCTTTTAGTAGAGCACTGATAGATTTCTGTAATTCTGGTCTTGGCTAGGAGTTTGGTAAAATTCCATAGAGCCAGAATAACAAAAATGAGATTTAAGGCCACGTTTTAGAAGGCTTTCATTTTTAAAATATTTATTATAGAAGTTATTTTTTAAGGTTTTTAAATGTTAGACTTAGCCAGGCAGTATATCCATTCCTATAATTCCAGCCTTGAGATGCTGAGAAAGCAGCTTCAGAAGTTCGAGATCATTCTTTACCCAAAATTCCTTGACAGTAAACCTGTGGTTATGGAAGGCTGTGACTTCTGGTTTGGTCAAAATTGTTTAGCTTCCAGTTCTGCAGTTTCTGGTAATTGTTTACCTTTTCTGAGACTCAACTTTCTAGCATTAAATAAAGTCTTAATTATCTTGCAAGCTGTCTTGAAGTCTCTTACTATTTCTGAAATATATACTATGCTGTATTTTATGGCATCCTGGCCATTGTGCTTAGAGTTGTTACTAGCATAAGTGAGCAGTGATCATTGTTCTTGTGTGAATTCGGAGAAGATCCCTTTAAATATACTAAACACTAACTTCTTCCTAATAAAGAAGTTAGACTGAAAAAACACAATGAATTAGTGAATTCATATTGAATTAATATCAATGAATGAACTAATTGAATTAATATGAATTAAAGCAATATGAATTAATATTGCTTTGAATGGGTTTTTCTAATGGAACCTTAGTTTAATAAAGCTTTGCATAAATTGCCCTGATGGAACCATGCTATGACATTTGGCAATGCTAAGTCTGGTTAAGTTGCCTTAGCTTCTTTCACATAGCTGAGCAAAATCATAATCCTTCAAACATCAATTTGTCACATCCACACATCAGTGATCACTGTTGGGACTACCCACCATTTTTATGAATGATGCCACTTTGGAATTTGTGCCTGATGTTGCGAACTACAATTACTGCCAATAATACTTCTCTTACCTTGTCTAGTATTAATTTTTCTGGAATATTATTATTCTTTGTTAATCCAATCCACAGTACAGTCTTTGTTGGAAAATTAATTTGTCTTAAGCTAAGTAAGCAATGTGAATGGATACAAAGAAGTACGTGTGTGTGGAAAATCATGGTGTTTTCATTGGCTTTGCCTGGAACAAGAGAAAGAAAACCCAGGGGCAGGACTAACTTAGATGTGGTAGATGTGGATCCTTCCACAAGATGGCACTCACTTGCCCTCTTTTTTTTAATTGACACAAACGAACGTGTCACCCTAAATATCCGCAGAATAAATATATATATAATGTATCTGGCTTCAAATATTTTAAAATATGATGTCATATTTCTTATGCCTACTATCAGTGAGTTTCATTTTACATCCTTTTGTGTGTGTTTAAGTTTATGGTTAGATGTAAGAGTAGAGTTACTTCTCCCTCTCTCAAGTATGGCAAAAGCAGCACTAACCTGAAAATATCTCCAGAGCCCACATGCATGGTAACCTATTAAAACATGATTGAAGACTAACTGAAAAGAAAAACAAAAGTGAGACACAGCTTTATGCTTTATCACTATTATTTTGGATCTTAAATAAATGTTTGGTTTTTAAAATACTCTCCAAGGTATTTCCATCTGCATGAGTCAGAAGCATGTCCAGTTCTGAGCAGCCTTGGGCTGAGCAGCCTTGAACTCCTTGCTTTTGTTAGTCATGTGGAAAATGCCATGGGATCCTTGATACCTGAACTTAACTTCAATTGGAATTTCTAAAAAATACTTTTTTATTTAAAAAATGGGGAAAATTGTTGGGGCAGCAAATAATTTCATTATCAGATAAAAACTAATATTCATTTTTGATTAAAACATTAGAGAAAAATACCAGGTCATTATGTTCATAGAAACAAAGCTTTAAGTGGCAAATAGGGAACAGATAGAATTTAATTATAATTCTTTTATCCAAGTACTGTCCAGAGCGATCCTTCATAGCTCCCAAGATTAGAGAGCATGGGACACATTCTAGGTGACATGGCTGTAGAAAAATGTAATGATAGCTCTGGATTTTCATTATTAGCATGGAGTCATATTTTATTGGCTAGTTATCAATTATATTTTCCTGATGCTTAGAAAGCATAGAGTATGTATGGGAAAAATGACAATTCATTTGTTCTGCGAATGCTGTGATAATGATCACTGTTGAGAAGCCGTGTTTGTAATATAAAATCCAGTGTCTCAATTTAGAGTGGAAAACTGTAATCAGATTCCATGTATAGTTCATATGAGATGGATTGCTGGAGGTTACAGACATTCCCCACACAGTTACCATGGCTATTATTTTGTAGCTTTGCATCATTTTTTTACATAATTAACCCTATATTAGGAGCTAATATTACCAAATATTTACCATCTTGTTACACTTTGAAAGGAAAAAGAAAATATATATTCAGGAAGGATTTTTAGAAGAAGAAAGTGTTATTACAGAGAAAGAACCTGGGACATATGGAAATGTTCATAGGAAAGCAAGACTGACACAAAATAATAAATATTGATACAAACCCTTGATAAGGGCTCAACACCAAGCTTTATGTTCTGCCTTTATTAGTTTGTTTACACTAACACATTTCTAAGGAGACAAAAATCACTATTTTCTTTGTTAACAGGCAAGGCATCTGAGAATCAGAAAGGTGATATATGTTCGTGGCTTAGTTAGGTGCTGTATTGACAGAGTGGAAAAGTGACTATTATGGTTGAGGCGCTATAGCATTGGCTTGAGTTCCCTGGGTTGATTCCCAACACTAACCAAAAAAAGAAAGGAGAAAGAGCTCTAGAGAGGTAGTGACAAGGAGAGAGGAAGGTGGGAAGAAAGAGGGAGAAGGAAAGGAGAGAGCAGAGAGAGAGTATTAGAGAGACAAAGACAGTAAGAAGTGGGCAAGTGCCTTCAATTTGAAGGTAGAGTTTAATCCTAATACTACCTGTCCCAAAGCCTGTATCTTAAACCTTAATCTTCTCATTGGTTTTTAGGGCTGTAGCTATCAGAATTGACTCTTTCCATATATATATATATATATATATATATATATATATATATATATATATATATATGTTTGTGTGTGTGTGTGTATGTATATGTATATACATATATATATGTATATATATGTGTATATATATGTACGTACACACATACATTCCTTTATCCTTTCAAGTTTACAGAACATTGAAAAATATATTTTCAACAAACTTAACAGAGATTAGATTTGGTATAGGAGAGAAGCCCTGATTTTCGGAGCCTGAAAACAACCAAAGAATCCAAAGAGGCAACTCTGCCCTGTGTGCATGGACTGGTGTCTTTAGAAATTACATAGTCCAAACCAGCTTTTAAAATGTTTTCTGTGCCACATAAACAAAAGAACATATGAAGCTGAAGTATCTCCTCTTAGCAATTTTCACTATGGTTATCCACATGAAAGATATGAATCCATCCTGAACTGATCAATGGCAATCCACACTTGGTTCTAATCAGGGTCTTAGAGCCTGCATCCAAGAGCAATGGGCTTTGCGTTTTCTTTTTTTTTTTTTTTTTCTTTTTTTTTTTCTTGGAAATTTTATTTACATTTCAGATGTTCTCTCCTTACCCCATTTCCCCCCTCCCTCGCAGGAACTCACTATCCCTTCCCCCCTCCTCCTGCCTCCACGTTGGTGTACCCCCATCCACCCTCCCCCGTACCTCACCTCCCCACCCTCGAATATCCCCCCCATGATGTCCAGCCTTCATGGGACCAAGGATCTCTTCTCCCACTTATATATAGCTCCCTTGCATATATAGCTGGAGCCATGGGTCCCTCCCTAAGTGCTCCCAGGCTGGTGGTTTAGATCCTGGGGGCTCTGGTTGGTTGGTATTGTTGCTTTCCTCATGGTGTCACGATTTCACACACACTTTTGCCAAACTACATTTGTAGCCACTTTCCCTTATTGTAGCTACAATAAAAGCTTTGCCTTCATATAACAACGTATTCATACACTGTTGTTATTTAGATTGCCTCTGTTTTCTTATATTTTGAGAGACTAGTCCATATTTTAGAGGGACTGAGATAAGGGGAAGTGGAATTGAGGGACACATGTAGTATTCTTTGAAACAAAAGTCCCAAAGTAGAATTAACATATCAAAGAAAATGTATTATTAAATAGATTGCATTTTATTGGACATAATTAGAAATTAATATATACTTGTAAAAGTCAATGGATTTCATAATGATTCTTTTGAACAAATATATCAAGGCCATTGACTGTATTCATTCCCCCTCTTCCTATTCCCTCCTTTATCACTTCAACTCCTCTTCTTTTCCTTCCCAAGCAGCAGTCCATTTTGGTGTCATATGCCTGTGTATGTATCTATAAAATCTAAATTCATGTATGATAGGAAGTGTGACCTTTATCCCTCTAGGTCTGGCTTACTTCTCTCAGTTTGATGACTCCAGTTCAGTCTTCTTGCAAATGACATAATCTCTTACTTGTGTCTGAGTAGAGCTCGGTTGTGCCTATGTACCATTCAGTTAAGTGTATTCTCCAGAGTGCTAGCTGAATGACATTGTGGTTCTATTTTTAGTGTTTT
Source organism: Mastomys natalensis (assembly GCA_021653895.1). Taxonomy (NCBI): domain Eukaryota; kingdom Metazoa; phylum Chordata; class Mammalia; order Rodentia; family Muridae; genus Mastomys; species Mastomys natalensis. The sequence goes on from JAJTUV010000893.1 coordinate 381,619, forward strand.
GAGGAACCTTTATACTAATCATCATGGTATCTCCACAAGGTTTCCCTTCTTCCAGAAATACCTGAGTTCCTTTCTTCTGTTCACTCACCAACATGTGCCTTTTAATTTATGTGTTTTGAAGAAGGTTCCAAAAGCTCAATAAATCCTTCTAAAAACTAACCCATGGAATTTCAGGGAGTTAAAAGGCTTCTGCACAGTAAAGAAAAAAATGAGTGGCTCAGCCAACTAACGGAATGAAAACTTTGCCTGTTCTCTCTCTCTCTCTCTCTCTCTCTCTCTCTCTCTCTCTCTCTCTCTCTCTCTGTGTGTGTGTGTGTGTGTGTGTGTGTATGATACAAAATTAACTCTACAATAAACAAGAACTCAGGAAATTTAAACAGCCAAATAAGAAATGCATTGCTCTGTGAATCTTGTTGAGACTCTCTTGATTTTTTTCTTTAAAAGAACAAGCCATTTTGAATGGCTTCAATTACATGTAAAATTTTGATCCAAAACTCAAAATCCAAATAATAGATCTCGGATAAAAGTTTCTTTTAGATGACATTTCATACCTTTAGGGATTGAAGATATTTGAAGTTTGTTAAATATTATGTAGAAAATATACCTTTTCTGATTTTTAACCTTCTTATTAACAAAAAGAAAAATTTTGATTCATAAACAGTGTTGGAATTAGGGGGTAGAGAGTGTAGCTCAGTATTATAGTGCTGTCAAACATTCATAGTACCCTGGGTTTGATTCCAGGTACCACTGGAAAATGGCATTTTTTAAAATGTTAGAAGAGGAATCTTGAAATTATGAAGGAATTAGTATGCGTAAATTGCACAGATTAATGCCTATTGACTATATTAGCTGTTGTTCTCCAAAGAGGCAGCATCACTGGGATCTACATAAAGAATACTTGTAAGGACTTGGACCACATCATCATGGAGGCTAAGAAGATGGGAGGTAGAGAGATCCTCTCCAACTTTGGAAGTTGGGAAACTGGAGGAGTTACTAACATAAATCCAGGGAGGCTAGAGAACAGCAAGTTGTAGGTCAAGCCTGCAGGTGAGAAACAAAGAAGCCATACTTTACTCCTCCCTCCTGATTTTATCTGGTTGGTATCAAAGGGTTCTGTGATGCCACTGACTTTAGGGCAAGCTTTTTTTTTTTTTTTTTTTCCCCAGAACTCTCCAAGGGAAATGCTTGTCTTAACCAGAATTACCCTTAGACATACAAGGTAGAGTAGCATTTCATCTCAATCCTCCATGACAATTGATGTACAAAATTAATCACCACAGGCCCACCCCTAGTCAACATAACCCCACATAGATCTCCTTAAACCACTTTTGTTCCCAGTAAATGATGAGACAATAAGAAGGTGCTGCTTCTGTGTAGCTTGATAAGACATCTTTCACACTATAGCAAATACACAAATATTTTCTCTCAACACAAGTCAGTGCTGTTTATTCTTCTGCATTTTCAATAAAATAGCAATGAAGATAAACAAAAATTCTTAAATAATTATTTAGTTTGTTAACCAATAAAAGGCATGTTATACATTATAAGAAAATAATAATAATGGAAGAAGAAGAAAAGAGAGAAAGAGACAGAGAGAGAGAGAGAGAGAGAGAGAGAGAGAGAGAGAGAGAGAGAGAGAGAGAGAGAGAGAGATCCATACACTAGAAACACTTGTAGAAATCTCCAGACAGTTGTTGTCCATTTTTCTATATTTGTGACTACTGTCTTCAGGGTACATTCCATAGTCTCTTCAATTTCAGGAACCATGTAATTCAGTCAGCCAAATCTTCATTTTGAACAGCTGTAGACATTACAGTTCCAGAACAGGTTGCTCTAGTTTTTCATTGACCTTAATCACTAGAACATGGCAATACTGGCAGAAACCCTAAACAATCTCCTACATTCCAGACATAGTATTCATTATGAAATAGTCATCTAATGTGTAGATCTTAGAAGACAGGAATCCCCACTGTCTATATTGAAGTTTCTTTCTTTGTTATTTCAAAGGACTGAGGAGACGAGAGTTTCCTGGGAGCAGTCTAGAGTTCCAAATCAATGCAAGAGGTATTATGCCTCTTAATGAGAGCTACCCTTACTTCGTATCTCTCAGTCAGTACACAATTGAAAACATAGGCATGAATGCATACACGCATACACACACACACACACTCACAAACCCTTGGTGCATACACTCATACAATGCACACAAAGAAAGGTATTTATTCCATTGCTTCTTTCCTTCAAATGTTGAAGTGTGTATATTTTACGTTTTCACATATCTCCTTAATCAATCATGCCCCTGATGAGTTCCTAATCAATCCATTTCTTTAATAACAGGAACTTAATCTCTTGATTTTCACTTCTAAATTATTTCATTGGTCTGTTTTACAGACTTTGCATTTTTCTAAATATATAATTTTTACTGTTACTCTTATCTTTTTTGTAACATCACAAACAGATGCACAGAATTTCTTTATTATGTGGACAAGGTGATCTGCTTATGTCCTCTTGTGGGGAGTCGATAAAGACCTGAGTGAATGTGTATTGTTCAGATGAGCATGGCCATATCAAGGACCCCAGTATCTCAGACCTATGGGAATGGAAAGGCCTTCCTCAGGTCAGGCTCAGGTTAAGGCAAAGCCTTCCTTTGGTCAGAGTATAGATGTATAGAAGGTATCAACTACAGCTTCCTTCTCTAGGATGACTACAATTTGAGACTGCTCTCCAACAGAGAACCCCCTACAAGGTTAACTTACCCACCTCCTCATTTAGGTGTGTATGATAAACCTACCACCCCATTCAGCTAAGTATAATAAATCCACCTTCTCATTCAGCTGTATATAATAAACTTATCTCTTCTTTCAGCTGTATATAAGAACCCCATGCTTATTTTACTGAATGTAACAAACCCACCTCCTCTTTCAGGTGTACATAATAATGTCCTGCTTATTGCACCAAACATAATAAATCCAACTATTTACTATAATAAATCTACCTACAGTTGTATACAATAAATCCACCTGCTCACCCAGCTGAGTATAATAAGCTACATGTGTTTCTGGACTGGTGATATGTCTCTATCAGAGCCCAAACCTACCTGGCCCTAACTCTTCTTTATGCATGTCTGTTATTTCTTTATTCCCCATCATCATTCCTATTAGATCAGTCATAAGACCATGCACATGGCAGCAGTCCTCTTGTGGTTCACCCCACTTCACAGTGTCATCCTTCCAAAGCCACATAACACTGGAAAGGAGAATGAGATGTCAACTAACAACATGTTATTCAAATTAAGTTGTGTAGGCTGATGCAATAGCATGTTAACTGTTTCATATATTTATGAAATTAGAGGATAAACTAAGTGGCCTTTAAATTTGTTTACAATGCTGATGTTCTTTGGCTTTCCTCAAAAAAAAAAAAAAAAGTAGTCACTTGGATGATTCAAATGTCTGCAAACATTTCTCTTGTGGTGTGAAGATAATCTCAAACATAGTCTTCTCTAGGGAAACATCTCTATATAACACCACAGACCCTATGACCAGATCTTTTGCTATGTCCCCAGGCTTCTCTTCCTTGTTGCCATGGCACCATGTGCTTCTCATTGCACAAGCATCGGAGCATAGTAGATGGAGATTACCTTGTCAGATGAGTTAAGTCCATTTGAAGTCTATAGAATTGACCTTCAGTGATGAGCCAGTCCCTCCTTGTAAGCCAAAGAAAGAACATATTTCCAAATCTGCAAAGTTTGACGCTCTGGCACTGCAAGATTTTTTTCTAGGTTGCTCTAAAGAGGAAGCTTAATGGTAGTTATAGCTTCTCTGCTTGAGATGGGAGTGAATACAAAAAAAAAAAAAAAAAAAAAAAAAAAGAAAGAAAACAAGGCTCCTGGACAACCATTGAAAAAAACAAAAATATGTCTTCTTTGAATTCTCTCCTTAGTTGAAGATGAACAGTGAGATTTGCAAATATATAATACAATTAGCCGCAGAGTAGTTTTAGTATCTGTCTAGAGAATCACAGAGGCCATGATAAAGTAAAAGCTCTACATTACATCTTCCTACTGTAATTTCATGTTTACTGGTGCTGATAAATTGGTTATTCCTGCTACAGGGATGCATTGTGCTGAGACATGGAGAGCTTTGTTTATCTAAGCAAAGAGAATGTATAGTACAGCAAATACAGAGTTTCCCATCTAGTATATTTTCTGATGGTATCTTACAGAATGTTTTTGGTACATACATCAAAAGAGGGTGGGATATTTTACAGTTGTAAACCATCCTTGCATAGCAGGGATGTAGTCCATTAATTCTCAGAGCTTGAGGCAAGGCTGACAATTCATAAGTGGTAAATCCAGAGAGTTATGAAGATATTAAATCTCACATCTGGTGAGAAAATGTGTTATTTCACTGGGTTGATTGATGGACATTTTCCCATTGCAGTGCAGTTTGGGAGTACGTGTTGTTAATTGCTAGGATTTTAGAAAAGCTCTGTAGTTCAATTCCAATTACTTTAGTTTTGAAAAACAGAACAGCTGGATGGTGAAATTGCCTGGAGCTGTCACAGAGGGAGGGCATGAGCCAGAAGCCTGACCTCCACAGTTCTGACGTGGATTATCTGCAGAGCTATTACTTAGTGCAATTGGAGGCTCCCAGCACAGGAGGTTCTTTTGCTTTGCACATTTCTGGATTGGGAGTATGCTTGTTTTCTGACCATCCTTATGATCATCACTGACTAGGCAACTGCCTCTGAATACTGCACATTTGCCTCTGTCTTCACCAGGGAGAGATAAGAAAGCTGAATCTCATCATCACATCAGGGTCTCCTAGTTGCAAGACTTCAGAGCCACAGGGTTAAAAACTGCTCACAGATTTCTTAAGCTTTCAGAGTGACCTTTTCGTGCCCCTGCATGTGGGGTAATTATGTGTTTCCACACAGTCTCTTGGTCCACTGAGTAAAGCTAGAAAGAGTAATCTTGTTCATCATTTTGAATTTATCCAATATGGGAGGCTAGAAGGAACCATTCCAAGTAGTATAGCTAATCCATAAATCTATCTATCCAAGTTTACTGCCAGGTTGGACAACCATAAAACATATGGGTCTTTTCCCTCTTTGCACAGTAACTCCTTTTCATGTAAGTTTTAGATGGGGAAAATATTCAAATCCTACCTATGTTTAATTCACTACTTCCTATACAGGAACTATTTCCTCTTTGGAACTTAAGTATTTCATGATGCATGACTAAATAGATTTTTTTTTTTTTGAGGCTGAGGATATGACTCAAGAGTTAAAAGTATTTTTGTTTTGCAAAGCAGGAGAAGCTGATTCTGAATCCCTAGCATCCATGTTTAAAGTCAAACATGGTTACTCCTGCTGGGAACCTTAGTATTTGGGATCACAGAAAGGAGCCCCTGGGAGCTTGTTGGCCATCCAGCCTAGGCAAATGGCTAGCTTTGTGTTTTAGTTCAGTTAAAAACCCAGTCTGAAGGGTTGAGGACCAGAGGAAGATACACAAGATTCTACTCTGGTTTGTAGATTCCCATAGGTGGTTGTGAACACATGTATACTCACATACATATACCACATAAACATATACCACACACATGTAGCATACTACACATAAAATAAATTTTGTTATTTTATGTTATACTATAATGTGGTTTATTAAAATTTAGTTCATTAATATATAACATTAATGTTATTATAAACCTGAGATATTATAATAAATACTGGTTTAAAATAATTTTTATATTTTACCCAGACATGGTACCACATTTCTGTAATCACATCATTGAGGAGGATGAGTTAGGAAGATGACAAGATGGAGACCATCTTGGACTATCTAAAAATAACATTCTGTATTTTATTGGGCTGTGAGTAACAGGATCAGTTAGCCTGGCAACTGGTGCCCACTGGGTGTACCAATTCTGATGCAATCTCTGAACACTGAGCCATGAAGTGAAGTACAGAACATCGATGCCATGAAATTAAGACTTCCAGCTCTCACTATGGAGAGGAAAATGGAAGCTGTAGGTTCAAAACTCCCGAGACTCCACACAGCATTCCTCTGCATGTGTGTGTTCTCTATAATAAATTCACGGTTACGGTAAAGGTTCTCTGAATCCCAAGTCTTAGCAAACCATTCATTAGAACCACAATTTTTTGAACTCACAAGTGGCAACTGCTCTTAGAAGTTCGTACGTTTAACAAATGATTGTTCTTGCTACCTAAATACTGAGGAAATAAGCTTAAACTCTCACAAAATACTGAAAGTTGTGTAACCTCCGCTACCCTATCAGACCTGTTATTTGAATTTGTGAAATTAAATTATAGATTAAGGTTTTACATCCTGATGTCAAAGTTCATGCCTACATTTATTGTTTAGCAAGTTTGTTAAAGTAAATTCATGTCTGAAGAAATTAGCTAATTAGAAGTATAATGCCTAACATTTTTGTGACTGTGAATGTGTGTGTGCACATATTCGTGTATGTGTGCATATGTGGCAAGCGTGTGTGTGTGTGTGTGTGTGTGTATCTGATAGTTATGTATACATGTGCATGTGATTCAAGTGCTCAAGTGTGTATGGAGGTCCAAGACTGACATGAGGTTCCCCACCACCACCACCTACCACCTTATCTCCTCCTTATCTTTTGAACATCTTGTTTCAGTATGGATCTCACTGATTCAGCAAGACTGCATAGCTTAGAAGCTCCAGGAATCCTTCTGTCTCCATCAATCACAATGTAAGGGTTTTGTATGTCTGGGGATCTGAAGTCAGAGCCTCATCCTTGCATGGCAAGCACTATACTAGCTGGGCCACCTCTCCATTCCCTAGTTTTAAGATATAGCATTATGATTAATAGCAAGCCAATGGAAAATCACAGGGAAAAAGAACACTGGACAAAGAAAAGGAATTCTCACATAAGATGATATTTCAAGCAGCTCTAGAGAATTATCTATGGGAACATAAAATCCTTATTTTGCTCCTCTGGTGAAGTATTCTTAAAACAAGAATTTCCTCTTCTTCCTCTTACATTTATGATTTTGCTAATGTTAAAGAATCCCCTTCATATTGATTATCTTAATCTTCTCACTGGGCTTATAGCTTAGTGTGTAAAGTGCTTGTTATATGAAAGTATGGGGTGTCAGTTAAAAATCCTAAGCACCCTTACAAAAAATTGGGTATCATGGCACCTGCTTGTAGTCCTAGCAAAAAAGGCAGCACGACATAGACCTCTCAGCCTCAGGTGAGTGGGGATGCTTGCCTTACCTTTTGATGTTTTCTACTCTACAGGTCTATAACCCTGCCAGACTTCCAACCACTCACCAAGAATCCTATGATACTGTCTCATAGAATCGACAGCGCTCCTTTAATTCCCAAAGCAAAGCCACTGCTCTGGCCTGAATAGAAAGCACCCACCCCAAGGCTTTGGTTGTGAAGGCTTGATCGTCATTGTAGTGTTCTGAGGTCGGACTTTAGGGTAATGTCAACTGTAATTGTGATAGCTTCCATCTAATTAATGATCAACCCATGGCTTAATACATATTTTGATGCTGTCATTGAGAAGTAGGGTAGGGGAGAGTCTCTGGGTGCATCTTGAAGTGAATCTTTCTTCTGAGTTCTTTTCTCCTTCCTCCTCTCCCTGTCTCCATTTTCTTCTTCAGCTCCATCCCCAATCCCATCTCTGTTTATATTTCTTTCCCTCTCTCTCCTCCCTACCATCTGGTAAACAGCTTTCTTCTGCTGTAATTTTGCTGCTGGCCACAGAGCTAAAAGCAATGGGTCTAGTAGATCCCAGACAGAACTCTCTGAAGCAACACCTGCCTCACTTCGGTTGTTTATCTTAGATATTGTGTCCCAGGAGAACCATGTAACTAACATTGTTATAGAGATATCTAGTCAACATGCAGAGACATCATGGCTCTAGAACTTTATATTAATGAGCAGCTTATATAGGAATTACGAAAATTCCTTTGTATTGTGGTTGATAGTTATTTCCAAGCTGTAAGTTACTAGTTGAGAGGATCCAAAAGTTACCTTAAGATAAACTGAGGAGATTCACGCCTTAATTCATCTTGTTTCAGTGAGTAGGAACTGATTTGCATCCACATAGTCAGTAAAATACATGGTTCCTGAAGGGAAAATCCGGGCAAGCAGGATCCAGCAATCCTGTGTGTTATTTTAGGCATATGTTCTCAAGTGCTTCTTTCTTTTTTATTTTGCTGGACAATTCAAACCAAGAAAATGTGTTCTTGTTTATATGAACACACCAGTTCTCATAGGGTCTCCACAAAGCCTTCCTTACACGCAAATAGAAGGACATTTGTGCTCTGGAGTGTCAGGTGGGACAGAGTGGGATTCCATGTATTATAGTACTTTGAATAATAACTATTTTTGTTTATTGAAATACTGTTGAACATACTTTATTCTTCTGAGATAAAAAAGAAAGAAAAAAGCAATTAAAAAGCTTCTTCAGAGAGATCTGGTTTATTACTTGTAGTTTCAGGCATTTCTGTCTACTTGACCTACTCTTAAGATAGGTGTGTGCTGTATTTCTGGATGCGTGGGTGGGGAGGGAGAGTTTGGAGCAGTAGGGTTCTTCAGAATGGCTGTTGCTAAAGAATATGTGGAGTTTACGGTGTTCCAATATAGACTGAAAGTGGTAGGGGAATAAAAAGAGGGGCCCCAACTAAACCTTTCCTGAGCGTAGTTCAATGTAGAACCTTTCAAAACATACCACTTAGCAGCTCAGTGTGAGCATCTTACAGCATGACCAGCCTAAACTACTTTCTCAGCTCTAGTATGCAAAATCCATTTTTTTCTAAAATAAATTTTCTTTCATTTCAAAATCAGATACTATAAATACTAATTATATTTTGGTGTCAAAGAGACACATTTTGAACACTTCTTTTAAGCCTATGATAAAATTCTATATGCTTTTTGAATAACAGTTTTACAGGATTTGTTGTGTATGAGTGTGCATATATGCGTGCGTGCGTGTGTGTGTGTGCGTGTGTGTGTGTGTGTGTGTGTGTGTGTGTGTGTGTGTGTAATGATGTCAGTAGATTACTAGCACAGATGACATCTGTGATCTTCTTGCATTGCACCCTGGGTTTCCAACTCTATGTAGCCTTTCAGGACATGTAGCCTTTTATAGCCTCAGGTGATTAAATTTCTTTCTACAAAAGATAGCACCTGTTCTATCTACTTCATGGGGCTTTGGGTGTTAACTTAGATAATTAAGTTTACTTTATAAACTAAAGAATATTATAGCAACATAAGACATTATCAGCATTATTTCCATTTTATGAAGAATTTCATATTCTTTTTAATTTTTTGCAATTGTTGTAAGGAATCAGGGGAGATCTCTAAACCTTACTGAGAACAATCTATGGTAAAGAATGATTTGAGTATTTGAATCCACTGTGAATTTCTTCCAGAAGTTTCGCCCCTGTCTTGTGGAAGAGCCCTTTTTGTGTGTTTATGTGGTTTAGATAGCTTTTAATTTGTTTCTTTTTACTTGCTCTCAGCTATCACAGCTATAGACCCTGTGGGAAGCTTTCTTTGTCTTATGATACATTTTTAAGTGAGATAGTGAAACTGTTTTAGTTTAATGCATTTTTTTTCTTCATGTCTCCTGTAAGTGGCATTTTTGAACAATTTCCGATTTATTCTGTTATAATGGCATATTAAAAAGATTACCCTTAGGCATTATGATGGTTTTAGAATAAATCTAGCTAATAATTTCATTTTCACTGTAAAACAGAAAGCTCCTCAATGTCTGTAAACACAGTCCATCTTTCTGAGACCTGCTGTTTGGAGGCACCGTTATCCCCTGAGGCTATTGAACAACAGTGATTCATGGCATCTATTTGTCATTGTGTATTTCCAACACTACAATCTACAATCATCAATTTATTTCACCACCCGACCTGCCTAGGACTAAGTAGCAAATGTGGCCATGCTAAGACGTAAGGTGGTAGGGACACCCAAAATGGCTTTCAGTGCCGTTAATACTATCCTACCTGTTCTGATTAGAAGTCACCTTCAGAAGAAAAAAGGCTAAATGTAAGCTCTTCCTTGATACTCCTTGTCCTTCATTTACTCTTAAGTGGAGTGATGTGACACTGATTTGGTAGGACCCTGTTTCGTAGTTCCAGTTTGCTGTTGTAAATACAATGACGGGCTATTGTAGAGAGATCCCTTTGGGTGACTCTGTACTCTTCCTCTAAGGTCCAATTCTGATGCTATTTTATAACTTAAAGGTCCTATATCAAACTTCTCCTTCTTTTTCCCTCTGAGTTACTCAAGTTATTCCTCTGATGGTATCTCAGACAGTTCTTTACATGCACCTACTATGGCTTTTACCACAGGTTTGGTTTAGCTATAAGCCTGAGACTGAGGCATCTAGATTACACATCAGATTTGCTCACCTGTCTACCAGCATTCTCCAGCACAGTGGTTGAGGGTGTAGGAATTCATAGGTTCCTGACATCTCCCATTAGGCAGAACACAGGTGCTCTGGGAGGCCTTGACCTAGCCACCTTTTGCTCTGTATGAAGATAAAAGATGGGACCCCAATTAGATGGTAACCTCTCAGAAAGACAAGATGGAATTTTGATATAAAAGATAGGAAGCACCCACCCTCACCCTAAAGAATCATCACACATCCAGCCAGGACTCATCTGATTAACAGCAGCCATCACTGGTGAACGTCTCCTTCATTGTTACCATATCCACTGTCATCTTAGAAGTCTTTCAATGTGCCTGGCATTGTCCTTGATGTCTTACCAGTTAACACAATGTTCGGCTTAGACATTCAATGTGGGAATCACTGTTGCTCTTCAGGTAACAAAAGGCCAGGTTCCAAAAGACTAAGACAATATCCCAAGTTGCAATAGCTGGTGAGCTAGGCTGCCAGAAGATAAACCTTGTGACATGTGGAGTTTATTTTATTTTATTTTATTTTTGTGTTACCCAGTACCACTTGGTACCATCTTAGCATCACTTGCTTCTTGGTATACCTGCTGATTGTGTCAGCTCCTTTTTCCTCTTTGTCTAGGACACTGGGAGTGGTGAGAAGCCCAGAGGCTACATTCAGTGGAATGTTTTAGTTCTCTCGCTGCTCACAATTCCTATGTCATCTAAAAGGGGCCTCCTATAGAAGGTGTCACTGTTAATGGCAAATGGAGCTCTGATCACAGGAGGAATGGGGACAGGAGCTGAAGCCATTATTCTCTATTCTAAGATGTCTAAAGCAGACCATATCGGCTTTTATGTTTTCATGCCTTGCTTTGAGGCCTGTACCTTGAAGGCTACCTTTCTTCTCAGGTTCCCCAAAATGGTTTTTATTCTCAAAATTATAAAAGGCGATGCGATTAGTGCATGCTCATGCTGTTTAAAGGCACAAACCCTTTTGAAAATCTTGAGTACAATTACACAGGGTGTGTTTAATTTAAAAAAAAAAGCAGATTGTACTCCATTACTTCAGATTAGGGCTGTAGCACGTTCCTTCGTGTATTAGAGCATGCGAGGCTCAGTGCAGAGTTAGCTAGAACCATTCAAGATTACCTGACAGGATATAGAGTCATTTGTAATTTGCATCAATCAAGGAAATTAGCTAAGGTTTATTGTTCTCCAAAGACTACTGTGATACCTGGCATGAGACCAGCCAAGAATGGCTCACTTCACTGAAAAAGCTTCCTTCCATCTTATGACTCAGTCACACTGTCCTTACAATTAGTACAGAGGAGTAGCCAATTGGGAAAGGAAAAACTGTGTTTGTAACCTGAGGGATAGAAATGTGTGTGTGCCCCTAGATCAAGTAGAGAGAGGCCACCCAGAGCCCCCTCTGACTGGCGATCTGAGTTCTTGCTTAGGCTGTGAGGCTAAGCACTGCAAGGGAATATAAATAAAAGTTAAAAATATCTCTCTGGGTTCCCTGAGGGACAAGCCTGACTGCATGGGGGTTGATGACAAAAGTATCCGCTCTCCAAGAAAAAGACATCAGGATGGGTATGGCCCTCATGCCTCACTGGACAACGACAGGAGGACCGGAGCCATTACAAGGTCCCCTTCAATTATTGGAGGTCAGGCCTCTATCCCCGCCTTCACAAGATTAGAATCGCCAAAGCCCTTCTATACTTAGAGAAGGGAGGAGATGTCAGGGGCAGCCCTGTATATACACTGAAGGCCTAAAATCAGCCATAGGCCTAAATCAGCAATAGGCCTGACATACATACATGCTAACACCAAGTCTTGGGTCTCTGTGGAAAAACATTGAAACAGAAGGCTATAAGCTATTGTAAACAGGCAACTTTTGTGGAAATTTACCAGCCTGAGTAGTCATAGATTTTATAAATAGGCAATCTTGGTGGACAGTACCAACTTAGATAAGAACAAGTGACTCATAGGCAGAGTCATAGTGACCTGTTCCCTGAACCTTCACCCAGCTTATACCCTGTTCTGAATGGTATCTGTACTTCCCTTGATTACCTATGCTCTGGTGTCATTCCCTTCCCCACATCCTGCCTTTTTGTGTTTATAACTCCTGTGTGAATAAGTAAATTACAATGTGATTTAAAAAAAATGATTAAAATAATAATAATAACAAAAAAAGAAATGTGTGTGTGTGTGTGTGTTGTGTGTGTGTGTGTGTGTGAGCTTTGAGTGTATCATATGTTTTGGGATATTCTAAAAGGCTAATATCACTTCTTCCTTTCTTATTTATTTTTATGTGAACATGTGGCATGTACATAATGTATGGTGTGTGTATGTGTGTGTGTGTGTGTGATGCATGTATATGAGTGTGCAGAGTCTTGTGTGCACACGTGGAGGCAGAGTAAGGCTTCTGCTGTTTTCGACTGCTTCTGTCTTATTGTCTTTCTCTGAACTAAAATCACCTCAATGAATTCTCAAACTGAAATTATCTTCCTTACCCCCATGCCACCCAATGCTGATGTTGCAGGCACGCACAACATATCCTCCTCTGTCCATGAGAACTGAGAATCCAAATTCAGGTCCTCAAGATTACATAGTAAGTGCCCTTACAGCCGAGTCATCCTCTCCTCCCTGCCTTTACTTTAACATATGCATGTTATATTTTACTTAATGGGCTTCATTTTAAGAGACTTTCATCCTCACAGGGAAAAAATTGGTAAAAGATATAGAGATTTCCATATCACCCCTCTTTCTTCACATGCATATTTTCTCCCCTCACCAACACCCCCACTAGAGTGATATAGTCATTATAATTGAAAAAAACTAATGAACTCACAGTGTCACCCAAAGTTCATCGTTCACTCTTGCTGTTATATCTTCTGTGGTTTGTGTAAATACATGATCTATATCCACTATTAGAGCATCATGAAGAATAGTTTCACTGCCTTAAAAGCCCTGTATGGATAAGCTTTATGCTGTAAGCACTTCCTGGCCACTTGCCTTTGCATTGACTGTTACTTTGTGTGGTTTGGATAGTGTTGAGTAAATCTTAACCATTTTTGGTATTTTAGGGATAATTTGTTCATCTATTAATTCTATCTATCCTAGGTCTAGTTTCTTCAAAGTACATCATGGAGGAATATAGATTCTTTATTTTGCCTTACAAATAGCTTCCTTTGATTGGGAAAGCCTCGGTGATTTGGAAGATAGTAAAACAGAACTTTGGAAACACTGGACTATCTGGGATCCAGCATCAGTGATTTCAGTAAAATAGATAATACTGGGCACAACACAGTAGGACAAAGATAATGCAAAGCATTAAGTCTGTTGCCATGACATGTTAGAACCTCAGGTGCATGTGTTGAAATTAAAGTTTGCTAGTAAATGTCATAAACCTGTGGCATTTCCAGGAATACTGTCCATACCATTAGATGAGCAAAGTTTGAGCCTCAACAAACGTACAAGTCACATGTAAAATTAAGAAAATAGTACTAATGAAGGGATTTTTCCATAAAAATAATGCAAACAAGTATCTTCAAAATAATTCATAATGAAGAGTGAGACAGAATTTTCTTGATTATACAAGAAAAATATTATTTCTAAACTGTCACGAAATGATCAGTCAACAAAATCAATGACAAAGAGTCTGGAAGTTAAGAATAATGATGAATGGCAAAACATGAAATAATATTTTCCATACAGGAAAAAAAAATGCTCAAATGACTACTTGGAGTTTGAGTTGTATGAGAGTTTCATGAGAAAGAATAGAATTGTGAGATAGAGGTAAGGAGTGAGCCACTGTGTATACAGTGTGCACTGTAGTACAGATAATTGACAGACACTGGAATAAAGCCATGGTGGCAGAGTAGAGACAGACACATGCTTCTGCAGTTGGACAGGCCTCAGAAACCTGGGAAAGAACATCAGGCCCTAAAGATGGTCCCTTTGCTCAGCTCTTGACTTACAAAACCATCCTTCTCGCCACTATCATGAGCCCAGTGTTCAAGTAGATTCTGATCGACTCATTCAGAATTGTTGCCTCTTGTTCTCGCATCAAAACTCCTTTCTTTATTATTCCTTGTGTCATGTGTCTAAGATATTGCTTTTTGCCTAGTATAACATAAGCAAGTCTCCGAAGACATACAGGACTGCCTTGGTCTCTGTCTCCTGCCTCTCTGTCTCTCTATTTCTCCCCTCCCTGTTGTAGGGCAACAAACCCAGCGACAACTCAGCACAACCAGTGTTTGAATTGGGCTTGTATTAAGCCAGACAGCAACTGCTTGGAGAGAAACACTTCTCACAGTCCAACCTCAAATGCATATTACAGGGAATTTTTAAGTATAAAGAATGCATAAAAATTACATCCTGGTTGTCAATTACATGGTAAAGCAAGCAAACAGTTTAACAGAAGCCAAGAACATGCAGTTAGCTAGCAGGGACATCTTGACCCTAAATTTTTAGAACAGGGTTGGATGCTTGGGACTTTTCAGGGAAGGAGGTAGAAAACAAAGATGGCGTTAGCTGAGGCAAATGGAGAAACATTTACCCTTTTACGCTCTCCTCCTCCTATCTCCCCTACCTTTCCTTCTCCTCCTCCCTCATCCCCCCCTCTTTTCCTTTCTCTACAACCCTATGTGTGTATGCCTGTCTTTCTGAACGTAGACAGACAGATGTATATAATATTTTTCCTAAGATTTCATGGTGAGAAAAATATCGGGGAAGTAAAGATCTTACCCATGCGCTTCCCGACATAATACATTAAGTGGGAATATAGTTCCTATTCTAGTAATTCCCAAGTGCAGAAACTAAGAATATTTGACCCATTGTTTATAATTTCTGACCAAATGTTTAAAAAATGTATTTATATACATAGCACTTGCATCTAATACCAAAAACAACCTGATTGACAAGATTTAGCAGACACTTGTATACTCATAAATTTAAATAAAATTTAAAATAAAATAAAATTTGACTTAATCCCAAAACCCTCTAAAAAAAAAATCAATAGTTTCAATTGTTTTAGAAACAATCTAATTGTGTTATGGCCAGTATTCTACAGGTGTCAAAACATTTCAGGAAAACGTTTTATGACAAGGAGCCAAAGCTTTTAATTTTTTTCAGAGATTATTGATGATTTGATTTTTAAACACTTATTTTATGATTTCTTTGAGAATCTCATAGTCAAGTACTGTAATTATATCATTTTTATCCTACCCTCTTCATACTACACATCCTCCTTTGCTGCATAGCACTGTCTCTCTCAAATTCATGACTTGTTCTTTTTGAAATATATAACATGCCAAGTCCATTTAGTATTGCTCATATGTATATGAGTTTAGGAGTAACTGCTTGGGATTGGAACAGGGGGTCATTGCTGCAAAAACAAAAGTGATTCTTTTTTAGCAGCCATTAATAGTCTGTAGTGTTTTAGGGAGAAGTGATTCCTTCTAAGATTTTTGTATTCACATTGGCATGTCAACTTGGTCTTTTCCAAGTACAGATCATTTTTAAGAGACCTAGTTGTTTAGACTTCACTGGTGTTATTCCCTATTATAGACAGAAGACACTATCCAATAGTAGATGCTCTGGCTCTTACCATATTTCCACCCTCTTCTTCTACAATGTTTTCTGAACCTTAGATGTAGGGACTGTGTTATATATGTATCATCTAGAGATGGTCACTCAAAAATATTTTGTTCCCTGGATTTTGACCAGTTGTGGATTGCTGTGATGGTCTCTTCTACAAAAAGAAGTTTCTTTGCTGAAAGATGAAAGCTACATTTGTCTGTGGTATAAAGTAGGTATTTAGCATATAGTTGAGAATTATGCTGGTTTAGTACAGTGGCTGTAATATGTTCTCCTCCATAATCCATCACCAGTCACAGAGGACTGACTATGCTTACAGTAGCATGTATGAATTTCCTCCTATTAAATGAACTGGTCAAATGGCTGTTCGTTACACCTGAGATCTGTGTCACTACTGCACCCTGGTCAATGTTATTTATTGTCTTTAAAACTGTTTGGAATTTTTAATTGCTTTTCTCCCTTGACAGATTGCAAACCATCTTCATACAATAGGAGATCTAATCCTCAAGAAGGTGGCTTCCAGATCAGTTACAGTTTGATTCCTCTGAGTCTTGCAGCTGAAGTGCATAGTATTTTCTGCAGTAGCAATCTTACCTTTAAATTCTAGGAAGCACCCAGAATCAATTACAATACTCAGTGTAACTTAACTTTGTTTAAATTATTTACACACACACACACACACACACACACACAAATTCTCCACAAGACAAGGCTTCATAACATATCCAGAACAACAGTAGTTATAATTTAGGCAGCCAAGAAATTGAACTAATTCAAAGTAAATAGGCATTAATAAATAAAGCCCTACCATAAATGAAGGATTATTTAGCATCTCCTCCTTACCTTAACTAAGGTAGTATTGTGTAGTATAGTGTCAGACTGGGAGCTATTTGCAATAGGACCAGTTTCCTCAGGCTTCTAATCAAAAAGACTCATGATTAGTCGATCTGAGCCTATGTGTATACAAAGTGTAAACATGGGCAGTAAATATTATGAAGAATCTGTGCAATTCCTACTGTGACATCATAAAAGAAGACAACTTAATCCCTAAACTAACTAACTGAAAATACAAATAAAATTAATTAAGCTCATGGCTATTTTTTCTGTAGTGATCTGTTACTCAAATAAAAATGTCTCCCTCCTCCCACTAGTTCACATAGTTGAGAATGATGTTAATGAAGACGTGTTCTCTGGAAATACATCAAATGTGGTTTTGGATACAGGATTTTCACTGATGATGAGGCTGCCAATTTTCTTCCTTTTCTCTTCTCTTCTCTTCTCTTTCTCTTCTCTTCTCTTCTCTTCTCTTCTCTTCTCTTCTCTTCTCTTCTCTTCTTTCTTTCTTCTTTTTAACCAACTCCTTCTGAGCAATGGTAGTTGAAAACACAACTCTTACCTTTGCAACACCATGAATGGGAATATTATTGAGTGAATTTTCAGAAGTCTCCAGAATGCGTTGCTGCTAATCTTCCGAGCCATTAGTGGTATTCATATGATAAAATGTTAATGTTTCTTTTCTAATTTAAGTGCATTTCTGAACATACCTCAAAGCCAAGGCGTGCTGGGTTGAAATGAGGAATGTGATTGGATTTGATTTTAATAGAACAGAGCATTGATGGAATTGAGATTGGCCTCATTATGACTCAGTCCCATACTAGATCTTTGCTTTCTGCATTAAAGAGCATATGGTAATAACTTTTTTTTTAAAGCTTTACTGTTAAAGATTTAGTAGAAAGATTATCTAGAATACCTTTTTTTTTTTAATCAAATATCTTATTTAAATAAGAGGAATTCTTTAAAGCATTAGCATTAAAAATTCACAGAGCCTACAAAATTAAAGATAGGAAAATCTATTAGGTTATCTTTCTTCTCCCAGAAAGGGATTACTTCAGAGGGAAGAGCTATAAAAATGAAAATAATATGTGAGACCATGATAATATCAATATTGGAGATGAGAAGGGGAAAGGATGCATGGTGTTAGCTGCAAAAGAAATCAGCTGAAATAAACAGATTCTTCTTTAAGCAACCCTGACCACATTCTATGCATTATTTACATGTCAAAGAATTTATAATTATGTCATTCCCTTATTCTTGTTTTGTTTTGTGTTTTTTTTTTTTCACTCTTAGCTGGTCTTCAGATCGTTTTCTGTTATAAATAAGCAGCAGAAGTGGGAATATGATTGGAAATTCCCAATGTGAAGTATCTTGTGGAACTGATTTAACAAGCGTGGCCTTTCTGGTTTTAACGCTCAGTATAGAATTCAGTTTAGTCACACATGTAGGCCATGTACATTTTGTTACGTGCTATGCCCCGAAATTGTAATGATGTTGTTTCACATATGTGTTAGAAAGAGATTATTGGCACATTTTTAAGTCAATACTGTCTCTGATTTTATGTCTCATAACCAATGAGTATCATTAGATTGAATGTAAAATTAGATAATTACCTTTAGATTTATCAGTCTCAACCAGGCAGCAGTGTCCAACAATTTGATGCTGGAATGATATCCAATCTAAAAATGTGTTAGTATCCATCTATAGCCACTCTGGGATGGATGTGACTCACAAACAGCTGGTTGGACACGCCTGACTGAGTCCCACTGATACTTCTCACTTGAAGTCTCTTTCAGATAACTCAGTAACTCTCAGAAGACTGAGCCTTTAGATGTCACTACCCCGATTCTGCTTCTTTTAGTAGGGCCTCTGTGACTTTACATCTTATGGCAGGGTACTGTTATTTAGCAACAGTATGGGAAATGCATTTCCTTACTGGGGCTGGTGATTCATGACTGCTTCTGTGTGGATATTCAGGTAGAATGACAGCAGCTACAGATGGAATTTACAGCCCCCGGGAAGGAGCAACACTTACTGACTTGATTTTTGATGTACTATAACAATTCTAAACCCTTGCTAGGTGTTAATGCTCATTGTCCGAATCAGAATAGATGACCTCAGAAATGAGGCAGCTTCGTCTCTGAGGAGAGAAAAAAAAAATGGTACTTAACTCTAAAAGTTATTTTTAAAGCAATATTAATGTTCATATCGAATTGCTATTGGCTTATGATGTGCCAGAAGAAATTCAAATGTTAGAAAGCAAAGAGTACAGTGATTTCTGACTTTCCCTGTATCGCCCAACAGTTGTCTTCCTTACAATGACTCTTTGTCAGTCACTTCTGACCACTCTATAGGTGCCTCTCTCTAAAAGGCTCTTCATTTAATGATATCTTCTACATCTGGAATCAGCTAAGAGTGAAGCTGCTTGCTATTCCTGTGAGGGTCTTTTGTCATAATACTAGTTGAAGTAGGAAGACTTACCTTAAATTTGGGATATCCTTTGGATGGTGGCCCACATTTAAAATGATATAAAAGAAGAAAACTTTGAGTTTTGCCTGATTGCCATCACTCTTACTGGCACAGTGTCCTATCTTGTTGCTGTGGCCAGTACAAAATTCAGCCTCCAATATTTCAGAGTAGACTGAAGGCCAATAGCTTCCCAGAAAACCTCCAGGACTCCAGTGCCAAATGGGATGCAGAGACATTCAGCCTCTTGACTGAACATCTACCAGGTTCTTGGCTTTTCCACAGTGAGATGGCCATCAATGAACATTCATTTACTTTATTCTGTTCCTTTAGAGAACCCTGACTGGTACAGAGAGGTAAACGGACCTGTCTGAACTTAGCATACTAAGAGAGGCAGAAATAGTGCTCAGACTCAGGTTTCTGTGAGTGCTAACTCCATCTTTGCATACCAGACTGTGCTTTCTGTTTCTGTACTGTGAATCTTGTCACTTACACTTAGTGGCATGGTCCATATGCCAATGAGCTAATGACTTATTTTTTTTCTCTGTGTTACACAGCATAAGCATTATACAATCTGAAGTAGAGTTCTCTCCCTGTATCATATGTGACAGCAGAACCACATTTGCATATTCATTTATCTTAATGCCTTCTAAAATGGGTTGTTGAATCATATTTCTTAACAGTAAAGCTGAAAATGTCATATTCACACTGATGGGGCTAATTCCACAAGCAATCCAAAGATATTATTTCATGAAATAATCCAGTTACTTTATCTAATTTAACATGTGATGTGCTGAAGTTTAGGCCTAACCTTAGCACAAAATTTACACTGTGATGTAATACATCATTATTGAATGAAAAGTTCGGGTATATAGGGAATTCAAAGAGATACTAAGAGGGAGGCACAACAGAGGGGAGTAGAGAGAGAAAAAGAGCAATAGTGGGGTGACTGTTAACAATCTATTATAATCATGTTTGGAAGTGTCACAAAGAAAACCTTTATTTCATGCTTAAAAAGTAGAAAAATATGCAGTCACTAAGGACTGACATAAACTGTGCTGATGTATAAGCATCAGTTGATTCATTTGAACGGAGCCCAAGTCATTATAGCTACCGCAGTGTGGTTGCTTTCTGATCACTAATGTTGCTGTATAACAGGGAAAGGAAGATCGGAGCTGGCAAGTGGCTTAGCAGGTAAAGGCACTTGTCACCAAGTCGGATGACCCAGGTTAGATGCCTAGAATCTGCACAGTACAAGGTGTGAACCAGCTTCAGCAAATTGTCTTTGATCTCCTGCCATATGCTATAAGCAGTGTATGTGCTATTGCTCACACATGTATACCCACGCACACATGCAGACACAAACATGTCCACACATACTCACACATGTTCACACAACTCATATGTACACTTATACATATGCATTCAAATACATGCTCACATACATACACTCTAATACATGCTAATACACACATATGCTCACACATATACATACCCCACACAAGCCAACACACACTCAAACACATGTTCACACTCATTTACACATATGCTGTCACATACAGTCACTTACATACCCTCACACATACACACATACACATGATCTCACACATATAAGTGTTCAAATACACTCATGCTCATATATATTCACACACATGTACACATACACATTCATACACATACACTCACACACTTGCTCACACATACTAATGTACCACACATACTCATCCTCACATATACCCTCATATATACACAGTCACACACATGCTCATGCATATGCTCATGTACTCTCCCACACATGTGCACACAATCATACATATCACCCACAAATTTACATACTCAGATACACACTCCTATATGCATACTTATCCATACATGCTCTCTCTCACACTTACCCATAAATATACATATTCATACTTACATATTTACATACACATATAATCTTGCATACTCTCATATATACTCATGCATACAACACATAGACATATATATACTCAAACACACTCATACACTCTCTCACACATAATTTTTAAAAACATAACAGAAAATAAAGAGAAGCAGTATCATGCAGATTTGTCACTGTTATTATGAGGAGAGATAGCATTTGCCCCTTTATACCTGGTACATTGGCATACTATGTCCCCTGTGTCCCACTATGGTGAAGGTACTATTACATACTATGTCCCTTATGCCCTGCTATGGTGAAGTTATATTAGACTATTATAACCTTATATTTCCTTTCTTATTTTATGGATAAAAGAGAAAATATGTAAGATTTGTTTATTTTCCTCAAATTTCCAACCTATTCATGTTTCACTTCAACAATGTGTGCATTGTGAGTACCTTTGATTGATCCAGGAAGAACTGAACAGGCTGCAGAAGAGGAAGATGAATCAGCTAAACCAAATAAAGCATATTGATCATGACAAATGTAGGGCGAGGCCAGAGGACATGCCGCTGAGACCTGAAGGTTCAGTAAAAGAGTGAATCCAAGGCCTCACTAGGAAGGGAAATGGAAATGTAAACTGATGTTCTAAATAACACAACCAACCTCAGGTATCTGAGATAGTCTCACCTTCATAGGGAAAAATTACATTAAAGAAAATCATTGTCATTACTAAGAGGATTGTGGATATTCTGCACTTTAGAGACCTCTAAAATTACTATGGTAGGATCAGAAACATAACAGAGTTTTTATTTTCCTCTAAATAAATGTGTTTGCCTTTATTTAATTTAATATGATTCTAATAAAATGAAACCTTTGTGTTCGGTAAGATGCTGTGATAGGAGTTTATTTCGTGACCTACAAATTTCCTCAATTGTTAGTGTGTGAGCAACAACTTGATAAACAAGACAAATTCTATCACAGACCAAACAGATTCTGTCATAAAATACATATTATTTCCAGCCACTTAGCTGACAGCCCTTCCCTTCCTCTACAAGGTAAAGAACACTACATTTACTTGTTTGCTTGGGATTTTTTTAGACGTAACTGTGTGAAAACCAACTGCCACATATTGGGGGGTATTCGTTAGTCCCTCAAGCTTGTTAATGTGAAATTTTGTCTTTTCCTCTCATGATGATGACAAATTCTTGTACATGTACTCTTTGGAGTGAAAAACTTAGGTGCATTGTAAAAGAAAACCAGCTTGTTAACACATTCAGGCACAGAAGCAAAATAAACATATTGTGAAGGGAGAATTTTCTGACATACATATTTTATGTTGGGACTAATAGTACTTAGCAATGTCAGGAGAGGCCAGGAAACTGTCTACAGTATTTTTGGAGTTGATTTATTGTCATATTTATTTTATTTTATTAATTTTTGAAAATTCATATATGAATACTGTATTTACACCACCCTGCATACTGCCTCCTAAAACTCTTCCTAAGTCCTTCCCACTCACTTTCAATTTCATGACTTCTTTAAATACCTGTGTGGGTCTATAAAACCACGTAGGACTGGATAACTTACCCTGCAGGCAGCCTGGGTCTGGAGAAAACTGCTTCTCCCTCTTTTAGCAACCATTCATTTCTATAGTTCTTCATTTAGCGATAAGGCCTTGTGAGGTGTCCCATCCACATTGGAATGTCCACTGTGTTGTCTATGTAGTAGTCTTATTTAGGCAATCTCATTGTTAAGATTTCATGTGTGTAGATTCCCTGTCAAATATAAAGAACACTATATGGCAGCAGATATCCTGGTCCTCGGTCTCAATGTTTTATCCCACTCTCCTGCAAAGTTACCTAAGCCTTAGGTGGATGTGTTGTATTGTAAATGTATTAGCTAGGGATAGACATTCCATAGAAAATCAGGCAAATGGAGATAAGTTGCAAAAGATGTCACTGTTTGAATATTTTTTGACCGTGGAGTTCTTGGAAACTGAGAGCATCTACACATCATTCTGTTTCCTCTGTGCCTGGTCCAGGGCCTGGACACAATAGACACAAGCATGTTTGTCTTCGCTGTACTGACAGTATGTAGCATCTCAAAAAGACTGCTCTCTGGAAGGGCAAGCCATGTTTGTACTTTTCTTTGCTTGTACCATGCTCAAGAAGCCATAAGCTAGGGCTCATATTCTCTTTATGTACCTAGCCACATGGTCAGCTGGAGCCTGGGGAAAATGTATGCATGGTGTTTAAGAGAACCAATTTATGCTGAAAGCTTTAGGATTGTCTTAGAGCCATCTCAAAGATATTGCAAATTGCAGTTAGATGTCACTGAATGAAGTGATGTTTGGTACACAATGTCAAAACATTGTGGTCCTCTTATGTCAGCATTGAAAAGGGTTAGCCATTAATGGATTGTAAGATTGTGTGTAGATGTGTGCTTTTTAAAACATGTATTTGAATTTTTAAAGGAAGATAAATGTCTAGTTTGAAACATCATTAATTATAATTTTTGAAGGATAAAAATTTTTAAATGCCCTCTGCTAACCAGTACTCTCACTGTTCCCCATGGGCAGGACCTGATCTCAACTATTTATAGGTGTTTCTGCTCATATATCTGTGTATTTCCAAATGATATGTCTTAATTTTGAGTTTTAATTTTTCCTTTATGTGCATGCAAGTGTGTAGGGGTTGTGGGGAGCATGTCTGCTTATGTGTATATACATGAGAGAGAAATATAGTACATATGTATGTGTGTGCTCACATAGATTTGCCAGGGCATATGCTTGTGTGTTCACATACAGTGGGCATACATTAACAATTAGTGTATCTGTCTATCACTCATCATCTTGTTTTTAAGGCAGGATGTATCATGGTGAACAGGGGGCACTACTTCAACTAGCCTGGCTGCCCAGGAAGTTCCTGGGATTCTCCTGTCTCCACTCTTTCCCCAGCACTTGTTTGCAGGCATGAATCAGCACACCAACCTCCACGTGGTCTCAGAGCTGATATTTTTTATGTAGTTATAACCTGCATTTTTGTTGTAAAATATATGGCTTCATTTTTGACTCACAGCTTCTTTTTCCTTCATCCTACAACCTGTTCATGTCAGATCTTTAAAATCAAATTTGTATTCACTATTTATGTGATCATATAAATATTGATCACCTATAAACTGGTTTGTCTATATGATTGCATTTCTTTTCTATTTTTGTGGAGTCAATAATTGATCCATTTTTCTTTCTTGTTTACTTTTCCCTATATTTGACATTTGATTCAGTTCAAAACTGAATTATCTCAACAAGGTCAAACCCATGAAGGAATCTAATGGTTGTTCTCCCTTATGAACCATTCACGAGAACCAGTCAGCTACTGGTGCCCAGATTTTGGCTTCTCATTTTGCACAGAATATTATTATTATCTTTATCTTGTCATCATCCCAAGATATCCTTCTGTCTGTCTCATAGTGGGTCTTCTGTTTTCTTTAGCACCCTCCTAGTTATTTCTTATGGGTAACACCTTTCTTTACCTTCTTGAAATCTTATCGTATGGAACTGCATAAGGGTATCTTGGTTCTTGGCTGGGCATGGGCCTGGAACCCAGAGACTCCAAGTGAAAACTCCAGGAGTTCGGCCACGTCCCCAGAACCCAGGGTCCTGACAAGTAGTCTAATCTCCATGGACTTACATTGTTCAGTCATGTAGGCCATTACAGCCTCTCCCAAAGGGCACAGGTAGAGGGTGTGAGTATAGGTCTCAGACTCTAGAGAGATTTACATACTAATGAAGGCCAGAGGGCGGAGCCAATTAAATCTTCCCCAGAATCTCCCCCTTTCTCCCTCCCTATTTAACTCAGGTCTACCCTGAGTTTCAGGGAGGGTACATCCAGATCCATCCAGATACATTCACCACCCGCCATGAAAATAAACCCTTTTGGAACCAAGGACTTCCTCGTATCATTGGGGCCTGCTGTGGCCAAAGCTTCTAGCGTTTGGAACTCCAGACCTTTCTCCTCTATGTGGGACCCACCGCCTGGAAGCCTCCAGGACTCCTCCACTGCGGCCCCTTTTTGCACATTATCGTGTTGATTATGTGGTGGTTTGTAGAAATCTAGAAGGCAAACTTCATTCTTCCCCCATCTAAGTTCTGTTGGCAGCAGTGCAGACCATCATCTCCCTAGTGTGATCCAGAAGGAATTTTCTTTTTGCTTCATTCTACTGCAACTTATATCACTTGCTTTTATTAAATTAGCATTCCATGTTTATGAAACCATATGTGTATCGGTCATATATAAGCCAAGAACTATTTCATTTTCCTAGATCTCATGGGTGGCTACATTACATTTACTGGTAGCAAAATCTGACCAGTAGTTTTAGATTTTATAGACTTTCATTGGACATAGTCTCCTGTAGTTTCTCAGTATTGTGTCCTGGTGTAAGTAGTTTTGCAGTTGTTTATCCTGTACATTTGGCTGATTCTTTTAATCCAGAATGCATGCCCTTAGTTCTTTATCATTTGCTGCATCTCCTGGATCCTATTTTCTCTTTCTGGAGCTTTCATTATTCAGTGCTGTTGCTCCTAGAAAGATTATCGCATACAAAGGTGTCATTTTTCATCCAAATGCTTTATGCCATTTCATTTCTTCAGCTTTTTTTTTTTGCATTATTATTAGAACCCTTTATTTTAATATATAAGAACTATAGCTGGTTTGCAAATATTTCTGTTTATATCCTTCTGCTTAAAGTATCTATGTGCATATCTTCAATATTTTATATCTGATGATGATACACATATAAATATATGTAGCCATTGACTTCATGGGGTGTTTCTTGTACATTTTGTGTGTGTGTGTGTGTGTGTGTGTGTGTGTGTGTGTGTGTGTGTGTATGTTTTGGGTATACATGCCTGAAGTTTCCCTAGAGGACCAGAATAAGGCATTGGCACCCTAGACCACAAGTTAGAAACAGTTGTGAACATCCTTGTATGGGTGTTAGGAATTTTCCTGGGCATCTGACAGCAGTGTCTGTGCGTACCCAGCAAGCCACCTCTCTACACTTTGTTTAGTTCTGTCCTCTCAAACCTCAGGTTTTCCTTTAAGGTCTTTGTCTCAGAGTTCTCTTGCTGCTTACTTCAGTGCTTCTTTCATTTTAGGAATATCCTTCTAATACCATCCTAGACTATTCATTTATAATTAGGGAACAAAGCACAAAAAATGGCTCATTGTGGATGGTATTTGTGTGTCCAGATTGGTGTGGTGGGAGACATAGTCTTCAGGTGGAGAACAGAGATGGCTTGCCTGGGTCTTTGTCTGGGGAGAAGGTATCCAAACCTCTATTCTAATCTGAAAATCTTCTTAGGCCACTAGCTTTCTTCAAGAAAAAATTTCCCTGCTGTCTTCCCATGTGGTACATATGTTTAACCCCTGCTGTGTTCCCATGTGGAGTGTATGTTTAACCCCTTTGTGGTGTGCTTCTTCACTCTTCTCAACTCACTCACTTGAGCATTTCCAGAAAGTTAATTGCAATTGAGAAGTGAGCAATTAGCTGTCTGAATGACTCCTGAGATCTACGAGTAAGCTACCTTCTAGTGACTGAGAAACAATGTCCTGTTCTTCATTTCCCCTGGCTTCCTACAGTTCAGTGCTGCCCAGGAATGCAGATTAAGTCTTGGCAAAGACTGTGCTTAAGGACTTAGCTGTTTACTCTTGGAAAAATCCACTGCCTCCACTCAAGAAGTAGTTCTTGGTTGGCTACTTCAATGACATCTTCTCCATGGATTTCTTCCTTCCAAAATGTGGCTGCTATCTCTCCCTCCTAAAATCCCATCTACTATTCTGTGCAGACTAGCATGTATGTGAGTTCTTTGTTTTCATTTTAGTGAGATATTGGAAGAGATGGAATAAAGATTATCAATGATTCTTTTCATTACTATGAAGAAATTGGTCAATGAGGCTTTTCAAATGTAAAATGTATTCCATAGTAAATAACTAGTGATTGATTTATTATTAGCTCTGACCTTTGGTTTGCAGTAATTTAGCTATGGAAATTATTTTCCTAAGATCCTAAGTCTCTAAAATCATTTGGCATTTATTTTTATAATCCAGAAAGTAAACAGCCTGAGATGAAATATTTAATGTGCATACTATTGCTTCAGAATATTCTGGTTTAGTTTATTCTGTTCTTAAGTTTGCTTTATCTGTTCCATAATAAGATGTTTTAATGCACATCTGATTCCCTATCATCCTCACAGGCATTTGTGTTTAATGCTTTGTTTTCTTTATCTGATTTAACTTATGAAATATTCCCTTTACTAGAGATTAGAAAGAGTGTATTACTTATTTTCCGAATCAATGAGATTTTATACATGTAAATATATTTCAGTTATATGCTGTGAATACTTTTGTCTACATGCTTGAATCATTCTCTCTAGTAATGTAATTGTCAACTGAAATATATTACTTTCTTTTCAGATAAAATGTATTAAGGGTCCCTTCCTTTTAAATAATGGATGAATTATAAATCTGTGCTTATAACTTTATGATGCCTTCAAGTAGGCAACATTGTCAGTGCAAGAATTATGGAAGAAGTTTGTTTTTATGATGCTAATAAAATGAAATAGTGTTAGGTAAGAATACATTAAAATGATCGTTAAAAAGAAGCTCTTCAATGTTGTTCAAATCTAAACAAAAGGCTCTATTTACCCAGCACCCCCAGAAGCAACTGCTCCAGATGAAGTCTCTATTGAACGTGACGAATAAAAGATGGCATTGATATTCTTAAATAGAGTAAACTTGTAGAAAGGAGGTCCTATCACAGTGACCACTTTGGCAATGTTTTTAACCCAACACATTGTGGCTTTATCTAGATTTAATGGCTAATTTGATTATTGCTTGAAAGTAAAACAGAAAGTTTAAGCTAAGGATGGATGGGGGCTAAGCTAAGGTGTTTCGTTGATTTTCCTGATTTGACCTGGCTTAATGCTGGCTTTACTGGAGGAACCTTGACCTTATTAAAAAAAAAATGATGATAGTGTGTGGACTCAACATTGTGTCCTTATATCCACATCCGGTTTCCATATCCTATCAATATTGTCACCTGATGTGGCAATAGGGACTCTACTGGTATAATTAAATTAAGCACTGGAACACAAGAAAATTACCCTGAATTATCAAGATGCAATCAACATTATATCACAGGTACCCTTAAAGACAATTAAAGATGAGAGAATAAAGACAACGGAATACAGCATGGTGATGATAGAGACACAGAGGTTGGAAGGCAGGACTTCTGGCTTAAAACATGCATAGGTGATCTCTCAACCAAAGAATGCAAGGAGCACTTGCTTCTCTAGAAGCCAAGGGCAAGGGACCAGACACTCCAAGCATCCTAGAGTAAATGCAGTCTTTTATAACCTTTGATGTTAGCTCATTCATTGAAGCAGTTTCCAGATCTCTGGCTTCCAAAACTGTGGGTGACTAAGTTTGTATTCAGTGGAGTTTGTTAAAGCAGAAGGGGAAACTAATAGAGCTATCTGCATCCAACCCACTGCAAGATGATACAAAACCAAAATTAGAAAAGGAAAGCAACAGGCCATGCATTTTACTAGCCATAAACAAGATCTATGCTGAAGGAAGATTCTGATAGATTACCTTCAATGTTCCTGCAGTCACTGTGTTCATAAAAAGGCATCTGCAGAGATTTTAGGTTGAATATTCAGTGAAATGATTTATAAAATTATCAAAGGTAGTCCAGCCTGGACATAACTGCAGTATCAGTAAGAGAACAATTTTGATTCATTCCTCTTACAATTTTTCTTTCTATTTCATGTCCTCAGGAGGAAAATGAAGTAGCCTAGATGGCACAATAATTTTAGAGAAAATTCAGGCTAATGTGTTTACTGTTTTTTTTGTTTTTTTAAGAGGTGGGTTTGACACTTTATTCAAGTCTTTGTGTAAGGAAATGGAAAGTAAGTATATAGGCTTTATGAAGGTTACTGGGTGAAAAGTTGAACTGGGAAACACTTTATATATTTGACACTTCAAATATTTAGTTCTTACAAACTGTATACAAGAGACCAAGGCCAGTGCAGTAATCAGCCAGTCTTTTGAATATGACACAAATATCTGATTACATCATCTCTTTATATATCATGAAGCACACAAAACTGCTTGTTCATGCAGAAGCTATTAATACTTAACATTGTTTTGTACTAGGGCTTTTCTCAGTTGACAGGCTCTTTGGTTGCTGTACTGCTGCCTAGACTCCTTCATGGAGCAACAGACATGTGTCTGCTCAGATGGGACTGGGTAGTCAAAAAGGATGTCAGTTAAACATGCTTGTTTGCTGTGGTACTCTGATTCTTTTCTACCCTTTATCTCATTTTTCAATAGATTGATCAGGTTTCTTCAAATGATGGTGGAAATATTCCAAGAGGGTAAAATTAGAGTCTGCAGGTCCTAGGCAGATCCTGAGAAGAAATGCCTTACTACTTCTCACACACATTCTTGGTGAAATTAACCACAGGAGTGGCTTATTTAGGATGACCGGATAAATAGGCTCCATCTCTCATTAAGTAGAGTATCAAAGTTATACTGCAAAGAATGAGGCTGTGGGGTGTTATTGCCCCTGAGGAGATACTAGGGAGCTGATATACCACGTGTCTCTGATGCACAGCACCTCAATTTGATATCAGCTGTGACAATAAAAGGTGCATCTCTAAGTCTTTTGTATTCATTTTAAAATCAATGACTGCTAAAGATAGAGAATAGCAAGGATTAAAGGACAAAGTATAGAAAACGGGGTTGTGAAAATTACTTAAATATGTGAAGGTATTATAATGGATATTTGACTTTCTTAGTTACTTACTCCACTTTATTTCAAGTATGTTACTTGGATATAGAAGGCATACTATGCCATTCACTTAGAATATAGGTTATACCAAGATATTATGCAAATTATTTCATAGGAAGATATGGAAAAAAATGATTAATTTGATTTCTGGTCCTATGAGGTTGTGAAAGAGAAAGATTCAACCTATGAATTGGTAAAACAAGCCATGAAAATCATTGATAGAATAAGGAAGAAATACTTTAGGGCTGTGCACTTCATCTTGAGTGCACTGTATGCTACCTAGGATACTGAGGAAACCACCAACGCTCAAGTCTTCCACACACCCAATTGTAATCATGCCAGAGTTACTGGGGGTCTGTGGTTTTGAATTTTTCTGGAAAGTCTAATGTGTGACCTGAATTTAGACCAGTCACTGCTGAAAGGGTTGGGAATTTGGAGAAAGGAGTTGGACTATTTGTAGATGTGGAAAATGGAAGTTGAGTGTGGACAAGAGGCTCCATGCAAGAGCCTCTGCTGTGCCCAAAGGTAGAGAAACTATAACTTTCGTATTTGATTTCAATAGGAAAAAAAAGATGCCACAATCTTTTTGACAGGGCTTCTAATTAAGAAAAAAGAAAAGAAAATCTGTGGCTAACAAAAGAGCACTGGTGACATTATTTTGAGCTAATATAAGTAATGATATCATTCTGATAGGAAATGGCTACATATAAAATAATGGTAAAGGAAATTTCATATGACAAATGCATTTATATTTTCCATTTAAAAGAACAAAATCTATAATTAGGTTTCTGCTTTGTATTGTACTTTCCAATAACATTAAATTACTTATAGCTAAAATTGAAAGTACATTGTTTGAAAGTCAGTGAGGATTGTCAAAAGACTGAGGCTTGTGACACCTTCTTGCAGTAATTCTTAAGTGTGTTCTATACCTAGGAGTTAGAAAATGCATCTGATTTTGAACGTGTGGGTCCCAAAACCTTACCATATTGATGGCCTTTGCATAACCCTCACCCTTTTCTTGAAATAGATTTTGTATTACTGGTCTGAATGAAAAACTCGCTTCCATGTTCTGCATCTCCTGCTGCTCTTTTCTACTCCATAAAATGTCTTAGTGCTATTGCTATAGAAGAGATGTTGTGAAGTCCATGTCCTTACAGAAAATGCCATCCTGACAAAAACACTTTCTAGAAATGAATTAATGTTGGTGGAGAGCTACTTGGGGATTAAGGCATAGTGCTTTTGAGACGTTTGGTCCATTCATTGACCTTGTAAAACTACACATTATTATCCAAGGTGCTATCTTCCAGGTAGCAGCCAGCACCAGAGTGTGAGCTGCCAGGAAGAGATAGGAAGCAGTGGTGGTGGGAAGATGAATGGGGGAGACTAAGGCAGAATGGAGTTTTCTGTTTCAGAAAGTCACAAGAGCAAAACTGGGAAGGCTGGCAGAGAATTTAGAGAGCCCTGAAGTTTATAGTTAGCCAAGAAACTGCAAAAACCGCAAGCTTCATAAGGGTTAAAGAGTATGTGTTTTTGTTGTGCATGTAATAGTAAGACAACGGGCATGACAGTGTGCATAAATAGTCCCGGCACTTAGAAGGCTGAGGCTGGAGGATCATCAGTTCAAGGCTACCTTGGGATATGTAGTAAAATATTGTAGCTGAACAATGAGACAGATAAAAATAAAATCAAATAGGAGAGGGTGGAAAATGGAGCAAGGAGATTACATGGACCACTGTTAATGTCCTCGACTGTCAATTCTTTTTCCAAGATACAGAGAGGTATGGACTTTGGGTGAGTTAGAGCTCCCTAAGTCACTGCTTTCCTAATTCCTCACATTATTTCAAATGCAGACTGCAAGGATGGCCAGCTAATTCTGTATTGCCATCTCTAAATGGTCAGGATTGGAGTAGGACCCATTACTGTTATCTGTCGGTTCTGTTATGCTGTGGTTTTATTACTCATTTTATTAGAATACTGCATGAACTATAGTTGCATGTTACACATTTAGATGTTTCATCAGTCTGAATGCTGTCATTTCCTAGTTTCTGTTTCTTGATACACATTTCTAACATTCCAAATTGGGTTATAACAAAGTATATAGAATTTCTTAAAATTACATAGTATACTTTTTCAAAAGCTCTGCATTTTCAAAAATGAAATTTTATGTACTGCAAGAGCGTTTAGTAGACTTTCATATTGATAACAGCTTAGATTGTATTTTTTTTTTTTACCTTTTTCCTTTGTTAGTTTTTATGGAAGTGCAAGCTTTTAAAATAAGATGTGGTGTTCGAGAAACTTTTATGTTTAAGTCTAGAATGTTGGTATAGACTGAATTGGATGAGACCATGCAGAATTTTCTGAAGATAGAAAAACAAGCAGTGAAGAAATATGTACTAAATAA
Organism: Mastomys natalensis; assembly: GCA_021653895.1. NCBI lineage: Eukaryota > Metazoa > Chordata > Mammalia > Rodentia > Muridae > Mastomys > Mastomys natalensis. The sequence continues at coordinate 414,079 of JAJTUV010000893.1, forward strand.
ATTTAGAAAGAGCTATTAAATATTTACCCATGACTACAAATTAATTTGGAAACAGTGCAGATAATCTGAGTTGTACCAGAATTGTCTTCCTATGAGCCATTTTGTTTAACCAACTTGCATATAAACTACAATTGGGGGGGGGGATTTTCCTGGGTCTTTTCTTGCCTTAATCTTCTCTCTTCTGCTGATTCTGTTTAACCTCCCAGATGTGCTCTTGTGGCCCATGAAATCAAGCTTGGGTGAGACCTGGTGCAGAACAGGAAGGCGACCCATACTTGGTTTCAGTGGCTGCAAGAATGACTCCACAAGCGACGGATGCCTTTGATTTTACACAGGCCCTCCAAGAAAGAAGCCAGCAAAAACTTTCAACTAGTGTTACCACACTCAGATACACGTGAGAAATGAACACACTCCATGTTCTAATATGATGGTTTATTTCTCTAACTAGATTAGAACCAGTAGCAGTGAATGACACTGTTAATGACACTTGGAAAGCATTGTGCAGGGCCTAGAGCTATGGCTTAGTTGGTAAAGTGCTTGCAAGAGAACATAAGGTTTCAAGTTTGAATCCCCAGCACATGTGTATAAGATAACCATTGTAGTGCACACCTATAATCCCCAAGCTGGGGTGACAGAGACCAGCAGATACCAGGAGCTCAATGGCCAGCCAGCCGAGCATTATTGCAGGCCAGTGAGAGATTTGTTTCAAGAGACAAGATGAGCAGCTCTTAGTAAGGACAATGGATGTTGACCTCAGGCCTCTACAACACCCTTCAGCTACCCAATACTTTTTGTAAAAAAGAGCTTCTTCATCTTGGAAGATTTGAGTTCTGTCCCTCACTTCCATTCTGACCTTCACGGAGAGCATGTCCCTCTTCCTTGGCTTCTGCCGTGGCTGTCATTTTGTCAAGGATTCTCTTCCTGCACTTCTACTGGGACAGTGAGTTTGTCCCCAGTCCTGGGATAATTCCTTGGTAAATCACAGATGAGCAGACAGATATGCAAAATATTCTGGAACTTTATTGCATACCTGTACTTAAGTCAACTTTTCCCAAAACCCACCTCCACTCATGTTTGCCTCTAAGATCAAGTTTGTTTGTTTGTTTGTTTTAAAAAAAAAACCTAGTTAGAGATATACCAGAAGCCTACTTTTCTGTGTAGGTGATTGAAATTATTTAGATTATCTATTTGAACAGACCAAGAGAAACAAACACTCTGAGGTAAACAAAGCTAGAATCATTAAATACTTGTTCATGCATGCATTCTTGCTGTCATTTGATTTATACTTACTGAGCTGTTCATATCTAATGTCTGCCTCTGTGATGCTGCAGTTTAATTTTTGCTGTGGTTCTGTTCTTACTCCACATCCATAGGAATTATTTTACAATTGCGTTTAATGTTCTTAAGCAAGACTCTGAGGGCCTGATCGCTGGCACGGAAAATGAAGCTGGGAAGGCAAACTATGCCAAGCTGATATTATATAGCTCCTGGCCATGGGTTTTTTGATAGGCTTACTTAGAGAAATATGAAATTCATTTTCAATGAAAATTTGGTCTATATTTCTTTAATTGACTTTCATATATGTAATATCCTTTGAATTTATAAATGACAATTCTTTGTTCCACTTAAGGTAGGTTAATTTTAAAAATATGTAAAATTAATAAATGATATAGCCCCATTTTCATGGGCTCTAATACTTAAGGCAATTCTTTCTTGAGTATCCTTTGTTATAAGAACAATCTGCTTAGCACTGTTACCTCCATTGTGGAATTCAGTATGACATTTTTGGAAGTGTAGTATAGTAGATTTTCCTGTATTGATACGAAGGACCTGTAATCTATGCTAGTTTGTTAGTCACCAGCAGGTACTTAAATGTAAGTGAATTAAGAAGAAAGTTTTATTTGGTATTCAGTTCCTACTGTATTAGGCATCACAATTCTAGGATATTTTAGGTTTTTTGATGACTATTCTAGGTTAAAAATACTCATAAACTTCATTAATTCCCTAGTGAATTTGGTAGATTTTAGGTATTAGCTCAAGTATATAAATTTTGGAGCATTTTCAAACCACCATGCTCTTTTGCTTGGTCCTTCACAGCTATAACAAACGTCCATGAACTGGGTAGCTTATAAATGATAGGAGTTCATTTCTTACAAGCCTGGAAGCAGAACAGTCTGAGGGCAAAGGCACAGGCATATTCAGGGGTAGATAAAAGCTGTCTCCTCATTCACAGATAGCCACTCTGCTCTGGCCCCATTTGGGCCTTTCCTGAAAGATATGACACTCATGAGTTCTTCCTGCATGGCTGAGGGGGTTCTGTACAAAGATACTAACTCTTCTTTCATTTAACACATGAATTGGGAAGGTGGCACGAATCATTCCAATATCACATTTTTATTAAACAAATTTTCCATAAAATAGAATGAATTAAAATAGCATTTCATGTTTAAAAAACTGTTTTATGTTCTCTTAATTTAGAATGAAGCTCTGGATTTCTACTAACAACTAAAAGCAGGCAGGCCAGTTATCGATGTATGATGCCCTCAGTTTTATAGCGTTACTACTTGGCCACCATTGAGTAAACTTCTCTTTAAATTACCTTGAAAGATTTGAAGTGATCCTCAATAATCTTTTAGTTTTGCTAAAATGGCAAATCCAGCAGACATTAAATCATTTAAAATAAATTAGTGTTGCACTGCATTATGGGAGCTAGGCATGTAGGAGAGGAGACTCGTGTATGTCAGAGGAGCCAATCTTTACACATGGAAGAGAAAAGCCTCTAAGGATGTCACTTACTAGAGCTATGGAATGATGAATTGTATTTTAGCAGGCTTGCCCATTCAAAATGTCACATCCAGTTAATAAGAGTACCAGTATTTGAATGACAGTACCCTGACCCCCAGTCTCTTCTCCTCTTTCTGGTTTACCTTTGAGACACTTCCTGGAGGGTTTTGCTGTTAACAGTTCTTGGAGAAGACACCTCAAGGTCAAGCAATTTTAAGTAGAGTTCTACTTTAAATATTTTGTCTGACACTATTTCAAAGCTTTAGCCTCTCATCTTGAGTGTGTGTGACGTGTGTCCATGTGTCTGTGAGTGTGTGTGATGTGTGTCTTTGTGTCTATGAGTGTGTATGTTTTGCTTTAAACTTCTGCTGGTTTTTTTTTAGATATTTTAAGTTTTTGTTCCATATGTAAACTTCTAACAGTGTAAATGGAAAACTAGACTATTTATTATATATAAAGTGACGTAGGGAATAAATGCCCAAGAAATGAAAAGTAAACTCAACTGCAGATTCTCAGCCAGACAGCTTGTTGAAGTCAAGACACCTTCTCTTTCTTTTTAAAGGGGAGTCAAAAGGAATAGAAAGTCATTTGATAGGAAACCTGAAATGACAAGAAAGGTCCATCTTCTTTATTTTCCAGTTTTTGGAGTGTGAATTTCCAAAATATAATTGCTGGACCTGCTAGCTCTCGGGGATCAGCTTGTGGCCATGTTGCTTTGTCGCTGCCTAAGGAAGAAATCATAATACTTTTGTCTGCCTGGGTAGGGATTATCCATGGGGATTGTTTTTTTCAAATGTAGAGTTTATGTACATTTCCTAGTTTATTTTCCTCACGGAAAAGAAGTTAATCTGAACTATTACTGTACACACACACACACAATGTATGAAGAAAAACATATTTCTACATCTTTATTCAAAGGCATTTAGATACATCATCTTCCTTTGTACAACTTGTGATTCTTATCACTTATGCTATCAAAATGCACGATGCTGGAGCAGTTGGTTCTCTGTGCATTATGGAAACAGTTTATCTGAGAAAAGCACGGCATGCGATTTTCTTTTAGATGTAAAAAAATAATGTTATCAAAAAATAGTTTTTAAATAGATCTTAAAGGTTATACCCAAGTTGCAGATACCTACCCAAAAGACCACCAAGGAGCTAATTCTGATGAAAAACATAAGGGTCTTTATTATGAGCTCTCAACCAAGGTCTTTGTCTGCAAAGGGTCAGAGTGAGAGACCTGAGTCTAGGGGTGCAGGGTATTTATTGTAGTTGCAGCAAGCTTGGGGGATTTCTATACAGTCAGAAAATTAGTATTTTCAAATCTACATTTCTGGTGTAATCTTTAGGAACCAAACACAGAGGCAAATCTACTTGACAAAAGATGGCCAAGTTATCTCTATGTATGTACCTTGACTCTACTATTGTAACCTGACTACCTGTTGCTAAGAGGGGTGGGGTTGTCATAGGATGATTGCTCAGGAGGACTCCGTGATTTTCTTCCTGGAATTGGAGTTTAGCAACTGGTCTCACACAAAATGGATTTTTTTAAAAAATGCAGTTGGTTGAACTTTACGTTAAACATATGACTGCCACATAAATACTCAGATAATTTACTATGTTGATGAAATGCTCAATACAGGTAAAAACTTTGAAAAAAACTGATTGGAACAGGAATTTATATAGTTAGCTGGCAATAATTTAAAACAATGTTTATTATGAGAAAGGGATTCCTGATTAATATCCAAGAGGGTAATAATATCATAGGCTTTGAGCAATCTTTCTCATCACAGAGAAATCATTTATCTCGCCACCAAACAGAGCTTAGAAGTTAAAAAGATTTGGATTGAATCTAAGTGCTCATGAGTTGTAAATAACAAACAAAACCATGGGCCTTTGTATAGATCAGGGATTCTCAAGAATGCACCTGTTTTCCCAACATATGGGGTATTTGGTGTGGGGACAGTTTCATTCGTGGTGACCTAGAAGAGCTACTGACAGCCATTGTTTCGAAATACTGCCAACCATTCCAACATTCACAAGACCTTCCTTCCCTGAATCACTCTTACTGCAAAAAGTCAGCAGCACTTAAATTGAAAATTTCCACCCTAGAGAACTGAATAAACTTTGTGCTAGCCCGTTAGTCCACCACTATGAAAGACTTTAACTTCGTGCTTTATTTTCAAGCTTTGGATGCATTTTCTCAGCAAGACAAAATGACTTAGCAAGCAAGATAATGGTATTACATATTCTTAATGCACCTTGAAGAAACTGGCATATGGAGGTAGCCAGACTCTGTTTTGTGTGCACATTTCTTATCCAACTCTTTCCTTCTGTCATTGGTTTCTTACATTTGACTTTAAAAAATTCTGAGAATAAATAGTAAGAAATGTTAAAACATGCATTATCTGTCACTGTGACCATTTTAATGAAGGCTTCATCTTGTTTTCCACAGACAACCTTTTCTTCTGCTGACTGCATCCTAGTATGATTGACACTTATGGTTCCTGACAGAAATAGAGGCTGATGCCCAGTAATTCAATATAGGAATGAGCTGATCAACAAAGCAAGCCCATCCCCCCAACTTCTTTCTCTATAGCTAGAAAGTTAGAGGGAACCAACATAGTCTTTGAAAGGGGATGCAGAGCTGGTAACAAATGTCACCCCCAAGTCTTTCAACCCTTTAGTATCTTGAACTCGCAGAACTAAAAAAGAAGAGTCATTGTATCTTCTTTCTCTGATTTGGAGAAAACTAGAATCAGGAGGAAAATGTATTGCTGCTCTAAGTTCTATGACAACCCAGCCTGGACCACTGTCAGCTCTCTGTACGGCTTCATTGCTCTATGGAGTATAGCTTCACAACTACTTTCTCCTTAGCTTTGCCGAATGTAATTCAACACATGCTTCCTGGACAAGGTGCTAGCATACTGAGCTAAGTATGAAGACTTGCTTCTCCACGTAAGGTTATCTTCCTAATAGCATGCTTAGATTAGTTTAGAAACTACATAAATTTCCTGTAGGGAACATGCATAGTTGTATTTGTATAGGAATACTGTTTCTGTCACAAAGTCAACACTGGTATGTGCAAGAATATATTTATCTTTCGGAACATCTGCTTTAGTACCTAATATATTTTAGGTGCTTACAAAATACCCCCATTTTTCTGTCCAAGTTAATATAAATACTTCCCTATTCTCTTTTTCTTTTTTTGCTTTTCTATGGTAAAGAACATCAGATCAAATTAATCTAACTGAGGCAATGTAGATCTCTTACTGAAAGTTTTGTAGGTATTTGTGTGTGAGAGTATATGTTGTACTAAGGATATGCACATAAATGTGTACTCAGGTTCCCATGGAAACCAAAGAACAACCTTAGATGTTCTTCAGACACAGTATTCATCTTGTTCTTTGAGATAAGACCTCTCACTGCCTGAGAGTCACCAAGTAAGCTAGGCGGGGTAGCCAGGAAACCCTAGGGATTTCTTTCTTTTCTCCTCAATTCCCAAGTGAGGTGGACTTTGAGAACACATTTCACTGTGCTTAACTTTTTATGTTGGATCTCTGGCTTGAATTCAGGATCCTTGTTTGGAAAACAAACACTTTTCTTACTGATTTATCTTTCCATCTCTTCTTTAGTAAAATTTGGAAGACCGGGTTCAAGGCCTGATTCTAAAACTACTGTGTCATTAATAATAAGTCATTTTTCTGTAAATTAGAAACTCAAGTTGTGGATAAAAATGGAACATTTGAGAGTTTTGTGTTTCTTTCTATCTATGATCACATGCTAATATAATTGAGATATATATGTAGTGCATCCAGCATGGAAGGTAAGGCTGTGGGAGCATGAGTGTTACAGGGGTAACCATCCAGTTTTAAAAGTTACATTGAAAGCTTGCTCCACAGGAGGAAACACATATGTAATACCATAAATATGGCCAAGAAATCATAGTTTTTGAGCTTATAGGCTCCAGAGATGAGCTTAATACTATCATTTTGCCAATCAATCAATGTCTTCCAAATTCATCCCTCTACCCATAAATTCATGCAGCATTGAGTATTTAACAGAGAAGCTTCATTGTGCAATGGATGATGGTTAATGCCAAAACTCACAACTGAGAAAATATCAAGGCATATGTGAGAATGAAATGTTGAGCCCCAAGTGAGACATCTGTATCCTACCTCTCCTTACAACTTGAGGATCCTTGAACTCATGAATTCACAGCAGTTGTGACTGCCTGCACAACCTGAAGCCAGGCAACATTCTAGCATGGAGTGAAGAGGTGTTCATGAGTCCCTACCTCTAGCTGAGGAAATATGGACAGATGGTGTCTTCTGAATGAGGGAGAGTAAGGGTATGGCTTCCAGTACATCTGCCATGCTCCAGTGGATGGCCCCACACCAGGGAATAGATGAACAGTACAGATTGGACTCAATGTGTAGTAAAAAAAAAATAAATGTTTAAGGACATGGAGTTTGGAGGAGGGGAAGTAGGTAGGAAGTGATCTAGGATGATTGGGAGGTGTATATACTACAAATCCAAAAATTAATAAAATATTTTAAATTCACACTCTCTTTAAGAAAAAAACCACCCATAATGCAGTGGGTTTTAATTTGATAAATGCAATGAGAAGCTACAATCTATTCACCATGAATAAATGAGTTTCAGGGTATAGAACAGTAATGCAATACACATTCATTTACAAAAGTAAACTGATGTTACCAACACACTGTTTTGAGGATGGCCTGAACTTTTTATGCCTATTTTCACTGTTTAACCTACACAATGCTTTCAGTAGCATATTTCTCAGTTTATTTAAAGAAACTGCAATTTTGAGTGGGAACTACTCTGTCCTAAATAGCCCATCTAGGACACTTCTCAGTATGTCATGCCAGTATCTAAAAATAGATATGATTGTTTAGCAGCATCACTAAAAGCTGTAAGTATCATCATTTCCCCCATTTTCAGGTGTAGAAGCAGCATTTGGAGAAAGCCTTTGTGAAATCTTAATTAAAGAATATCTTAAAAGTTCATCAGGGAAGTAGAAGCCTTTCTTTCTTATCTGGCATGAACTCTATCCCTACAAAGGAGACTATGAAATTATCCTTTGTTGTTCATCAGGAACACAGGCATGGAATGCAAGGAGGCCCCTTGAAACCCAGAGCAAGAAAGGGTGCACCTCCAAGTAGGAGAAGTGTGCTATACTACTGGTGTTTGAGTTAGGTGACTTCTTACAAGGTCACATAAAATGTGAGAGAGATACTGGGAAGATGGGACAATGGCACCTACTGCTCTTGGAGAGGACCCAAATTTGAGTCCTAGCATCCATATCAGGCAACTACCAAAGTCCTATAACTCAAGCTCCAAAGGCAACTATCACCTCTGGTCCCAGCAGGCACAAGCCCTCATGTTCACATACACAAATACAGATGCATAATTAAAATAGAACTGAAATGTTAATTGAGAAGATGCCCCAAATGAATTCTGAGCCCTTATATTTTATTCTTTTTCCTTTGTCTAAACTTTTAGAAAAGATTTCTTTCTTTTTTTTCCCTGTTAAAAATACAAGATCATAAACATTTTAAATAATAAATTGTAACTTTTAGAATACACTCACCCTATGTGGACAGATGTTAAATCATTGGGCTAGCTAAAACAGAATTATCACCCAAGATTGGAAAGACTTAGCAGCAACTTTTTTGGAATTTGGTTCTCTTTCTTTCTTTCTTTTTTCTTTTGGATATTCTATTTACATTTCAGATGTTATCCCCTTACTCCATCCCCCCCACCCAGGAACCCCCTATCACACCCCCTCCTGCTTCTATGAAGATGTGACCCCACCCACCCACCCCACTTACACCTCCCCACTCTCAAATTCCCCCACACTCTGTGTCCAGCCTTCATGGGACCAAGGATCTCCTTTCCCACCTATGCCCAACAAGACCAACTTCCCCTACATGTACAGCTGGAGCCATGGGTCCCTCCCTATGTGCTCCCAGGCTGGTGGTTTAGACACTGGGAGCTCTGGTTGGTTGTTATTGTTGCTCTCCTCATGAGGCCACAAACCCTTTCAGCTCCTGCAGCTCCTTCTCTCTAACTCCTCCATTGGGAACTCCTTGATCAGTTCAATGGTTAAACTGTGCGCATCTGCCTCTGAATATGTCAGACTCTGGCAGACCTCTAAGGACACAGCTATATCAGGTTCCTGTCAGCATGCACTTCCTGATATCCACATCAGTGTCTACCTTTGGTGACTGCACAAGACATGGATACCCAGGTGGGATGGTCTCCAGGTGACTCCTCCAGTTTCTGTCCCACACTTTGTCTCCCTATTTGCTCCCTTGAGTATTTTCTTACTTCTTCTAAGAAGGACTAAAGCACTCACACTTGGTCTTCTTTCTTCATGAACTTCATATGTTCTGGGGGTTGAATCTTGGTTATTGTAAGCTACTGGGCTAATATCCAATTATCAGTGAGTGAATACCATGTGTGTTCTTTCGTGATTGGGTTACCTTACTCAGGATGATATTTTCTAGTTCCATCTATTTACCTAAGAATTTATTGAATTCATTATTTTTAATAGCTGAGTAATACTCCATTGTGTACATGTACCACATTTTTTGTATCCATTCCTCTGTTGAAGAACATCTGGGTTCTTTCCAGCTTCTGGCTATTATAAATAAGGCTGCTATTAACATAGTGGAGCATGTGTCCTTATTATATGTTGGAGCATCTTCTGGATATATGCCCAGGAGTGGTATAGCTGGGTCCTCAGGTAATGCTATGTCCAATTTTCCGAGGAACTGCCAGACTGATTTCCAGAGTCGTTGCACCGTCTTGCAATCCCACCAACAATGGAGGAATGTTCCTCTTTCTCCACATTCTTGCCAGCATCTACTATCACCTGAGTTTTTGATCTTAGTCATTCTTACTGGTGTGAAGTGGAATCTCAGGGTTGTTTTGATTTACATTTCCCTGATGACTAAGGATGCTGAACATTTCTTTAGGTGCTTCTTGGCCATTCGACTTTCCTCAGTTGAGAATTCTTTGTTTTGCTCTGTAGCTCATTTTTAATAGGGTTATTTGGTTGTCTGGAATCTAATTTCTTGAGTTCTTTGTATATATTGGATATTAACCCTCTATCGGATATAGGATTGGTAAAGATCTTTTCCCAATTTGTTGGTTGCCATTTTGTCCTATTGACACTGTCCTTTGCCTTACAGAAACTTTGCGATTTTATGAGGTCCTATTTGTCAGTTCTTGATCTTAGAGCATAAGCCATTGGTGTTCTGTTCAGGAACTTTTCCCTGTGCCCAAGTATTCGAAGGTCTTCCCCACCTTCTCTTCTATTAGTTTCAGTGTGTCTGGTTTTATGTGAAGGTCCTTTACCCACTTGGACTTGAGCTTTGTACAAGGAGATAAGAATGGATTGATTTGCATTCTTCTACATTAGCATTACCATAAATATGGATAGCACAGACAGGATTGCTTTGCTCTAGTGCCATGGCGATGAGCAACCTTTAAGATGACATTATGTTGAAAACTAGGAGAAAAAAAAAAACCTTATGACAATGACACATATGTACTAGTAGCAGTGCAAGCAAGAACAGGGCAGTGCCACACCTGAAGCTGAAGTTACAGATGGTTGTGAGCCACCTGATATAGGTCCTGAGAATCAAACTCCAATCCTCTGGAAGAACAGTGAACTCTCTTAACAGGTGAGCCATCTCTCCAGGCATCAGGTTTTATTTTGCTTAATTTGTTTTGGAAAGAGGAGAACAAGAAAATAGCTGATAATTCTGTTGCTAGTGTTACAGTAACCAGTGCTCAAAGTCTCTCATATTTGTAGTCTCATATCTCACCTCAATCATTTATCCTTCTAATTCCATGGAAAGATGAAATCATTTTAGGTGGTGCCAGGCAACTTATCTTCTTTGTATCCATTCCTTCTTCCTATGTTTTGACATTCATTTCTCTTTGTCCATCTGTTCCAAAGAATTGTAAGATTTGGAATGAGGTAATCCATTCTTAGTTTCCCTGCCCCTAGGCCTGCCCCTACCCCCTCTCTCTCTCTGTCTCTCTGTCTCTCTGTCTCCCTGTCTCTCTCTCTATCTCTCTGTATCTCTCTGTCTCTGTCTCTCTGTCTCTCTGTCTCTCTCTCTCTCCTTCTCTCTCTCTCTCTCCCTGTCTCTCTCTCTATCTCTCTGTATCTCTCTGTCTCTCTCTCTGTCTCTCTCTCTGTCTCTCTCTCTGTCTCTCTCTCTCTCTCTCTCTCTCTCTCTCTCTCTCTCTCTCTCTCTCTCTCTCTCTCTGTGTGTGTGTGTGTGTGTGTCTGTGTGTATGCTTTATTTTAAGCATTATTCTTTTTGATTTGTCAGAATGAAAATCACATTAAGTAACAGGTTAGTTACTTTTCAACAGCATTGCCAAAGCAACCCATAGAAGGAAGAGTTTATATTGTTTTTATGGTTCCAGGGAAATAATAGTTTGTAACCATCATGGGAAGAGAATAGGACAGCAAGTAGAACATGGCAATTGGAGGAGGAACCTGAGGGTTCACATCTTGAACCATTGAGAGAACAAATGGTATGGCAAGAGTCTTGAGGGTATTTTGTTTGTTGGTTTTTGTTTATTTTAGGATTTTTGTTTTTTGTTTTACTTATTCACTTTACATCCTACTCCCTATCCCCTTCCCAGTTACCCCCTCCCATAATCTCTCTCCCCATCTTCTTCTCTCCTGAGCCAGTGGGGGTCTCCTGGTATTCCCCCAGCTTGGGACATCAAGTCTCTGTGAGGCTAGGTACATCCTTTCCTATTGAGGTCAAACAAGACAGGCCAACTAGAAGAATATACTCCATGTAAAGGCAACAGCCTTTGGGATAGCCCTGCTCCAGTTGTTCAGGACTCACATGAAGACCAAGCTTCATATGTGTGGGGAGGCCTAGTTCCAGCCTGTATATGTTCTTTGGTTGGTGGTTCAGTCTCTAAGAGCCCCAAGGTCCAGGTTACTGGACTCTGTTGGTCTTCCTGTGAAGTTTCTATCCCCTTAGAGGCCACAATCCTTTCTCCTGTTCCTCCATAAGAGACCCAAGCTCCATTAACTGTTCGGCTCTGGGTGTCTGCATCTGTCTGAGTCAGCTGCCAAGTAGAGCATCTCAATGGATAATATGTTCCTGTCTGTATAATAGAGTTTCATTGATAGTGTCAGGGATTGGTGCTTGCTCATGGGATGGGTCTTGTTAGTCCAGTTATTAGTTGGCCATTTCCTCACTCTCTGCTCCATCACCAATCCCTACATTTCTTATAGACAAGATAAATTTTGAGTGGAAAGTTCTGTGGGTGTGTTGGTGTCCCTATCACTCCATTGGGGCTAGAGTCTTTTAAAACCTCAAAGCCCACCTATAGTAACACACTTCCTCCAGCAAGGTCACTCCTCATAAACCTATCCAAACAGGGCCACTAAAGTGGGGACCAAGTATTCAAATGCTCAAGAGTATGAAGGGACATCTCATTCCAACCACTATATAATATGAATGCTGCAAAGGAGATGTGAATCAGGAGAAACCCACAGATAGTTGTTAGAACATCAGGTGAATGGAGTTAGAGGATACAGATAAGGTTAAGTTGCTATAGCATCTCCCAGCAAATATAAGTCCCTGAATTTAAATCTTGATACTCTTGTGAAAGCCAGGCATAGTAGAGTACATCTATAAGCCCAGTGTTGAAGAGGCAGAAACCAATGGACCCCTGATATTTTCTGGCGAGCTAGTTCAGCCAGATCAATGGGCTGCAAGTGTGAGACACCCTGTCTCAAAGCATAGGGTCCAGAAGGTCAAAAAGACACTGAGTGGCTTCCACATGCTCAAGTTCACACACAGACATGTGTACACACAAGAACACACAAATAACATAGAGATAGTAATAAAAGGAGAAGGTAGAATGAATATGAGCCACCAGAGGGAGGATGTGTGGGTTTTTTTTTTTTTTTATTCTGTGGATACAGCTGAGAAGGTTGCCCTATTCAATAATTCAACAGACATTTCCTAAATGCCTAGTATACTTAAACTCTATTCTAGAAGCTGATTCTGTGGAGACCAGTCAGACAGCTCTGTCTTTCATTCACTCGTGATGTTAAGGTTGTGACAGGAGCTTCAGTAAATGAGCAGAACAGGAAGACAGTAGACTTCATTGCTAAAGAAAAGGTTATTATAACTTGTGGATAAATAATTCCCCAAATTGTCAGAGAAACATCATATAACACATATGATCTTTAATATGTAATAGATTGCATGCCTGTTCATTTTCAACTAATCATGGCTTTGAAAAATAATGATTAGATTTTATTTATGATTTCTTTAATAATGTTGTGTAATCTTAACATGTGGCATATAACTCCAAGTCTTATTTTAGTTCTATAATAATAGCGGGTATGAGCTGCGGAGCTCAAGAAAAGAGATGAAATTATGGCCAGGACTTATCTATTTGGGGAAAGAATTATTGAAAAAGCAACTAATAACCCAAAGTATATGCATATTTTATGAAGGAGGTGAACTTTGTTGTGAAAATCAGATCTTGCAGGAGGAGAGCCTTGGTCATGTCTTAGAGAAAATTATTGCTATTTATATGGACCTTTGAAATTCTGGGAGATTAGAATCTGCCTGTCTGAACACAAGGTCTCTGAGAGGAAGAGGTGACTTCACAGGCACTATCAGTACTACCAACCTGGGGACGATCTATTCTTGTTCTCAATGTCTACTCATTTCCATAATCCTCCAGTCAGAAATGCGTCACAGAGAACCACTCTCTGCTTCCTTGTTGTATCTGTTCACTCCCAAGTGGTCAGGAGGATGAAACCATGAAATGGGAAACACTGTCTGCTAGGCCCTGCTTTGCTCATTCAATGAGGATAATTACCAGGCACAAGCCATGCTGCTATTAACTTCGAATTAAACTCCGACTGTGTGTGTCCTCTTCCAATCATCCATTTTTGAATTTATTTACTTCAGCTATAATTATGACATATTGCTTAGCTCTTCTTGAAGTAGCTATGTGTGAAGTGTGTGCACGCATGCGTGCATGTGTATAGATGCTCCTGTGTATGTATTTGTGTGTATATGCATGTGTGTGTTTGTGTAAAGACCAGAGGTCAGTAGCAAGTGTCTTCTTTAATCGCTTTCCATATTATTTTTGAGATAGGGTCTCCAGTGATGCCTGGAGTTCACCAATACTGATAGAATAGCTGTCCAAAACGCTCCAGATATCCTTTTATTCACAATAGTGGAACTGTCACTGTGGTTGTATGTACTGTCATGCCTATGTCTTTACATGGGTTCTGGGATCTGCACTCAGGTCTCACACAGCAAGCATTTGACCCACTGAACCGTGTCCCTGGCCCTGGGACTGTCCACAGTAATAGCTGGGACATGTGAGTGAATGGTGTTTCCTTTTACCTTTTGGGATTGAGAGAGCAGGCTTGAATGTCTGATCTTTCTCCTTCCAGTGATGTAGAAAAACCAGTTTATTCTGTGGCTGTGTTGAAGCAACTGCAACTTTGTTTCTTTTGTGTCAGCTATGAAATAGTGAATTTTACTTATATTCCATATGTGCGTGTACACATCCCCACATATTCTTACCCAGTTGCATGTGTAAACGTGCAGTGAACAGAAGGTAAGTGTCCCTTGATCAGACTTTAAGCAAAGAAGCTTTACTGAGATCTGCACACACACCCTTCATTTCTTGATCTTTTCTGTTCCTCCTTTTGCACATTGAAAGTAAAAAAAAAAAAAGCGCTCCACTGATTGTTTTTACTTTGTTAAAAGGCTCAACCTTTCTACTTGACACTGTGGTCTACTTCAGCCCCTTCTTTATCACTGACAGAAATCCATTTTAAATATTGTTTTGGAAGCCAGATTTTTGATGCTCTCAATGGCTATGGGACCTTATTTTGTGTGTGTGATTCACTGCACAAAATTGTCTATTGATATGAAGCAGGCTGCAGAACGATTGTTCAGCTTTGATCACCAGAACGAATCGATTTTTAACAAGCCCTCGCTCCATGGTGGTTGCTGATGTTGTGTCTAACAGCTTCATTGAAGGGCCGCTTTTGATTTGCTCTTGCTAACTGCTCTCTTCCCCAGAGCTTGTCTGTGAAGACTCCCGCACCAGACTCAAGATCTTTCATCAGGTTAGAAAATGCTGTTAAATGTTATTTACTGATTAAAATATAATTATAGGCAGTCTCCATTCCACAGACTCATCAATTTGCTGTTAGCGCTACTGGGTGTAAGCTTTGAAAATGCTAATGAAACCCCAAACTGGCCTTCCCACAAGCACACTGAATACAATAAGGCATTTGATCACTCTGAATGTGCAAGGTTAGTGGCAGAATCTCAGAATCAGGGGTGTTGCTTCGTCTTAGAGCTAAAGTTTTTTTGTTTTTGTTTTTTAATGTTCCCCTTTCAAGCTGGATAATGTTATGACTTTGTAACAGAGCTGTGTGCTCCAAGCTTCTCCCAAATCTAAGGATCCACACATGATTGCAGATAGGTAATTGCACTTCCTCTACTAGCTATGGCCTCACCTGGCGCTGTGCTTTGGACCAGTGTGCTCCTGCTCAATCTGCTCTCCTCAGCCTCCTGGACAGACCATGTGACATCTCAGTCTGTCACACAGAGGTTAAGCTCTTGCCCTGGGATCCTTCATTCCTGATATAAAAGCAAGCCATACTGGATACATTTTCACTAATAAGCTATTTTTAGAAGTATGTTTGGTTGCTGTAAGTTTTATTTATCAGAGTATTCTGCTCTTAATTTTAATTTGTGCTTCAGTTCCAAAGCTAAAGGGAGATGAGTGTTTATAAATGAGAGTATGTAATATTTACTTGTTCTATTATAGAAAGATTTTTATTTAATTAATTTATTAATTACTTTTCAGATAAGGTTGAGTATAGCCATCAGGGTTTTAGCATGGTCTTTTTCTTCGCAAATGCCCTCAAGAATATAATGTCCTTTAAAATTTTTGATGTCCTGACCCAAGTCTATTCCTAGTTTCTTCTGTCCATTTACAAAATGTAATTTAACTTTCTTACACTAATCTTGATATTTTCATCTTGTCCCAAGATTGACAATTTTAAGAGTATTCTTGACAGCTGTGGCTGTCAAGAATAGAACAGAATCGATGATTAAATTAGGAAAATCCAGGAAAACCAACCTGCCACCGCAAAGGAAAAAATTACATCTAGCTTTAGAAATAAACATGTCAAACTAAAATAATCGCATTTGAGCTCAGCCTGCTTTCCAGAGAGGTTTGGACTTCTCAGCTGTTTGCTGCCATGGAAGAACTTAGATGAGAGACAAAGGGACACTGTGCCTCTGTTGTACAGGCTAGTCACCTGTTACTTGAAGGATTCAGTAGCCTATTAAGAGTTGTCAATGAAGAGCTGAAAGAACCCAAGACCATGATAACTTCTGAGTTCCGCTGGACAGAAAACAAAGCACAAATGGGATGTAGACTGTGACAATTTTGTATAATTTGACACTAGTTTTTCTTGTATTTGAGGGTATTTGTTTCTTGTTTTATATGTTAAATTGTCTGGCATGGTTGGAGGGTTCCTTTAAATGCACAGTGAAGCACCTAATGTGGACACTGCTCAGAAGAGTTAACAGTATTTTCCTTGTGCACTCTCATTGTGCTTTCTGCTAACAAGACTGATAAAAGGGGGCGATTCAGTGAGCTTCTGTGCTCATCAGGATTGCTGGGCAGCCCATGAGTTGGGATTCTTTTCAGGAACACGTTTGCATTTCACTACTCAATGTCAAATAATGAAACACAGCAATGTGGTATGCTGTTTGTCTATGTATTCTTCCCTTTTTTAGCAAAGAATGAAAGATGCTCATGCTCTGGTTCCAGCCTGACTTGTGGAAGGCAATGTTGGGACTGCTAGTGTGGCCTGCCATCTAAGCAGTTGTTAGGTGGCTGAGAAACTTTATAATGGCTTTTTAGTTTCTGCTTGTTTATTGCCCAAATCATATCACAGATTTTTAGAGATTTGCCACTTTGCTGAAGTCCTCTCTCTCTCTCTTCTCTCTCTCTCTCTCTCTCTCTCTCTCTCTCTCTCTCTCTCTCTCCCTTTCTGTATCTCTGATTCTCTCTCACTCTGTCTCTCTGTGTATGTCTCTGTCTGTCTCTCTACCTCTCTCTCTGTCTCTTTCTGTGTGTGTGTGTGTCTGTCTCTCTGTCTTTGTCTCCCTATCCCTCTGTGTGTGTGTGTGTGTGTGTGTGTGTGTGTGTGTGTGTCTGTTTCACTGTCTCTGTCTCTGTCTGTCTCTGTTCCCCCTCTTTTTTGGATGGGGAAAGTATTTGTCCTAATTGCCACTTGTTTGAAAACCATCTCTAATACTTTTTTTTTTTTTTTGAGAAAACACTCAGAGTTTCTATCACTTTTGGAAAATGGCAATCCTATCTTCCTCTCTTTGAAAACCTGTTAGAATAGAAGGTGCCTGACAGCTGATTAGGAATGTGACACATATTTTACTTCCTTTCAGATGAAACCTTCCAAAAACCGTATTTACTTACCATGGGCAGTGACAGTCTGTCTGGCAAAAATAATTGATATCCTTTCTGGTTATTGTAGAATAGAACAATGAAGGAAAAAGACCTTTCTCTTACCTTCAGAAATTAATACTGTGGTAGAAATTAAATGCAGGTTTCCTTCTGGGTGCACCTGGCTACAGACATGCTTTTGTGTTTTGTGGGAATGTCATCACTGGAATTAATCATCAAGGTTGGGTAATGTTTTCCAGTGCTATGGTCATGGGATCAGGCTTATTCTTTGTTTGAGATAGTGTTAAAGATACCTGGAAATGAGCATATTTATGTTACTGTCTCTGAGTTACCATATACATCAAATCTTGTACATGTTTGTAATTCATACTGAGATGTACAAAGCCTTGTAAGTATTGAATGAAATTTAAAAGAGATCATTATTTCCACTGTTTATCAGCTAAAAAGTCATATGAAAGTTAAGTCCAACTTTTGTAATTTTTATTTTTTGATACAGAAAAATGTTGATTAAACTGTGGTCTCCATCCCAAAAGACCTCCTGTGGTAATAGTCTAGTCTTCAGCATGGGATTACATACTCTTCAGAAGGAAAACAAGAGGGTTACAAGCGCAACAATTGTTACTTTGCAACCATCAATAAACAAGGATATCCAAAATGGTTCTTTTTGATATATTATTTGATTTTTTCACATTTGTATGTGTATATAGGTGTGTGTGTATGCATGTGTGTGCAAGTATGTATTATGTATTTTTAAGTTTTCATGTTTGCGTATGTTTTTGTATGTGCAAGCATGTGTGTATGTGTGATTGTGTGCATGTGCATGTATGTGTACATGTGTGTGAGTGCATGTTAGTGTTTGTAAATGTGTGTCCTTGTGTGCATGCATCCAAGCTAATGGCCTATGCTCTGCTTGAGGCAGCTTTGGAGACTGCTCTCTGTGTTCCGTCCTCCTGAGACAACTCTTTCTTTCTATTTGAAAGACTCTCTGGATACCCCATCTCTTGCAGATCAAAAGCCTAGTTCTTTTATTTTACATATCAATTCAGTCATTACCCAAGTTTCCTTTTGATTATCTCAAGAATCACTAGCCTCTTGATTCTTAGAAAGAGACAGCAAGCACAAGCATAGAGAATAGCTGGTTGGAACCCTGCCCTGAAATGATTGTTCAGACAACACCTGGACCTAAAGTAGCTCTATCCCAGCTGATCTTGAACTCGGGAATCTACCTGCTTTTGTAAGTATACACAAAACAAAAAACAAAAAACAAAAGCAAAAAAACCACCACCACCAACAACAATAAAACTTAGCTGGGTGGGTTCTTGCCTTGCAGTCACCACTCCCTAAATCTCTTTATCTCCTTCTTAGGAGGTTTCTGACCTTCTGGCTCATAGTATAGCTGCCTCTGTTTCTTTAGACCTGTGAGCTCCTTCTACAATTCATATTGCATCCTTATATTTTGCATAGTTTAGAAATTATGTATTTTTGATCTCATGTTTTCAGCATTCTTTCCCACAGTCTTGAGGGTTGTCCTAAAGATCACAGTGTTTACCATTTTGCTGAGACATTAGACACACCCTTGACTCTCAGACTCATGCTGTATCTGATTACCATGGAGTCACTAACCTTGGCAGAGGTCATTCCTCAAAGGAGGAACATAAAGTTATATATATATATATATGCCTTATGCCCACAGCCACCATTGACACTCGAGGAGGCCCATACCCTGCTGACTCTGTTCCAGGTGCAGGCAACCATGTCATGTCATCCCTTACATGTGACCAAACAGCCCTTAGCATGTGCACACATGTATGCACTCATGTTTGTGTTTGGGTTGGTGTAAATGTGTATGTGCACACATATATGTGAGTCTGTGTTAGTGTGAGTGTGTGTGTATGTATGTGTGACAATGTGTGTGTGCATGCATGTGTGTGTATGTGTGTGTATATGTCCATATATGAACACAGTGCCTGTTGTGTACATATGTTTGTGTGCCTGTGTATGCAGGTACACAGGCACCATAGTTTATGTGTGGAAATCAGAATACAATCTCAGGTGCTAGTCTTTGCCTTCTATCTTCTTTGAGACAGATCTTTGTTGTTTTTCTGCTATATACACAAGGATAGTTAGTCCTTCTGTCTCTACTTCCGATCTCCCAGTATGAGCTCGGAGATTATAAACACTCTTATTAAATATACAGCTTTTAAGTATGTTCCAGGGATTTTAACTCTGGTTCTCAGACCTGTGTGGGAAGCTCTTTACTGTTTAAGTCATTTTCTCAACGCAAAATGTTCTTTTAAATCGCAATATTTTTTTTAGGAATAGTCATAACATTATTTATTACAGTTCCTGTTATAAATGCTTTGCGAGTGCCACTTTAATTCCTTCTAGAACAAATTATTATCTTCAGATTAATGTATTGATCTATTAATGAATATGTTTTCTCGCATTTTGAAATGTCACTATAAGTTATTTGCTCACTTTAAAACTTTGTAAGATTATTCACTATTGTAGAAATTATGATTAATTCAAATATAGGAACCAGAAAATGGACCACAGTACCAAATTCTGTACTTCACAAGGTCACCACAGAATGACTGTTTCTATACTGAAGTCTTCTGCAATGTATAGCTCAGTACAGGGAGGGTCCTATTAGAGCACAGATTGTTGAGTATCTGTAGAAGTTACATTTACTGGCCTAATAGAATATCTGTTTTCAGAGAAGTAGACAATTGGTTGTTCCTGTAGGCTATAGGTTCTGAGCCATTGCTTCCCACCTGAAGCACTCATTCTGTAAGTTTCCACATCTAAAGAGCAAGTGCTTTGTCAGAAGTGTGACTAGCCCCATCTCTCTCCCAAGATATTAGGTAATAAATGGTATAATGCTCATTCTTCCTGGTTTCTGTAATGAAAGATGTAATGTGTTGACTTCTATATACCCATGTGTCCTTCAGCCATCTCATGCAATCTCATTTTTTATAACCTGTGAACATTGCAAACATCTATCCATTTTTAATGGTACTGGATCTTTTCTACTGCTTCATGTTTTCTTCCTAAGATCTTTGACTGTCAGGAGTCTTTGACAGTTAATAGTTTTATGGCTTAATTAGATATACATTTTATTCTATCTGCCCTCTAGTTGCTCAACTACATAACAATATAATTGTCAATAAGTCTACAAAGTTTAATGAATCAGTAGATAGTAAGATTTTTACAACATTTTATAAAGAATATTGATGTCAATAAATTTCTCTGAATTTCCTTTATGAGTTTGAAAGTTACTATTATAAGTGGTGAGTAAACTAAGAAAACATTAAATTGAGATAAATAGACTTTTAAAAATACAATGAATTAAGTGTTTCATACTTTCTATTTAAGGTAATTTATAAGCACGTTATTACATGACTTTGCTATTTTTCATTATAAATTGCCTCGTGGTGGAATTTAACTCCACAGGTCTCAATTGAGAAAATGGAAATAGGAAGGCTGAGTAGAGCAATGAAAGTGTGTAGCCAGCTTGTGTCATGACAAGGGCAATGGCAGGCATGATTTGGATGTTCTTATCACAGTTATCAAGTGATACTTATAACATAAGCAAGACAGTAGCTGCAAATGTGATCTGGCCCGAATGGCAAGTATTCTGTCTTAGAATCTATCCTATTGCATATTTGTAAATCCTGTGCTTGAACTTGAAAAATGGGAGAGGACTTCTTGAACAAGTAGGGAGGATCTCCACATACATGTCATCTACATATAGACCAGGCTATCTCACCATGCAGGCCAGAGCAGCTGCTAACACACCCACCATGTGTCCAGGCACAAGGTTATCCATGACTGCTCTTCTTTCGGAGACTAATGGAATTGGTAGTTTGCTGCTTCAGAATTGAAAATGACAGTTTCCAATAAGCATTCTGACCAACCTTAGGAGCTCTCTTGCTAAGGTAGAGAATCAAAGGAGAGAAACTGTTCCCAATGCTGAAGTCACAAGGAAGGCTTTATGTAGACTCTAAGTCAAAATGATGCCAAGAGGCAGATGGAAACCAAGTTGGAAAGTGACAATTCTGAGCCAGTGTCTTGCTGTGGCTTTAATGTGACTCAGTTGTCCCCCAGTTCTGCTTTATTCCTGGATTCCAGTTACTGATGAATTGAATTCCTATGTAATAATATTGCTGTTACTGTAAAATGGCACATGGTGCTTTGTGCTAAGTCAATAACTGCCTCGTACTGCCACTGTATTTATTTTGAGTTTGTAATGTCTGTGCTTTTACCCTTTCTCTGACATTTTCTAAGTTTCTCTCTGAAAACCAGCTGGCCACAGAGGAGAGCCTCCCTTGAACAAGTGACAGATTGGTCCCTTAGCTGAACTATCACTTCACACCCTGGGGGAATTGTCCACCCTGCAAAGAGATTAGATATCAGTCCTCTGACACGTTGCTTAGTTGAAAAATGACTCCAAGGATTTTTGACTTCTTGTGGGTAATTCTTAAAGAAATATTAGTGATATTGGGTGCTTGAAACTTAAGCTTGAAAATAAAGAGAAGCAGTAACATAAAGTCCCTTGAATTGGAGAACTAGAAGGGATTTTAAGAGTTCAATGGTTACATTTTAACTAGGATTTTTAGATAATTTTAAAGAAGATAATTAGTAAGAAATGCAGTTTTTAGTGACATTATATTCATATGTGAAATACAAGTTTTATAAAAATAGTAATCTTATTGTTAACAATATATTTAACAGATAAAGGTATGGCTTATGTTTGTTGATTAATCAGAATTCAACTTGAATGTGTTCCAGGACACCCAGTGAAATAGGAATTCCAAGTGTGTGTATGTGTGTGTGGAAGAGATTACAATTTAAATCAATAGATAACTCAATAGATTTGAAATCTGCTCTCCCCAAAGTAGGCAGACATAATTCACACCATTTATCCAACAGTCTGAGTATCCTGTTATAAGAAAAATGGAAGGGTGTTTTACCCCCTCATAGCACACTCAAATCCCTAGCACTGAACAATGCAATACTTCTGTACCTTGAACATCAGGTGTTGTGGTTCTCAGGCCTTCTTATGCTGGGATTCACACCAGCACTGCCTACCACTCATTCTTTCTAACCCCAAGCTGTAGATGTGATCCGGGTCTGAACTATGCCACTGGCTTTCCTGGCCTTCAGACTTGCTAAGGGCATCCACCATTCTATGAGCCAGTTGTTGTCATAATAAATCTTTATGTAGGCCTATATATTTTGTTAAACATTCTTCTCTATAACGTGCTAACTAATACATGCACCATATAAAAATAAAAGAAATGCATGTCAAAGATTTCACCCATGGTATTAGTAAATACTAAGGGATTCAGTAAAATGTTGAGATTAGAGAGATAATTCAGTAGCTATTGATGAGAAATTTAATAAAAAGGTAAGAAGATAAGACTGTTAGGTTAGGTATAAAACTAAAAGGTGTGTTAAAGGAAGATCAACCAGAACTTTAAAATGAGAGAAAGATACAGCTTCAGCCACACGTTCACTGGCTCTGAGACTCTACTGCCAGTGATTCAGACTAAATTTTCTTTATTAAATTATTATTGATGGAGCCCAGTAATATCTACATATACTATTGAAAGACTCATTCCCTTCAATTTTACTTATATCTTCCCAAATCAATTGTTTTAATAGAATATTCTCTAGTGTTTCCTATCATATTATCTTATTCCAGTTTTTAAAATGTTGATACAGCTTCATATACAATTTTAAAAATTTATTTATTTTGCATGCTTGTGTGTGTACATTCATGCATTTGTGTGTGCATTTGTGCATACATGAGTGTGTTGGTGTGTGTGTGTGTGTGTGTGTGTGTGTATGTCTGTGTCTGTGTGTAGCTTTGGTTCTCTCTTTTCACTATGTGGGTCCAGGAATCCACAGGTTGCCAGGCTAAGTGCCAAGGACTTCTACTGTTGAGCCAAATTATTTTCGTAAACCATTTTAAATACCACTGCTGTCTGTACTTGACTGTGGTACCCCTGAGCTTCTGTGTTATGAATAAAAACTTTAAAGAAGAGACAGGAGAAGGAGGGTCAAGGAGAGAAGAAAACCCAGTAGTTGAGCTTCAGGGATGTCAACATTCTCTAATGTGAGAAGATTTTTAGAAAATACATTGTAGTGTATTTCTCTCACAAAATAGAGACTTTTCTTTCATTGGAACTTACGTTCTTCTGCAAGAGGGGGATCAGGTGATTTCATCCTTTACTTAAGGTGAGATCTTAGCTTAACCTTCTTGTCTCACTTTACAAATTCCACAACCCATTCAAACGTGAAGTAATCTAGACATCAGCCGGTAAATCCTTGTAGAATCCTGGATTCCAAACAAGCCCTGGGACAGTCAAGGGACAAAGTAGTGTGGAGACAGTTTCCAGAAAGGCAACTCCAGGCAAAGCACTTGTCTTGCAGATAGATGTGCCTCAGAAAGAACTTATTCATGGGGGTAAATACCTATGTAAAACTGAAAAAAAATGGACAAAGCCTAGTAGCTTTAGGCTTTTGTTATATCCAAACTCCACAAGTACATGTCTTTTCTATGTCATATAAAATATAAAATTTAAACATTGTTCTACTTGTATTTATTTAGAAGTAAGTGACCTTGTGAGTCTAGACAAGGTGAGCTAATTCTTTAAGTGCTTTCTTCCTTCTACATAAATTTCCATATTGAAACATACAGAGATCTGATAGTTATTATTGTTAATAGACCATTGCTATAAAATGCCCTAAAATTTCCAAGTTAAAAAGCACCACTCTGATAAAATGTGCTATTACTGTATAAGGCTTTCCACCTGTGGCGCTTTCTAATTGTGCTTTCCATGCATAAAAATGTTGCTAGAAAAACTGATAAATGGCCAACAGCTACTTCCCTGCTGATTATACTAAATTTCATTATAGTAGAACATTTAACAATTTAATTCTGAGCTCTCCTAGGAATAGTGTGTGAAATATTTTGCTTAGGTCTCTTTTCAAAGCACTAAAGTCTCAGTTTAAATAAAAGGTATATCAAATGTTTGCCATAAGCAGAGTTAAATCATTTAGTCACTAAAAATGAGCCTGGAGCTGACAGGTAAAGACAGAAGAAAGGAACACAATCAAAACATGCCTGAGTGTTTTCTTCTCTTCTTCCTGGCAGGGAGACAGTAATCATTGATATGGAAATGAGACAGATTTAAGCGGGAAGTTCTTTTTTTAAAATTCCCTATTAATATTAAGGAAGAAAATTGGGCGCATATGTGTCTTGTCTGTAACCTTCTAAAGTGCTGCAGTAAATGTAACTGTTCCCTTGAACTTTCGCCCCTCACTCTCCAGATGACACTAGGAAGTGTGTGTCTATGATACTGCAGGCTTCAGTCCTAGCATAGAGACTAGGCTGTACCACTGAGGGCATTCACTCCAGCTGAGCAGCATGGATTTAAAAGGCTCATGCATCACTGAAATCCTAGCACTCTGCTGTTGGTTCCACTGCTGTGGGAAGGACACATGTACCATTTTGGAAGCCATTGCCTGTAAGTTGTGACCATCCTCCTTGACAAACATCCGGAAGGAAGACCTAGAAATACTTCATTCTTATACCTAGGCTAGAAGGATCTGACCTGCTGCTGCCTGCTGAGCCCTGCCTATGTATACTCTGGACTCCTCACCTCATGCCCCCTGCATACACCACTCACTCTCCTGTGCACAGACAGCATTTAGGGAAGCCATTTGATAAGGTAGTTCACAGGGTTGGAGCCAGCACCAGCCTTCACTGGGCTCACATCTCACAGCCTTAGTTTCTGGTTCTGTAAAATAGAGACTCTGGGAACACACAGGCCTCCTACCTCAGACTCCTTCCCTACTGCTGGTGTACAGTCTCTGAGCAAAATGCTCCCCTTGTGGTAATTATTTAGTCTCAATGGGGGGTTTCTACCCTACCTTTGATTATTCAGTTCCCTGATAAAAGACACACAACTTTTATATTTATAATAAGCCTTTAATGCTCTAGAGCTGGGCCGATTCTACCTTTTATGCTATTATGTCTACTTTTCTATCAATAATGTTAAATTATAATTTGCCATATTCCATCTGGGCTGCTCTTAATTCCAACTATTTAACCCGCATGGCCATGTTCTCATGTCTCACCTACTCCATGGTGTCTTCTCCTCTCCCCACCTTCTCTCTGGTTCTCCTTGTGGTTCTGACTCAGACCCCAAGCCCTGGAACCAAAATTCTGCCTATCTCTCATCTGCCCAGCTATAGGGTCCTGGCATCTTTATTCAACCAATAGTTTCAGGCTAAGGAGTAAGGTACTTCAGTTTCTCTTTGCCTTGGGGCAGCCAGGCCTTGGGGACTGGTATTTAGCATTACAATCCATAGCAAAAACCAGACTTCAACAAGCTCCTCTTTGCTTATGTTTCTAAAATTTACTCTTTCCATCCTTTATATTATACCAAAGTTGGTTGGTTGGTTCGTTTGTTTGTTTGGTCTTTTTGATTTTTGTTTTCCCTAGTAAATTAACTTGTATCTTCTAGGTGGCCAGTCCTCTGCAGAGTAGGGGAGAATAGGGCAAGGAGATGAAAGAAAAGAAACAACAGACTGAGGAAATCAAACTCCTGTAATTTTTGTTATGTTTTACAAACACATAAGAGGCCAGTAATAACTTTACCTATAAACTCACCTTTATTCTCCACACACTCTACCCACAAATAGCTCTAGCCTTGCGAGGCCTAACTCTGACTTTGCCATCTCATTAAACTTGTATTTTATTACATGAAATCAAAGTAATTCCCTTGAACTAGGGACATAGCTAGGGGGTAGAATACTTTTCTAGCATAAACAAGGCCCTGGGTTCAACTCCAATATTAAAAAAAAAAAAAAAAAAGAGTGTTTCTTTCATGCAAAACTTGCATGGAATTTGAAAATATTATCCATTCCAATTCACTGCTTTGTTGAGTTTCTCATTAAGACAGAGCCATGTTTATCCTTCCATTTTCGTGCATTTAACTGGCCTGTGGAAGTGTCACTCAGACAGTGTGTACAGAAATTAGTCAAAGAATTTTCCTTTAGTTATTGAATTTACAGTGAGAAGGAGTTTTGAATTTAATAACACAAACATGCGCCATTCTGAAACTATTCCTGTTCTACCATCAGAAGTGCAAGAGGAGTAACTTCCTAAAGCTGGGCTTCTTTGGCTTCATACCCAGACAGTTTGTCATTCCTGCTGTCCGTTGTGGCAATAATTTGGCAATGGTAAAGGAGATGTTTGTTTCTCGAGAGTTTCTTGTATTCAGGGGCTGGGCAAGGCTCCAAGCAGAGCATTTATGCTGAAATCACAACCTAATCAGTGAGCTGGATTCTCTACCACAAGCCAGGACTTGGGAAATGAAGCTATTGGTCTTCCCTTCACATTTCAGGACCCTGAGTTTAAAGTCACAGCAGAAGCCAAGTATTTGGCTTTTACAAATATGTTTTAGACTGTTAGTGAAAGATAGTCAGTAACTGATCACAAGGGCAGCATTTCCCACAAGGAGTTCTAGGGAAAAGGGTGGGTCACATATTATGTCACCTGATGGGAGTGAATCTGTTATCATTTATGGATTAAAGCAGGATAAATGCTCTGATTGTGGCCCATGGGCCCTGTGTTAAAAGCCACACTGTACTACAAATCATCATTTGATTTCTCTACACTTGACATTAGTGCTGAATTGCTTTGGCAAAACACTGTAATCACATCCGTAATTTGTAACTTTATTTCATATTTTTAAATTTAGTTTAGTATTTGTGTGCCCGGGTGGTGTATTCACACATGCTTACAGGTGCCTGTGCCCATGAGCACACTTACAGATGCCAGAAGAGAATGTTAGAGACAGATCTGTCATGATCTGCCTCATTCTTTTAATATAGGGTAGTTTACCACACTTGGAGCTAGGCTAGAAGCCAGGACGCTCCTTCAACCTTCCTGCCTCACCCTAAGGTACTGGCATTTCAGGCTTGCAGGGGCACATACATATTTTTACAGAGTGTTGTATCTGAACTTAAGTCCTAGTGCTTGTTCAGGCTCTAAGGACTGTTGTACACTAAGCAGTCTCCTCAGCCTAGTGACAATTTTTTGGTGTCTAAAGAGCATTTTGTCTGATACTGAAGGAGACGATCTTGGCACTTTTGGAGATATGGTACATTATGTATTTGAAACTGAACAAAGATATAGTTATCGTTGATTAGTCAAAGAAAAATGACTGTGTATCACTCCAATTGCTTTTATTTGTAAGCTAGAAAGAATTTTATAAGCAAAACTTGCTTTCTGCTTAATAGCTTTGACTTTGGTGAAGGACAGTTATATGCATACCCTAAGCAGGGGGTGGAAAGTGAGTGTGTCTTCCAGAAGGAAGTTGTATGTGTACATGAAGCTGGGTGTGTGTGTGTGTGTGTGTGTGTGTGTGTGTGTGTGTGTAGTGCAGTATATCTCCTTCTCCATCCATCCTTCTTTTCACATTAATCTATGATTTTACTGTAATTGTTCTTTGCAAAGCAAAGTGTGAATAATTTTTTCCCCATAACAAAGCATCCAAATTTAATTGGGCTTCATAGTGGTTCCTGGCTTCTGACTTCAGTAGCTTTCTTCCTGACAAGCCACCATTTCCTGCCCTCCTCCCATCCTGTAGCTCTGCAGGAAGACATTAAAAGTTGCTTCATAATTACCCATTGAATGAGAGCTTAATTTTTCCTTCTACAAGCAAGACCTGGGGGAGGAAGAATCAGTATACCAGAGGCTACAGAGCTAGAGAAGCCAGACTTTACACACAAGCACACAGTGGAGTGCAAGAAGACAGAGATGCAGGAACCCTGCTCTTCGCTGTCTGGGAGCACCCAAAGCATCATCTTGTCATTCAAGGGCACTGACTCTTCCTTTGCTCCCAGTGTCTCCTGGCTTTTGCATTTGGCACAATACCTTACACAGGGGTTATTTTTTTTTAAATGCTATTGATAAATATTCAAAAACAGCACTCTTTAAATGTAAAACCAAATAAGTGATTCCTTTTTGTTTAATCTCGGAAATACTTTTAAGATTTTTCCAGAGTGTTTACAGAAGTGATATCGTTTTTGATAGAAGACATGTTCATATCAAAAGAGTAAGGAGGCACTGGGGCAGTGACAGATGAAGTGCTCGATGCTGGGTCCTGATCCCTAACACAATTATAAAATATAAATAAATAAATAAACCAGCAAAACGTGCAAACAGCAGCCAAAACCAGATATAGTGGCCTGCAATCACAATCCTAGTGGTAGATCTCAGAGACCAGAGGATCCTCAGGGCTCCCTGGCCAGCCAGGTCAGCCAAATCCCGGGTTTCAAGCTCAGGGAGAGAACTTGTTTCCAAAAATAACCAGAAAAACAAGGAGGGGAGCAGCAGAGGAAGACAACCAGTCCCCCCAATGCCTGCCACGTGTGGGCCCACACAAACACACAGAGACAGTAAGAATATCTAGACAGTTGCCATAGACAAAAGAGCAAAGCTGTCCATCAGTTTATTTTTAGTCTCATAAGGGTGGCGATGGCTTCCAGTGTTCAATAAAAGTCTTGGTGACACAGACTCAAAAAGACTTTTACAAGTTCTAATTTGGAGCAAAAATAGGATTTCTATTCCATGCTGTATCTATTCGATGCATTTAGAATCATTGGACTGATGTCTGTATATTTAAGCAGAAACAACACGAGAAACATGAATAGATTTCCTGGGAGAGTTAGAATGAACAGTGATTAAACTCAGAACATAAAATTACAATTTATGATTAGTTCAGTTTAAATAATTCTATCTATCTAATCTATCTATCTATCTATCTATCTATCTATCTATCTATCTATCCTTTACCTCATTTATTTAATCAACTGAATTTATTGTAAAGCCTACTTTGTATCAGACTCTGTGCAGGACCCTGGGGATGTAGGGATCAAAGTTACCATGAAAGAGTTCATGATCCTATGGTAAAGCAAGAGATAAGATTTTAGTACCTGAGGGTATTGTGAGTTTTATATGAGGAAACTGCAAGATGATCTGGGAGCAGATAGGGCAGACAAGCAAGCAGGTATCTCTAGTTTCCAAGTTTCTTGGGAACTATATAGGGACACCTCAGCGTTCCTAGTCAAACTGGCCCAAACATAGTCTTTACTGACAAGGAAACTGTTCCCTAGCCTTAGAGAGTTCTCACTTCTTCTTTTACATGTATTGCCTGTACTCAAAGACAACTACATATTGAGGGGGATATAAATATATATGTAGTTTTGAGAAGCTTCATTGAAGTTTAAAAAATTACTTAACTTCTAACTGTGCAACTGTGTATTTATGTATACTTGACCAAAGGTTCCTAATTGTTATGCTACCATTCCAGTCTGCAAAAAGTGTCAGTACTCGCATGATTTTGTTTCCTTATATACTCAACATTCATCAAGGCATACAGAAAAAAAAAATGAAAGAAAGAAAAGAAAGGAAGGAAAGAAGGAAGGAAGGAAGGAAGGAAGGAGGAAGGAGAAAGAAAAGAAAAGAAAAGAAAAGAAAAGAAAAGAAAAGAAAGAAAAGAAAAGAAAAGAAAAGAAAAGAAAAAAAGAAAAGAAAAGAAAAGAAAAAAGAAAAGAATCCAACCAAACAATGTTCAGTTTGGTGACATGACACATCCATAAATTTCCCATGTTATCTATGAAATGTCATAATCCTGTTTGTCCTAAGAAAACTCTTTTCATTTCTGTCTTAATTAAATCTTCCATACAAGCAGTTTCCTGCCAGCTATAATCCATTCATTCAGGTGTGAAAGACTGGAAACTATTTACATATCCACAACCCTGATAGCTATGTCTGGGATAAAATAAATTTATTTCTTAGTTGTCTGGGCTCTCCAGATATTACAGTTGCCGTTGCATAGTCAAGCTTTCTCCTGCAAGACTCATTTAGAGCATTTCTGAAACACACTGGAAAATATACGACAATAGAATGTGAGCTCTTGGGGTAAAGGCTGTGTTTTTGTTTTGGTTCTCTTTATTGCTCTAAAAGTGTTGCATATGCCTTAAGCTCTTTATAAATATGTAAATAAAAATAAAATGATTAACTGAACTAGAATAAAAGAAAAGGACTCTTTCTTATAAAAAGGAGTTTAAATGTGAGAAATAACTGGGTTTTTAAAAACACAGCCATTGGGAACAGAGCATTCTGGATTATAAGGCTCTAGGTGTATTTTCTTAGGCTCATCATGATGGGAATAGTATTTGTTTGAAGTTATTGGAATAGCACCAGATGAAAGAGTCTCCTATCACACCAGTGACTTGCTGGATGGCAAGTGGAGTAATTACAGTACTCTGCTTCCTTGAGAGTCAAAAATGGTGGGGAAATGGTGGGTTACAGTAGGAAGAAGAGGAAAAGAAACAGAATTCAGAAATGGATAAAACAGACTGGTTGATTGAGCTTAGCATATTTGAGGGGGCTGTCCCTTGGTTACTGACTCTCAGAGGTGAAATCCTGTGAGCAAAGTCTGGGAATCACTTTAAAAGTTGGGGGAGGGTGCCATGTTCAAGGCAAAGCACAAAGATAGCCACACAGATAAAAAGAAAGACAAGGACGCTGTGGGAGCCTGCCATCTGTAAAGCAGAGACTGTTTTTTAAGATCTGAAATGCAAAAAGCAATTATCTACTGAATGGAACAAGCGCAGATCAGCAAGGACTTGCACAGCCGAACAGCAGAAGCCTGCGGGGTGGTCAGAAAGGCCAAGACACAAAAATGAGCTCCAATTAGAGCAGGTCACCCAGAAGAAGGAGAAAATCTTTTATAACATAACTGAAAGGAGAGTGCAGGAAAGGGGAGTACTGGCTCCCCAGCAAGGGGTGAAGGGCCACCTGAGACAGACCAGCCTTGGGTTTCTATAGGTTTTATTTTAGAGACTAATACAAACCCATAAACGGGGACTCAGAGTTAGCAATTTAAACTTTACTCATCATGGCTAAATTCAACAGAGAGATTACATGCTGTGATTCTTGTCATAGATGGATAGATGGATGGATGTTCTTTCTGAAGACACAGCTTGTGTATGATTCTACCTGCCACCCTCTAAGAGGCAGGCAAATCACACAAATTAAGAAGTTTTGGTGGCCTTTTGAGATGCCTCTTCCTCTATATAAAAATGTCGAGAATGAAGTCATTGTCAGAAATTCTAAGTGTAGGACATGTTGGAAATGATATTTTAAAAGTATATTGGCATACTTAGAAAATGGATAGTTTCTTTCCAAGTCAAGCTGTTATACTTTGATGAGTAATGAACACAGGTTTGTTGGAATGACAGTATGTGAAATAATTCAACTTACTATTGGAAAATTATTGTACTTTAATATAAAAAAGAAATATGTCTGTAGTTCTGTTTTATTATTGTTGTTGCTGTATTTTTGTCATTTAAAATAATTTTCAAATTTAAACTTGATCATGTTCTTCCCACATCCCATGTCTTTCCACATAATCTCCCCTTCCCTGCCCACCCCTCTTTAAGTTCTTTTACAAAACCTCAATGCAACAATAAAACCCCCAAACAAAGAAAAAAACTAAAACCACACCAAAAAAGAAAGGAAAAAGAAAATCTGTAACTAAATAAACGCACACACACACACAAATACACACACATACACACACACAAATACACACACATACACACACAAATATACACACAAATACACACACATACACACACACAAAAACACACATACACACACACACAAATACACCCACATAAGAAAAAGAAACAAACATGGAATTCAATTATATGTTGGTCAATTACTCCTGAACATGAGACATGTGCTGGAGTAGTTGATATACCCAGTGTCACTCTACTGGAGAAAACTGATTTTTTCCTCTCTGAGCAGGAATAAACGACAGTTCAGTTATCTTTTCTCCTATTGGCTAGGTTTTCATTTATTCATTCATTTAAAAATATGATGAAATGTAAGATAAAACAAAAACTACCATATCAAAGTTGGACAAGACCAACCAACATAAAGAAAAGAGTTGAAGGGAATGCACAGAATCAGAGACCTACCCAGGAATTCCATAAAAATAGTAAACTGGAAGCCATAATATACACAGAGACCTGGTGCAGAACCATACGGTGAGACCCTGTGCTTGCTGCTTTCATCTGTGAATTCGTATGAACTTTGCTCGTGTTATTAGAGGGACTTGTTTTCCTGATATCCTCTATCTACTCTGACTCTGACACTTTTTTAGCCTCCTCTTCCAAGTATTTCACTGAGCTCGGAGGGGAGGAATTTGATGGAGTTCTGGGTGTTACAGGGTCTCCCACTCTGTGTAATGTCTGGCTATAGGTTTCTATATTTGTTCCCATCTGCTGCAGAACATTTCTCTGATGATAGCTAGGCAAGGCACCAATCTCTGAGTATAGCAGAATATCATTATGGATCATTTTACTACTAATTTTCTTCTTTTAGACCAGTATTATTTGGTTTTAGGTCCATGGGTTGTGTACTTTCTGGTTCTTGGTTGCTGGACCAGTGTCAAGTATTGGCTCCATCTCATGGAGTGGACCTTAAGTCAAATCAGATATTGATCGGTTACTTCTACAAGTCTTATACCACCATTGCTCTAGCATACTTTGTAGGCAGCACACCATTGTAGATAAAGGGTTTGTGGCCAGTTTGGTGTTTCTGTTTCAAGAACAGAGTATGTTCCTGTACCAAAGATGCAGGGTGGTGGTGCAAAGATGCAGTGGTGAAGGCTCTATGTATGTACCAGTTTGACTTCTCTATGTTTAGAGAGTTATACAGATGTTGTCTTCAACAATTAGTGCCTTTCTGTGAGTTCCTGGAGAGCAACCTCCAGTATTAGCAAATGAGCTGTTTGACCATTTCCATAATGTCCCTTTCGGCCAACAACTCAATTAGATGTAACCAAATCCCAGTACTGGAAGCTTAGTTTGGTGGCAGAAAATGTGACTTTTGTGACTCTCCCATTAATTGAAGGTTCTATTTAGAGTCTGATGTATGGAAATTCAGAAGTAATATTTTAGTCCTGGAGGCTGACTTCATTAAGATCTTATTACAATGGTTGATCTGGTCTGGCCATCTTGATCTTGGCACTGAGATGACCCTGAGGAAATTGTGACTGTGGGTACAAATCACTCTCACAGGAGCATATCCAGAGACACAGGATGTATAAGCCATGTAAAGAAATCTCAGATTAATAATTTAAGCACTCAATTCTACCGATTCAGAAGGCCATTCAGTTCCTCTGACTGGAAACCCAAAATGAATTTGGTAGCTATTTGCTAGGGTGTTACTGAGGCAGGTCAAGCCCAGTCCAAATTTGTCCTACTTGATATCATCCAGGCTCCCAAAGAAAAACTCACACTTTAATGGTATCAGTGTGCATGTCAAGTCTTTGCTGCTGTGAAAAAAATACCTAAGAGAAGCAGGTTTCTGTTTGTTTGTTACTTTATTTTTGTTTTAAGGTTCTAATTTTGCCTCTTAGTTTCAGAGGTTCCAAATCACTCCACAGTCTCTAGGACTGTGTTAAAGTAGTAGGTAGTGATGGTGGGCTAACAAAAGCAAGTTTTTCTACCTCTTAGTAGCAGAAGACAGAGACAGAGATAGAGAGAATAAATAGATAATAGATAGATAGATAGATAGATAGATAGATAGATAATAAAAAAAATACCTTCAAAGGCAATCTGCAGTGACCCTACTTCCACCAGCTAATCTCCCAGTATCTCATTCAAGATGAACTCAAAGGGTGAGCCAATCACTTCTTAACTGAGGACCAAGCCTTCAGAATATAAGCTAGTTTTCAATATTTTAAAAGTCTCAACCATATCAAGTACTTATTGAGCACTTAATTTGTGCCAGAAATTGAAGTAGATACTTCTAAGGTACTTCCCTTATCTAGTCCTAACAAAGTACCTTGTGGGGCGGTTAGCTCGCATATGTGGGTGGGAGTGGGTCCTGTTGGGAGGAGTTGTGGTTCCCCGTGTCTGCTGCTGCCCCAGTTGGCTGGAACCGCAGCTCCCACGGCTCTGGGAAGCAGAAGTGTGGGAATTTGACTGAGTTCAGTCCATGAGGCACCGAGTGGATGCCTGGGGTTGGGGAGATCTCAATCAGTCTGAGGACCCACGGGGACAGGGCTTTTGAGTGGGGGTCTCCAGGCCGAGGTGGCTGACCTGGAGGCCGGTGGTCTTTGTTCTTGGCCCCCAGACACCCCTGAGAGCCATGGAAGAGCAGAGACATGGGCGCATATGGGCTGGACCAGTCCACAGCCGAGAAGAACAAGGGGGAAGCCCCAGCAGCGCCCCACAGGTAGAGAATCTTAGTACAGTACTCGCTTGGCTGGATCAAGGCTGGCTTGCTTGAATTGATGGTCTCTGTGGCTGGACTATAGAAAAGTCCTCAGCAGGAGATTGAACAATGGCTTGATAGTCAAAGGCCTTCTCCATGGTTTTCCATGGTGGAGCCCCAAAGACACGAGGAAGTCCATGGTTTAAAAGGTTTATTGTCACTGTGGAAAGTGGACGAATCTGACTGTACCCCCGCCCCCAAACTCAGGGCAGACCTGAGTTAAATAGGGAGGAAAGGAGGGAGGGAGGGAGGGAGGGAGGGAGGGAGGGAGGGAGGGAGGGAGGAGGGTCTAAGAAGGAATGCTTAATTGGCTATGCCCTCTGGGCTTCAGGTATCTAATTAATATGGAAATCTCTTGAGGCTGAACCCTGTAGTCCTGTCCTCTACCTGTGGAGGGGCTGCTATGAGTGTTGCCCTTCATGACTGAAAGGCAGTGATCAATGGGGGTCTTGGCCATATGTCAGGAGCCACATGTCTGGGAGCATGGCAAAATGTATGCCATCCCTCACAGGGTCTCTGGCCATTTCTAGTCAGTGCTCTACTAGAATCCAAGCTATCCTTTTCATGGTCTCACAATACCTTTGAGTTTATTTATTTATATTCCAGTTGTTGCCGCCCCCCTTCCCTTTCCCACAGTTCTTCATTCCATTCCTCCTTCCCATTATCTCTGAGAAGGTGCCTTCTCCTGGGGCCCCAAGTCTCTAGAAGATTAAGCACAACTTCTCCCACTAAAGCCTGACCAGGTAGACTTCTGCTATATTTGTGCCAAGAGCCTTCAACTGGCCAGTGTATACTCCTGGTTGGTGACTCAGTCTCAGGGAGCTCATTGGGGTCTTGTCTAGTTGGGACTGCTAATCTTTCTATGGGGTTGCTCTCCCCTTCAACTTCTACAATCCTTCCCTTAATTCAACCATAGGGATCTCTGACTTCAGTCCAATGGTTGGATGTAAGTTTCTGCTTCTGTCTCAGTCAGATGCTGGTAGGACCTCTCAGAGGACAGCCATGCCAGGCACCCATCTGTAAGCACACCATATGGCATTCGTAATAGTGTCAGGCCTTGGTGCTTTCCCATGAGATGGATCCCAAGTTGGGCTGATCACTGGAGCACTTTTCCTTATGTCTCTTTTCTATTTTTGTCCCTGAAGTTCTTTTAGATAGGAACAGTTCTGGGTCAGAAATTTTGACTATGGGTTAGTAACCTTGTCGCTCTGCTTGAGGCCCTGTCTATCTACTGGAGGTGGACTTTTTGAGTTCACTCTCCCCAATGTTGAGCATTTTGGCTAAGGTTAATCCCATTGAGGCTTTAGAGGGTCTCACCTCCTGGATCGCTGAAACTTTCTAGAGGGTTCCCTCCCCAATTTCATTCTCTTGGCACTCTGGGTTTCTCTAATGTCCCCCACCCATACCTGTTCCTGTTCCCTCCTCCCCACCTCACACCCAGGTCTCTACCTCCCTTTGCCTCTGGTGATTATTTCCTTCCCTCTTCTAAGTGGAATTGAAACATCATCACTTGGACCTTTCTACTTGTTATACTTCTTAGAGTCTGTGGATTGTATCTTAGCTATTCTGTACTTTTTGGCTAGTATCCACTAATCAGTGAGCATATACTATATATGTTCTTTTTGGTCTGAGTTACTTCACTCAGGATGATAGTTTCTAGGTATATCCACTTGACCTCAAAATTCATGATTTATAATAACTGAATAGAATTTCATTCTGTAAATGTACCACATTTTCTCTATCCATTCTTCTATTGAGGGACATCTGGGTTGTTTCCAGCTTCTGGCTAATATAAATAAGGCCGCTATGAACATGATGGAACATGTGTCCTTGTGGTATGGTAGGGCATATTTTGGGTATATGCCCAAGAGTGCTATAGCTGGGTCTTCAGGTGAAACTCTTTCCAGTTTGTTGAGAAACCGCCAGATTGATTTCCAGAGTGGTTGTACCAGCTTGCAATATCACCAGCAATGGAGGAGTGTTCCTCTTTCTCCACATTCTCACCAACATGTGCTGTCACCTGAGTTTTTGAACTTAGCCATTCTGATTGGTGTAAGGTGGAATCTCAGGGTTGTTTTGATTTGCATTTTCCTGATCAATAAGAACTTTGAACATTTCTTTAGGTGCTTCTCAGCCATTTGATATTTCTCAGTTGAGAATTCTTTGTTTAGCTCTGCACCCCAATTTTTAATAGGGTTTTTTGGGTTTTTGGAGGTTAATTTCTTCTTGAGTTCTTTATATATTTTGGATTTTTCTCCCTCTTTAGGATGTAGGATTAGTGAAGAGATTTTTTCTTAATTTGTAGGTTGTCAATTTGTCCTATTGATGGTGTCATTTGCTTTACAGAAGTTTTTAAGTTTCCTGAGGTCCCTTTTATCAATTGTTAATCTTAGATCCTGAGCCATTGGTGTTGTTTAGGAAATTTCCTCCTGTGCCAATGAGTTCCATGCTTTTTCCTACTTTCTTTTCAATTAGATTTAATTATCTGATTTTATGTGAGGTCCTTGATCCACTTAGACTTGACCTTTGTGCAGAGTGATAAATAAGAATGCATTTTCATTCTCCTACATACATACTGCCAGTTTAACCAGCACCATTTATTAAAGATGCTTTTTTTTTTCCTACTGTATGTTTTTGGCTTCTTTGACAAAGATCAAGTGTCCATAGGTATGTGGGTTTACTTCTGGATCTTCAATTCTATTCCATTGATAGACCTATCTGTTTATGAACCAATACCAGGCAGTTTTTATCAATAATGCTTTGTAGTAGAGCTTGAGGTCAGGGATGGTTATTCCCCAGGATGTTCTTTTATTGTTAAGAATTACTGGGCTATCCTGGGTGTTTCTTTCCATACGAAGTTGAGAATTGCTCTTTCCACATCTGTGAAAAATTATGTTGGAGTATTCAATATACATTGAATCTGTATATTGCTTTTGGTAAGATGGCCATTTTCACTACAAATCTATGAGCCTGGGAGATCTTTCCATCTTCTGAGGTCTTAGATTTCTTTTTTTCAGGGATTTGAAGTTCTTGTCATACATATCTTTCACTTGCTTGCTAAAAGTTACAACAATATATTTTCTTATATTGTTTGTGGCTATTGTGAAGGGTATTGTTTCCCTAATTTCTTTCTCAGCCTGTTTATCATTTGTGTAAAGGAAGCCTACTGATTTCCTTGAGTTTTTATTCTGCCACTGCTGAGGTTGTTTATCAGCTGTAGGAGTTCTCTGGTAAAATATTGAAGATTGCTTATGCATACTCTCATATTATCTGCAAATAGGGATACCTTGACTTCTTCTTTTCGAATTTATATTCCCTCAATCACCAGTTGTAGTCTAATTGCTCTGGATAGAACTTTGAGTACTATATTTAATAGATAGGGAGAGAATAGGCAACCTTGTTTTATCCCAGATTTTAATGGGATTGTTTCTAGTTTCCTTCCATTTAATTTGATGTTGGCTGTTGCTTTTATTATGTTTAGGTATGTACCATGAATTCCTGAACTCTCCAAGACTTTTAACATGAAGGGGTGCTGTATTTTGTTGAAGGCTTTTTCAGCATCTAATGAGATGACCATGTGGCTTTTTTCCTTGACTTTGTTTATATAGTGTATATGTTGATCGATTTTCATATGTTGAATCATCCCTGCATCCCTGGGATAAAACCTATTTGATTGTGGTAAATGATGGTTTTGATATGTTTTTGGATTCAGTTTGTAAGAATTTTATTCAGTATTTTTGCATGGAAATTCATAAGCGAGATTGGACTGAATTTCTCTATCTTTGTTGGGTTTTTGTGTGGTTTAGGTATCAGAGTAACTGTGGCTTCATAGAATAAATTAGGTAGTGTTTCTAATTTCTATTTCTGTTTCTATTATATGGAATGGTTTGAGAAGTGTTGGTATTAGCTCTTCTTTGAAGGTCTGGTAGAATTCTGCATTAAAGCTATCTGGCCCTAGGCTTTTTTTGATTGGGACGTTTTCAATGACTTCTTCTATTTCCTTAGGGAATATGAGACTGTTTACCTGCCCTATCTAAAAAGCCATCCATTTCATCTAGATTTTCCAGTTTTGTAGAGTATAGGCTTTTCTCGTAAATTCTGATTATATTTTGAATTTCCTCAGTTCCTGTTGCTATGTCTTCCTTTTCATTTCTGATTTTGTTAATTTAGATACTGTCTTTGTTCCCTTTAGTTAGTTTGTCTAAAGGTTTATCTCTCTTGTTCATTTTCTCAAAGAACAAGATCTTGGTTTTGCTGATTATTTGTATAGTTCTCTTTGTTCCTACCTGGTTGATTTCAGCTCCGAGTTTGACTATTTCCTGTTTCTTCCCCTCTTCAGTGTGTTTGCCTCTTTTCGTTCTAGAGCTTTCACCTATGCTGTTAAGTTGCTTGCATGGGATCTCTCCAATTTCTTTATGAAGGCACTTAGTGCTATGTATTTTTCTCTTAAAACTGTGCTCCATAAGTTTGGGCATGATGTGTCTTCATTTTCATTGAATTCTATAAAGTCCTTGATTTATTTCTTCATTTCTTCACTGACTAAGTTATCATTGGTAGGTTTTAGTATGTGGGCTTTCTGTTGTTTTTGTTGTTATTGAAGTCTAGCCTTAGACCATGATGATCTGATAGAATGCATGGGATTATTTCAATCCTATTGTATCTGTTGAGGATTGTTTTATGTCCAATTATATGGTCAATTTTGGAGAAGGTTCAATGATATGCTG
This sequence comes from Mastomys natalensis, assembly GCA_021653895.1. Taxonomy (NCBI): domain Eukaryota; kingdom Metazoa; phylum Chordata; class Mammalia; order Rodentia; family Muridae; genus Mastomys; species Mastomys natalensis. The sequence goes on from JAJTUV010000893.1 coordinate 453,523, forward strand.
AGAGGAAGGTATATTCTCTTGTTTTGGGGTGAAATTTTCTGTCGATAGATATTAAATCATTTGGTTTATAACTTCTATTAGTTTCACTGTGTCTCTATTTAGTTTCTGTTTCCATGATCTGTCACTTGATGAAAGTGGGGTGTTGAAATCTCCCGCTATTATTGTGTGAGGTTTAATGTGTAGTTTTGAGCTTTAGTAACATTGTTTTATGAATGTGAGTGCATTTGGGGCACAGATGTTCAGAATTGAACCTTCTTGGTGGATTTTTTCTTTGATGAATATAAGTGTCCCTCCTCATCTTGTTTGATAACTTTTGGTTGAGTCTATTTTATTAGATGTTAGTATGGCAACCTCAGCTTGTTTCTTGGGACTATTTGCTTGGGAAACTTTTTTCTAGCCTTTTACTCTGAATTAATGTTTGTCTTTCTCACTGAGGTGTGTTTCTTGTATGCAGCAAAATGCTGGGTCTTGTTTACGTATCTAGTCTTTTAATTGGGGGATTGAGAGCATTAATGTTAAAAAATATTTCCTTCTGAAAGGCCTCTGTCATCTTGAAGAGATGGGATTTTAGGTCATTATCTTGTTTTTCAGGCTTGTTTGGGTATCCAAGGGGTGCTGTGGTGGGAAAACTGGGTTCTTATGGTGCCAATTGCATTGAATTCTGTAGCTTATGATCTTGCCCTTACCTCTGGTTATCTGGTCATCTGTGGTGTTAACTGGCCTGGTTTTTTGTTTGTTTGTTTGTTTTGTTTTACTAGAACAGACCTCCTTGGAGGCAGGTAGAGCGCATCCCATCCCTTTGGTGGCAGGCAATGCTGTCTCTGGTTAGGGTGGGCCTCTTGTATCTCTGGTTAGAGCAGGCTGCCTGAATCCTTGGTTGCTACAGGTCTCCTGGGTGACACACAGGCTATACATGTGGGTGGTTATCTGGGCCAGGTAGAAAGCAGACAGGAAGAAAGGTGGAACTTGGATGGTGGAGGTGAGTGAAGTGGGTCCCATGTCAGCTGGCCCCTGTGGTTGTCCCAACTGGCATGGGTATTAGGAAGAGATTTTCACCTGTGTGTTTGATTACAGAGGACCTCTTGGGAGGCAAGCAGGCTATAAGTGTAGGCAGGTATCTTTCCACTTAATAGGCTATTTAAAAAGAGAAACTGAACACTTAATTGTCTTCCTTAAAGACTATAGTTTTTACATGGTAAGTTAAGAATTTAGTTTTAGATTTTTGTGCTTTCAATGACTAATTTTGATGTTTCTATTGTGTTAAATGATATTTGTCTTTAATTAAAATATGATTAGATCACTTCCCTCTTTCCTTACCCTTTCAAATGCTTCCCATACCCCTCTTCCATGCTTCCTCTCAAAATTATGTTCTTTTTTTTCTTTGATCATTATTATTCATATATGTATGCATAAACACACAAACGCATTCTGCTGAGTCAATTTAGTGCTTCTTATGTTTTGCTCTTTCAGCCCCTTTGTTCTTCTAATGGTGTCTAATTCTGATGATTTTGTTGCCATTTTCTTTTTATTCTTGGTGATCCTCGACTTGATTGGTTTATATTTATCCATTAGGTCATTCCATTGGGAATCCCTATTAAGTCCTGTCAATTAGCAATCTAAACCTCAAAGGATTTCTGTTGAGTGACTTAAGTTTATCATGTGATGATGTGATTTATCTGTTGTTCATACTAAATTTAAAAACCAGAAAAAAATAAAAAATCAAGGAAATTATCATTTTTAATTCAAAGTTTGATGTCTGAATGAGCCAGATTTGTTAATATGACTTGGTAAGAAAAGTTCATCCATTTCACTCATTCCAGATGGTCAGACTGAAGGGTCAAGGAATTATTGTATTTATCCTATTAATCAACAGTTCTCTAGACTAGATTGTCTTATTTGTGCATATTGGTAGAGGAGTGTATATGATTTGGGGGGAATGGTGTGCAAGTGTAAGCCCATGTATGTAGGGGCCAGAGGGCAGCCTCAAGTGTCATTCTCCAAGAAACCTTCCAACTTTTTGATTGGGACAATCTCATTGTCTTGGAGCTTCATTAAATAAGCAGACTAGCTGGTCATCAAGCTCCAGGGAACTGCTTGTGTCTCCTTATAGTCTTCACTCTTTTGAATTTCAAACCTGTGCTACTGCACCTACCTTTATACATGGTTTCTGAGCATGAAATTTGAGTCCTCATCCTTACAAGGCAAAGCTTTACTGACTGAGGTATAACCTCAGCATCTGACTGAGTTTTCATTGATAAATAGAATGAGACATTTGATACAGAGTTTCAGCTCCAAAAGCATACATGATCTCACCTTGCATCTTGGTTGATTGGCTAAGAAAATGCAAAGTGAAGAGACGGTGACACAAACATTTCTGTTTTGTTTCATTTACATGAACTCTTAAAATTAAAATCTCACGATGAGCTCTCCAGTGTCTACAGTTATTTCACGCAGAATTTTTAACATCTTATTATTGAAATGGAAGAGGGAAAAATCAATGCTAAACATCCTGTAGATGGAATGCATTTGATTTCAATTTTGCACCAAATTGTTAGTTATTAAATTCATTGTAAGACTCTCTGCCACTTGCCTCAATTCCTTATGCTCTTGACTGCCGGCAAGTGGATCTGCATTTTTTTTGATACTTATTGATAATTTTTTCAAGGTGGATGAATTGTCACTTAAAATACATAGAAGAAGGAATTTCTAAAATATTCCCACATTCAGTTTGAAATCAAAAAATTTTATTTGTTAGTTTGAATTTTGAAATGTTAAAAACAAAACAAAACAGGAACACATGCTTTGTTATAAGAACAAGCTTGATCCAAGCAGGCTGCACTGGGACTTTCTATTTCTCGTGACTCAATCTTTGTGTGAACACTGAGGTAGTGCTTTAAAATACACACATCTCCCTCTTTATATGAAAATCTTTTGGGGCAGTTTTGAAGTGATCTTGACCTTGTTTTACAATTCTGAAATATTCTTGGGGATATGTAAAGTCAAAACAATTTCCGTGGTATCTAATGCTCGAGAAATAAAGTATGAATACTCAGGACTGTTTAACACAAACTGCTCAGCTGCAAATAGCTAGAGTAGCTGAAGCAGCTGAATGTATTTGTCTTCAGTGATAAGTCATCAGGGTGAGATGTATCTTGGAATGCCTTCAAGCACCCAGGCTCTTTGAATTCGCACTCCAACTTCCAGGGAAGATCACTTTCACTTCAGACTTCCCATGTGTAGTTTTAAGAAGGCTTTTGCATCCTCAGGCATTGCATTTACTTCTGCAAACAGTTCCGTAAGTGGGCTGGTTCAGCACCCAAATTATGAACCTCCCCAGAAAACCTTCACCGTTTTTTGTTTAGAAGCTGAAAACTGCCACTGGATTACAAAGTTTTATTGTGATTTTTGTTGCTATGATAAAACACTGACCAAAAACATAATGGGGAGGAAGTAGATTATTTCAGTTTATAAGTTATAGTACATCATCAAAGGAAGCCAATGCAGGTACTCAGGGAAGGAACTGGAGGACAGGGACTGAAGCAGAGACTGTGGGGGAGTGCTGCTTACTGGCTTGCTCCTGCTTCTGCTTAGTCAGCTTCCTTATACAACCCAGGCAGGCCTACCTGCCCGGGGTTGGAGTAACTTATAATGAGATAGCCTGTCTTCCATTGGTTAGTAATCAAGAAAATGCTTCACAGACATGTTCATGGGTGAATCTGATGAAGGCAATACCTCAGCCAAGGCTCTAACGTAAGTTCTTGCTTGGTATGTCAATGTGACAACCAAGGATAGCTGTCACATAAAACCATAGCTAGTTGTGAAAATCTTCAGCTTTCAGGGGGAAACAGCATGTAGGTGTCAAAATGGATATCTAGTTATCTTGTCTATGATAACTACCAAATATCTCTCTAGAGTACATACAACTCACAGCTATCAAATAATCATAAATATTTCCACTTTTAAAGAAGTTGGGAGTTTCAATAGATAGGAATGTAAGTTTTTGAACTTTGAACTACACCCCTCAAACCAAGAGGACAGTGTAACTGTGGTGAGATTCATCAGAGAAAACTAGTAGTTACTAAACCAACATTGAAGGAAGAGAATGATCCTAGTATCATTGTACATGCTGAGAATCCTAGCACTTGGGTGGTTGAGGCAAGAGTATCAAAGGTTCAGGAATATCTTCCAGTATGTGTCTACATGGACGCTAGTCTGGGATGTATAACACTGTCTCACTAAACAAAACAACAAAACCAATTAATACCAGAATACTCCTATAGAGATATACAAAAGAAGGCTTCATTTAAATTAGACACAATAAACTTTTTAATGTTTCAGTAGAGTAAAATAAGCATATTAATGACCTCTCACTTTCATGATGAAAGAAATGATATTCCACCTTTTTTCCTAGTAATGAATTCTCATCAGAAAGATTTATTTTCTATATGTTCATAGTTAAAATTATGACATTTGGAACAGGAGTGAATTAATCCTCTGCCTGGAAAGCCTCACTGACTAGGATTCCCAAGACTTAGAGCTTGCTGTCTCTTGCATCTGTTACTTGAATGAGGATATTAGAGATAACTCACCTATGATTTCCATTTCTCTCCCACAGATGGTGATCCAAAGAACCATACATGCTTAGAATTACACAAGTCTTAAAGAGAGGTTAGATTTTATGTAAAGATATCTTTCTTCCCTCTCATCCTATCCACCCTTTCCCTGCCTTCTTCCATCTCCCACTCTCCCACTTCCTCCCTCATTTCCCATTCTTTTCCTCCTTTTTCCTTCTCCATTTGTTCCCCAATCTCCTTTCCATTCTCTCTGATTCCCCATAATCTGCTTCTACTCTGCCTCCTTCCCTAGCCTATGGACCTTACTCCCTTCCCTCTTCTTTTAATTCCATTCATGTTTGCTGGGCAGTTACAGTGTGATACATACACTCTTCCAGCCACATATGTGATTTGTGACATGTGGCAAAATAGGTATCTTTTATACAACAAAATAATTATCTTGTTTGTGAATTAGGGCCTGGTTGACCAACACCACATATAGGTGTTTTGTGACAAACTTTTCCTAGGGAGATCACACACACACAAACACACACACACACACACACACACACACACACACACACACCCTACTCACCCCAGAAAGGGAAGCTATAGCAGAATACAAGTTCATGAGTACTCACCAGATCTGGGTGAATGTTTTAGTAATGCACCTACTCTAAGAGTTTACCCTGCTCTTGTAAATGACACCCCACCCACAATCCTATAAGAAACTCTAGGGAAAGCTCATTGGTTCACCAGGTTGGACTACGGTGCAATCACTGCTAGGTGCTTCTCCACTCTTTATACCACCACCTCAGTATAGATAGTTTGGATTTCCACATAATATTCTAAATAAATGTGCCAGTGATAGCAGGCCTGGGTCCCTTTGAGTCTCTAGGCTCTGATGTGGCTTTTCTGAAAACCATCTACTAGAGTATTGGATATAATTGCACATGTGAAAATCTACAACAGAGCAGTGTAGAAACAATAGGCATATCTCAAGCATTTTCATGACTTCACCATAGAGATTATTTCTCATAGTTTTCTTTCATCTACAGTAATATTTGGGGCTGAACTATTGAAGAATCGAAGAAATAGGTCATGAATCAGAATTCCCTGATGTTTACAAAAGGAGCAAATTGAAAATTAGAGCCCTCCATGGTGTTACATTCAACAACTTAAAAGGATTTAAATTATAATGGGACATGGTCCTAAATCATATGCTTATTACGCTTATGATTTTAATTAAAATATACTATAATGGCACTGACCTTTAATCTCAGCAGTTAGGTGACAGAGGCAGAAGAATTACTGAAAGTTCAGGGCCAACTTGTATACTGTGACATGAGCATGTACAAACACACACACACATACACACAAAGACCCACATACATAAAGATACACACACACTATAATTTAACAACCACAAAAACCCAAAAAGTCCATGTATATAAGAAAATAGTAGTAGAAGGAAAGTCACAGTCCAAGAATAACCACCATGCTAATAAAGAGTTTTGGTGTTCAGCTGTAGTTATTGTCCCAAGACTTTTTTATTTTGTAGTGGTGAAGTATTCTATTCTTGGTGTATGTTTCTGTTTTCCACATTCAACAGCTATTGATTGCGTGAGATCTACACTTTAGGCAAGTTGGGTTGAGTGATAGATTTCACATGTGCCTTTTGCTTTTACATACATGCATATATATAATATTGCTTCACCTTTTCAAAAGTTCTCAGCAGGAGTGCGGACAAAGTCATATAATCTTAGGGATTATTCATCATTATTAGATTTTCCACAAAGAGCATATATGCTTTTAATAAATATTTTTATTCAAACATTTTTGACCATATTTAATCCCTTCTCCAATTCTGTCCAAATCTAACCCTATTCCATAACCTTCCAACTTGTCCCCTCATGTTTTTTTTTTCTTTTTAATTATCCAGTCCAATTATTGCTGGCTATATGTGGCAAACAACTCCAAAATGATTTCTTCTATTTATTAGCCTTTGATGTCTACTAGGGACACTATTAACCCAATTATAGAATAACTCCATTTAAACTCTTTTTACATATGTATGTGTTTATATTATGAGAAGCTTTCGTGATAGTATTTTTTCTTATAACATTTTCAGAAGGACTTAAATGTTTGTTATCCCTCCCCATAGGCCTTCCTCCACACTTTCAACCTCTACTTAACTCTATAACCATACCAATTCAAACATGCCTGATGCTATCTAACATTTGTTAGATTTCATATACCTTTGTACTTTATAATCACAAAATTCTTCAAAAAATTTATATACTATTTTGTACTTCTTTCAGCAAAACTATAAGAGTAAATGCGGCTTTATTATATATTAATTTTATCATATTTTATAATATATAGATTAAACATCACTGCATCTTGATTACATTCATTTCTTGATGATTTCTAATGAGGAGAATGCTTTAAGATGTTTCTTCAATAACCCCTTCATAGATTTTCCTTATTTATCTAGTAAGGTTTCTCTCATTAATGAGTATCTTTTTAGTAAGGATGGAAACGTGTTATTTTGATGTAATTTCAGACATCATGATTCATACTCTCATTTTATTCAGTTTCTCTTACATTCAGAAGCTATAAAAAGCAGTTTTCTCAGCACCATGTCCCTTGTGATTTTTCTATTAGATATAATTGTAAAAACGTTTTCCCTCCTCGGAGATTGGATAACATCCCGTTTCATTTCAGTTTTTCAGTAGTTTTGAAACACATTGAAATCTACCCAAATTTGTTTTGGTAAACAGTGTGAGGTGAAAATCTAAATGGATTTCCTCAAGATTGATAAACATTTATTTAACAGTTTATTGGAAGATTTACCATTCTCTTGTGATTTGTATTATCCCTTCAATGATTTTTATTTTATAGTAAATAATCTGTTTCTGACACTAAATAGTATTTTTATGCTTTTAATGTAATATTAAAGGCTATTTTAATTCTGGGCAGACTTGGAAATAGATTTCTGAGGAGAGAACACTGAAATCACTGCTACAGTATCAAGTACATGGTATGCTAGCAATATTTGCTTTGCAGATGGAATGTATAAACCACATACAAAAAAAATAGGTTGACTGTAGAAAGAATCTCTTATAAACATCACCTGTCAATAAAAAAAGCCAATGGCCAATCAGCTGAGGCAGGAAATAGGAGCTGGGACACTGGCAGGAAGAGAGAGGATTCTGAGAAATAGTAAGAGATAGAAGAGAGACATGGGAGAGATGAGAGATGAGAGATGAGACAGAAGGTGGACCAAGGAGACAAAGGTAATCAAGCAAGTTGAAGAACTCAGAGAAATGCTGAGGGAGATGTTGAGGAGACAAGAAGGAAGAAGCAGGTAAGGACTGAAGGAAAGGTAATTAGCTAAATGGAAGACATAAAATAGATTATGGTTAAATAAGTTAAGAGATAGTCATGGAATAAACCAAAATTTATGGATTAGGCATTTAATAGTAACTAATTAGTCTCAGAGCCACCATTCCAGGAACCAGGACTGGGAAAGGAAAACTTGGAATTTAAAAATGATTTTTACAACTTCAATTCTGCATGTTTGATTACAACAGCATTTAGTGATCAAATTATAACCATTTATATTTGGTATTAAATATAGGTATGCATTCATTCAAAAATTCATGTTTGTGAATTACTATAACAAAAAACTAGAAATAAATATATATATGACAATAAAATTTCTTTTATAAATGATGGCACATATTTATGATTAGTAAAATATTATACAATGGCCAAATGTACAAAATGTTCATGGAGTATAAGTTAAAAAAAATGACAGTAATAGAAAGGAGCTATACTTGGTTCTCACATTGCTAAACTAGTGAATGTATTAGTAGATTATCTTCATGTGGATGGAGTACAAGTCTATATAAGCACAGTAGGATGCACCCTGCCTGTTCCCATTATATGAACTCCATATGATGCAGTAAAGAGCGGTATGAATGGGGCCCTGGGGTGAAGAGTGGGTGGAAAGGCTGAAGACAGGTACAGAACTACATTCTAAATGTGGAGTGAGCAAACGTGATATGATGAGTATTTTGTGTCCTGTGTATCACAGGAAATCACCACATTGAAATAAAACTAGAGCTGCCAGGATCTTGAGGATCCAGTCTACCTGGTGCTCATGATCCATGATCTATAGTGGAAATCCAGGAAGGGAGGGGCAGGAAGGACAGAGAGTGAAAGCCACGTGAAAATCTCAGCACACACACTACTCTGTATTATAAGAAATTTCATCTGACTTTCTTATTATCTGCAGTGTGTGTATACTCTATATATGTCAGAGAATAAGCTGCAGGTGTCAGTTTTCTTCTTCTACTATGATGGTTCTAGGGATCAGACTCAGGTCATTTAGGCTTGGGGTCAGGTGCCTGATAAACCCTCTACATTAGTTACACCATGACCAAGGCAAAGTATAAAGAAAATCATTTAACTGGGCTTACAATTACAGGGAGTTAAAGTCTATGATGGAGAAGCCAAGGAATAACAGCAGGTGACTGGAGCAATATGAGCGCTCACATCTCAGTCCACAAATTAGAGGCAGAGAGTGCACACTGGTGATGCCTGGTGCGAGGCTTTTGAAACCTTAAATCCTTCCCAGTGACATACTTTCTTCAACAAGATCACCCCTCCTAATTCTTCTCAAACAATCTCCAGTTGGATACCAAGTATTTAAATGCCCAATATCCATGGGAACATCTCATTCAAACCACTATACCATCTAAGTTTCCTACCCGAAACACTATTTTATAACCAATGAGAAAATACAGCAGTATTTTAACAACAACTCAAATGTGTACCAGACACTAAAATCCTTTTAGAGAATTTATTTGGGGAGCTATATCCAGGATTTCAGATTGCCGGGTATGAATCAGGCCTTTAAATCTAAGCATTTTCCATTTTGAGAGACCTCCTATGACTTTCTTCCCTTCCTACCCTTGGAACCCTGGGCATTGTCCTTTGAGCTGCTTGTGTTTCCCAGCTCAAGTGCTATGGAAGTTTCTAGTAGCCAAATTCTTAGATAGTGTCTGATGGAAACACATGGCAAAGTAATGAACTTGTCCTGGAACTGTGGGCTCACTGTATGCTTATGTGCTGATTTATGCTTCTCTTTCAGTCGCTGCACTGAACCCCGACATTGGGATTGACTTGGACACATGATGCTACATAGGCAACTTTGAAAACATTCATTAAAGGTGTTGCAACACATTTGTTCTCCAGTTAGAAAATCCTGCATGCTTTGGAAGACACCCTTGTGAATCTTGAGAATTGTAAATAACCAACACCTTTCCATGTGAACTAGGCTTCCATTGCTGTGTGTGAATTTCCAAATCAAAAAGTTTGTTTGTAACAAACTTCAGTCACAGTTCCTATTTCTCTAAGAACCTTAGAAAAAACTTCCTCTAAAAGGTCAGGTTTCTTTTCAACCAGTTTAACATTAAGCAACTATAAATGCATACTTATTACATTTGCCAATAAGATACTCAATTTTAATTAAGGTAAAATAAATTTCCATTTAAAAATCTGTATATAGTATACCAACCATTTTTTTCCATTGTATAAAGTCCCTGATTTTTTTGAGAGGAAAAACAAAAGAGAATTGATTCACATATTAGATAATTCATGAACTGACGGTTTCACAGAAAGAGAGTACAATGCAAAAGGCAAAGTTGATACCAAATTTTTCTGTAACTAGTTTAGAGAAATACAAGCTATTATGAGTAGAGTCATAACATACATATTTCTGAAGGATAATGTGCTCTATTTTTATAGAAGTTCAGGTTTTTTTTTTTTAATTTTTCTTCATATTATATACTTTCCTGGGTTAAAACTTTAAAAAGAAGCAAAAGTTGGAATCCTCTTCTGAAAGCTTACATAAATGTGACATTGATTCATTGATATACAGTCCATTAGTCTAGAATTTCAGGTCTTCATCTATCATTTCAATTATCTCTTGATATCTCCAGGACTTTTGATAAATGGGAGACAGTTTATATTTGGTATATTAATGACCTTGGTAAAATTGGAAAATGTACCCTCTCAGTATATATCTGTATCTTTTCAATGCCATCTCAATAAATGCATAGGGATGTAAGAGCTATATAATTCCATGGCATAGATTTTGCTTAAAAGTAAATTTGATACCTGTATCTACACTGAGCACAATAACTCAGTTGGCAAAGTGTTTGTCTTGCAAGTGTGGGAACCTGAGTCTGATCCTCAGATACAACGCTGAAAAAATGCTAGGTATGTTGTTGCTGTTTGTAATCCCAGCCCTAAGGTAGAGACAGATGGATAACTGTGGCCAATTGACTAGTTAATATAGCCTACTAGGTAAGCTCCAGGCCAATGAGAGACACAGTCAAATAATAAGATGTGTTGTATCTGAAGAATGACCTATGGGGTTGTCTTCTAGCCTCTGTATGAATATAAGTATATCCACATGATTCATGGATTCCTGCATACACACATATGTGGACACATATACACACAAACACACACTGTCTTAGGGTTTTATTGCTCTTCAGAGACCAAAACAACTCTTATAAGGATGAAGAGTTACTTAGGGCTGGCTCACAGTTTCAGAGGTTCAATCCTTTAACATTATGATAGGAAGCATAACAACATGCAGGAAGACTTGATACTGGAGGAGCTGAGATTTCTATATCTTGATCCAAAGGCAGCAAGGAGGAGACTGTCTTCTGTAGGTAGCCAGGAGATTGTGTCACACTGGCCAGACTTCAGCATGTATATGAGACCTCAAAGTACTGCCTCTACAGTGACACACTTCTTCAAAAAGGTCCACTTTTCCTCCAATAACACAGTACCTCCTAATAGTGCCAGTTCCCATGAACCAAGTGTATTCAAACCAACACATACACGCGCGCACAAAAACAAAAACAGAACATACCTATAGCAGAAGAATAGATGGGATATATTTATTATAAATATGAGCTTTTTTTCTCATTGGGGTTCATTCCTTAAAATACTCATTTCAAAACTGATTATAGGCTAAAGTTTTCTGGTTTGTTTGTGGATATTTTTATTTTCATATCGAGTTAGAAATATTTTCAAAATCTTTACTTTTAATGGCTCTCCCTAAATATGTAGTCAGTAAAAGACAACATTTTTTTGTAGTTTTTTCTTCTTTTACAGATATGCTGAGGTATGACAAAGGCACACCAGTATAGCAGACATCCTTGCTGCCTTGGATGTGCTCAGAAACACCACAGACGTAGCTTTCTTTACTAGTTCGATGGACTTTTGTTTGATCAAAGTTATTCAAATTGAAGTATTTATCTAGAGCACTGTCTGGGCTGAGCTGTGTATCTCTTGTCCCTCAGAGGGCTGAGAGAGTCAAACTCTCATCAACCTTGTGAAATTTATAGAACTTATAAGCTTCAGTATCTAATCCTTTTCTACAGGATTCTAGGTTCTAATTCTTCATATTAATTGAATCCCATTCTTAAGTGGGGATGTGTTTATGTCTCTTCAGTTGTCTTATATCAAAGATGAGGACTCATGTGAACTTTGGTCTTTTGCATTGATTTTCTTATAAGCTTGGTGGTGTAACATATCTTTGATCAAAACAAGTTTTGTAAAAGTACTATGCATGTATTCTTGTTAAAGGTACCTTGATATTCTAATACAGTCAAGAGAGAAAGATTGAGTATTTTACGTGACTACAATTCAACCAGAATTATACAGAAATAGTAAAAGTTACTGATGTCCTCCTTTGAAGGCAATATTTAACTTTGTATTGCAAATAAAGTTAGATAATTGTAAGTCTGAATTAGTGGATTTCCAGTCACCTAATTCACTGCCTTTGTTGCTTTGTTGAGAGTAAGTGAAGGCTATACAGATAACTTTATCAAACTGCAGACAAGGACAGTTGGACTTGATGTGAGGAGAAAGCCTGGAGTTCAGCTCTGCTTCTCAGTGCCTCTGAGTTACGGTGTGCTCTGCTCTGACAGATACCTCTTTTTGAACATGGCCTGAGAGCATACAAAACAGACCTGCAATATACTGGCAAAGGTCAAATCTTCACTTCTCTGCAGCTCCATGTGGTTCTGTTTTGAATGACAAAATATATACACATCTTAATCTGGGCATCTTCCAGCACTTAACAGAACATTTAGAGGCATCAAGGTTTTAGAAATCTTTGAGAAATAAATGAGTGTGTGAAAGAATGAATGGACGAGCTAATGAATGAATTCAGTGTTTGATTAGGGATCTCTCAGAACAGCAAAAATCTCGTGGCTGATGCTCAGGACCCATTTGGAAAGACAAAGACCCAGTACCTGTGAGTCACAGAAGATGCAAAGGACAAAATCAAAGCCATGCCATTTTTACCAGTGGACAGATTTTCATCATTATGAGTGACACAACAGTTCCTGGCTGCTTTGTGTTGGCATGACTCAGCTCAGCACTAGCTGATTAAGACAGCTTGCTTTTCAATTTCAGGTCTTGGTTGAACTATTTCTTATTGAAACCACCAGCTGAAATACATATGCCTAGGCCTAATTTTCAAGAGAGAAAAGCTGAGGTCAGCTTCCAGGAAGAAATTGTCTATACTGGAGAGCAAAGGGCCCAAGGAGGGAAGGCAGCCAGAAAACACTAAAGGTTTTCCAGGCCTGTTAGGCAAACAATCAGAGTAAAATCTGTTGTTAACCAGGCATCTTGTCTCAGTGTTATAAAAGCACTATTGGGGCACAGGGAGATCATGGGTGGTTGATAAATGTCTCCTCTTCTGCTGTGCTGACCTCCAGCACCATAGTTCTGATTGCATGAGGAACTAACACCTCAGAGCATCTTTGATGCTGTGTACTTAACATACTGTCTTAGTTAGGGTTTTACTGCTGTGAACAGACACCGTGACCGAGGCAACTCTTATAAGGACAGCATTTAATTGATGCTGGCTTACAGATTCAGAGATTCAGTTCATTATCATCAAGGTGGGAACATGGTATCATCTAGACAGGCATGATACAGGAGAAGCTGAGAGTTCTATATCTTCATGTGATTAAGTGATTATCTTCATGTGATTATGTGAAGGTTGCTAGCAGAATATTGACTTCCAGGAAGCTAAGATGGGGGTCTTAAAGCCCACACCCACAGTGACACATCTCCTCCAATAAGAACATACCTATTCCAACAGGACCACACCTTCTAATAGTGTGACTCCCTGGGCAGAGCACAAACCATCACACATATCTAAAATAAAAAGATAGCTTCTCCTACATTCATAGCCAGAAAAAATGTATAGAATTGGAAAGGGGCAAAGGAAATGACAAGACTACTGGCCTTTTATTTTGTACTGAGGCACAGCCTGCAGCCAGTCCTCAGAGGATGGTCTGGTTTCATGAGTTACCTCTGATTATTTTCTACTCGGTGGGTGATTATAAGACTGAAGCTTGGGAGTGAAGCTGCAGAAAACTGATAATCATTCAAATGATTCTGTTTTTTTTCACAGATGTTTTTCTCAGAGAAATACATTTGGTTCCCATACTATATAAAAAAAGATGGCCTAATTCTGTTTGTTGACAGTAGTAGTTAATGTACATTTATTAGCAAATTAATTGCATTATTCTGGCTTGTCTCTGTGTGCTATTGGTTTATCTTTGTTAATAAACTGAGTTAAAGTTTTAACACTCTTTCATTCTTTATTGGCAGGAAATCCTTGATTTTGAAAATTACATTTGTATCCCTATTTGTATATATGTTCTATGCTAAACACTCAGTAACCTGGCTTTGTGATTCTTTGGTTATATGTTATATAATCAGTTACCAACTTTGTGACCATAACTGCTGTCAATAAGCCAGTTTACAACCTCATCACTGTGTAGTTGGGCTGACCCAGTAACCCTGTACCCTCCAAGCATATCTTCCCTATTGAGGTTATATTCTAGACAAAACAGGAAAATCTTCCTACAAAAATCAACCCAGATCATCAGAAAAGTCTCAGCTCAAAAACTCTAACTTCCCATTAGCTGAAAAACTAAGTTCCTGTGCTCATGCTCCTTAGCTATTAGAGATTCAGTGTGTCATCCTTGCCATGTAGTCATTTCTTAGGTGATACAGTTTTAAAACAGCTGCCATAAACAATCACACGTACTGACGGTGCTAATAGGCTGTCTTGAAACTAGATTCATCCAAGAAATTAATCCATTACTTTTCAGCGTAGCACCAGACAAGTTCTTAAGACAAGGACAAAAAGCAGCCAAATGTAGTCTCTGTTTAGTTAACGGTTGCTGTTAACTAAATAAAGGGATTTCTTCCATGTTCTTCCATATGAAGCCTCCGGCAGGACTAGTGTATTAGTCACTTTTCTGTGGCTGTGATAAAACACCATGACAAAGGAAGTCATGGAACTGGAGCAGCTACTGAGAGTTCATATTATGATCCACAAACAGAGAGTCTGTTAAGAATGGGTTGGTAAATCCTGAATGGACCTGTTAGCCAGTGTAGCCAAAATAAGAATTTTGATTCTTGGCCTTGGTATTTTGATAGTTGGTCCTTAGAGTTTTAGTCAGGCATAAGGAAGTGGCCAAATAAGGGGACAGACCTTGGTGGTTAGCTTTAGGAATGTAATCTAATGATTTAGCAAGGGAGAGAGAAGGGGAGAAGGCAGGACCTGCTGGCACTGTGTTTGCAGTGCTTGGACCTGTTAGAGAGCTTTTCAATGATCATTTTGTGCTAGGTTTTCTCTATGAGATGATACATTCCATAATGAGAAGACTATTATTTAACTCCTTGTGATTCTCCTGAGATTTATGAGCTATTGTCTAGAATATAAATATCTGCTAATTTAAGAATTCAAAGAAAGAAAAATGAAAGTTTGTAAAAGGAAATAAGGAAGGCAACACACTTTATATGGAAAACTGGGTGAAGGGAGAATTAAACAAGAAATAAACATGAAAAGCATTAGTTAAGAATCATTTTAAAGCTCTTAAATTAAAGGGAAATCATGTCTCATGTTTTGAACACTAAATATTTTTAAATATTTTATTTTTAAATGTTTATCCTTAGAAAATTCTATTCTATTTAAATAACTTCATACTTTCCAGCAATTGAGAACATTTTAATTATAACATAAAATGACTTTAATATTGATTTTTCAGCTATGTACATGAATCATTTTTGCAGCCTAGGATACGTGGTAAGCAGGGACAAGAGAGTCAGGTCAGTGTGACCCCAGGAGTTCAGTGCCTGCCTAGATGATATGTTTGAAAACCTCACCCCTATATTGACAGATGAGGACAATAGCTCATGTTGCAAAGTGTGTGCTATGCAAGCATAAAAACCCATGATTAGGCATGCAGCATCCCTGAGAAAGCCATGCATAGTGACCTATAACTGTAACCTCTATTCCAGGAAGGCAGAGGTGAGAGATGGAGCCCCTGAGCTTGCTGGCTAGCCATTTCAGTGAAATTAGTAATTTTCAGAATAGGAATTATGCAGGTACATATGTGTGCACTGCATGCATTCTCCAACTGTTCATACAAAATAATGTATATTATTTTGCCACCCTCTTTCCCTCTCTCACATCATCTTAAAGATGGGAGTTGCTACAGATCAGTTGTCCTCTATAGCAGTTGAGATGTGGTGTGAGCAGACACAGCACCATGTTGCAGCAAATACCTTCTTAGTTCAACCCTAAAGACTTGAAGGTCTAAGTGACTTTTTGCAATTTAGGGCTTATACTGGGAGGGTATGGTCATAATTCCAAATACTGACACCAGACTGTGATAGCCATTGCTGAGAAGAATCTTCAAGACAAATTTATGTCTGTGGACTTGTACCACAGGTGCAGCTGTGATGATGTCAGACACGTCAGTTGTAGCATTTCATTACAGTCTTTGGGCTGCCATTACATGTATTTTAAGTCCTTGTTTCCTTTAGATATTGTAAATAAGAAATAATTTTAATTAATTTTCAGGAATATACTTTCTTCTGATTTCCAAATTTAGCCATGTGTTTTCACCTTAAATTTTCTTTTTTTGTTGTTTTGTTTTGTTTGTTTGTTGAGACAGGGTTTCTCTGTGTAGCTTGGCTGTCCTGGAACTCACTCTGTAGACCAGGCTGGCCTCGAACTCAGAAATCCACCTGCCTCTGTCTCCCAAGTGCTGGGATTAAAGGCGTGTGCCACCACTGCCTGGCAACCTTAAATTTTCAATCACTATCTAATGTGCACGTGTGTGTGCATGCCTGTGTGTGTGTGTGTGTGTGTGTGTGTGTGCGCGCGCGTGCACGTGCACATGTGTAAAATCATTACTGAAGTATTCCAGACATTTTCTTTAAAACAGTAAAGAATAAGGAATCAAATTAGTGGTCTTTGCAGAGGAAAGAGATATGGAGTTGATCTGCCTTTAGTAAGTTCTTCCAAACTAACAAGACTGTGTGCTTCAATATGTGTAGGTGGGGTGGGGTGTTGCTATGTATAAGAATGTGTGTGCTAGTCTTACAATCATGGATGTCTATGACATTGTGCTAACTCATAGAAAGTTTATGACCATCTATCTGAGAAAAAGGTCGTGCTTAATTCACAAAAGGTTCTCACAAGGAAATACTTCCTGTCCAGGAGTCGCTGGCCAGTCCAGATGAGGATGTCCATCAGGGACTTAGATACCATCAGTTTTCAGAAAAGGATTCCTGAAGGATGATAGTAGCTAGGTGAGCTCTTTGAGTGAAAGGAATTTGGAAAGCCCTCTAGACTGCCTTGTAATAGCTCTCCTGTCATTCCTATCCCAAGTAAAGACATGAGTTTTTCTGTGAAGTGCCTGATCCATAGAATATACTGCCAATGAGTCTGTTGCTCCTACCCTTAGAATCCATTAATCTAGAAAAACTGAGCTCATATCTCAGGAGGATAAAATGAGAAATACCACCAAACTAGGACAGATTTTGTCACAAGCTCTGTTCTTTGGGTCCATTCACTTCCTCTGAAAGTCATTTACTGCCACACAAAATCTGGGGGCTGCCTCTTTCCCAGCCCCCAGCTTTTGTCTCCCTGTAAAAAAAGGATGTAGACATTCATGGATCGTGCTGGAACTCATGGATGATCACCATTCTGTGGTGTCTCTCTGTATGGCATTTATGTCCCATGTGTTGCATACTAAGGTGTGTGGAGATGCACATATGGGTAAAAGTGAGACACAACCTTGAGAGTTTCTACTCAAGTGCTGCCAACCTATTTTTTAAATTATTTTTTGAGCTTCTGTTCTGCACCTGAGCACTGAGCAGATCCCAGGCGACAACTCTGCACCCAATCTCACAAAACCCAGAGGAAGCGGAGTTCCCAGGAGCTCTAACCTGGATAGTATCTTAGGTAAGGAGAAAGCAACATCCGCCCCAAACAGGGAATAACTGGGACCCACTGGGACCCACTGGGACCCACTGGGACCCACTGGGACCCACTGGACCCAGGAATTCAGTCCTGGCCAAGAGCACTGGTTCCTTCAGGTCTGCGCCCAAGCACTGAGCAGATCTTGGGCCTCAGATATAACCTCAGCAACAACACCCATCCCAAACAGTTCTGACACAACCAAGATAATAGGAAAGACAGGCTCCAGTCAGAGACAACACAAGTAGCATTAAGGAGAGCCAGATGGCAAAAGGTAAGTGGAAGAACATAAGCATCAGCAACCCAGGGTACTTGGCATCATCAGAACCTAGTTCTCCCACATTAGAAAGTCCTGAATTCCCCATATCATCAGGAAAGCAAGATTCAGATTTAAAATCACTTCTAATGATGATGATAGAGGACTTTAAGAAAGACATAAATATCATTCTCAAAGGAATTGAGGAGAACACAGGTAAACAGGTAGAAGCCCTTGAAGAGGAAACACAAAAATCTCTTAAAGAATTACAAAAGAACACAACAAAACAGGTAAAGGAATTGAACAAAACCATCCAGGACATAAAAATGAAAGTAGAAACAATAACGAAATCACAAAGGAGACTACCCTGGAGATAGAAAACCTAGGAAAGAAATCAGGAGTCATAGACACAAGCATCACCAACAGAATACAAGAGATAGAAGAGAGAATCTCAGGTGCAGAATATACCATAGAAAATATTGACACAACTGTCAAAGAAAAACGCAAAATGCGAAAAGTTCTTAACACAAAACATCCAGGAAATCCAGGACACAATGAGAAGACCAAACCTAAGGGTAATAAGTATAGATGAGAGGGAAGATTCCCAACTTAAAGGACCAATAAATATCTTCAACAAAATTATAGAAGAAAACTTCCCTAATCTAAAGAACGAGATGCCCATAAACATACAAGAAGCCTACAGAATGCCAAATAGACTCGACCAGAAAAGAAATACCTCCCGACACATAATAATCAAAACACCAAATGCACAAAACAAAGAAAGAATATTAAATGCAGTAAGGGAAAAAGGCCAAGTAACATATAAAGGCAGACCTATCAGAATTACACCAGACTTCTCACTAGATACTATAAAAGCCAGAAGATCCTGGACAGATGTCATACAGACCCTAAGAGAACACAAATGCCAGCCCAGGCTACTATACCCAGCAAAACTCTCAATTACCATAGATGGAGAAACCAAGATATTCCATGACAAAATCAAATTTACACAATAGCTTTCCACAAAGGATAATAGCAGGAAAGCTCTAATACAAGGAGGGAAATTATACCCAGAAAGAGCAAGAAAGTAATCCTCTTCCAACAAGTCCAAAAGAAGATAGCTACACAAACAATGCCACCACTAAGAACAAAATTAACAGGAAGCAACAATCTCCTCTCCTTAATATCTCTTAACATCAGTGAACTCAATTCCCCAATAAAAAGACATAGGCTAACAGATTGGACTTAACATATGTAAACAGGACCCAGCATTTTTCTGCATACAGGAAAACCACCCCAGTGACAAAGACAGACACTACCTTAGAGTAAAAGGCTGGAAAACAATTTTTCAAGCAAATGGTCCTAAGAAACAAGCTGGAGTAGCCATTCTAATATCGAATAAAATCGATTTTCAACTTAAAGCTATCAAAAAGGATAAGGAAGGACATTTCAAACTCATCAAAGGAAAAGTCAACCAACATGAACTCTCAATTCTGAACATCTATGCTTCAAATGAGGGAATACCCATTTTCATAAAAGAAACCTTATTAAATCTCAAAGCACACATTGCACCTCACATAATAATAGTGGGAGACTCAACACCCCACTCTCAGCAATGGACAGATCATGGAACCAGAAACTAAACAGAGATACATTGAAACTAACAGAAGTTATGAACCAAATGGATTTAAAAGATATCTATAGAACATTTCACCCTAAAACAAAAGAATATACCTTTTTCTCAGCACCTCATGGTACCTTCTCCAAAATAGACCATATACTTGGTCACAAAACAGTCCTCAACAGATACAAAAAAATTGAAATAATCCCATGCATCCTATCAGATCACCATGGACTAAGGCTGGTCTTCAATAATGACAAAAACAATGGAAAGCCCACATTCGTGTGGAAACTGAACATCACAATGATAATGTAGTCAGGGAAGAAATAAAGAAAGAAATTAAAGACTGTTTAGAATTTAATGAAAATGAAGACACATCATACCAAAACTTATGGGACACAATGAAGGCAGTGCTAAGAGGAAAACTCACAGCTCTAAGTGCTTACAAAAAGAAACTGGAGAGAGAACATATACTAGTAGCTTGACAACACACCTGAAACTCTAGAACAAAAAGAAACAAATACACCCAAGAGGAGTAGAAGACATGAAGTAATCAAACTCAGGGCTGAAATCAACCAAGTAAAAACAAAAAGAACTATACAAAGAATCGAGAAAACCAGGAGCTGGTTCTTTGAGAAAATCAACAAGATAGATAAACCCTTGGCCAGACTAATCAGAAGGCAGAGAGACAGTATCTAAATTAATAAAATCAGAACTGAAAAGGGAGGCATAACAACAGAAACCAAGGAAACTCAAAAAATCATCAGATCCTACTTCAAAAGCCTATACTCAACAAAATTGGAAAATCTGGATGAAATGGACAATTTTCTAGACAAATACCAGCTACCAATGTTAAATCAGGAGCAGATAAACCATCTAAATTTCACACAGGATTCTAAATTTTAGTCTAGAACAAAGAAGTAGTAGTCTTCAGACATGAAAATACCTTGGGCTAGGATAGGGAAGTAGGCTCAGATAATTTGGTCATCCTGATAAGCCCTTAGAAACAGTGATCATGGGAGTGTTCACATAATTGGGTTTAATACCTTACTTTTTCTTTGACTATTTGTGTTTATCGTATTGCTTGTTCCTCGGCTATTTGCATCTATTGTATTGCTAGACCCTCAACCTAAAACTCACCTTAATACATTCATGTAATCAAAATGGTATAAAAGCATAAAGGAAGAGGGAGGCATATGATAAGCGGTTCTAGGGAGGGGAAATGCAGAAAGGGGATGACATCTGTATTGTAAATAAATAAAATATCCAATAAAAAAAAATTGAGTCTCTCACAGATTTGGAACTCAACACATAGGATAGGCTGGCTAGATAGAAAACTTCCTTATACAATCTAATGGAACAGTGAAATAGGCAAATTCAGATGGGGAGATGGGGGTGCAATATAATGGTGTAATTTGAAAAAAGCATTAGGTGGGATATGAGGTGATAAAACCACTTTGTGGTGTTTATAAAGTGATAGAGACATTAGGTACAATGTGAGAAGATAAAGGCATTTGGTGGGGTCTGAGGTAAGAGGGTCACTGTGAATTTTTACTCTGTTTATCAATCCCTCTTTGGAATGCCTTACCACTAGACAGTTTAGAATTTCCTGAATTCCATTTTCATGGAGGACTTGGACAGTCCCATCATTGTCATTTGTCAAGACATCTGGTCTATATTGTTTCCACTGCAAATTTTCATGTTCACAATTGCACTAGTATATCTTTTGCTTCTATTAGTACAATACTCAGATGGGATAAACTTGCTGTCCCTAAACAGTTCTCAATCCTGCCTGTGAGTCTTGTAAAACATGTTTTCTACACTTTTCTGAGTCTTCATAATTTTTTCAAGTGTAAACATTGAATATCTTCTGTGTGCAGATGCGGTCTTTGCAGATGTATTCTACGTAGTCTGACACCTGTAAAGTAGATAGACTAATAACTATTTTAAGCAGGAAGTAATAAGTGCCTTAAGAGATGTAACATGTAAAGGAGTTGTGCAAGCCATTGCTGGACAACACCCTGTTCCCAATGGAAAAGGACTCAAATACTGACTCACTTTCATATTTTCAAGTGGGTTGTCAGAAAAAAAATACCCCTTTTCCTGCTTGATTGATCCCCCTCCCTTCTTTCTCTTCTTGCTTTTATGAATTCTCTGCATGACTTCCTTTTATACACTGAAATCCCATTTAAGGGACATTCTCACTGATTATAATGACATATGTCTGTTTTCACAGCTGTAATCTCAGAGTCTTAATAATACCATGTTTTAAACATTATTCTGAAATGCTGGAAGGTTTCTAGGTGCTCATAAAGTAAACATCCAGCTCATATAAAAAAATCAGTGAACAATTATAAGACTTTCAGTAATTTGTAACTGATCATAGACATGTCATTGAAAATCTCAAGCTCTTGAGTTGAAAAAAATATCCCCCAGGGAGAACTAATTCATTAGACATATGTATGTACATTAGAACCAGATGAGGTGGTACATTAGAGGAAAAGACAAAGACCAGGCTTATGAGGCTGCAGACCAAGTGTTTGAGTGTCTACTGTTTTCTGAGGCTTTGAGTGGAATCATATTCACAGTGGAGCAGCTTTGGGAGTTTGCATTTGTGTTCATGGACCCCTTTCACATGGAGATGCAGAGGGCTTGACATTGCCCCATTTTCACTATAGACAGAGTGCCCAGCAGCTAAGCTCAAGTTGCTACCCGACCGGTGAGCACATGCTGTTTGTGAGAGAAAATAATGCTTGTGAGTGTTCTGCTTTTAACAAAGAAGTTATTAGCCAGGCAGTTTGTATCAGAATGTCCTGTATGTTTTTATTTAACCACTGTAAACCATCTCTAAAGAGTCAAGAACAAATCTAGTTCTTTGCTAGTAGAGAACAAATCTGTGGCCCTAGATGACTCAATGCTGAAAATAGTTCACATCTCTCTGGTGTTTAACCTTGCTAAAGTGCATACATTCTCCTTCTGGACTCTGTGGAATTTCAGGGTACATCTTAATAGAGCTTCCTTGGTACTTATGTGATTTATTTTCTTCAGTGAAAGATTAACTGAAATCATCTGTTAGAAAGTTTAGTGCTATGATGACTGAGTATAGAATGTTCTTGGACCACTGTTTCTCAACTGTCCTAATGCTGCCACTCTTTCATATAGTTCCTCATGTTGTGGTGACCTCCTAACCATAAAATTATGTTGTTGTTACTTCATAACAGAAGTAACACAATCTTGCTACCTTTATGAATTGTAATGTAAATACCTGATATGCAGGATATTTGATATGCAAACCCCCAGAAGTCAGGGCCTTCAGTTTGAGAAGTGATGTTTTGAATAGACTAAAAACACTCCCAAGATTTCAACTGTGAACAATGTCCCCTCCTAGGCATCTATTTTCAAAGGTAAGCTGATAGAGATTTAATCTCTTTATTTTATGCTATCTATTGTCTATTAGATTGAAGATCCACTTTTATTGTATTTGTTTTGTTACAAGGGGATTTTGGACACCTGAATGGTAATGATATTCTCTGGGGCTTAGGTCTCAGGGAAGTAATATTAACATAAAAGTAATGAAGTATTAAGAAATAAATTGAACTCATAACAACTCCTATTTCCTTATGTCCTTCAGGACAACTGCAGACTCTTAATCTGTGTGTCGTTTCACACTTTTTAGGACTATGAGTGGAGGCCATCAGTTTGCTATCAAAATAAAATGATAGGGAAAAACTGTGATTAAAATCTTCACAGAACAGTACCATGAACTTCTCCACTCTCATGAATCTTTGTTTCCACTAACAGTCATGTATTTTCTCTCACAGGCATTGCAATTGTAATGGTAGTCTGATATTTAAGATTAAAAATGAATACTAAACTCTGACCGAGAACAACATTGGCAGAGGAGGGTGTATTTGGTTTACAGGTTATACAGTCCCTCATGAAGGGAAATGAGGGCAGGGGCTCAAGGCAGGAATCTGGGGCAGAAACTGATTGAAGCAGAGGCCACAGAGAAGTACTGCTTACTGACTTCTTTTTCACAGCTTGCTCTGTTTACCTTTCATATGAGTCAGCATCACTTTGAAAGTGCTGGTACCACCCACAGTGGGCTGTGCCTTCCCATATCACCCATTAATCAATAAAATACCCTTACAGGCCAATCTGACCAAGCTGTTTTCTCAGTTGACACTAGATTATGTCAAATTGACACAGCAACAACAAAAACAGCAACAGCAGCAGCCCAGCAACAACAGCAGCAGCAACAACTAGCCATCACAAAAGCTGATATATAAAATAACAAGTTTCGCTTCCCTTTTTATACCCTGTATATTCTCATTTTTCTTGGCTGCAAGGTATAATTCAACAGATTAATTTCAATTATGTTTGGTTATCAACAAATACCTACTGTACACAAACCAATGAAAAACCAGGTAATGCAAACACAGGGGTTTAGACTCAATGGGACAACAGAGAAAAACCTAGTGACACTAGACCAAGAGTGAACACATTTTAAGACAATTAGTCCAGAAACAATAATAAAAGCTATTAATAAACATGAAAGAGAGAAAAGACAAAGATAAAGTGTTTGAGACCTATGGAGAAGCATCCATGTCAGGAAACTTTCTTTTCTTCTTGATTATCCCTCAAAGCAAATTACAAGGAGAAAGAGGACTGGACTCAAACTGAGGAGTCCTGTGGTAAGATGAAGAACACACTTTCAGAAAATTATACTGGCACATTCCAGCTTGAGGAAAAAATCCACAAGAAATATCTCAAGATGTAAAAAGATAAAACATATATAGGAAAAAGACCTAATAATATAACTCTCTGAAGAAATTGCCACAGGAAGAAACAGTGCTTTCTAGATTTGATTTTATTCTTAAATGTGTATGTGTCATTTGAATGCAGATGCTCATAAAAGCCGAAAGATCCTCTGCAATTAGAGTTGCCAGCTATTATGAGTTACCTATCATGTGTTCTAGAAACCAAACTCAAGTCCTTTACAAGAGCAACAAGTGCTGTTAACCACTAGACCATCAGTTCAGCAAAACCACATTTATTTGTATTTGTTTAGTTTATAAACCATAAGTAATTATGCATAAGAGAAAATGTGCATGAAGTTGAGTTCTTGTCAGCAATAACATGAGCTTAGATGGTAAAATAACATCCCAGAATGTCAAGATCCTGAAAATGCAGCTTTTTACCAGAGATCATATGAGCCTATAGAGTTCACAGTTACATAGACAGATGCATCATATACTTGGGACTTCAGGAAATGATTTGAGTGTCTGCTGATTGCCATTGTGGATGAATCCACCTTCCCCAGAAGCAGACATATCACGAGAGCTATAAGCAAGGTAAATAAGGACATGCTTGGGTTTCCCTTCCAAAGGCAGGAGACAACCTGTTCTTGGTTTGTAGAAAGAAGCCAAACTAAAAATTACAAAGGGCAAAAGCATGCTCCTCAGTGTCTCCATGAGTTGAACCATGCAATTACAGCTGTGCCCAGCATGAAAGGAAGCCACAGCATCAGTGGCTGATGATGGGGGAAGAGAGAGTAGAATACAGAAAGGAAGGGTACTCACAGTGAGTATGCAGAGAACGGAACCACCTGCCTGAGAGAAGCTGAGTTACAAACTGAAACCTTGTCTGAATGCTTTGGATGTTCAGTTTCAAAGGCACCCAGGCTGCCCAAAAGTCTGTCAAGTTGAGAGTTGTGGGATAATAATCTCAAGCCAACTCCCTCCCTTCACCCAAACAGAACTCTTCACCTACCCTCAGTAATTGCCTAGATTTTAGCTTTCGGGCACTAGACAGAGGATCATGTTCAATAGCAACTATGTCTTTGGGAGCTAAGGCTGCAGGCAACAGGTAAGAGGCACTTCTCCCTTCTCAAGCTGCAGGGCAGCAGGTATCTTGCCTAGTCTCCAGATCTCTGAGCTAATGCTGTGTTAGTACATGTGTGTGTGTGCGTGTGTGTGTGTACACATGTGAATGCACATGTGCATGTGTACCTGTATCTAAATTCTCACACTAGGGAACACTTTTCCTGTTTATGTCTTCCTTTTCAATAAGCATATCTTCCAGGATATATCATATGCCAAATTTCAGATGACCATGCTTTTGAATTATCCTCATTCTGGACCTGATAAGCTAACTATAGTGGCAATTTTTTCCCTTCTTGACAAAGACCTTTACTCTTACTGAAATTATTGTCCATTTGAAAAGTCAAAATAGGATTTAGCTCAAATCTAGTTTAAACAATTTATTTTTCTTCATCTTTCCTAGTTATAGAAAATGTAATATTTGAAGTACCAGTACCTACCATAAATCAAAATTGATGTGTAAGCACAAAAGATGCATTTTCAAAATTACTTCTTCCCCTGGTGCTCCTTAAGGGACAGATGAGACAGTGAGCCGAACTTAATTCCTATCCTTGACACATCTTTCACTCTTTCTGTGAAATCCTCTTTTTCCCCAATCCCATCCTTCCAGTTTTACTGTTATTCTTGTCAACGCTAGGCTAAGCATAGCTCATGTCACCCTAACTTTTCTCTAGTTCAACACTGGGACAGTATCATATTTTTCTCCTCCCATTTTGAAGACTCATTTTTCATCTTCCTATTATCTTTGCATCTGCCCTGTTCTGTGGGTAAGTAAGACAACAGGCTGTTATGGAATGTCGAATTTCAAGCATGACAGCCATCATTCATCAGAGAGTCGGTGACAATTTGAAAGAGACCATTGAGATCATTCTGCTGACTGTTGCTCCCTTATAGAAGGGGACGATCATTGGTCAGTCACCCGAGATTCCAGGTACTCCTTCATAACTCCCCACAGCCCATTTTGCCCTCAGTTAACATAGCCTCCTGGCCTTAGGACAGACTAGATTATATAATTAGCAGAAGGTTAACAAAGGGGAATCCCCATATATGCAGCTATGTGGAAGCCATTGTCAATGTTGGAGTGAGACTTGGTGTTATGGTTCCTTTTGGAGTTAGCCATGTTCCTGTAACACTCCATTTATGTTCTATAATTAAACCCAAGAAACTTACTTGTTGCCCTGGAAGTTGGATTGTGCTGGGATAATTTTTGTCACTGAGTCTATCCCAAGGAATGTTGGTACATCTTCATGTTTCCCTAGGAAAAACGTGGCAACAAGTCTTTACCAGCTCACTCTAACCTTGTTCTACACAAACAGGGCAGTGATTGATTCAACAGTGGGTGCCTTTGATAGACGGAGGGCAGTTACCCAAGGACAGCAAGAATAGAGATGTCTGACTAGACTGTAAGATATAGATGAGGATGTTGAAATAATGTCAGTCCGTCAAAAATGATCTTATACTCAGAAGCTGAGACTCCTTGAACTTAAATCATAGTTTTTCTGCTTCCCAGGTCAAAGGTTATGTGCACACGATCTCTTTGAGCTTCATTTTCCCTTTTGGAATGTTTAGATTGTAACAATATAGTAAGAACATATGTGTCCTTACACAAATGGGGCTTTGAATACCAGTAAATCATAGAGACAAGATCATGTAGCAAACTTGAAGAGAACTGAAGTTTGATAAGAATGGGGTTGGAGAATGCGAATCTTTTTTTCTGCTATAGCTCAGGCTTTGGAAAGTACGTTAAAATTTACCCTGATTTTGTCAAAATCAAGGTGATACTTATTTAGGCAAAGTGACCATTTTTATGTACTGTTTTAATTGGCTTCACTTTGTTTCTGATTCAGGCACCCACTCATTCCTTCACTCTATAAACAGATCAGGAAACAGAGACTTGTTTGTCCTATCTTAAAGGCAGCCATATGCTGATTTTGCTCTTTCTTGTATTCTAAATGGAATGCAGTACTCTCTGACATCTTCTGTGTGAGGGCATAGTCTGCCTCCTTCGGGAATGGGTTTCAGGGAAGACAGCAGACTCCAAGCTTACCCAGAGCATCAAGGTGGTGGGATTCTAGTTCCTAGAAAGGCTCCTCAGTTGTGAAAAGGATGCTCTTTTTATTCAAGGAGCAGGCTCCAAAACTGCATGTAAGCTTTGTCATATTTGTCTGTTATTTGTGCACTGTTCTTGGAACAAAATGTGGGGATATTGGCAAGATGTTAGGATGAACCTGAAGGCTTTAGTTTTTAACCTCATGCTTAACCATCAGGCAGATACCAGAAAAGTGAGTAATTGTGTATTATTACAGAAGATTATTGTGTATTTAAATTGCCTAGCTCCTGCATAGCAATTTATGTCAACGCTTCAATTATAATTCTACTTGTCTCTTGCTTGCCCAGCTCTAGGACCTTCTCGCACCCCCTCTGGTCA
This sequence comes from Mastomys natalensis, assembly GCA_021653895.1. NCBI lineage: Eukaryota > Metazoa > Chordata > Mammalia > Rodentia > Muridae > Mastomys > Mastomys natalensis. The sequence continues at coordinate 481,650 of JAJTUV010000893.1, forward strand.
CAGCTTGCCACTGCTAGTTACATCACAAGCCAGACCTCAGTCACAATATACGGCAATTTCCAAAGGAGTAGGTTGTGGTCATCCCTGAATATTTTGGTCTGCATAAGTAGTGCCAATATTTAATGACTGAGTCTCACAGATTATTCCAGCATAGCAGAATGTCTGACACTGTTACATCTGTTTCTTCCTGTGGACCACTGTGGTCTTGAGATCTATTAAGCCTAGCCTAGCAGTTTGACCCTGGGTCTGCTTTGTCCATGTATTTTGCCTGCCATGTAACACAAGTTTATTAAAAATATTTAGTTTATGTGTATATCATGGTTGATGTATGATAATTTCTTTTATAAATATGTATCCACAAAGGAATTAGGAAATGCTTCTGATAGCAGAACTTTATTAAAACGTGTATGACAATGAGGTAATTTCTTCACATTTTTTTCATAAATCACATGCAATATAATTTGTTTTCCAACAGTGGAATATTTGTGGTTTAAACTGAACCACAATAAAATTTGAGCTATGGTTTCCAGATGAGTGACTATGCTTGTATTGCACTGGTTAAACCCAAAGAATTATTACATAGAGATACTAAAGAAGGCATGCAGCACGTTAATGTGTGAAGTATGCTGTGTTGCCGTAACAATTTGTGCTGCTTCTCTGTACTTACATGGTGTTCTCAGAGAAAACAGAGACAAGCTGTCCTAATGAGAAATTGGGCAGCTCAATCCAAATTCACCAATGATAACTTTTAGAATTTAATGTAAAAGCAGATTTTCACATTTGTTCTTGACTCCACTTTGAATACCTAATCACAGAACAGCAGCAAATAATAAGTAAATGAGCAAATGCCCAGGGACAAGGCACTGTGAGCAGTCGGCACAGCAGCAGGAACTTGTTGTCAGTAGCTAAGGTTATTGGGATCTGCTTGATTTTTTTTGGTGCATTGTTTTGTTTTGTTTTGTTTTTATTGTGCAGGGTTTGATGTGGATCTAGTCCCATGAGCCACCCCCCCCCCTTGTTATCCATCACTTCATCAAAAAATCAAAAGACAGTGAACCTTCAAGACAGACTCCTGCTCACGAGAAATCCATGACCCCCTAACAGGAGACTGACTCCTCTGCAAAAGTTCAGCTGACCAATGGCCTTCTTATCTTTTGAACCAGCACACTCTGGCTGGCCTCACAGAGTTTCAGGACACCAGCACCATCCCTGCTTTCACTGGCATGCACAGATTTCTTGTCTTTGGAAATGTGAGCAAGACATTATAGATTTAAAAGCACATATTTCATATAAAAATAGCAGCTCCTCTTCCCTGTGAGCACATGTCTCTTCTATTAATCTGAACGATTGGGGGCTGTTCTGAAAAGATCACTCTAATAAGGTAACCAGTACCAAACACTGAGAAAGAAACGAATTTTTCTGTAAAGAATAAGAAGGAGGCAAGAAGTGATAAAGAAAAGAACATAACAAATGGATTATAGATAAAGCACACGGGATAGATATGCTTCCACCCCTTTTGTAGTTTTTGAGAACAGCTCTCTCTCTCTGCCTGCAAAGACACAAAATGGCACAAATACAAATACATCCATTTGCCTGCTGGGATTAAATTTCTCTAATTACACAGCCGTACTTGATATGGAGGACCGACACATCACCTCATGTTTTTTTTTTTTTTCTTTTGCAATCATTGTTATATCTGTGCTCTATAATCAGTGTTCATCACAGCTAATTAGAGCCTCTTCGTCTGTTGTTCCTGAGACCTGACATTCCTAGAGTTCAACTACAAATTCATTTTAAATATCTTTGGGCACAGAGGGGAACGAAAATGCTAGGGTTGTATTATTCCCCAATGGCTCTTTGAAATTTTAATGCACTGTGATTTTCTTGCTTTTTTTTTTTTTAATGGAATTTAAATGATTAGTCATAGGGCAAGAAAGCAAGTCTTACTTAAGACTTTGTATCACTGGCCTGCAATTCACAGTCATGGAAGAAGCCTCAGTCCATGGAAGGAATTATCAGTCCCCAGAGCAGATACTCACTGTATTAGAAAACACTCAGTGTTGATTTCTCTTTGGGGAGAAATAGAGTACTATGGATTTTCTTCATTTACAAATTCAGAATAGTTTTCTTCCAGCAAATTTTAAAAATGTCTCCATTTTCAGCTCTAAGTTGCATTGATAGAAACACCAGGTAAACCGAGGATGTTTGTGTTAAGAGTGTAGTCTCTTCCACAGAGCACAAGACCCTAGGTTTCCAACTCATAGCCACATTGTCTCACCACCTCCTGTTACTAAGGCGACCAACAATCTTTCCTTACAGGGTGATTCTTGTGTTGTCCCGCATCATTTTTTACCCTGGTTCAGAGTTTGCACATCCTTTCTGCTATGTGTGCCATTACTATAAATTAGATACCTCCCATAGAAGGAGATCTATATTACTGGGCAAGCATTTTAAGACTTGCTCCTGAGCTGCTCCCCATACACTGATGATGTATACATATGAACACATTACAGTGGAGTCTGAAGGGCTCTATCAGACAACTAACTTCACAGCTATGGTGAGTTTGTAAAGGGAGTGAAAACTCAGAGAGAAAATACAAAAAGCCTCCTAGCTGGGGTGACAGTCATGCTGAAATGTAAAGGCACTAATAAGAGCTAAAATTTATGGGGTGCCATTCTGTTACTATTTTAAACACTTAAGAGGATTATCCCATTTAAATCTTGAGAAAACATTATAAAGTGCTACATGGTATTCCCACTTTGCAGACAGTGACTAAAGCATGGAAGTCAGGTCTTTGAATAAGTACAACTTGGATTTTATTTTCTAAAGATGTCTATAATATCGAATTCATTGTTTTTAATAGCTGAGTAATATTCCATTGTGTAAATGTACCACATTTTTTGTATCCATTCCTCTGTTGAAGGGCATCTGGGTTCTTTCCAGTTTCTGGCTATTATAAATAAAGCTGCTATGAACATAGTGGAGCATATGTCCTTGTTATATGTTAGAGCAACTTCTGGGTATATGCCCAGGAGTGGTATAGCTGGGTCCTCAAGTAGTGATATGTCCAATTTTCTGAGGAACCACCAGACTGTTTTCCAGAGTGGTTGCACCATCTTGCAATCCCACCAACAATGGAGGAGTGTTCCTCTTTCTCCACATTCTTGCCAGCATCTACTATCACCTGAGTTTTTGATCTTAGCTATTCTGACTGGTGTGAGGTGGAATCTCAGGGTTGTTTTGATTTGCATTTCCCTGATGACTAAGGATGCTGAACATTTCTTTAGGTGCTTCTTGGCCATTCCCATTTCCTCAGTTGAGAATTCTTTGTTTGGCTCCATACCCCATTTTTTAATAGGGTTATTTGGTTGTCTGAAATCTAATTTCTTGAGTTCTTTGTATATATTGGATATTAGTCCTCTATCGGATGTGGGATTGGTAAAGATCTTTTCCCAATCTGTTGGTTGTTGTTTTGTCCTATTGACAGTATCCTTTGCCTTACAGAAACTTTGCAATTTTATGAAGTCCCATTTGTCAATTCTTGATCTTAGAGCATAAGCTATTGGTGTTCTGTTCAGGAACTTTTCCCCTGTGCCTAGGTATTCGAGGGTCTTCCCCACCTTCTCTTCTATTAGTTTCAGTGTGTCTGGTTTTATGTGAAGGTCCTTTACCCACTTGGACTTGAGCTTTGTACAAGGAGATAAGAATGGATCGATTTGCATTCTTCTGCATGTTCTCCTCCAGTTGAACCAGCACCATTTGTTGAAAATGCTGTCCTTGTTCCACTGGATGGTTTTAGCTCCTTTGTCAAAGATCAAATGACCATAGGTATGTGGGTTCATTTCTGGGTCTTCAACTCTATTCCACTGATCTTCCTGCCTGTCTCTGTACTAATACCAGGCAGTTTTTATCACTATTGCTCTGTAGTACAGTTTGAGGTCAGGGATGGCAATTCCTCCAGAAGTTCTTTTATTGTTGAGAATGGTTTTCGCTATCCTGGGTTTTTGTTATTCCAAATAAATTTGAGAATTTTTCTTTCTAGCTCTGTAAAGAATTGAGTTGATATTTTAATGGGATTACATTTAAAATGTAGATTGCTTTTGTCAAGATGGCCATTTTTACTATATTAATCCTGCCAATCCATAAGCATGGGAGATCTTTCCATTTCCTGAGATCTTCTTCAAATTCTTTCTTCAGAGACTTGAAGTTCTTGTCATACAGATCTTTCACTTGCTTGGTTAGATTCACCCCGAGGTCTTTTATATTATTTGTGACTATTGTGAAAGGTGTCATTTCCCTAATTTCTTTTTCAGTCTGTTTATCTTTCACATAGAGGAAGGCTACTGATTTGTTTGAGTTGATTTTATAACCTGCCACTTTGCTGAAGTTGTTTATCAGGTTTAGGAGTTCTCTGGTGGAAGTTCTGGGGTCACTTAAGTATACTATCATATCATCTGCGAATAGTGATATTTTGACTTCTTCCTTTCCTATTTGTATTCCTTTGACTTCTTTTTGTTGTCTAATTGCTCTGGCTAGGACTTCCAGTACTATATTGAATAGGTAGGGAGAGAGTGGGCAGCCTTGTCTAGTCCCTGATCTTCGTGAGATTGCTTCAAGTTTCTCTCCATTTAGTTTGATGTTGGCTACTGGTTTGTTCTATATTGCTTTTACTATGTTTAGTTATGGGCCTTGAATTCCTGATCTTTCCAAGACTTTTACCATGAAGGGATGTTGAATTTTGTCAAATGCTTTCTCAGCATCTAGTGAGATGATCATGTGTTTTTTTGTTTTTTTTGTTTTTTGAGTTTGTTTACATAGTGGATTACATTAATGAATTTTCGAATATTGAACCATCCCTGCATTCCTGGGATAAAGCCCACATGATCATGATGGATGATTGTTTTGATGTGTTCTTGGATTCGGTTTGCTAGACTTTTATTGAGTATTTTTGCATCTATATTCATAAGAGAGATTGGTCTGAATTTCTCTTTCTTTGTTGGGTCTTTGTGAGGTTTAGGTAAAAGTTTGATTGTAGCTTCATAGAACTTCTTATATCATCCTGAGTGAAGTAACCCAATCACAAAAGAACATACATGGTATTCACTCACTGATTATTGGATTTTAGCCCAGAAGCTTGAAATACCCAAGATTCAACTCACAGACCATATAAAGCTTATGAAGAATGACGACCTAGTTGGGGGAGGGGGGACTTCAGTCCTTCTTAGAAGGAGTAACAAAATACTCAAGGGAGCAAATATGGAGACAAAGTACAGGACAGAAACTGAAGGAGGGGCCATCTGGAGACCATTCCACCAGGGTATCCATCCCGTGTGCAGTCACCAAAGGTAGACGTTGATGTGGATGTCAGGAAGTACATACTGACAGAAGCCTGATATAGCTGTCTCCTTAGTGGTCTGCAAGAGTCTGACATATTCAGAGGCAGATGCTCACAGCTAACCATTAAACTGATCATGGGGTTCCTAATAGAGAAGATAGAGTGAAGGCTGAAGGAAGGGACCCATGGCTCCAACTATATATAAGGGAGCTATATGTAAGTGGGAGAAGAGATCCTTGGTCCCATGAAGGCTGAACGTCATGTGGGGTGGTATTCGAGGGTGGGGATGTGAGGTATGGAGGAGGGTGGGTGGGGGTACACCATCATAGAGGCAAGAGGAGGGTGGAAGGGAGAGGGAGTTCCTAGGAGGAAGGGGGAATATGGGGTAAGGGGAAACATCTGAAATGTAAATAAAATTTCCAATTAAAAAAAAAAAGATGTCTATAATAAATAGCATCTCCCTTCCCTGAAGCTAACATTTTTGCTATTGTTTCATTAAGAGTGGAGCCTCATCCCTTTGGTTGAATCTGCATTTTGTGGAGATGTGTAAGAAAATAACAGAATGTAGCTGGAAAGGATGCTATGGTTGCTACCAAGGTTAGGTCAGGAATGGAGGTCCACACCCTCTAGAACATTGTTCTGGGACTCAGATCTTCTGTGTCTCTGAGGTCACTCAACTAGCTAACCTAAGGAAGAGACCATCATGGAAAGCTTAGGTTTAAAGGAGAGAGGAAAGAGAAAGGAAGAGACAAAGAAGAGGCAGATGGAGGGAGAGAGGGAGGAAGGGAGGGAGGAAGGCAGGAAGGGAAGGAGCAGGAGGAGGAAGAGGACAAAAAGTAGGAGAAGAAGGAGGGGGAGGAAGAGGAGGAGGAGGAAGAGGAAGAGGAGGAGGAGGAGGGAGGAGGAGGAGGAGAGGACGAGGACGAGGAGGACGAGGAGGAGAGGAGGAGGAGAAGATAGGAAACCCTAGCAGTTTTGCCACAATAGGACTGAACCCAAGAGAAAGAACCAGAGCCAGTACTGCCTGGGGAAACTTGTTCCTATGTCCTGACCCACAGAAAGTGCTAGATAACAAAGTAATTATAGTTTTAACCTCCATATTTCAGGGTGATTCTTTACATAGAGGCACTAACAGAAAACCTGCTAGCAAGTGCTGGAGTCAGAATTTGAACTTTGACTTTACGGCAGCTTCTTTTGTCTAGGTATATATCCATATTCCTTTGCATGGACGTATGGAGAGTATGGAAAGAGAGACGAGGCGGGGCACGGGGGCGAGGGGTGAGGGGCGAGGGGCAAGGGGCGAGACGAATCTTCTGAGATGCAGGAAACATTTAAGACTTTTTTTTTTCCTATTTAGAGTTGGAAATAAATGAAGGAAGCAAACAGGTAAAATTTAAAAAGCTGAACATATCTGTTGTTATGACCCTAAAGTCCGACTGTCCAGTAACTGGGGAGATGTGTGCCACATCTTTGAAGTTATGACTTCCAACCATATTAAAATGATAAAGCATTTATATTAGATGGGAACTAATATTTTAAATGAGGCAATACTTTATGAGGCAGGTGGGATGAGACAAAAGGAATTCCTTTTGAGGCAGAAAGCTTAGATTTTAGTGAACTGAGCATGGAAGTCTTTTTTAGTTAAAACAACTCGTTGAGTTCATGTACCCCTACAAACAAACTAACTTATTGAAAATGGTGCCTTATCCTTAGATGCCATGGCTTGCATAAAGGTATTTACTAAGTAAGGGACTGGGGGTGATTTTGTAGTGTCGCAGTTCTTTGTTTGTAAAATAAATATAAATAAATAGTGAAGTTTTCTATCTAGGAATTAGTTGCACTTGTCATATATTCAATAGAGATTTTTCTAGATCACAAAGATTTACCTCATAAACAAATATCCACAGTTAAAATTTATCTCCTTGACATGTCTCAGATAGATCATGTTATATGTAAAATAGACACTGCATGCTAATGTTACATGTGTGGCTATCATATTCTTGTGATTCCCGAGCATTTGGGAAGCCAGCCAAGGGATGATTTTGGATAGCACATTGTCCTTCACTTTCTAGAGCCTCATGTGACTTGACTTCCCCTGTTCCTTTTCCTCCCTCGCTTCCTCCTTCTTTCCATCTTGCTTGTTTCCTTTCCTTCTTTTCTTTCTCTTTTTTTTTTTTTTTTATTTCTTGTTTTGTTTTGTTTTTCGAGACAGGGTTTCTCTGTGTAGTTCTGGCTGTCCTGGAACTCAATCTGTAGAGCAGGCTGGCCTCGAACTCAGAAATCTTCCTGCCTCTGCCTCCCAAGTGCTGGGATTAAAGGCATGCACCACCACTGCCCAGCTTCTTTCTTTCTTGCATGGTAGAATAGCTTGGTTCTGAGAACATCACTCATGGGTACTGTGTCTATGACTTGCCTACCTCCTCCCCAACTATCTCTTCCAGTGTCCCCCTCCACAATCTATAACATCTTTAATCATTTTTGTTACATGTATTTATGAACATACATACATACACACAAAAATCTACTAAGTACATTTTGTGTTGGCAATATATAAATGGTCCATGACTACCATTTGGGGGTAGGACAAACTATGTGGGACTTATCACTGGGGGAAATTGATTCTTCCTGTCTCAGAAAAACTGATCACTTTTAGCTCTTAACACTGTTCTGGGATGGAAATTTCTCAGTCACTATGATGAGTCAAAGAGTTTATTCAACCTTATTAGTTATAAGGTACACTTGGTCTCCCTGGTTTGTGAACTTCAAATGCTACTCTGGCTGTGAAAATTTTAATGAAAATGTTTATTTTATAAAGTGATGTTATATATAATTTTAGTTATTATATTTACGTTGCATTGTAATCTATGACTGTATTTGTGTTGTTGATAGCATACAGAAATATGAAGAACACATGATTGCTTTCACCTTAAAATGTCTGTATGTTTTATGTACTGGTGAGAGAGACACAGAGGAGAAGGTGGTTAAGGAGTAAAAGTTCTCCATCAACAGAGAAGAAGAGAACCTGCAGCAAGTGTTTCTCTATCACCACCTTCTTTTTGAGGCAAAGGCTCTCTTATTTGTGTCACTTTGTGGCATGTGGGAGATTCCGGCCTACTCTCCTGTCTTTGTCTCCCAGAATTCATCTAAAAGAGGAAATTCTGGGGTTGTGGTTACTGTTGTTCTGTGTACTGGAGCCTATCTACAGAGATCTCTATTCCAGCCTGGCAGCCACTGTTTCTCTCAGACGCTGCACTGGTTGCGCTGAGCTGAGTTGAGCTGAGCTGAACTGGTGAGGGGTGGGAGCCTGGTTAAAAAGTCTGGAGTTTGGATAGGATCTTATATGCAGCTTTGGGATGAGTTGGGTCTGACAGCAGGTGCTTTCTATTGGTTTGACCTGAGATATCTCAACTACATGAGGAAGGGCTTGGGGGGCTGTGGCTATGTGAAAGGGGCCTGTGCCAGGTGCAGGTAAAGCTCCTACTGTCCCCTCAGGGTCCCATGGGGCTTCAAGCCTTAGCTCAACCTTACCAGACTTCTCACAGTCCACCACCCCATAGTTACAGATGTGAATCACTGCATAGGATACTTTTTCATAGGTCCTGGGAATCGAACTCAAGGTTTTAGGAGGTCTTCAGAGTACACACTTCTATCTACCACACTCACGAGTCTTAATTTTACTTTTTAAACCAGATTTTGTTTTTAAGTTTCATTGTACACATGTCCTTTATTTTCACAAATAGGACTGGTAGAATTATACGACGCTCAAATGTTACATAAGTCATACTGCTTAATAGAGCGTGTGTGTGTGTGTGTGTGTGTGTGTGTGTGTGTGTGTGTGTAGCCAATTGATGAAGATTATTTATAAAGGGCAAAAAGAATTTGAATTAAAGGCAATTTGTTTTAGAAGATAACTTTACTATAAATAGAACAAACTTTTAAAAGAAGAAAAAATATTTAAAGCACTTACCATTGGGAAAATGATAATAGTTATTGCAAGTCTAGTTTATTGAACTTTTAATATGAAGTTATCAGTTTTGCCAAATTAATTTAATTTAAAAAACAACTGATGGATGAGGTATTAATGTCATTATACTCATTTTACAGATGCTGAAAAGGGAAAAGAAAGATTTTGATTTAATTAAATAAAAAAAGAATCTGTTATCAAGCTCCAATTTGTATCTTTCTTAGTTACTGTTCTATCACTGAAGAGACACCATGACAACATATAAAATAAAGTATTTAACTGAGGGTTTTCCTCCAGCTTCAGAGGTCTGGTTATTATCATGGAAGGAAGAGTAGGAGCAGACAGGTAAGCATGGTGCTGGAGCAGTACCTGAGATCTTATACAGAATCCACAAGTTGCAGGCAGAAATAAAGAATGACAAGGCCCGAAGTGGGCTTTTGAAGCTTCAAACCCACCCCCAGTGACACACCTCTACCCACAAGGCCATGCTTTCTCCAACAAGGCTATATAATTCCCCAGCAGTTCTACTAACGAGCGACCAAGCTTCCAAAATATGAGAATCTAGGGGCAATTCTGGTTCAAACCACCTCAGTATCCTTGGCTTGACTATCACATGCAACTGTTTATTTCAATTGAAAATTTCAGTTTAAAAATAAGTTTATCAAATATCAAATATTCTATAATTAGTGGGAGGGCAGAGGCTCATGAAGCCTAGGATGGCTTCAAACTTGTTACTCAACTCTGGGATACCACGTAGGTGCCACTAAACTCAGTTTTATCCAGTGTAAAGAATTTAATTCAAGGCTTTGTGCATTCTAGGCTAGCAGTCTCCACAGAGTTATATCCTTAGCTCTAAAACCTCTAGTATTTTAAATGTATCTAATTTCTTACATTTATTACATGTGCTTACTTGCATGTGAGTACGTTGGCCTGTCTGTTCAAGTCTAGTGTTCAGAGGACAAAAAGAGGGAGTCAGTTCTTTCCTTACAACATGTGGATCTTACAGAGAGATATCGGGTCGTCAGGTGTGGTAGTAACCAAAGCATGTTACCTGCTAAACCCCAATATCCTAAGTGTGAACATGTAATGGTAATATTGAGAAGGTGGATATTTTTTAAATTATTCACTTAGTTGGATGATTTGTTGCCAGTTTTGTGAGCTATGCTAAGCTTAAAACCAGCATGCTGTAGTTACAGTATTTCCATAACATATATTAAACTTCTTACAAATAACTGGAGATGCATCATCTGAATCAAATGGAAACAATATAATGCCCTAGTTCCCAGTGCTCACATATATTTATTTAATATAGCAGAGTTTATAGTAGATTTTTTCTAACAACATGTATACAGCTTTTTTCTTCACAATTGTTTTCATTGGGTAAATTACTGCATCTTTTTCGTTTTCTATGAAAAAATAAAATAAAACATTTTTGCTTCATGCCAGGGAGAATGCTCAGGTTATATTTCTAGAGAGAAAGAGGATTTTCATAACTTTGGTACTCAATATTCTAGAAGATGACTGTCACACTATTTGAAATGAGTGAGGTGTCAAGGTGTGACCCGACTCACTTGCTGTACAAAGATATGTGGTAGGTGTTCAGACATGTGTGTTTGGTGTACTGTTTGATGGGATGAGTATTCATTTCTCGTCTTTATCTTCATCAACAATAATAAATAGTAGATGACACTAACTTGAACCTTAGGAGATTCAGGGACATCTAAATAAGTTTTTGAGGTCTTTCTTACTCCATAGTGACTGGAAATAGAGAGAGGCCAATTTTTAAATGGAACCACATTCACATCATTATAATAATAATCTCAGACCTATACTATAGACAGAAGACATTATGCCATGTATTATCTTCAGAAAAGATATTTCTATTTACTTTTGATATAATTCTATAATGTCAAAAATGCCATGAGATGGATCTAAGATATGGCATAAGTGCATATTCTAGTAATTGGAAGAGATGCAGTAGGGTCACTTGAGCCTACAAAGAGTTCCACTAAGCATGACACCTAAATTCAGCTAGACTGACTTTCTGTAGACACTAACTGTAGTGAGATGCATAGATCAAAACCTCATAAACTCACTCACTCAAAAATCAGGATGATACACAAGATTTACACACACTTTGTGGACATTTTCACAAAGGAAACACAAAATCTCTTCCATTCAAAGCGAAAGTATGCATTCTAAGCTGGCCACATATATTGAGTTTTGGAGAAAGGTTTGAATTAAAATAAAATATTTCTCATCTTATCTCTTTACTCTGTTGCAACCACCTCTCTACAGTGTATCTGTCAAGCTTCCAAAATCTTTATGAGAATTCGCTAACACCAAAACAACAGATTAGATGAGGCATGAGACTTGAGATAGATGCCTCATTTCAGAAAATGCTCACATACAAAGAATCTAAATCCATTAATTTTGTTTAAAGATTGAAATTAATAGCTGCTTTATGTAGATATGTTTCTTACTTATTTCAGGTCCTACTGTAATTTTTGTCCCAGAGCAAAATGTGATTCTGCTCTTGGAACCATAGTATTTATTTCTTGAAGATACTGCCATTTGTCATTACAGATGGAGTGATAGCCTTGATGGTATCATTGAACCTTTGTCATGACTAACCTGGAAGACTTGCTACGTGTCAGAAAATTTTGTCATTCATCTTGCTTTTGAAAGACCAAATTTATTTGCAACCTTGAATGACATTGGGTACATGCAACAGCCTGAAATCTATCATGTCTGAGTTTTATAAAACTGCTATTTAAAGCCTAAGAGTTGACCTGTTTTCAGAACGTCTTCAAAGTCAATGACTTTTGAAATATTTACTTATGAACCGGGAGTATTTTTTCAACTGATCACAATAACTTTATGCTTGCATGTAATAGTTTTTTCTGAGTATATGAGGTTACCTAACATATGCCACATGCTCTTATTTTATTTTAGAGAAAAGTAGAAATTAATGTCATTTAAAACACATGTATATGTCTTATGTCCATAAATGTCAGTGAGTAACTGGAAAGTCAACAGTTTAAAGGCAGTCAGGGTTTAATCTTTCCTCAGATTACTCAGCTAACAATTCAAACACTCAGCTTACATTGACAGATAGAAGAATTGCATGAAAGTATTCTATATTTTTCCTTTTCTGTAATATATTATTATATATATATTATATATATATATATATATATATATATATGATGTGTTATGTGCATCATGATTCTATTTCTAAAGTTATTCTTAGAACTGTCTGAAGAAGCTGGGAAGAAGCAAGAAACTGTGACTTAACATACTCCAATAATGTTTTCTTCATTTCATAGTTGCCTTTGAAAGTTGATCACTATGAATGTATGATTTTAAATTTATAAAGAGAAGGGATATAGCTCATTGATAAAGAGCAATTTCTTTAAAAAGATATAAGGTCTGTGATTTAAACACAGCATCACAAACATAAATATTTTAAAAATTAATTTTATTTTATAATGTTTAATTATGTCTATATAGGTCTCTCTCTCTCTCTCTCTCTCTCTCTCTCTCTCTCTCTCTCTCTCTGTGTGTGTGTGTGTGTTGTGTATGTGTGTGTGTGTGCATGTGTGTGTGTATGAGAATGTATGAGTGCAGATGCCTTTGGAGTCCAGAAGAGAGTTCAAATCCTTTGGAGCCATAGTTAGTTGTTGGTCTTAAGCAGCTCAGTGTCGGTGCTGGGAACTGAACTTGTGTCCTCTGCAAAAGCAGGGAATATTATTAACCACTGAGCTATCTCTATCTCTACATCTCTTGAAATAAAATATTCTATTGGAGTATTTGTGAGCTTTTCTATGTATGCCTTTTTATGACATCTCTTTTAAACTCTAAAAATATAAAATTATTTTTATAATATAGTTAGATGTTTGATATGCTGCTAAATTTCTCCTAAACAAAAAAGGACATTAAGTTCCTTTGTGTGGCTCTTTTATACAAATCATTTTGACTACCAAAATCTCTAATTTTCTTTTATTTTTTTAACTTTATCAAATTATAATATAGTATTATTAACAGTTTGTGAACCTCCTAAAAGTATGAAGTCAGATTTGATTTTAGGTTTATTGATAGTATACATAGGGATTAAGAAAAATGAATGCATATTGAAGGAGTTCACCATTCACTGTATTTTGTATCTTAAATTTATTATTAGCTTTCTGACTTTAGCTTACAAAAGGTACACTCCATATTCCTTGTGATTAAAGGGCCTTGCATTTGACTTACCTGATTTTAGTTGTAACAGTCTATTAGAAGAGATTTTAAATAATAAAACCAATAGCTTTATTCCAGAGATGTTAGATCAAGAGACACCCACTGTATAAAACAGATTAAAAATTCAGGAGATTGTCAAACACTTACCAAAGAGAACCAAAATTTGTATTCCCAGCCCTGTGCTAAAAGCTATGCAGATGTGGTCCTAGGGGTGTGAAGGAGGAGAGATTGGATTCCCCATGATCGGGTTTTCTAGAATAGTGGAATCAGCAAACTCTGGGTTCACCAAATGACTCTTGACTCAGTGACTAAAATCGAAAATTACTAGTTTGAGGAACTAGCAATACAATAGATAAAAATAGTAAAGGATCAAGCAAGACACTTCTTCTAATCTCAGCTGCTCTTCAGTATATTTGCTCAATAGGTACAGACTTGATGCCATTGGCTTCTAAGAGTGGATCATAAGAAATATTGCAGCTTTTCTTTGAATCTCTTGAAAGCTACCATGTAAAATATCTCTACTTTGAGAGAAAGCAGAAAGAAAACTCAGGGTTGGAATGTAGAGGGAAAACATTCAGGGGGGGAAGAAATATCTAACTATCAAACAGAAGTCCCAGCGCCTCCACCCAGATTCCAGTCTGTGAGTGAACAGCCAGCACACAGGGTGCATGCATCCAACTGCTACTGGATTCTACTGGCAGTCTGAGGAACCTCTAATGGAGGACTACCAAATTGGGCCTGTCAATTCCCAGTAACATGAAAGAATTAACACATTTTCTTTTTAACATCTTACTGTTCAGGTAGATTGTGACACATATAGAGGTAAACAGAAATATAGTTTTATAGTAACATTAAAAGACAATGATTGGAGTTAGAACAACAAGAGAAACACACAGAAAGTAAAAGTACTTTCTGTGTGGTAATGACAAAGCACAAGATAATTAAAAGGGAGAAGACCAATGAGCAGTGCCGAGAAATGAATGATACTTAGACATTTGTTTGGGAAAACACAGGATAAGTGACACAGAGCTAATGTGAGATGCCAAATGAATGGTGTGCTGGTCTGAATGGGAATTGGCTAACACTTAGTCCCCACTTGATGAGCTCTTAGGGAAGGACTAGAAGGTATGACCTTTTTGGAGAAGGTGTGTCATTGGAAGTGGACTCCTTGGTTTCAAAATCCCACACGTGACCCAGTGTTGCTTTCTCTTTCTCTCTGTCTGTTGTGTATGAGTCAAGATGTAACTCTCAACTACTGTTCCAGAAACATGTGTGATGCCATTTTCCCTCCTATGATGATAAAGGACTAACTCTCTGAAGCTGTAAGCTCCCAATTGAATGCTTTCTTTTGTAAACATTGTGCTTGGCCATGGAGTCTGTTCACAGCAATTGAACAGTTACTAAGACAGAGGTGATGATAGGTAGAAAAATAGGTGATACATAAATAGATAAATGATTGATAGGTGAATACATAGGTAATAGATGATAGGTAGATAGATAACATATAGCTGTGAGATAGGTTATAGATAGATGATATAAGATAGATTAATTATAAACAAACAGATAACAGAAAGATATAAGGGAATTTGAAAGTATCCTAGTAAAAAGAAAAAAGAAAAAAATATAATATAATATAATATAATATAAACGTATTATTTATTCCATCTTCAAACATGTTTTATCTTGAAAGTGAATTCCAAGAACAAGAATGGAGACCTAAGCACAGATTGGGAAAATTGAGTATCTAAAAACTACTATGAGTTGAGAAAAGCTTAACACAGTATATTCAGACATATATGTGACAGAAAAAAAATGTCTACAGTCACACAATTTACCCCAGTATATGCTTTTGTATAATTGAATGTTTACATATATAACAGACAAATTAAGCTCATAAGTCACATACACACACACACACACCCTCCACACATGTACATATATAGAAACACAATACACAAGCATAGCCACATGCCGCAGGTGACATAATAAATGAATGCAAACATTTAAGTAAGAAAGGAAAGCAAATTATATTTGGAGGATAGACAAAAGACGAAATAGTTCTAACTTGCTTTTGTTCTCATGAAACATCAGTGTAAGAACCTGGTATTACAAAAACTGTGGGGGAGGGGCTTGAAAGAAAAGAAACAAATACAGTCATATATAAATATATCCACTCAAATTATTTTAAAATCCTACTGGAATCCATAAATATATTTAAAAGGCACAATATATTGGTAAGATTTATTTTTGAGATGCAAAAGGCAGTTGATGTCAAAACCAAATAATTTTCTGTGTGGATTCAGTAGTGGTAATACTTACTATTTGTTTATGATTCAAATATGTATGAAATCAGAATGCTCTTAATCTGATCAGATGAATCTCCATAGATAACATGGAAATATAGATTCATTTCCACTCCTCTGATGTGCATGTTAAAAGGAAAAAAAGGCCATCCTTTGAAACCTTGAAGGGAGATGAGATGGATTGTGAACATCTCTTTTACTTGAAATTATATTTTAAAACCAATAAGTGAAATCACCAACATTTAAGAGTTATCCATATTGACAAACTATTTGAACAAAATTTTCAACAAATGTCAACCAAATGGCCAATAACATGAAAATATTCTTAACCTAATTAATAAACAGGAAAATGCAAATTAAGTCACAACATGATGCTATTATAAAATCCTCAGAGGACCTGAAACAGAAAAAAGGACATCCCATATACTTTACTAACTGTGAAAAAATTAGTAGCATCTGGTCTCCCAGTACACAGCTGGTGGGAATATAAATTAAAATAATCTCTATGGGAGAATGCTTAAATATAAATAGTAACAAAGAACATGTCAGACTTTTTGATTCTATGATTCCAGTTGAGATGTATTTCCAGTGCAAGTATCAGTGTAACTCCACTGAAGTCTTGCTTAAATGAGAATATCCATTCTACCATTCTTGCGAATAATAAAAATAAAAAAAAATATGACCAATTATGCTTCATCTATTAAATGGATAGATCCGCAGAATACAGTATTTTTCAGGAGTAAGAGGGCAGGAACTACAAGTTTATGTTGCACATGGATGTGCCTCAAAAGCACGATGATGAATGAGAGAAGGTAGACACACACACAGTGATTCACAGTACAAGCTTGTCTGTACCCACTACAAAAACAAAACAAAACAAAAAAGCTGACTGATAGTCTTTCAAAAAAAAAAAAAAAAGAACAAAACAAAATAAAATAAAACAGCTATGACCTTCAGCTGTAGGTTCAGCTGTAGGGAATGCTTCTCGGACATTAGTCATAGTTTATTCTCACAGTAAGATCATGCTGGTAGTCTGGGGATTGGCTCAGCAGCAGAGCATTACCTAACACACACAAGCCTTCAGGTTGGATCCCTGCTATTAAAAAAAAAAAAATTGTCCTTGCTTACTTTATTTTGCAAAATCAAAATATATATTTGAGGATTGGATACTTTTCTGCATGGGTGTCACACTTCACTGAATAGTTTTCACACAAGCAAAGGCAACTTCAAAGGTTTTATATCCAGGGCTAGACGCAGTTAATAAAGTCTAGTCAAGAGTCCATGTGGCTCATTCTGCCTCTTACCTCCTCATTAGTAAAGTGGCAGTTAAGTTACTCAGGTTGGACTCAGAGCTCCTCCATCACTTTCTACTTGGCTTCTGCCATTCCTCACTGGTTTCCCCGATCTTTTTTTTCCCCCAGTCTCTCATTCTTATCTACCTTGCTCTCCCTTCCCCATTGCTCCCTTGCATCCACATTCATCATATTGATCAAGAGTCTATTAAGATAACTACCCTGCATGTAATAAACATGCTGAATGAACAGAATTGTGCCAACGTTACCTGGCAGGCCACTTTCAAGGGTGAAAATGTTTTAGAATATACCTCAGGTGTTACTTGGGTAGGAGGAATGCACAAGATTGATTTCTGTAGTTACAAATAACTTAGAGCCATGGGTTTAGAAGTAGGCATAACCAAGTCAGCTCTGTTTAACTGCCAACACATGCTGGATAATAGAGAACATTAGCATAATTTCTTCCTGCATTCTGAATCTCATCCTGAAATGCTGAGTGCTATGAAATTTCTCTGTCTGTTCTATGAACTCCAAAAATTTACTACAATGCTTCTTGAACTATTCAAAAGGAGCACTTCGGAAGTGGGTATTTCTTTAGAGCACATTAGCTCTGATTAAAATGAACTTCTAAGGCTAGGGATCTGGCTCATAGATAGAGAAGTTGCAGCACAAGCTGAAGAACCTGAGTCTGGCACGGCAGTGCACATCAGTAATCCCACCGCTTCTGTGTCAAGATGTGATAGGAACTGAGACCTCATAAACTCTCAGGGTAACCGTTGTAGCATTCAACAGAAAGAAGCTGTCGCAAACAGGGGTGAAGGTGAGCATACCTGAGATTGTCCTATGACCTCCATCTGAAGGCTATGGCATGTGCATGCTTGTAGTCATGCAGATACTCATACACAAATGCACATACGCACAGACACAAAACAAATAAATAAAAAGAGATGCTCCTTTTCCACCCTCCTTTAACCCTGAAGAGGAAGGAATGTCCGCAGAGACATTGAAGTTTCTGTGTGTTTAGGTTGCAGGGCTGATTTTATTTATCTATCCAATTGCAGATATAAATGAATGTGCTGTTGACAATGGTGGCTGTCAAGACCGATGCTATAATACGATTGGCAGTTATTACTGTGTATGTCAAGCTGGCCAAAAGCTGGAGGAAGATGGCAGAGGATGTGAAGGTACCATTTAAGACTGCTTACTGATAAGGAAACAGAGAATATCTGTATAATACAAAAGTACTTTTTTTTTCATCCAAAGCCAGTTGAAGCACTTGTGTTAAATATTGTCAAGAGCATATCTTCTACTTGTGCCTAGATTACAAAATTGAAACCCATTAGAACACTTCAAGAAGCTTATTATAGGCAACATATGATTGTATGCTGGTGGTAGTTGTGCCATGTTCTGATTATAGAATTTCAATCATTCATTTAAGTTCTGGGGTAAAGTACATTTTAAAAAGCATTTCATTTATTTCTATAGCAAAAAATATGCTGCTTCTCATAAAAGAGTCATAGTTACAAAAATAGAAATAGGGGACATAAGCTTAAGTGGGGACAGCATCCTTGTATCAAATGACTTTTGCTGTGAGTTTAATTTTTCTTTTTCAAATTAATTCCTTTCATCTTTAATGTTTTAAATTCATCATCTTATTTACTTGACAGTCATTGAGTTCCTGTTCTGCATTAGGCTTTATTCTATGCTTTACAGATGTAAAATTAATGAGCAATAAATTCTTCCCTGAAGGAACTCATTGATTAGAGGCAAAGATGGAAACGTGTGCTCAGATCTTACAAACTGATGTGCTCAGGCATTCTTAAGTGGGGTTAAATGCACTGGAAACAATGAGATGTGGGTTTTACTCTTTGAGTTCTGCCCCTAATTGTGTAACCTTGGGCAAGTTACTTAATCTCTCTGAGATTGCCATCATCTGTAAAATTTAGGATAATGTTAGCTCTTGAAACTGCCAGCAAAGTTGCTTTGAGACCTAAATAAGACAATGCATTCAAAACACTTAGCACAGAGTGTTGTGTAACCTAGGTTCAGAGGATAACCACCATGCACTGTGCTTCCATTCAGCTTACCTGCTGCTCACCTTGGAAAGATGAGGGAAGTCAGAGAGGGCTTCCCTCTGTAAGCACTGAACAGGGTTTCTAGCCTTCGAGGAGCACATGTGTTAGGCCTGTAGTCTTTTCTGGCTTTTATTTATTTATTTTTCTAATTCACTCTACTAACATGCCTTATCAATTCATAAATTCAGGCATCATTATCTGTTTATTCTGTTTGTTTGTTTTGGATCATCATAACTAGAAAAGTATTCTAGTTCTTTTGTGGACATTGATCTTAGGAAATCTTACTTTCTGACTCTCCAAACAGTGATTGTAGTGAGACAAATGTGAATAAGGAGGTAGAAAGAATAAATAAAAGAAATCCCTAGTGTACATGCCCTGGACTGAGATAATGGGATTGTACAGATTGTTCAGTTCACTTGGAGCTTGAATGGTTAGTCTCCTATACCATGGCTTGGACATATTATAATTTGGAAGATTTTAGATCAAGAGCCACGGACGTTCAAGTACAAGAGTATCTGTGACCTTCTGAGATTGACCTTTCTTCAGGGAAGACACTTCTGGGAAGGTATAAATTCACAAAGGCAATGCTGTTCCTTTCATTCATTCATTTCCTCAGGATAATATCTAACTTTGGGTGTGGTTGGTAGTAGTACTGCACTATGGATTCAATATCAGCGATGTCCAAGTTAAAAGAGAAAGGTGACAACATAGACTGTACGGTGACATGTTGCTTGTTGTGACCTTCTCCTGTTCTGACAGGCAGTGACCTATGTGCTGTCCTTTTGCTGAAGATTGTCACAGTCATCAATTTCATTGTCATAGAAGCATTTCACATGTCTAGCTCAACTAGTCACTAAGGCTAGATAAAACAATGCTATTAGCATTTTATACCAGTTATTAGGTTGACAAAGCAGATTAGACTGTATACCTCAGCTCCCTTTCATCTGTTTCTCTTATATTTTGAATCAAGATGCGCCATAAATGCCGAAACAATTAGCAAATAGTGTTTTCTCTGGCTGCTGCATTTGACAGTGGTAGCTTTGCAGAAACTGTGAAGGGATATGACTGCATAAGAGGACTAGACAGTAGCATCGCAGAGTAGGGGTGCTTTGAACAGACTGGATAGTGGCATCACACAGTCGGGTTGCTTTGACATTTATCAGGACCAAGAACTGAGAATAGGGATGTGGAGAAAGCCCTTTTACCATAAATAACTCCCCCACAAACACCCACTTCTCATTCATCTTAGCAGATTTTGGGTTTATATCCTGATGTAACTGTTTAGTAGAGAAGGCAATGCTCACCTAGTCATGTTGCCAGCTCAGTTTCTGATGATGTGATGACTTTAAACCTATTCACATACATATTCTCGGCATGAGTACACAATTCTCACCTCAAAGGAGGTGAAGGATAATGTATTCTGTAGCCAAATATGAGTGACCATGGCCCTGTCCTGGAAACATGTTTAGCTAACATGGTAGCAGTGCCATGAAATTTTATAATAACAGAAAAAAGAAAGTGTTGGATATTGGTTCTATGCTTTGATTCAATTGGGAATCTGCGTGTCCAAATGCTAAAAGTCACCAATTGTTTTTTGATCAATAAAGATGACAACAGCCAATGACTGGGCATGGGCTGGGACCTTTAGTATTGTCACAGAGTAGGATGCAGAGAGTAATGGTGTGAATCACCAGGATGCAAGGAGAGACAGAAGAGGAGAGCTACAAGAGAGCTTCAAGTCAACAAGCTATAGGAGACTTTGGGTAAATGGCCACTGGCATCTTCTCCAATTTGGCCTGGGATATCAGGGGAAGGTTTAGCAGTACCCAGCCTTTGAGGTAAAGCATTTTAAAATAAGCGATGTATGTGTGTCTTTCATTTGCGGATCCAAAGATAGCTCCTGGCAGGTGTTTGAGTGCAATCCACCAGGAGCACAAAGCGGTGAAGCAAAAACTCACTACTACAAGAAAGCATGAGTCAAGGCCCTTTTTAGTGCATTAGTGAAAATATTAGTTAAGTAGGTCACAAAATCTGGAGAAATATTGTGTGATCCGCCATGTGCAACCATTGGCCGTTGGCATCTTTATTGTCAAAGTTTTTTAAGTTTTATTACAGTTACATGCAGATTTAATAATTCACTCCACCCATTTATCCATGGATGTATGCGTTCAGTAATTCACTCACACAAGCCCTAAAAATATCTGTCCTTTGAAGTGTGCATCACATCAAGCAAAGGACAAGAACTTGTGCTGTATTTATTTTTCTAACATTTACTAGTTGTGAAATGTAAGGGTAGTTACTTATTATAGGTTACATTCTTGTCATCTATAAAACCAAGATAACAATACTTAGTGTGAGAGAGACTTGAGGATTAAATGGAACATTGGATGAAGTCACTGGGACAGTGGAAATCCTTTCTGCTGCTTCTTTGTAACTCCATGCAAAGAGATGGATGCCTGTGTGTGTGGCATTGCTAGTCTCCCTCTGCCTCCTCACCTGCACGCACTCCCCTTTTTCCTAGAAAAGGAATACATTACCTCAAATACAGGTGTATGGAAAAAAATAGGCCATGGATTTTGGACTCGCCTTGTATTTACTCTTTGGGATCTGGAAATTGGATCTGTGAATGCCAGAAGACAATGTCTGCTGCCATGAACTTGGCTATGATGTGTGTTTGGGCAGAATTATTTCCACACAGCGAAAACCGAGATTCCCCGTCTCTACCTGTGGCCAGGCAGGAAACCTAGGAGTTCCAACCCATAATTTTCACCTATAAGTTCTATTCTCAAGTCCTAAGTTTAACAAAATCTGCATTGACCATGTGTCTCCATCTGGCTAGTTTGGTTAGAATTAGTTAAAATTCAGGTGGATGACATACCTATCTTTTTTAACCTTCTCAAAATACTAAGGAAACATTCTTCTAGTGTATAAGAGATGCTCAAGGAAACACACGTACGTACATTGTTCTTTCCTTTATTTCCTTCTATAATATTTGTTGTTGAAGGTTAAAAAATATGGCCAACAGTATTTTCCCTCTCCAAAGAGCTTCCATTTCAATAAAAGAGATAAGATGGGTACACAAACAGCCGTAGTATAAGAGAGTAGAGCAAATACGAGGCAGGCAAAAGCAAAGTGCCAAGGGGATTGAGAGCAGAAAGAGATCACCCAATGCTGAATCAAAATGAGCTAGAACGTGGTGGACACAAATTAGAGTCCCAAGACAGAGTGTCCTCCTTCCATTTCCTTAATAAAGTTCCCTATTAGAAATTCACCTGTTACCTCATGCCTTGTTATCTCACTTCCTTTTGATTGACAACAAAAGGCAACTGGGTTCTTAACAACAGAACTGCCAAGGCTTCAGCCAGAGAAGCCTTTGGAGGAGTTCTGAGTGAATTTTAGAACCCATGTCTTTCAGACTTGAAAGGAATATCAGAAAAAATCAAAACTAAAGCTTTGTTGTGAAAATTAAAACTCTCTTCATCTCTTTTTAGTCCCTCCTTTTAAATAGTTATATAGTTTTCTCCTAATAAGTTAAAAAAAAAAAACACTTCACACACACCCAGTTTCTGCAGTAAGCTATATATTAGTTATTAAATCTATATAAGTAATGTGTGTGTGTGTGTGTGTGTGTGTGTGTGTTTATTAAAGAGAGTTTAGTTGATACAAACTCCCTGTATGAGCTGGCTTCCTCTACAGGTTTATAGGGACATGCAGATGAGTGGCTTTTATAAGACAGAAATAAGAAAAGAAGACTGCTGACAATCACCATTATAGATTAAATAGGATGTGTTAGCCAAATCCAGCACTGCCAATTGAGGGAGGAAGAGATGTCTTGCTCATAGCTTTCCATCTTTGCTGTCAAGGAGGGACAGTGGCTCTGGATATGACTATGGCAGTGTGAGAAAGTTGGCCATGCATCCAGAGTTAGGAAGCAGAGAGAAATGAATATGAGTGCTCAGCTTTCTTTTGTCCCAGGACTCCAAAGCCACCTTCTAAACTCCCTCAAAGATACTCCTTGAGGTATTACCTATATCCTAGGTGTTACCAATTCAATTGAGTTGACATGGAAGAGTCACCATCATTTGGAGTGTTACTTGTATTGGGATTGTAAGAGACAGAGCACCCAGAAATCTGCTGTGAGATTGTGTCTCCTGGAAAGGGCAGGGAAGTTACACTCACGATACCTTAACAGTATGGCTTCCTAAACAAGATATGAAAATTACAGTACCAATAAATATACTAACTTGAGGGTACAAGCAACTCATTACTTTATCTAGAGGGATACATAAACTTTCACAGGAATGATACCCCTGATTGGTCACCTAGTGCCAAGTGATCATTCCTGAAATCATACACATATAAGCAACAATAAATTCACTCGATAGACTTTATTTATAGACTTGTTCAAATACATTCAATAATACAGGCAAAGAGGCCATAAATTTGAGAGGCTGTGTGGGGACATGAAAGAGGTAAAAAGGTAGGGACACAGGAGGGGTTGCAGGAGAGAAAAGGAAATAGGAAAATAATGTAATTACATTTTAATTAAATTTAAAAATACAATTAAACCTAACAGCAACCTTCTGCCTCAGCCATCTGTGACAATTTCAAAGAAAACTAATCATGGCAGGGATGTACGTGAGGATTTGAGGAGCTGTAGAGAGATGATTTTGTGTACTGTAAGGATGCATCGTCTATCAGTTAAGAAACCTATGGCCTGTAGGAAAGGGTAGAATGGAGCATCTGGGAGGCAGAGAGAATTCTGGAATACAGCCAGGTGCTGGGGATCCACTGGGGAAGATTGACATGTGGTACCAGAGCACAGATAGCCAATCTATTTTAATATAGGTTAAAATAACTGGATTATTTTAAATTAGTCAAAGAAAAGCATAGATATATGACCAAGGTATTTGTAAATATATTTTGAGTCTGAGTCTTATTTCTGGAAACATGGGGCTGGGAGGGAGAACTAGGACCTAATTTCTGCAGGGTGTTGTGTAAGGAGATAAGGTGAGGCGGACCTTCACTGAAGAGGCAGGATGCAATATGACACAAAACCCCTTGTTAATGTACCAGTAATAATCCACTTGGTCACAGGAGTTTGTTTACTGCCTTCCTTGTTCTTTGACTATTTGTGTTTATTGTCTTTATTCCTTGACTATTTGCATCTATTGTATTGCCAGTTCCTCAACCTGGAACTGATCTTAATACTTGCATGTAATTAAAATGCTATAAAAACAAAAAGGAGGAGAGGGGATGGGATGGGGGGTTCTGGGTGTAGGGAAAATGGGGAAAGGGGATGGCATCTGAGATGTAAATAAATAAATTATCCAATTTAAAAAAAAATCTTGTCACCTGGTGATAAGAGAGGCCATATTTAATGGTGAAGGTTCTTGCTGGACAAGAACAAGCCTTGAAAGGGGAGCGATGTGAGCTTTGCCTGTTCTCTTCTTCACATTAAATAATGGTGATCCTGTTCAGAGTTGAGACAGAGAAGAAAAGAAATGACGTGCTACTGGTTCTTCTCTCTGTAAAGGATTGAGGTCAGAGAGAGGGGACAGACACAGGAAAAGCAATGATCATTGAAATTGCATCCTACAGCTGTAGCCTGTGCTGGAACTAAGCGCATGCCTCTGTGTTGTTAGGTTTTCTAGTTCCAACAGGCTGAGCAAGTGGGAAATTTGCAATAGCACAAACACCCAATAGGTATGTGACACAAAGTCGTTTACCTGCTCATGTAGTTTCATGTATATCAAATGTTTTGTATACATTTAAATGTTTTTGTATGTTCAAAATGACCCCTTGCTAACTTATCAAAATTGTTGGTTATACTTAAAAGATAAAAGATGTTAAATTCCATTAGAAATCAAATAAGTTGATTTGACATCATATGTTGTATACAAGGAAACTGGTAACTACACATTTAAATCAACGATCAGCGAAGATTCGAATCTCCAGAATGCAAGGAACTGGAACTCCAAGCCAGTTATCTGGTTATTCCTAATATAATTCCTTAGACTATATATAATGATCACATTTAAAGGCATGAATGATCACTGAAAAACATCTTAAACCTGCAGCCAAGAGAAATGGGCAAGTTACATTTCATTACCGTTAATTGTCCTTATTAAAAGTGAGTCGATTTAACCTCGGGAATGAATAAGTAAGGCCCAGGAAGTGAGTAGAACAGCTGTGTAAACGGGCTGTGATGTACTCAGTAATTAGGAGACACCCGGTTCACACAGTACAATGTGTCTCAAACTCTAGTGTGTGTGATATCACCACAGGACATATTCAAATACATGTTCTTGCAGCACGTGTAAGGATTTGAGCTCCTGGAGGTGGTGCTGCGGCCCCGGAAGACGATACTGAGTCGAAAAGCTTACTTTCTTTCTGTTGGTTTCAGAGATAATTAGAAAACATTTGCTAATTATGGTGTAGGTATAATGAAGGGGTGTACAAAATGGTGTGAAATGTGATCTCTGGTGCTTTAAAAAGATAATTATATGAAGATACAACTCAAGTACCCTATAGTTCATCCCCCTAAGGTTTGCAAGTCCGTGGTTTTAGCATAATCACACGTTCCTGCAATCCTCACTACAGGCAATGTTAAGATGTTGTTGTCACTGAATAAAGAAGCTTCTAGGATCACCTTCTTACACTACTGTCGTTCCCTTGGCTCTAAAAAAGTGAAAATTTACTTTTAGTCACTAAATACTCCCCCTGCCCAAGACTCTATGGCTAGAATTCTATACAATATTTCTTTCTGTGGCCAACTTCTTTCACTTATCCTATTTTTTATAGAGTTCATTCCTATTGTAATATGTAGCAATAAGTACACTCTTGTTTGTAACAGGGATTCACTGTTACCTTGGAAATCTCTGTTTAGACCAGGTTGGTCTCAAACTCTGAGTGCTAGGACTAAAGTCATTTGCCACTATGCCCAGCAACAGTACTTCATTCATTTTTATACCTAAATAATTTTCCATTGTATACCATTGTACACAATTTTGTATACAATTTTTGTATACAATATTTATACAATAATAATTTATACAATAATTTATATAATAATTTTCCATACCATTTCCTGTCTGCGCATTTGTCAGTTGATAGGCGATGGAGGTGCCTCTACTCTTTTGGACATACGTCGTTCTCATTTATACAGAAGTGGGATGAATATGTATTGAGATTGATGGCTTAGGTGCATGGCCTGAAAATGGAGGTAAGGCCTCATGGGTTGTGCAGCAAATATTATTAGTGTATGCTTTATTAGGGCTTTAACTCAATTTATAATTTTGTATGGAAATGATCAAGTGCAGTTTGTACTTTTTGATGGAGCATATCTGAGTCAAGAATGACAAGATGAGACTGAGATTTCTGAATATAGTCTTTATATTTTGGATGGGGAAAAAGAATAAGCATATTAGAACCATAGGAAAATGGAAATATGAAGGTCTTTGTAAATAGTGAAAAATAATATAAAGCAAATTATTAAATAATATATTTCACAGGTAATAAAGAACATCTTTACTTTTAATTCTTAATTTATTTTTGAGATTATAATATAACATAATTTCCCCTTCCCTGCCATGACCTCTTTATTCATTAACTGCTGTGAAATGCATATATGTATATGTACATACATACATATTCCTAAGTACAACCTGCTCTGTCTATAAAAGGTTACTTACATGTATGTGCTGACCAATAAGTGAATCTTTAAAACATCTTGGTCTTGGGTATCACAACCTAACTGGACTTCTTAGAAACATCTCTATCACTATACAAAGGTTTCCAATGCATTTCCTCACTTAAAAATCTTCACTGGGTTTCTGCACATGATTCTGCCATAGCTTTTGATACTGCCATCTGGCAGTACCTGCTTTTTCTCTTTCTTATGAGCCTCTGTTTTCTTTTTGTGCTAACTGTTAGTTTTGTCCATTAAAGCCTATGTAAAGTCATTAATGAGAAGTAAGATAAAAGATAGAACATTCTGCTTCATGTTTTCATTAATTATGTTGTTGGGGCATAATATTTATCAGTGCTCAAATCTAGTTGTCAACAAGTCTTCTCTTTGATGAGATGACCTATCTATGTATTGTTCCTCTTACCGTTCTTAGTATTTCATGTTGTTATTTCAGTGAAAATAAAATTACCAGATGGTTTTCAGAGATAAGTGAGCAACAACTGCTTCATTAAAGAAAGGCTCTACATATACCTATAATCAAACAAAATCAATACATGCTTTAAAAACTTGTTTTTGCTTAAAATGCATTCTTTCTTGAAATAAAGTGTGGTTTCTTTGAGGATGAGAATGTTGAGTATAAACAATAGTTCCTAAAGGATAATAAAACCTATATGTATGTATGTATATGTGTATATGTATATATGTATGTGTAAGTGCATGTGTATAGATATATGTGTGTTGGACAAGGAGGGGCAGCAGTGGCAGAGTCCTGGAGGCTTCCAGGCAGTGGGTCCCAAGTGCATGAGAAAGGACTGGAGTTCCAGTGGCTGGAAGCTTCAGGGATGGCAGGCCCCAATGATACAAAGAAGTCCTTGGTTCCAAAAGGGTTTATTACCATGGCGGATGGTGGATGGATCTGGATGTACACACCCACCCACCCCCACCCCCCACCACCCCGCCTAGAAACTCAGGGCAAACATGAGTTAAATAGGGAGGGAGAAGTGGGAAGGGTCTGGGGAGGAATGCTTAATTGGCTCTGCCCTCTGACCATTAGTATGTAAATCTCTAGGGCCTTAGGCCTGTAGTCACACCCTCTACCTGTGCGCTTTGGGAGGGGCTGTAATCGCCTACGTGTGTGTGTGTGTGTGTGTGTGTGTGTGTGTGTGTGTGTGTGTGTGTAAAATTATCAAGGTATGGAGAACATTTAGGTGCTACTGTCAGGTGTCAGATGTGTAAAGCTGGAGGATTACACCCACTGCACATCCTGGAAGGTGTTTATCTTCTGAATTTTGCTTCCTCATCTGTAGAATAAGGCACAAGGAATGGGGAAATCTCCGAACTCTTCTAGGTTATAAATTCCATAATTCCCAAGTTCAAATCTAGAGCTTGATATATACTCAGAGAGCTGGAATTCTGAGGAAGACATAGGGAGTGATAACTAGAAGTTACGATGTAAAATTTAACCCCTCCCCAAAATCCCATAGCTATAATGATGACCCAGGGCATCTTAAAATATCAGAGAGAGTAACCAAGAAATAGCAGGTACCCAAGATGAGCCTACCAGAGATGCCAGGGACCATGGTGTCTGCCTGTATCTTCAGATATATTTGAAGAGACTACTTTTTATTTAGAAGTTCTGTCTTCATCTTATGAAATAAATAAATAAATAGATTTGCACACTTCTAATGTACTACCTCATAGCCAATATGTGTGTGGGAGTGGAATGTGTTGAGTAATTTCGCATCAATTGTTGAGTAGTCAATCATGTGGAGATTTTCAATAGGAAAACAGAACATGAAGGACTTTCACAAGCAATTCCTTAAATTCATGATTCGTCTGATTCCCTTTGTCAGGACCCTGGGATGGCTTCTAATTTAACTTCTATATAAATTTGGATCAGGTCAATAAAGGTTAGTATTGAAAAAATTAAAGGATGGCAGAAGGCTAAAGTAACAAGGAATTATTAAATAAATAAAATTCTAAATAATACAGTACTTAACTTACTGTATATGGACATGGACATTAAGAAATTCTCCTTGGAATGAGAGTCAGACCATTCTGAGGAACCAGCATGTTCACCGATGACAGTAACGTCTCCGTGTAAGAGGCCTGTGACCAGTGTTTAGTGAATGCCAGCATAGTCTCTGTGTGACCACAGCATTAGAAGTTGGAAACATGGCTTCATTAACAAGCAGATATCTGCTCTGTAAGGCACTGGAGAAACATCATAGAGATCTGTTTTCCTTGTGCCCCAGTGTTGAACAAAAAAGCTGGTGGCCACTGGACTATGCCAGCCCAGTCATTGCACCAGGCAGATGGGGAGGAAGCCTACTTGTTCTGCAGGTGGTAGAAAAGCCACCTGCCCCATAGACACTGGTATTGGAGAAGCTGAGTGTAAGGCATAAACCTGGTAGTAAAAGTTAGAAGCCAACAATACTGGACGAAAGGCTAGAGAAGCTGATTGTGAGAAGGCTGAGCAGACTGCCAGGACCATGTGCTGATTAGGTCGTACATGGAGAAGTCACTTACTTCAAGGGTCCAGACACTGAGTAACCTACATTAGGAGTTTGTCCATAAGATTAGACTGGATCTAGAAAAGACTATTGATTATCTCACAGTATCTTACCACTTACCCTACAGTGCTCAGTAATTACAAGACCCAGCGTCACTGTTCTCTTACAGAAAGAAATTAACAAGAGTCACATCCATTCTCACAGAGAAGGCAACAAGAAAATTGAGAGCAAGGGGTTAGTATGTCAGCAGTCAGCATTGTTTCCAGTGGTGTACCCTCACCTCACAAAAGAATGAGAATTGTAAGTGTCTGTCCTTCCCCATGACTTGGATACTCTCCTGAATGAAATGTTGTCCTCCCTACTCATTGGCCAATGCTGTCTATATGGTTTGCATGGACCAATAGCACGTGAGTGATAGCAAGACAGCATCTGTTTAGATAAGAATAGAAGTTGTAAATTCAAGTTCTTGCATCTAATGCTTTTCTTTGATAGCAAGGAGCTGGCTAGTTGCTGGTTGGCTTATTATGATCATGCTATTCAAACTATGGTATAAACTTTGAGATCATCCTTCAATGTATTGTATTCAACTGCATCAAGAAGTATAGAAGGTCAGGGCCCACTGGACCAAAAAAGAATACATAGTAGTCATATGAGAGAAGTCTTGAAGAGCAGTTATGTGATGTCATACTAGTCTTCCATGTTACAGCTCTGCAGGTAAGAGTTGGGAATATCATTGTCAGCAATTCCTTAGTGTGCAGAGAAACACTTTGCATTACTTTAACTCTTATTTTACCAGTTTTGATGATGTACTAACAACATGGCCATTAATTTCATCTTTTCACTATCAAATATCCTCAATTTGTTTTGGATATTGGGTTGTAACTTTTGATAATTTTGTTGTTGTTGTTGTTGTTTCAAGACAAGGTTTCTCTGTGTTGTCCTGGACTCACTTTGTAGACCAGGCTGGCCTCAAACTTACAGAGATCTGCCTGCCTTTATCTCTGAAGGGCTGAGATTAAAGGCACACACCACCACAACTGGTAAACTTTTGGTTCTTAATGAAACTCTGTAGACTTCTCTATGATCTTTTGTGGAGGATATAGGTTCTGATGAGTAATACTGCATCATCTGTTTTAACATACTTAGCTCTGCACAAACTTCTCATGAAATATTCCTCAGCTTGATTATTCCTCCTTGTACAGAATGAAGACTTGATCTCTTTATTTGTTTGTGTTCTCATTCCACTTTAGGCAAAGAGTCCATTAAAACCTCCCATAGTATGCTGTCTTATCTCTCAGCTTGCCTGTATCTCTCAATGACTGAGAGATAACTTGAAGATAACGGTCTTGCATTAATTTTCTAATATCTCTGAACTATGTCTTACAGAGAGCCTGGTTTATGACAAAGTGTCCATGTAGGATGAATGTCTGGAAAATAGATGAATGTCATTGGCAGATATAAATGGTCAATTTTTATGAAAAGGTGTTTCTTACATGTTAAAGTTTTATCTGCAGGACATAGTACAGTACAAAGTGGATGCCCAAATCAATGTCAAGAAGTCCATTGGTAGATAAAATTTTTATCCGTATAGTCCTCAAAATACTGATTAACTTCTAAGGTTCAATCTCCCAAGTTTAAGTTCATGAGTTCCTCAAACCTAAGCTCTAATGCTTGATCACTAAAGTACGATTTTCTTTGAACAAGCAACACAGTGCTTGTAATTGGATAGGAAATGAAGTTTGACAGTCAGAGGGGTGTTATACACTGGGTGAAAACCTAAGTGACATAGAAGTCTTTGACATAACATACAGATTGTTCTGAAACAAACTTTAAAAGTCATGTGAACTGAAATTATTCTAAATCACAGAGTTTCAACAGTTCTTTGCTTCAACAGTCTGTGACTCAGATTTTCTAATGTTTTTGAAGAGGCAAAATAGTCAAAGTATAAATAGGTGGTGTCATGCTTATGCTTAACCTTGATCATGAAAAAAATGTATATAATTGTTGAATATCCTGAAGAAATATCATGTCAGCCACATGTTCCTATTTGACTTTCCATGGGAATATTTGCCTGGGTAAATCTTACTCTGTCCATTGACTTGCCTGCTATGTGATATACATTTTTTTTCATACTAATCTCAGACCTCAAGATCAGGAAAAACAGATATCCCCAGGAGTGGCTATATTTTTTATTGGCATATCAAAACAGGTTTTTCATGAGAAGCCTGAAAGTTAAAGCCACTATTGAAAAATCCTTGTATTTTGTGAACTCATCTGATATACCCTTAATAAAGTTTTCAAACAATCCATAGTAGTTTCTCAGGAAGCTTGGATCTGCTGTCACTCTCATTAACAGTCCAATTTTCAGCACTAGTTTAGGCATGATTATTGGCAAATGTTAGTAGGGTTGTTAATATTGAAAGACCGGTGGCTGAAGGGACAGGAAGGCTCAATTATTCAGAAACACCAGTTAGACTGCTATTTAGAGTAGTTTAATAAACACAATTGCATCTTGTCTTTACTTTCAAAGGGCAGACTTGTATTCATTTTCTCAAATATATAGTTCATTAAAATGCCAACATTTCTAAGTGATTTTGCATGAGAAGAAAGAGTTGATTAAAACAAAAATACCTCTGGCATGTTAGAGCAGGAATGTTTTATGATTGACAGCTAGTTCACACAACATTTATTCAATTGGCAATATTATGTAAAAATTAAAAGCCATATCCCTTACCTTGCCTACTGCTTGCAGAAAAGGCAAACAACTAGATTCATCACAACCATTCTCTTTTTGTTTTTGTTAGATTACCTACTGGGAAGGGTATGCTTTTGGTCCTAGGCAGAAGTGGCCGCTTACCTGGATTTCCTTAATCAGAACATGTTAGCAAAGGCAACCCTGATGGAATCTGCTTTAAGAATGAGAAGGGAAACCTTGTTAATGTGGAAATTGTCAGTGTCACTTAAATCCTTACATAAATGTGTTCCTAAGTATGTGAGCATGGTTGGGTGGTCAATCAAGCCAAGTTCCCAGGAACTCACTAGCAGTAAGACCACTAAATTAGTGGAAATTTAGGATAATATCCATCTGTAAAAGTCATGTAAATCTAATTTTGGTTACTAACCTGCCTGCTATGTGACATGTACTATTTTCCCAGTAAGCACAGGTCTTGAGATCTCCATGTATGGGCCCTTGAGTTCTCTATCCAGCACCATGTACAGTAGAGGGCAAGATTGGTCCTTCTAACCATTTCTTCTTTAAACCATGTATATTAGTTTCATTTTTGAATTACCTTGGGTTTGTAAGTTAACACTAAAAATCTTCAAAATGACACTATTGACTATCCTTACATTTTAGCATGCTTTCTTTCATCCAGTAATGAATGTTCACAATGAAAATGAAATACAAGTTTATTAACTTCTAAACTCAGAAGACTATTGTTTTTCTTTTTATCTGCTGTAAAGGAGAATACAAAGCATGGTTATCATACTAGTTGCCTCCTAGTAGATTTAAACTAACAAGCAGATGTCATACACTTTTAAATTGTCACTTGTTTGTCCTCAGGAGAATGACATTGGATCTCCCTCTTATATTCAGTCTTGATTGCAGAACTCAGACACCCCAGTTACTTTGGAGATAAAGCTGTAACAGTGCTCTCTTTTAGCATGGTTTTAAAAACATTTTGGTTCAGGTGTTAATTTGGAATTACAGGATAGAAATTAATACAAATAAATTGCCCCTGGTTGATTATATTAGCTCTATTTTTTTTAAATCAATGTGTCTGATTCTCAAATCTATTAATTTCATTTTATTATCTGAAATGATCTTAAAGCCTTCAGGACATTAGTCCAATGATAGATCAAAGTAACAAAATATGTTATATTTTGAAATCATTTGTTCCACTTGCCTGATTGGCAGACATAATTGTTTTATTCCTAATGATTACTTTATCTGGTGTGAGACAAGAAGGACCGAATGAGATAATTGAGCATCTTGGCTTCCTGGGTGCCATTCAATAAATGGCAGATTTCATGGCACTGTGAGAAGAACCTGGGAACGCTACACTCGCCTAACTTTCTGGAGCATAAGATAATGTTCACTCCCTCCCCAAATTTGATTTCACTTTGGGGATTCTGTTTGCATTTACTTTGTGGCACTACTTGACACAAGCTATAGTCAACTGAGAAGGGACAACAGCCATTGAAAGAATGTCCCCCACAAGGTTCCTCTGTAGCTGAGTCTGTGGGGATTTTTCGTGATGGATGATTGAGATGTAGTGCTCAATCCACTGGGGACAAGTGCTCTTGGATGCTATAAGAAAACAAACTGAACTGCCAAGAAAAGGATGCCAGTCAACAGCGTTCTTCCATTGTCTCTGTATCAACTCCTGTCTCTAGGTTCCTGCCTTGAGCTCTTGCCCTGACTTCTCTCAGTAAGGGACTGTGATATGAATATATAAGATAGATTAAACCTTTGCTCTCCAAGTTGCTTTAGTTAATGTCTTTATTACAACACTAGAAAGTAAACTAAGACATTTATTTTAACTCACCCCTCAGCTGTTTCTGCAACTGCATTTATGAACCTGTAGCTTAGAATGTATTACCACAGTGTGCCAGGTAGAACCTGGGCTTTTCTCATAGAGTTTTATGTATTGTTTTCTATTCATTTCTATGACATTAACCTTCTCTAGGAGAAATTTTACACCCTTTTTTGCTATTTAAAATGTTACTGTTTGGTTAATGCTAATTGTAGTGTGCTACTTTTAATACCCGAGAGTCAGAAACAGTTCCTTTGAGGTTAATGAGATATTAGAATGGCTTGGGGTTTCATATCTAGGCTACTCTTTTTTGAAAGCTAGATAAGAATGATTTAGGACCATTCAGAAGGATTTCACATATGATAGATAGATAGATAGATAGATAGATAGATAGATAGATAGATAGATAGATAGATTCAGGTATGATGTAGGTTTCTTTTTCTTTTGTTTTGATTCAAATAAATAATAATACTACCCAAATTTGCTGAAGAGCATCCTGATTTGTTTGAGCTTATTCTTTTTAATGAAGATGACTTATTAAAGCTGTTAAGTTTTATAACATCTACATGAATTGATTTAGAAACAAAAATATTTTATTCAAATCTTATAATGTTTTTCCTGGATTTATGATGTTTTATAGGGCAGGAATGCAGAAAAAATTTTGATATGGTGAAATAATTTTAAAGATTCAGTGATGCATAGAGTTGCCTCTTTCAAAGATGTTAATGGAATGATGGGTTAAGTCTACCAAGTGAAGTACCCACCTCCTTTACAGGCTGAGGTTTGACAAACTAGGCAGTTATCTGCTTAACTCTTAGAATAAAGAGAGAACCCAGGATCCTGTGGCTGGGTGTGTCTTCAAAGACATGACTCCTGTGGTGTCTCTATTCAGAACCATGGTCATAGAGTAGTGTACTCAATACATTCATTGCCTAAGCTGGAACACTTTGGAGAATAAAAGTGCAGAGGGATATAATTAAACATTTATTGTTGTCAGTATTGAAACATAAAGAGGCATCATATTTCATACCATAAACATTTTTATTCACAATAAATGATGAAGCTGTCAGTGAAAGCACACTGCACTCATGATAGCATGCCCAAGCTCCTAGGCAGCTCTCAGCTTCCTAAATCAGCTATAATTTCTTTCATTTCTCTTACCATGTCAACTGATAGCTTACTATGGCAATGGGGTTGGGAGCCAACTCTCTCTAGAGTTTTGAAGAACATGGTCACCTTAGCTAATGTACAGGTTACATCTGTACTTCTTGAAATTGCTGAGAAGGTTGAACTGAGTACAGTAGTAAACAGAGAATGCCAAATACACCATCACTCTAAATCTTTAATTATAGTAGATTCCCCATTTTGCCTTTTTGCCATCTACCAGCCAATTGTACAGAATTTACACAACGCTACCTTGATCATGTCTTTACTACAGTTAGAACTTCACATGTATGTCTCATAGGTATCATAGATAGAAAACACCTTGGGTACAACCTCATTTTCCTACACACACCACACACACACACACACACACACACACATACACACACACACACACACACACACAACACACACACACACGTTTGAGCTCAGCCTATTCCTGAGTTCATAAAAAATAATATTGGGGGTTGAGAAGATATCTCATTCATTAGAGTCTTTGCTGTGTACACATCACATTCCCAGTTCAACCCCCAGAATCCATGTAAAGAAGTTGCTAAGGAGATGTACACATGTGATTCCAGAATTGCAGAGGCAAAGAGACAATAGTCCTTTGAAGTTGCTTAGACAGCTGGCTAAAACTAATTGGCAAACACCTTGTTCCAGGAAAGCACCTTGTTTCAAAAAACAAAATGAAAGTCAAGTAAGGAAGAGACCTGCAATTCTGGCCTTCACACCCATGTGTGCACACATGCATTTGCACTGCACACACATGGACACACACATACACACTCATACACACACAAACACACACACACAGATTGAGAGAGAAAGAGAGAGAAAGAGAGACAGAGAGAGACAGAGAGCGCGAAAGGAAGAGGGAGAGAGATAGGGAGAGGGAGAATAAATAGAAGTGAATTGTAGCTAACTGCATGCCTATGTCTCTGGAAAATGAAGTATCTTCTTACCATCTGTGCTGCTTTAAAGGGGAGAGAGAATGTATATTCCAGGAGGGCAATTCTCTTGCTTGTTCAGCTTGATGGCCATAACTGTTAAAGGGCTGCGACTTTCTTTGTTCATAGTGACAAGGGTACTTCCTCATCTTTAATTTGGTTTCCTGACTAGATCTGCCCCCTGGGAACAGGATTCACTGTGAAGAACAGTCCAGGTTATTAAGCCACTAATATATCCATAAATAGAAGCTCAGGTGAGCTGTATATTCTTAGTCTCTCAGGTCCTCTATGTCAACCAGTATAGCCAAACCTCTGACTGCCCCCTGCTGAGTCTGAACATGAATCAGAAAATCAGGCTAGCCTCTGTGCCAACAACTCTCCTCTCAGGTCTGCCTGTCATCTGACTAGATGTGTCTGCATTCTCACACATTGAAATAGCGATGTTGGTATGTACCTTGACCTTTTAAAGGGCTTAGAATCCTGTGCTCAATTTTATTTCATTCTTAGGTCATTTGGTTTATTCTTTTGATGATCTTAACTGACTATATTAGCCAACATTCTGTGATTCACATAATATAACATAAACCAAGAAGTATTAACATTCAGATTTCTACCTATAAAGGAAAAAAGGGATCAAAGAGATATTATTTTCTCATGATAGGTAGGTAAATCAAGGAATCAGCCACTTAACTACACACATATATTGTGAGGTAATACTCACAAACTGTCCAATAAAGAATTCAAGTTGAAAGAAGCAGAGAACCACAGGAAGGCTTTCTTTTCAAAATTTAATAAAATAGAATAGGAATTTTGTGGGACATAATAGCACTGCATTTGCTTTATGGTGTGCGTGTGTGTGTGTGTGTGTGTGTGTGTGTGTGTGTGTGTGTGTATGTGTCTGTGTGAGGTATCTAACACGTGTGACTTAGATATAAGCTTCACTGAAAATTTTAATGAATGTTTCAAGCTAACTTTAAGTCAATTGAGTATTTTATAGAGTATTATTTACAGGGTTATACTGATGTTTATAGACAAGATGAATCTGGAGTCACTGACAGATTTTCTTAAGGAGTCCTTCTCCATTAGCTGTCAGTCCATTATTGAAATCAGCAAGTTTGCATGTAAGTAATTGTCTCTCCTGGTAGCAAAGTATACTCATTCCCAGATTCCCACAGGATCTGGGACACACATGAACTAATTTAGATGAACTAGGAGTTAGACAGATTTCTGATAGACAATGTGGAGGTTTGTATATGCTTGGCACAGGGAGTGGCACTATTAGAAGGTGTGGCTTTGTTACATTTGGTATGTCACTGTGGGTATGGGCTATAAGATCCTCATTGTAGTTGCCTGGAAGCCAGTATTCTGCTAGCAGCCTTCAGATGAAGATGTAGAACTCTCAGCTCCTCCTGCACAGTGCCTGCCTGGATGCTGCCATGTTCCCACTTTAATGATAATGGATTGAACCTCTGAACCTGTAAGCCAGCCCCAATTAATGTTGTCTTTATAAGACTTCCCTTGGTCATGGTGTCTGTTCACTGCAGTAAAACTCTAAGACAGATGTTGGTACCAGGAGTGGTGTATTACTGTGGCCTCACCATGCTTTTGTTTGGAACAATATGGATTTGGGAACTTTGGATTTGGAGACCAGTGGAATGCTTTAAATGAGGCTTAATGTGCTATCCTAGTAGGAATATAGAAGACTTTGTTACTGAGAGTGATTTGAATTGTGCAGATCTGGCCCAAAAAGTTTCCATGAGGAATTTCAATATGTTGCCTAGAGACCGTTTTGTGGTATTTTGGTGAAGAATGTGGCTATTTTTCCTCTTATCTGATTAATCGGATTGACAAAGGAAGTCTCAAAAATGCCTCTAATATACTTTGTTTTCTAGTTAAATCTCATGAAGAGCATTTTAAACAAGTGTAGCAAGTTGAGAAAGAAAGAAATATAAATTATATGGCTTGAATTTTAAAGGTGTACCAGTGTTCAAAGATATTAAATTGAATTAAGGGAGTAGTGACCTTGGGGCAAGATCCCACCCAGCTAAATTTAGGTCCAGGAATGGTAGTACAAGCCTTTAATCCCAGGAGGCAAAGACAAGCAGGTCTGTGAGTTTAAGACTAGCTTAAAGCAAGTTCTAGGTGAAGAAAAACAAATTCAGTCTTGGTGCAACATACCTTGAATCCCAGTGCTGAAGGAGTCATGCAAAGGAGTTGAGGCTTGGCATCATGAAGAGAACTTATGAGAGGCTATGGGTAAAGCCTAGTTGCCATGGAAGACTCTAGTGTATTAGAAATGCTAGTACCATGGGGTGGTCACCAAGAACAGCAGCAGCAATGAAGTCAATCAACATGGGCTTAGCTTGCTACAGAGGGCAGAGCTGGAGAAGTGATGTCAGCCCTTTGAAGGATCCCAGAAATCATGTGTGGACCCCAGTCATTGAAACAAGAAGCTGTAACATTGAAGTTGCCTTGGAGACCCCAAGATGTTCGAGATGCCAGAGCCATGGGCTATCTTCTGAGGTAAGCTGGTAACAGGGAATGGAACCAGCCCAGGAGAAAGAAGATTGTTGCAGTCAACAAAAATGAAAAAGGAGTTGGAGATCTGAAGACTGCTTGCCATCATACATGGAGATGCAGAGTTTGGAGTTTGCTCAGCTGTTTTCCTGTCTTGCTTTGGGAATTTCAGTTCAGTGATTGGAAGGGTTGCAGAAGAGACTTTGAACTTTAAATTTTTAACATTCTTGAGAATGCTATAGACTATGGGGACTTTTGAAGTTGGACTAAATGTGTTTTGCAATTGCTATGTTTAGTTATGGCCTAAAATAAGCCTATGGGGACCAGGGTATGGAATGTGATGCTGGGCCTGGGGAGTGGCACTATTAGAAGGTGTGGCCTTGTTGGAGTAGGTGTGTCACTGTGGGTGGGGGCTTTAAGACCATTATCCTAGCTGCTAGGAAGTCAATGTTCTGCTAGCAGATGAAGATGTAGAATTCTCAGCTCCTCATGAAACATGCCTGACCTGATGCTGCCATGTTCCTACCTTGATGATCCTATGAACCGGTAAGCCACCCCCAATTAAATTGTCTTTATAAGACTTTATTTAGTCACAGTGTCTGTTCACAGCAGTAAAACCCTAAGACAGAGAGATAAGGAAAAGAGTCACAGATGATAATAAAGATGTAAACTAAAACCTCTGGCTTCTCATACTTTATCAGAGATAAAGGCCTTTCCTGTTCCCCCAGGCCCACCCTATTCTGTGGACAGGCTCAGCAAGTTGAGAGCCACATTAGGGCATTTTTAAGTCAAAGGTGAGGCACTAACAACCTCCCCATCTTCCGTCTTTGTTCAAATTAATCAAAGACCCTTCAAATCCCCAGCACTTGAAAAGAGACTGGGTTTGACTTCCAGGGTCACCTCTCTCCTCTGCAGAAGGTCTCCTCTGCACCTTGCTGGATATGTGCTTTCTGACCTCTAATAAATGCTTTCTTTATTGGCTGATTTTGTCTCCTATGTATAAATGTCTCCAGCAGCTATCTGCTGCACTTGAGATGTTTTCCTGCTTTTAAAGGATTTAACTGTCAGTGAAAATGAACATGAACAAGACTCTTAGCCATAACAGTTTCTTAGAGATCCAGTATAGAGTTGTGTAGTATTTCTTAAATTTATGGGTAAAACATGGCAAGTGGAAAAAAATGGGGAAATTTTGGTGTCCAGATTAGTAGATCAAAAAAGTTTAACATTCATGTAAGAAAAGTGACATGAAAAACTATTTCTGGTTGAATTTTAAACTTTACACCCTGAAATGTGCTCAGGAGAAATCTTGTGCTCTGGAGGAATATCCCTTCTTTTCCTCAGTCTCTCTACTGTATCTTCATAATTTTTTCATTTCCTTTGAAAAATATTGTTAAATATTATTTTGATTTTTTAAAATTTTCTTTTGATTTTAAGGATATATATGCTTTGATAGAATACTTATAAAACATTTTTAAGTTTAAAGACACTTGCAGGGTATTTGGCATAAATCTAACACCTCTCTGGATGTTTAATTTTGCATAATAATATTATGAATTTAAAGAATGGTTGTCTGCTGAGCTTTGATGCTGCAGATACTGCTTAAAAATTATACATGGCCTGAGGTCAGTATTTCCATTTTGGTCAAGCTTCAAGAATGACATAAATAGCTTGATCATGCTAGCCTATTTTTGTTCTGGGAATACTTTTATTCCTGTCCATTGTGTTAAAACTTGTCTTTAACAACATTAACATGTTGGTGGCCAAAGTACATGGCTTGAAACTGAAAATGGACCCCAGACAGAGTTATTAATTTAACAGCCTGGCAAGCCAAGGATGGGTAAGATTCTGTACAGAGTCTTACCAACCTAAGACAGAAGTGCATTGCTTTTGATAATGCATATTACACTATGTGTAAAGAAGGTATCCTTGTCAGAATGACCTAAGACAGGCTCAGTCTTGTTTATGAAATAAAAAAGGGGAAGATGTGGAAAACTTCAGGGGCTGCTTGGCAGGAATCTGACATTGACCAAGGACAAGAAATGGGCATCAAGCAGGAATATGACACTAGGTCAAAACAAGGAAGTAATTTCAGGCATGAATCTAAATCTTAGTCTAGAACAAAGAAGTAATTTTCAGGCATGAAAATGACTTTGGGCTAGGACAGGGAGTAGGCTAAGATATTTTGGTCATCCTGAAATCCCTTAGAAACAGTGATCACGGGAGTGACCATGGGACTTTGTTTATTGCCTTGCTTGTTCTTTGACTATTTGTGTTTATTGTCTTGCTTGTCCCTTGGCTATTTGTATCTATTGTATTGCTAGTTCCTCAACCTAGAACTGACCTTAATAATTGCATTTAATTAAAATGGTATAAAAGCAGATTGGGGATAAAAAAGAAATGTAAATTTAAAAAGTCTAATAAAAACAATTTAAAAAATAATAAAACATTTTAATAAAAGATGATGTATAACTCCCTCATATGTTCATCAACTCCAGAGATGTATTAATGATAAATAAAACAGTTTTTCACTTTTAAAATTTATTTTATTTCTATTTGTGTGTGTGTGTGAGTGTGTGTGTGTTTGTTTGTGTATTGGATATATGTGCCTATGCAGGCTAGAAGAGTATGTCAAAGCCCTTGGAGCTGGAATTACAACTCCAATGTATGTGTGTCAAACTCAGGTCCTCCAGAATAGCAGAAAGCACTCTTAGCCCCTGAGCCATTTCCAGAAGAATCTGTGTCGCCTTGTAGCTTCTGCAGGCTCCTGAAACTTCTGGTACACATATATGCACACAGGTAAATAAATACACATTAATAAGATACTTTAAAAAGAAGAAGAAGAAAACAAAGTTGCTAAGTTCCATGTGGCTGTGCATAGAGTTAGCAGCCTACAAATCAAACTTTTTTAATCTACTATTTGCAAGGAGGCAAGCTACTGGGACACTAAGAACTCTCATGCACATGGGTTTGTTAGATTATCAGAATTGCAAGTAAACAGAAAGTGTGTGGTTTACACAAGAGCAATTCTTTGCAGCATGGCTCAGTGGTTAGGCCCTATGGTTCTGAAGACACTGTAGGAAGACTTGTACTAGCTTCTCCCTAAGTCCACCCTGCTACAGTGTGATGTAGTGTGACATTAGCAATGCATTCATTTCTAACTAACATCACACCTAGTAGGTGTAATCTCGTTACTAGCTACTAGCAATAAGGATTTTAGTTTCTTAACCAGAAAGGGGCATAGGTTAATCAGACTAAGTCCAACCTCCCTGCCTGAAGCCAGGAGCTAGCACAGAATTTCTGGAGCTGTGAGGGGGAAGCTTCAGAGTCTCTGGTGATGAAGTAAAGCTAAGCCAGTATGTTAGGGTCCAAGAATTGTCAAGGCAGACCCCAGACTCAAATAGTATGCAGCAACAAACAATGTTTATTCAGCATGCAGGTATTAATCATTCATCAAAATAGCAACCAG
Organism: Mastomys natalensis; assembly: GCA_021653895.1. Lineage (NCBI taxonomy): Eukaryota > Metazoa > Chordata > Mammalia > Rodentia > Muridae > Mastomys > Mastomys natalensis. The sequence goes on from JAJTUV010000893.1 coordinate 523,696, forward strand.
GAAAGGAACTTGCAGGCACCTTTTTCTGCAGGTCCAAAAGAATTTTCTAGAAGTGTTAGGCAATCTGTAACATGATTGACTAGGAGTAGAGCTGTGATATTAGTACATGCTATGTTAGTTCTAACTTTTATTTGGTGAGGCTTTGAACAATTCCAGGAACTGTCTCAGCTCTGGCTCTGTTATCTCCTCTGGTCAGATGACCCAGGAATTGACTCAGCTCCAGGCTCATCCTCCCTATGTCAGGACTATCAGTGATTAACAACCCATTGTTAGTAGCTTTCCTTGAGGAGTCCAATTTGTTTTTCTGAGAAGCTGGAAATTTTTTATTCCCAAATTTTAGGACCTCTCAAGTGTATCTTTTTCTTTGAAGAGTCTGTCTCCATGAGTACCATTTCCAGGAATATATGTTTCTCTGTGTTCTGTGACAAAACTTTTCCTGGAGAGATACAACACACATGTCTCCTCCCCCAGAGAAAAATCTCATGACAGACCAATGTATAGATGCCATCAAAGTCCAACTTTGAGAAATAATGAATTGTATTGGGGTTACTTATAGGAGAAATGACTCAAGAAAATTGTATCAACAAAGTTCACCCCAGCATGAGGAAGAGCTCACAAAGACTGGGAACCTAGAGCTTTCTGCACGGCTTGTAGGCAGATTATTGTGTTGCAGAATGTCCTTCCAAGTGATTCAGTTTGTCTAAATTTCTTCAGTTAGGGTGTTCTTAGAGTCTTCTTTGCAGCTTAGCTTGTTTGAGACACTCAGCTGTCTTTTTTTTTTCTTTGCTTAATGGCAGCAGGAGTGGAAGGTAAGAGGAGTTGGGTGGGATGGGAGGGTTTGAAGCTATTTTTGTTGTTTCACTTCTGTTGGGAAGAGCTGCCCTGCAGGATAGGGTGTTTCAATCTTTGAGGAAACTGCTACACATCACCATGGTGAGCTACCTTTTCTAAGGAGCCCATTGCAGGCAGCTGTAAAAACAGTATACAGGAAGAAGGTAGTTCAGAAATAAAAAGAGCAAAGACTCATTTTCATGCACATTGAATTTAGCAACTAAGATATAGAAGGAAGGGAAAACAGTAGCAAGAACAAGGACTAGAATCTGAGGAGTCAGAAAACCAATGCAGTTTCACCAACAAGCAAATAATAGTAGAAAATATCTTTGAAACGGCATACCCACACTATCTGGGACACCCACACTGTCTTTCTATCTATCTATCTATCTATCTATCTATCTATCTATCTATCTATCTATCATCTATCCATTTATCAATGAGGGCAAGAATCAGATTGGAAGCAAGTACTAGTGGCTGTAGTGGTTGTAGAGTTGTAGAGGTACTAACATTAATGTTGTAGTGTTTAGAAGGATGTATCAGCAGTTAAAAGTGCTTTATGCTCTTGAAGTGGACCTGAGTTTATTGCTAAGCACCAGTAGCAGTCAGCTCACAATTGCCTGTATCCAGGTCCAAGGGGATTGAATTCCCTCTTCTGACCTCTTTAGCCATCCTTAATTATGTGAAATAGACTCACAAAGACACAAACACACACACACACACACACACACACACACACACACACACTAAAAATGAAGTCTTTACAATGATTTTAAAACTCCTTAACCTCTTAGAGCAAAACCTTAAGATATCAAGAATGAAGAGAAGATTCTAAGAATAACAATACCGAAAAGCCAGGTTACCAAGGATGACAGGTGATTTATTACAGTAAAATCTGGGAACACTGACACTAAAATTCATGAAATGGTGAATGCAATCAATTCTGATTATGTGTGAATTCCATCTGAGAAGGTCACAAAAAAATATAACCCTGAATTCTTCTAGAAGTAATAGTTCTCATTCAGAAATGCTGTTCAGGAACTGTGGTGTGGTGTGTGTGTGTGTGTGTGTGTGTGTGTGTGTGTGTGTGTGTGTTTATAAACTTTTGTTCACAGAAACAGAAAGTGTTTTTTAAGAGCAAACTATTCATTTGCAGCAAGTACATCTTTTACATGGCATGCTTAAATAGATCTTCACTTTGCTAGCAAGGTGACCATGTGGGTGCTGTACTAGCTTACATGCCCTAGTTATCAAACATTAGTTGAATACTTTTTGATTTAGGGTTTGTACATATCCTATATTAGCCCGTGTGTGGGGAAGAACCTCTCTGTGAGAAATTGGTTCATGGCAGACATCAATTTATGGAGAATATTAATTATTGTTTAAGAATTCTTACATACTTGAACTTTAAATGAAATCGCCACGAAAAAAAGAACTTGTCATCTTCAATGGTACAAATGCCTTAGTGGGCATTTCTTTAGATCGGTATGGTACTCAGACTTCTGTAAAATTCAAGGAGAGGCATTCAGGTAGCTGCTAACAAGAAACAGCTGTTTTCCATGGGAGATCAATCGTTATATTCTGTATTCCTTATTCAATAACCTTCTTTTTAACATGTCATGTCCTGCTGGAGTAGTTTTCAGGGGGTCTGCCACATAACAGGGCTGGACACAGCTTGAGATTTGAAACAGCAGACCTCCAGCTATAGAAAGGAGTCCAGCATTTTCTTCTTTAATGACTCTGCTAGTATAGTAATAACGGGCTTTACAAAGGCAGAGGGAGACTGGAGATGGGACTCTACTTTGGAGAGAAATTTGCTTGTGTTAAGTTGGGGTGGGGCAGGTCTCTGGAGAATTTTTTTTTTTTGAGCTCCCTTTGATGGTCCCAGTTCTTTTGTTGTCAAGTCTCCCTTCTCCTTAGGATAGTACCTTCACCTTGGTCAACACCCCTGTAAGTCCAGTGGTCTCCACTCCATCAAAAGCAGAATGTGAGAAGGAGCTGATATCAAGGACTTAAAGTCTACAGTAATTTCTGGTAGTAAACTCTCCCAGAACTGCATTGACTTTTTTTATCAGTCTGCCTTAAAATGGATTTCATACAACCTGAAGTGGAAAATAGATCTATTGGCTTTGGGAATATCTGCTTGACTAATAGTAATAATAATAATAATAATAATAATAATAAATAATAAATAATAAACATAATCAAACTAATGGCAAAAATAGAAATTTTAATGGGAGGAACCAGCCTAGGATTCAGAATTTACTGTTTTTTCTCTTTGTCTCAAGCTCTGTGATGTGGGGTATGTTATTCTTCCAGGTAATTCTACTGGCTAGATACACGCTGAGTTTCATTCTTATAGCCAAGGAGCCTAACTTTAGACTTACCTAGAAGGTGTTAGAAATACATGTGATCAGATATTTCCAGAGACCAAGTAGCAGAAACTCACCTGTACTGGAGCCTGGCAATCTTAAAACAATCCCTCATGAAAACTGACAGGTATTTAGTGCAACGGGGCTAAAATATGCTCTTTGTGATCGACTGGAAGTTGGGCCATGTTTGTGTGTTGGTTTCAGTGCCGTGAAGGTGTAAGAGTACATGTGAGATGCATAGTGATTTGTGTTGGAAACAATGGCAAATCTGTAATGAATCCTACATAGCTCCGAGATGGGCCGGCATGGGCTGGAGTGCCAGTTTCGAGGTCTGTGTCCTCCAGATGCTTTGGGATTGTTGGGTAAGAAAGTCTTTAGTTCATTTTACCAGACCTCAGTGTTCTGGGACAGCAACACCAGTGTGTACTGATGGTCTTGTGTTAGTGAACCAGAGGGTTCTTTTTTAACTCCAGTTTCTGTTTTGTAGATATAATTCACTGTGCTTGCCTCTTGATTACTTAGGTATGAGTGGAGGAGGGATGGATAGTGGGAAGGAGGGAACGTCATTTAATGTAGGTATTCCAGGGGTCACAAATCAGAGTAGTTAAACAGACTGGGAAGTTTGTGGACATAAGCATTAGAAACCAATTCAAAGCAGCAAGAGAAGCTATTTCATAAAGCAAATCATAACAAATGTATCTCTCCTGTGTTAACTAGATTTCTGTAGCTATAACAAAATTACTGACATTAGATATTGATAAATTAAAGGTTTGTTTTTTCACTTTTGCTTGTTCACATTTTTGAAGTTGTAGTCTATGACTAGTTGCCCAGGTAATTTGGTCCTATGCCAAATCATGGAATGGCAGAGAAACACTATTCAATTTAATGGCAAGAAACAAAAGAGAACTAGCAAGGCCACTGTCCTACAAACCCTTTGAAAGGCACACCTCCAGTGTCTTAAGGACTTCCCATTAATGTATAACTTTTCAGAGGTTCCAGATCATATGGGTTTTGAGGTAGCTGATGTGCAGATCCTAAGTCAGGGTTACTGGGTTGGAAGTTGAAGACCTGGGCTCAAGTGTCCTCTATACCATTGTGTGACAGCATCCTGAGGTGATTTTCCCCCTTTAATCTGGTAAGATTAGAAAATAAAAATATATACAATGTAAAAGTATTTATTATATATAGCATTGTTTCTTAAAATTTCTATATATCTTAAAGGCTTGAGAGGTGACTCAGTTGGTAAAGTGTCTGACATATAATAACAATGAAGACTTGAATTTGGATCCCCTCTACCACATAAAGAACCAGAGTGGCTGTGCTTGTACCTGTCTAAGCCCAGTGCTGGGGAGACAGAGAGGAACCAGCCTGATGTTGACCTCTGGCTTCTACACACACATGCACACATAAACTCTCACACACATAACACATATACACTATAATACACACACACACACACACACACACACACACACACACACACACACACAAACACACACTAAACAATAAACCCTCCCTAGGCCTAAGAGTCATATTTTTTTTTAAACTCCAGTACCTGTTTTGTAGACATAATTCACTGTTTAATTCAAATTTTACTGTTTAACCAAAGCTATATGACAAAATAGACATACTGATAAAATTATTACTGAAATTAGAAAGACAACTTTCTAATACACTACTTTAACTTACAGAAGGTGAGACAAGATGGCAGAAAGAGAGTGACAAGTTCTGAGCCTTTTGAGTAAGGCAGATTTGTGACAGTGGACAGCATGGAAGGACTATGAGTTTGCAAGAGTAGAATTATCCAACTCAACCTAAGCAAAAGACATCGACTAGGGGCAGGAGCAGACAAGGATGGGGTGTGCACCCCTGAACACTCTAGACACTTGCTTGGGAAAGTTGTGTTTAGCTGTTTGTACTTGGATAAACCACAAGTACCCTAGGAAAATATCAAATGTGAACCAATGCATTAAATTGACTCATTTTTCTCATTTACTAGTAGTGTATTTGCTAATTATTATCCCTGAACTAGAACAGTAAAACAGGCTGTCTGTGAAAGTACCACAAACATGGGAGAAATGTAGGCAAGTTTTATTAACATTATTGTATTCAGGTTGATAAGGAAAGGTGCAATACAACCCAAATGATTAGTGTAATCAAGTCCTTTATGAATTTTTCATTAAATCTTCAATAACATGCAAATGGTAGTGTGCCGACTTAAGGAATATTAGTCAAATGAACTATTTGTGGCCTTTGAATCCATTCTGAGTGATTGGGTAGTATCTTTAGATCCAGCAATCAGTTAACACACCTCTGCTTATAAAAATTTTATGGTCATGCCAAAAAAGTATTGCATCTCTACAGAGATTTTATTTTAAAACTTCCAAGCATTCTGGAACTATGAACAGAATTATTTAAGTTTATAGATTCTTCTAATTTAATAGTATGTAAAATAGAATTGTACATTCCAGTGGTGGTATATTTTTTTGTTGCCATGGCTCTAAACATCTGGAGCACACAAAAAACTTCTCTGGGTCTGAAGATATACTTCTCATTAAAACAAAGTCCCCTCATTCCAGGTATTTTTCATTTCTCTGCTCAATATGATACTTGTATAGACATCGTAAGCCTACATATCCAGAAGGAAATTTTGTTGTACTCTAGGTGTGAGAGAATTCATGAGTTCATTAGGTAGAGGCAGAGGCAGAGGCAGAGGCAGAAGTAACCTGGGGAGGGAGTCAAGAGAATTTTCTGGGATGCTAAGGAGAGCATGAGCATGCTGGTAGGTCTTACAAGAATGAGTGCATGTCCCACAGCGATAAGATGTAGAGAGATTGACAGACCCACAAGGATGTGGTCTCTAAATGGGGAGGCTCAACAATGTGTAGCATACAGAGAGATCTTGAGAACTCTCCATATGAGTTACTCCTACAAACTAAAGCACAGTGTGCTTCTTTCTCCAACCAAGACCTGGATGGATGGCTGGGAAGATAGCTCAGTTGGTAAAGTGCTTGCTGTACAAGCATGAGGGCCTGAAGTTGATCCCTAGCAGACATGTCACAGTGGCACATACTTAGAACGCCAGTGCTAAGGAGACAGAACGGTAGGGTACTTGATAATAACTGGTCAGTGATGACTGATCTTGTTCCAAAAAATAAGGTGAGGTGAATAGGATTTGAGGAAAATGTCCGGTGTTGGCCTCTAATATTCATAGTAACACACACACACACACACACACACACACACACACACACACCACGCACGCACAATTTCTTCTTAAATGGAAATCTGAACAGATTACATTTTACTTAAATAAAACAAATCCCACCATTTAGTCATGTCTTATTAAATTTGACATTTATTCCCCCTGTGATGTGAAATACCAGGTCTGTATAACATAAACACAAACACCTCTCTTGGCTCTTTAAGCAAAATAAATGTAACTAGCTAGGAACATCACATGTGTGTGTTACCTTTAGAGACTAATGAAGCATGACACTGCTATTTAGAATACTATTTACTGTGTTTATTTCGTCTATCCTCTTCCTTAATGTTATTTTGTATTGTTATAGTTGAGCAGACTTATGGTTTAGCATTGATCTACTACTCCTCTTGTGTAGATGAGGAATTTAAGGCAAGAACTTTCACTGTAAGCATAAAATCAGTCAAATATTAATTAGTGCTTTTGAAGATATAAAATGATAAAAATATTTATGATATATAATTCAGAATCATCAGAATATAGATTTGCATAGTGTGGTCTCAGGTGTGTAATAAAGATAAAATGTAGCACATATAGGTCAAACAGGACTGAAATAGACTAGGGGCATTTGAGTGTCTAGTGATGCCTGGACTAACTTCAGGCCCATAAGATGGTGAAATGAGACCTAGTTTGTCTGTTTTATTTTATTTTAGTTCTGAAAATAATAATGGAGATGATTCCTTCTAAGGATGCCTTGAAGAAAGAGACAAGGAAATGGAGGAATGGCTAAGCTCTTATTGAGTGCCTGTGACATTTATTGAAAAATAAAACAGGAAGTGGGGTGGACATGGAGACAGAGAGACAGATGGAAGCAGAGGACAGAATTCTGCAAATGTGGAAATACAGACACAGGTCAGATATGTGAAGAGAAGAAATTCGCCAGATGTCAGCACCAATATTTTTCTCGTGGTAGCTACATGGGACATTTAATTTCTTTTTAAAAATGAGTAGCACGATTATCCATCTTGTCAACAATGGTGATGTGTTATTTTGCAGTTCTAAAAATATAGAAGATGTTTTATACATGAGCCAATCTTAAATAAGCACAGAGCAAGTACCTACTTTGTTAGTTTAAGAAACTCATGTTAACTACAGTTTGTAAAACTCTGGTATCTAAGTAGCTAGCCAGCTGTGTATGTAGAGTCAGGAATATCATACTGTCCTCATGGGAAATGAATACTGATTCGTGACATATTTATAAAGAATTTTAGTCTGTCCTCTGTGAATGATACTAGGTTATTTCAGTTTGTTACTATAGAAAAAAGTACATGAGTATAGAGTTTATGCAAGCATAGGGCATAGGAAATGGTTTTCAGATGATAATGGCAAATGTGTGGTTCCTTTTGATCATGTCCTAAAATCAACTGTGTTGTCTTATCTTCTGTTCTCCATTCCTACTTGGAGCTCCTTGAATAAAGTATTTGAATAGTAGGTACATTTTAAAATGAGGGCTTTCTATCAAGGGCAACAGAATCCAACAACTCCAGCCATCTTTATCTTTCATTTAGGGGAAGGTGGAACATGAATTAACCCTTTCTGTTCAACTTTAATATTTCAGGTGTTGAATATATGAAAAGACTCTTTGTTTCTATTCCCTAAGGAGTTGTCAGGGTTTTTAATAAAGTATTTTAAGTGGTTTGCTAATGAGCACTCTAAACTCTATTCATTATAATTTTTTAAATGTAGACATTAGAAAGAGACCCATGAAAAAGGCATGTATTAATAGAATAATATTAATTAGACATACTTAAAGAACCTGAAGTAAAAGAAGGATTGAAAAATTGACAAATCAACCAGAAGTATGAAAATTAATTTTTCAAGATGTAAATCTTTAAAATAATCACATGCAATATAACAAATACATTAATGTTTTTAGAGATTAAAAGAATAAACTCCCATCATATCAAAATCTCAATTGCTATTTTTATTTTGTGTTTATAAATGATTTAATGATCAAGTTTACTAGAGAAATCTCCATTCCTACTTAATTTGAAAAATAAAAAAGTTCTTGCATTTTATGAGTTTGGTATGTACAAATTTTTTCGAAAAGAAGTAGCTTTTAAATATTCAATTCATTCTTCATAAAAAAAAATGTTCTCACGACGGCCAGTTGGAAGATTCTGAGGGTTCAGTGATGATGTTTTAATAATGGGTGATCTGGACTGTTCTCACCGTACCTGGAAAGCCACTCACGGAAATAGAAGAGGCATACTTTGATATAAAAATATTTAATAGTGACCTGAGGTGTTTGGGACCTCAAAATATTTCAGGACAATTAAGTCTGTAAAACTGTACTGTTAGATTTTTAAAAGGAAAGAAATGGCAATAAATGTTAAAATGTAAGGCAATCCATTTCAGGAACTCCTTCCTATTCCAGAGAACTGTTGGGCCATTCTCAAAACCACACTCGTCTCAAATGGTATACTTTTCTAGCAAGTCTCAGATATCTATACAGTGTAACATTTTGCCCTCACTGTCAGTGTCAATTCAAGACTTTTGAGAAAATAATATTCTGAATTAGTCAGAATCAGGGTTGAAGCTTAACAGCAGATAATTTATATAAAAACAATTATCAGCTACTTTAGCCAAACAAAACAAACATATCTAACAAAACTTTCTTTTGTTTTGGATGATAAATGAATAATTACACAAAACTAAGCAAGGTTGTCTTTCCAAATGGTGAAGGCAGACTGAGAAGTTAAAATGCATGCACAAAGCATGCCTGATGGTACAGACCTGTCACTCCAGCACTGGGAAGCTGAGGGAGGTGGTGGTTCAGGGTGGCTTAGGCTACATAGTGAGCTGCCATCTCATGCAAGCAAACAGGAAAAAGAGCACATTTGTAGCTTATAAATTTGGGTGAGCCTCTTCAAGTAGTTCATCTTAAAAAGTATCAATAAATACAATCCAAGTTTCTCCCTGATAGGGGCTTCCGCATAACCTTATACATGGCACTAGTTATTATCTTCAGCTGACTATTCTATGGTAACAGTCTATATACTTCTTTGTTTTAAAAAAAAAAAACACATGCAAATTAATATACAGCTCAGAGGCATCTCAACTCTATCTCCTACAAAAAGCGCTTTCCTACCTATTGATTTCTGGAATATTTGGCTAAGAATTTATCATTCTTCTGCTGTGGGTCTTTGTCTGTTTCAGTCCAGAGGGGACTGACTGTCTAAACTCTTCCCTTATAATCTCTCCATTTATGATTAACATTTGATTATTTCACTCACATTTAGTAAGTATGCAGTGCATTTCCAAACTTTTAGCTCTTTTTGTTATTTTTTAATTAATTAATTAATTTACTATACATGCTGACCACTGTTTCCTCTCCCTCATCTCTTTTCTCTCTCTCTGTACTCCATCCAGCACTGATCCCTTTTTGTTCAGAAAATGGGAGGCCTCCCATGGATATCAAAGAGCCTTGGGATATCAAATTGCAGTAAATCTAATCACATCTTCTCCTATTAAGGGTTAGAGGAAATGGTCCCATAGGCAGGAAACAGTCAGAGAAAACCTCTACTCCTGCTGTTAGTAGTTTTACATGAAGACCAAACTACATAACTGTTATTTATGTGTATAGGGGCTAGATCTGTCCTATGCATGTTCTCTGGTTGGCAGTTTAGTCCATGTGAGTCCCTATGGGTCCATGTTAGCTGATTGGGTTGGTTTTCTTGTGGATCCTTGACCCCTCTGGCTTTTATAATCTTTTCCCCTGTCTTCTGCAGGATTTCCCAAGCTACACCTAATGTTTGGCTATAGGTCTTTGAATCTGTTTCCATCATTTGTTGTGTGAAGCCTCTTTGATGACAGGTATTCTTGTCTGCACAAATGAATACCAGAATATCATTAACAGTGTCTGGAGTTGACTCCCTCCCATGGCATGGGTCTCAAGCTGGATCAGTCAGTGATTGGCCATTCCTTTAATTTCTGCTTCATCTTTACCCATGTACATCTTGTATGCAGGAAAAGTAGGTTGAAGGTTTTCTGGCTGGGTTGGTGTCCCGATCCTTCCATTGGAAGTCTTGCCTGGTTATAGGAGATGGCCAGTTGAGCTCCATAAACCCCGTTGCTAGGATGTTTTAGCTAGAGTCATCCTAGTATACTCTTGGGAATTTCCATTGTCATAGGTCTCTAGCTCCTCCGAGAGGTACACCCCTCAATAATTCCAGTTCTCTCTCCCAGTTCTTCCTTATGTCCACCCTACACTCAGTCCCTTCAGTTCACCTCTTCATCTACCATCTCATCTAGTTCCATTCCTCAATCCACTCCTGATGTCTATTCTGTTTCCTCTTCTCAGTGAGATTTAAGCATACCACTTAGACCCTCCTTGTTAATTATTTTCTTTGAGTCTGTGGATTGTAACATGATTATCCTGTATTTTAATGGCAAATATCAACTTATAAGTGGATACATACCAAGTTTGCCTTTCTGGGTCTAGATTATATCACTGAGGATTATCTTTTCTAGTTCCATCCATTTGCTTTCAAATTTTATGATGTTATTGTTTTTAATAGCCAAAGAATATTCCATTGTGTAAATGTACCACATTTTCTTTATCCATTCTTCATGTGAGGGACATTGAGGTTGTTCTCAGTTCCTGGCTATTACAAATAAAATTTTAGGAACATATTTGAGCAAGTGTCCATGCGGTATGGTAGAACATCCTTTGCGTGTATGCCCAGTTTTTGTAACACAGGTCTTTTACTTGCTTGGTTAGAGTAACACTAAGGTATTTTATAATATTTGTGACTATTGTGAAGGATATTGTTTCTCTAATTTCTTTCTCAGTCAATTTATCATTTGTATATAGAAGGGATACTGAGTTTTTGAGTTAATTTTATATTTTATATCCAGCTATTTTGCTGAAGGTGTTTATCAGCTCTGGTTTTGCTGGTGTGAAATTATTTATTTTCTGTGTGAAATTATTTATTTTCTGTGTTTTTTAGGTGTAGTTAACCTTCTTTCTTTAGAATTTTCTTTCTAGTATTTTCTAGAGGGTTGGGTTTATGGACAGATATTCCTTACATTGTATTTTGTTATCAAATATAGAAGTATAGAAGGGGTATAGAAGTCTGGAATGACATTTGGGTTCTCTTAGAGTCTGTAAAACATCTGCCCAGGTCTTTCTGGCTTTTGAAATCTCTGTTGAGGAGTTGGGAATAATTCTAATAGGTCTGTTGTTACATGTTACTTGGTCTTTCCCCTCACAATTTTTAATATTCTTTCTGTATTCTCTACATTTAACATTTTGTTTATTATATTATGGGAGAATTTTTTTCCTGACCCAATTATTTGGTATTTTGTAAGCTTTTTGTACATTTATAGGCATCTCTTTCTTTAGGTTAGTGAAATGTTCTATGATTTTATCGAAAATATTTTCTGGTCCTTTGAGCTGGGAACCTTCTCCTTTTTTTTTTTATTCCTGTTATTCTTAGGTTTGATCTTTTTATAGTATTCCAGATTTTTTGGATGTTTTGCATCAGGAACTTTTTAGATTTAACATTTTCTTTGGCCAATGTATCAATGTCTTCTATTTAGCTTCTATGTCTGAGATTTACTCTTCCAACTCTTGTGTTCTGTTGGTGATGCTTGCATCTGTAGATCCTGCTCACTTCCCTAGATTTTTTTGTCTTCAGGATTCCCTCAGTTTGTGATTTCTTTATTGACTCTGTTTCCATTTTAGGTCTTGAACAGTTTACTTCATCGCCTCCACTTATTTGATTATATTTTGTTGTATTTCTTTAAGGGATTTATTAATTTCCAGTTTCAAGGCTTTATTATCTTCATAAGAATAGATTTACTGTCTTTTACTTGTGCTGTGGTTGTGTTGGAATATCCAGGACTTGCTGTACCAGGATAGCTGGACTGTCGTGGTGCCATGTTGCCCTGGTTGTTGTTGATTGTGTTTTTATGCCAGCCTCTATTTGTCTGAGTTTCGAGGTCATTATAAGTTTCGGTGTTGTTTTCTGAATTTATCTTTGTTATAAGGGTGCCATATCTGGAAAGACTGGTTACCTTAACCTACCAGAAGCCGAGTTTTACACATATAAAAAATTGCTTCAAGCTATTTTGAGCTAATGTGCACCTGTAGGTCTGTAATACCAAATCATAGAGCAGGGTGTGTTTCTTGTTTACCTCTTTGCTTCCCTGACATTTTGTTCCCTTTGCATATTTAAGAAGCCAACTAGTCACATTCTTTGTTTTCTGAAAGTTTGTGTTACAACTCAATATTAAGACTTAGATAGGTTTAACTGACAAAATGTCTACATACATAGTTCCTCAAGAAATACTGTTAGATCTCAATGTAGTTCCTCCGGTGACATTGTCTGACTTCATTGGACACCTTTAAGACACAATAGCATGGAAAGTTTCTAATTGTGTTGTACAGTTTGCATAAAGTATTTATAATAGAAGAAAGGGCTTGTGCTATCTGTGGGAGAGCTAGAGGGATGTTGGTTCAGCTATATATAAGTCATGATCCAGTTATAGAGAAATTGAAGCAAAAAGTAATTAATTTTGAATTATATGTGATAATTCTTTATGGACATATCTTCTATCAAATTTGTGGGCAAACTGTTAATAAAGAGAACCCCCTAAAACTTGTGGTGTTATTGTGATCTATGAAACTCATGCTATCATGTATTTGCAGTTAGTGGATGATATGGTAAACTTTAAGAATACTCATTGCTCTGATTACTTTGAAAAATCTTTGTGGTAAATATTGAAGCTTGTTCTTGAAATTCAACAATATTTCTTGCTTCTAATATGGCTCAAGCTATTGAGGAAGCTAAATAAAAATCTCAGAAAGGCACAGAGGTAACCCTGACAAATAGGATATGTGACATACCTGTTGATTGGCAGGCAGATGCCATTGGCAATTTCAGGTCTCTAGTTTTGGAGTCACAAATCAAGCAATTCATTCTTGCAATGTAGAGATTTGTGCTTGTGGTAAGGTACTGGTGAAGTTTCTCTTTATTATGCCACTGTCTTCTAATTACTGTTTCCTTTACCTTGGGGTAACCACCGGAATCAGTTCTAGGTGATTGCTTAATATTCCAAGCATTTAAAAGATATATACTGTGCATATGTTCTAAATATTTACTTAAATGTGAAAACATATATAGAAATATCCATATATGCTATATAAGTATTTAATGTACATCTCTCTGTCTCCACTATATAATTTGGCATGTAGTTGTATGTTTGTGTGTGTGTGTATGTAATTATTATGTTGTCATAGACATATCTGTTTCTACTCCCAACTTAGCACAGACTATTGTAGTGCCAATTTATTTAAATAAATGCACATTATACATCTACAATTTTTACATAATTTTCTGTAGTATAACTCTACTATTTTTGCTTAACGATGCTAAAGCAAATAAATAAATGTTCCTTGGATGCATTGTTTTGGTTTATTACAATCCATTTATTCTGTTAAATAGATGGATAAACTTTTTTATTCAATTCACCCTGAAGCTTAAATTTTTCAATAGTTTAATTACTAAATATTTTGACTGAAATATTAATTGTAAAGTACATGCATCATAATTTAAAATATTGTATGTTGTTCTTTTTATGTATCCTTTTTCTGTGAGGTAGCCCCTTCTGTGCTTTCTGTCTTTTCTAAGAATTTAAGTTTCTCTGCAACACTGTGTCACACAGAATAACTAGTGCTAGCTTCTCCTTACATAGGCAGGATTCTATAAATTAACATCTCCCCGGAAATGAAGTTTATATGTTGGGTTAAGCATCCCATTTTTTGAGATTGCATTATAAAGTCCTGACCTACTACATCTCATTCTTCCAATTCCCAATCAATGTCCATTCAAGCAGAGCACTAACTGCTTCATAAGCTAAATGAGACTGCCTTCTTACAGCTGATAATTCCTGCTACAGCCTCTGAAGCATCAAGTACAAATTTCAAGAGACTTCATCCCTAGAAAAATTCAGTGTTATCAGCTGGAATCCAGGCAGCCTGAGCTTGCCTTTTGAGCGTTACTGGTCTGTATTTTTGCCATCTCTTTCATTTCTTCTGCTTTTGTGCATCTACAAAATCACATTATGGACTGCAGTGCAAGAACAAGCGTAGGGGCCAGATGCATGTTTTCTTTACCAAAACACTCCAGCCTCTACAAAATTCTCTCCCTTGTTTAATTCCCACTGAGAGCCTTACTTTGTTGTGCTTGCCTGCAGTCAGAAACTCTACACTGCTAAACCAGGAAATGTGTTTCCCGTCCATTATCTCCCAGTGCCGAGAGTGGGCTCCCTTGCTGAATCAGGTTCCCTCTGAGAACTTAGGAAAGATGGAAATCTGGGTCCATTTGGCAACATTGGTTGGACTCCCTCTAACAATGACTACCTGTATTCTCTTCCCCACATCACCAGGTCTTTTCAGCTGATTAAGTGTCTCATGAGTGAATATTTTATCATACTTTAAAAATATTAACCAAGGTACTTTATTGAACGTGATCATTTTATAATTGCGTAGATAGTTTATTTTTCACTAATATGCCTGTCCTGGGTATGTGCTGTGCCCCAGATAATAAGTGTGTCACCCCTTTACCTTTTCACAATATACAGATAATTTTACATAGCAGGAGGTGATGGCCAAAGAGCACTAGGTTCATGGCTGAAGCAAGGGGATTTCATCTGCCTCTATTATTTAGCTGTAGAACTTGACCAAACCACTTAAACCACTTCAGCTTCATTCTGAATGTGTATCTCATGTGGGGCTGATAGTTCACTTTCCCTGACTTCACAAGAACCGAACAAATGTCAAATCACTTTGAAACTGATTAATGCAAATTATAGCTAGCGAAAATTAATTATCTGTGTTCCCTGCCCTTAATGAGCTTATATTTCAGTCGAGAAGAATATGAAAGTATTTGTGAATAGTTGTAGAACGAAGTATAAAGTAATTAAGGGAAAAGGGCAGGATAATACTGTAGAAGTTTGCCTAAGAATTAAACTATGTCTAGTGGGGCACTCTAAAGAAGTCTTTACAGAAGATAAAAGTTTCAGCTGAGAGACAAAAGAAAGAGGAGAGAATTTTGATATGAATAAATGGAAAGATCACTCCCAGTGCAGGCTTTGAGTGAGTCAGGACATGGAGTCAGAAAAAGGCCTTTGTAATGATAAGTAGTCTATTTGGAACCCTGAGAACATAAAGTAAAACTTATACTTAAGTGTAGGTGAAATAGAGTATCTACTACAAGGCCAAGAACTGGCTTGGGTGTCAGAATTCTAGTGTCCATTCTGCACATTTTAATGGCACACTCAAATTCTGGAACTTACCAGCATATCTATGTTTCTAAAGCAGCTGGTAACAACTAGATGACAGTAAATGAATGGATTTGACCCACAGTGTACTTTGTTTCTAGTGGAAAAGCTGATATATGGATAAATTTTGACCAAGCTGTTTTGGCAGTGGGAGGGCTATAACTCTACCACCATAGGGGTTCAATGAAGCAGGGGAGGGGGCTATAAGTAATTGATGGGCTTTGCAGTGCCTATGGGAGGGTATCAGTAGAAGCAGAGAGTGCATTTGAAAGATGGAAAATGACACAACCAATGGCAAGGGAAAGAGGAAGGTGAAGGCTGCTGGGAACACCTGGAAGGATGGAAGGCACTAAGTAGGGGTTTAGTTTGAGCCCATAGGGAGAAGGAGAACAGGAATGGAAACTGAACACTCTGCAGAACCAAAATAACAGTTAACAGTTCTCAGCTACCTCACAGTAGGATGAAGCAGAACATGAGGAGAGACTAGTGAGAGCAGAGTCAGTCTCAAAGTTGACACACACAGTGCAAAGTGAACCTGGGCCTCTCACTCATTAGAAAGTCAGAGTACATCTTGCTAAAGGTATTTAATACAATAGAAACACTATTGCACATCCTTCTTCCTCTCTTCTTCAATGTCAAGGTGCTCTTAAGTTCTCCTTGTGCTTTCTGGGTATGAGGAAGCTTGAGGTAGGAGAGGTTTTGGCTCTCCACAATTACACCAGATATTAACTCCTCAATTCAGAAAAGATGTTCTAACAGACACAGGAACTGACTTGGAACATGAAATCAGTCCCTCACAGTCTGTCAACATGTGCTGGATCCAAAATAACTGGATTGATCCCAAGTGACAAACCTCTTCACTGAGACTGATGTGGTATTGGCTTGACTGGACAGAAGGAAGCTCAACCTGCTAAGGGGTCAGTCCAGTGTGTTGTGCTGTTTGCCTACTGTGAAGCTGGCTGCTACTACAGTCTGCTGCCATACTATAAGGAAACTTCTTCACCCTCATCCCTCCAGATTATGAATAAGAAGGACTGGGGCTTAGACACCTTGATTAATTCTACATAACTCTTACCCTCTATTTAAATCTAAGCTTTGTGTGTTAGGGCTCCATGGATGGACTTGTGTATGGGGTTATCAATGAACATTTTTGTTTCTCTTCTTGGCATGGCCACTTTGAGGAAATCTTCTGTTTTTCACTATTTTTTTTTTCGCATCTTTTTTTTTTTTTTTTAACTTTATCTGCATTTACTTTATGCTGAATTTATTCCCGTACCATGAGTTTTTGTTTCTTCAGTTTCTTCTGGGATATCTTTTTCTTCTGTGCAACCTCCTCTTCTGGCTTTGGAACAACCTGTTCCTTCTCAGTGAGGATCATCTCAATGTGGCAGGGAGAGATCATGTATGAGCTAATCCAGCCATGACCTCTGTAGGTTCGCCAGCGCATCTTTGGTGCCTTGTACACCTGACTGCGTTCAATGACCAGAGAATCTATGTCTAAACCCTTAAGTTCAGCATTACTCTCTGCATGTGCAACAAAAATTCAGCACTCTTTTTGGTCACTGTCTCTGTGTCCAGCCTGGGCCCACCTACCAATTCCACCATTATACCTCCGGAATGCCACTCATTGCTTCTTTAAAGTGCCTTCCTCCAGATACTTGTAGCTTTGTGGATATGTATACCCTTGATGGCCTGGGCAGTTTCTCGGGTGTTTTTAAAGTGAACATGAAGGTTTGAACCTCTTGATTTGCATGATTTTATGGGTTTAGATGGTCAAGAGAATAGTGGACAATATTCACTGGTCACCTCTAGCCAATTACAGGAAGAGGAGTCTATGAAGGGTGGATGGCTGGTCATGTACTGCTCAGTCAGGATACTGGGCCTGGACTCTGATGCCAGTAACAAATAACAGTAACAAAAGCAGCCATCATGAACAAAGGGGCAACTTGGAGAACAAAACCTACGCAAGATCCTTTACCTACTTCACTTACTAATTTCAAATTTCAAGGTAAAAGTATTAACAATTTCAAGGTAGTAAACATGAGGCACTGAGAACTAGACATAGGGACCCTGTAAATTAGCTAAGTTATAGCCTTTGCAGTTGCCATGGCCACTTGTCCATGAGTTCAGGAGTGTGTGTGTGTGTGTGTGTGTATATTTATGTGTGTGTGCATGTGTGTCTATGTGTGTGTTTCTGATATAACATTAAGAATACCCATCCTGCACCCTGCATAATTTAATGAAGAATCAACACAAGCAGAATAATGACATCTGATTTAATAGTGCTGAGCTTGATTAATTCTTCCTTGGGAGGAAGAATAGTGAGTAGCACAACCGCATTATGATACTGGCAACTTCTGAATGTTTTTGTATCTTCAACTTGATTTCTTTATACAAAAGAAAATCAAAATATGCATTGTTTGTCTGTCTTTGTATTACTCAGGGTTCTTTAGAAGAGTTATGCTCAACTTTCCTAATGGCACAACTCTTTAAGCCAATTCCTCATGTTGTGATCCCCACTCATAAAATTATTTTATTGCTTCATCATAAATATAATTTTGTTACTGTTATGAATCATAGTGCATATCTGATATGCAGGATATATGATTATAGTCATAATGTTATTGTACACTGTGTAAAGATTACCCTTATATTATTCAAATGCTCAATATTATGTAAATATTTTTCCCCAATTATTCCTTGATTGGCCAAGGAGCTGATCATCCGATGCTGAGCAGGAGAAAGAATAGGGCTGGACTTCCACCCAGTCCAGGGAGGGGGAAAAGGGAGAAGAAGATTGCTTGACCAGTGCAATGTAGGCTCTGAAGAAAGCTGTGTGTGTATCATTCAGAAGAGGCACAGCAGATAAGGAGAGGGTTCAAGGGAAAGGATTGTAGCCGCCTGCAGTCAACCAGGTTTACCTGAAAGGGGCTGGGAACGAAAGGGGGACGGAGGGTGAAAAGACATGAAGCCAAGACAAAGTTCTCTGATCAAGACTCAATGCTTTAATGTCAGCTTTCAATTTAAAGGGAACATCCCACCCCCACCCCCCAAAAACCCTTTCAAGTTTCAGCCGGAGAGATGGCTTAAAGCAAGCCCTGGGGCAGTTCTTCTTTTTAGTTCTGAGCAGCGTAGGTGGGTAACTCCACCTAGATCCTTATCACTTGGTCTGTTGTGGTAAACAAGGTCTCTCAGGCCAGCTCAAGGCCCGGGAAGGACACAGAGGATTCTGGAGATCACTGTGGTTATGATACAGTCTGGGTGAGTTAGTGAGGAAAAGATGAGTTTTGAGAAAAGTGATGAATACCATGGTGAAAGATAGACAGGAAATCATACCAACCAGTGAGATAGTAACACACCAGAGCCTGGGCTTCCAACTGGGACGCAGTCTAGGTCTTATCATGTTAAAACTTTCAAAAAACAGAAAAGCTCAATATTTTGGCCTAGAGAAGAAGCCCAGTTTTTGCCCAATGACTTAGAGCTTAAAGTTCATTTGCATCCACTTGCGTTAGAGTAGATACCAGGTAGTAAGTCCTTACTAAATAGTTCTGTTGGAAAAAAATTTTAGAGCTAAAATTTTTAAGTTTCTTAAATTTTGGTGAGAGGTGATTGCTAAGTTTTTTCTCCTAGTTTGTTTGTCTGAGATTAATACAGAAAATGTGAAAAATATCCTTGCTGTACTCTAGTTGGTATATTTAAGCATAACCAGTATTTTAATTTTTGCAAGTGTTGCCTTTAAGATGTGGCATCCAGGAAACTTATGCTTAATTTGAAAGTGCTAATATTTCTGAGATAATTCAAAGCAGTATAGCATCAGATTATATATGAGCTATTTTATAATAATAGAAGTCACTTTTAACTACAGGGTACGTGACTACTTTAAAAGTGAACACAATTATTTTAATGGATTTCTAATTAAATGCTTAAATCCTAAATAGTTTAAAGGTGCACTTTCAATTAAATTGATCTTTTCGGAGATTTCATTGAAGGGGAAAAAAGAAACAGAACAAAGAAAAGTAAATTTTAAAATCTAGCTTTTAGTATTTATAAATATCAGATAAAAAAAAGATGTAGAGAAAGAACATAAGAATGAATTAAATTATAAGTGAAAGTATAAGCAGCCATTCCATCAAAGAAGAACAGTAAGTTATAAACAAGCATAGCTAGCTTTTCATAGTGAAGAACAAATGGTAAATGCCAAAGTTACTAAGTGATTAAATTAATAAAACATGCAGCTTTTGTCTTTTTATTTATCTCATTTATGGTGTTCATATGTTTTCAAAGACTCTTCCTCTGATGGGGAAACCGCAGGTATGCAGCATTGTGCTGTGTGGATCTTTCTGGAATAAGTTCCCCAACATCAATGAGTGTGGAAGTGAGATGTCACCAGTGGATGGAAGCCAGGACAGATCCTGAAGGGTTTTCATCCCAGGGACAATTTGTATTCTCATTTTATGTTCTAAAATCAAGCAAACAGGAAATATGAATATGCACAGGTCAGTCAGTGGGTTGTTGAGGGCAACAACCTGTTGTCTCAGCTATTTCTCCAGGTCATTCCGTTCCAGGTAGCAAGTGAAGGAAGTCATGCTTGGCGAATAGGCAGTCCCAGGAGTACTTTAAGTAAATCACTGGATAAATCAATAAATAAGTATCTAACAATTGATCTTTTTACCTTATTTTACTTCAACTATAGACACTAAATCAACTAATATCAACTGTCCACTTGGACTGAATTTTAAGATTTCTCATTCTCTAGGGACATGGTGGTGTACTCCTTTAACCCTAAGACTTGGGGATCAGAGACACTCAAATCTCTGTGAGTTTGAAGCCACCCTGGTCTACAAGTGATTTCCCAGGTCTGCCAAGGTGAGACTCTATCTCAAACATACAAACAAATGAACAAACAAATACACAGACATTACCTATCTGCAACACAAATGAGCAGAGAGACACCTTCCAGAGAGAGGACAAAATTGTCCCCCAGACATGTGATCACTGGCCAATATGATCTAGACAGTTGCTTAATTGAGGCTTTCCTCTGAGATGACTCTAGGATGTCATGTTGACAGGCCAGGATACCTAGGACCTGGCACTCTTTCTTTCTCAGCCTGTCTCAAGTGGTAGTATTCATTTATGCTTTCTCTGGAAGGAGAGAATCCCATCCTGCTTTAGTTAATTTGATTGTGCTTAGTAAGGTTACCTGCTCCTGGGGTCTGTATTATTATCTGTATACAACTAATCCAATGCATTCTCATTTATTAGAAACGTAGAGAATTATATTTGTGTCAAATAATGGGATTGTTGTTATGAACATAAACTAACAGAGCTCTTCCTTCATGTTGTTAGTATCTAATGAAGCCAACACAGAAATTAAACAAAGTGCACATGATAAAATCTATATGGACCTATGAGTAAATAACTCCAAAAGAAGACTATTCAAAAATATGGCGTACAGTTGGGTGTCTATAGGATGAACTGGAAATCATGAGGTCAAATAAGGGAAAGTTAGGTAAGAGACACAAATGGAACTGGAAGCACAGACCTGGCAGAAGTGAGATTATGCAGGAGTTGACCACTTTTTTTATTTTCAAAACCTCAGTATGGTGCATTAGGAAGAAAGTCTGTGGAAGAATTTATTAGGGCATTCCAACCATCCATGAAGGTTAAATTAGCAAGACAGTGATGACTTGAAGGAAAGAGATTTGACATGTAATGGAAAATAAGTCTGCTATGATGAAATGTAGGATTAAATTGGATGTGGGTGATGGTAACTGTCAAGGATGGATTCCCAAGGCCTACACATATCAATAGATGGCAGCTGGAAAATTCAGCTCCTATTTGTTTCCTGATCTTTATCCATATTCTCAGATGCCTAGTAGGTATCCTCGATTTCCAATCTCACTTGGCCATCAAATCACTTATCTTCAAAACTGAACTATCCTTTTAATATTGAAAGTTTTCTTATTGTGCTATTTCAGTGGCTGCCATAACCATCCATCCAATTGCTCAAGGCAATTGACCTTAACACACTCCCTTCCATCAAATCCACTTAACAGCTAAGTCACATTCATTTCTTCTCTTTACATCATTTTGTATCTGCCTACATCTCTCTATGTCTACGAGTAGTAGCTTAGGTCAGCTCTTTGTTAACATTCATACGTATTTTGACACTAGTGATTGACAGGCAACTCTGGACTCAGCTTTCTGGCTCTTCGTTCTTTCCCTTGCTGTTGTCCATCATGTATGGAGTGAAGCTATTATCTCCAAGCATGTCATGAAAATGGTCCTCCAGGGTCAAGTCTCAGTAACATTTCTAACATAATCTTTTTCTACTTTAACCCTTACTTTACTGAACTATTGCATTTTCTATGAAAGTGAAAACTTCTTAGCACAAAGAAACAAATCCCTGTGCATTACTCCTTGGTGTACTCTCATGGTTCCGAAAGGTCTTCCTGATGTCTTTCCTAAATTGTTTTTCTTTTTTTCTTTTTCTGAGATATCCATTTTTATTGTTTAGTGAACCTTCCAAACCAGAAATTGAGTAAACGTTTTTTTTTTCTGTTTGTTTGTGAGAAACAGATTCTCTGTATTCTTCTAGTAGGTAGTTTTGTCAGTGCTCACAATACCACATACACAGACTCTATAAAAACAGTTTGACAAGTTCTTAGCACTTGTTGTGCAGAATGAACCAGGTTTGTAACTAATACTCAAGTACATTAGATATTTATTTATTTATTTATTTATTTATTTATTTTTATTTTTATTTAAACAAGGATATCTCTGGGGTTTTGGATAGCCTCAAATTCACTATCTAGTCCAACCTGGCATCTAGGTCAAGATCGTCATACCTGTTTTCTGAGTACTAACATTACATGTGTGTGATACCAAGCATATGTATCATGACTGTCTTGATGAGATATAATTTTCTAATAAACTATTTGAGTATTAACTGCAAATTATATACCCTTGATGAACCTCTGTTTAACAGTCTAAGGTGGTTTGAATATGTCTGGCCCAGGAAATGACACTATTAGGACGTGTGGCCTTGTTGAAGTATGAGTAGCCTTGTTAGAGGAAGTGTGTCACTGTGGGGATGGACTTTGAGGCCCTCCTCCTAGTTGCCTGGAAGCCAGTTTTTCTCCTGTTTGGCTTTGGAACAAGAGGTAGAAATCTTAGCTGCTTATCCAGTGTCATGCCTGCCTGGCCACTGCCACTGCCATACTTCCTACCTTGCTGATAATGGACTGAACCTCTGAACCTGTAACCTAGCTCCAATTAAATGTTGTCCTTATAAGAGTTGCCTTGGTCATGGTGTCTCTTCACAGCAATGAAAACTCTAACTAAAACACTATCTTAATGATCAGAGAGACATCACATCTTTTTTTCTCATTAATTAATTAATTCATTAATTTACTTTATATTCCCATTGCAGTTTCCAGACTTCCTCTCCCTCTTCTCCTCCTAGTCCCTTCCCCTCTTCACTCTCCTCCTTATCTCCCCCTCCTTTTCTCTGAAGAGGAGACCTTCCATGGATACCTGCCTTGGCGTATCAAGTTGCAGAAGGACTAGGTACATCTTCTACTACTGAACCTAGGCAAGGCAATTCAGTTAGAGGAAAGGGGACCAAAGGCAGGCCTCAGAATCAGAGAAATCCTTCACTCCAATTGTTAGGGGTCCCACATGAAGACCAAGCTACACATCTCTTACATTTATGTAGCAGGCCTAAGTCCATCCCATGCATGCTTTCTGGTTGGTGGTTCAGTCTCTGTGAGCCTTTATTGGCCCAGGTTAGTGGATTTCTATAGGTTTTCTTGTAGTGTCCTTGACCTCTCTGGCTCCTTCAATCCTTCCTTTCACTCTTCCACAAGATTCCCTCCCTAAGCTCAGCCTAATGTCTGGCTGTGGTTCTTTGCATTTGTTTTTATCAACTGCTGTGTGAAGCCTCTCAGAGGACAATTATGCTAGGCTCCTATATATAAGTATATAGTATAAGCAGAATATCATTAATAGTGTCAGGAGTTGACTTGATCTTATGGGATGAGCCTAATGTTGGGCCAGTCATTGGTTGTCCATTTCCTCAAGTTCTGCTCTATCTTTATCTGTATATATCTTGTAGACAGGACAAACTTTGGGTCAAAGGTTTTGTTGGTGGGTTGTGTCCCAGTTCTTCCACTGGAGTTCTTGTCTGGTTACAGGAGATGTCCATGTCATGTTGCTAGGTGTCTTAACTAGGGTCACCCTCATATTTGTCTGGGAGTTTCCTTTGTCCCAGGTTTCTAACTTGTTGCGGAGATGCCACTGCATTTCAAATATCTCTCCCAGTTCTTGCTTTCTCCATTCTCTACCCACTTCATCCTATCTATTCTTATCTTCAGCCCTCCCCACTGAATCCCCTCCCTCCCTCCACACCCAATATCTAATTTTCCCCTTCTTGGTAGGATATCCCGTTGGACACTCCTTGTTACTTGCCTTCTTTTTGTCTGTGTTTTGTTGCATGCTTCTCTTGTACTTTATGGCTAATATCCACTTATAAGTGACTATATACCATGTATAACACATTGTTTTACAAGTAGGTGCTGTATTTGAACTGGTGACATCCTCCTATTCACTCATTGTACAACGTGTGTATTTTGAAGCACTTTTGTTTATAAACAAGAAAATAATATGCATCAAATGCTCAAAGAGTCAAAGAGGTCACAGAACACTTAACTGAAGAGTTGGAGATACAGATAACTTTAGGCTCTCTTTTAGTTACTGCTCTATTGTTGTGAAGAGAGATGATGACCAAGGCAACTCTTATAAAAGAACGCTTTTAACTGGGAGCTTGCTTACAGCTTTAGGGAATGAATCTATGATCATCATGGCAAGAGGCAAACAGACATAGTGCTTGAGCAGTAGCTGAGAGTTTTACACCCTAATCTGCAGGCAGCAAGCAGAGAGTGAGACATAGGGATTTTTGAAGTCTCAAAGCCTACTCTTAGTGACACACAAACTCCAACAAGGCCACACCTAATTTTTCCCAAACAGTTCCACAAACTGGAGCCCAAGATTTCAAACATAGGCAGTTATGGAGGCCACTCATTTAAAACCACAATAAGCTTCATCTCTGGTTCTCTGTGAGCCATTCAATACTGTCCCAGCCATTGGTTGCACCCATAGGTTGGATCACACCTAAAGTTTTTCATCCTTTTTTTCAAATGCCAAAAATCTCTTCAGATTGTTTAATATGAAATATCTTCTGAAACTCAGTACAACAAAGTAGTTGCTAAATAATATGCACTCAATTTAACCATTTGAGAAAATATAAAATGTTTGATAATATTACAATTTAAGATCTTTGCATATAGCTTTCTTTCTATTTATCTTTTTATTGATTCTTTGTGATTCATGCACTCCAATCCCACTCATCTTCTTGTCCATTAAACCTACTCCTCCTTTGCAACTTCCCCACCAAAAGAAAAGAGTCTTGTTGTAGAAGCTGTCCTTTGTCACAGTGTGTCCCATAGCATACCTTATTGTCCACCCTTTTTTTTTGGCTTTTCGAGACAGGGTTTCTCTGTATAGCCCTGGCTGTCCTGGAACTCACTCTGTAGACCAGGCTGGCCTCGAACTCAGAAATCTGCCTGACTCTGCCTCTCAAGTGCTGGGATTAAAGGCATGCATGCGCCACCACCACCTGGCTGTTGTCCACACTTCTTATTCATTAAAATGAGTCACTGGTCTGGTTTGAAGCTTCTGGCTTCTGTTACACTGGATCCTTACTAGGACTCCTCTAGGATACCCTGTTGTTCTGGGTGCCATGGGCATCTGTAGGACCAGGTGCTCCAGCAGTTCATAGATGGAGTACATGTTGTGGTGGGCCAACTCAAATACCTGGATCTGGATCTGAAAGTTTGCTGAGCTACTCAGCCTGCCAGCCCTCCCACAGACGCACCACCAGGGCAAGCTCTGATGTCCTTGGGACCAGCTATATTGTGTTGTCCAGGCAAGGTACAAGGCCTGCTCTCCTAAGTGCCGCAGCTGGTGAGGGCCATGGCCAGCTCTCCTGTTCTCATGACCCAAGATCAGCTCTCCCACTTGCCACAGGTGGCCAGGGGCAGGGGTGGGACATCTCTCCCTCATTTTTGTCCCCACAGAGCAGATGAGTGGCAAGGCCAGTTTTCTCTTGCTCACACCCTCATGGCCTGCTTTTTCAGAACTGCTGCAACCAGGATTAGCTACACTGTGCTTCCTGAGGGAGGTGTGAGGCCCCCTCTCCTGAGAACTGCAGCTGGCAGATAGAGCTCTCCTACTCTCATGCTTCAAGGCCAGCTCTCCTACAATACCCAGGTAGGGGATGGAGTCATCAATTCACAGAATTCAGAGATTAGCATAACCTTAGGTGACTGCCCAGACCACTGCCTGGTCTACGTGGTAACAGGCCCACGATGCTGCTTCAGGATCATAGACCCAGAAAGGGCCCTCCGTGACAGCATGAGCTAGTACCTCACTACAGTCTTAGATGGCACGGTTGGCTACTCACATCAGGCTTTCCTCACCACCCTTGAATCTTCAGCTCCACTCCTCTTCATTGTCAACACATTCTTCTGCTTCCTTTTCTCTTCCATCTCTCCACCACTTACTTGCTCATCTTAGTGTCATCCAGGGCCTCTGAATTTCTGGGGTCATCTCAGGCGTGCTATGCCCAACCCCTGCTGTGTGCCACCAAGCAGGGGATCATTTTGAGTGTGGCTTGCCCACCTGGGTCTGCATGATACTAGGCTATAACTCAACTTATGCTTGCTCTGCCTGCATGGGATTCAAAGTACCGGTCTGGGAGTCATCTTGGGCTTGCTCTGCCAACCCGGGCTACCTGAAACTGATCTGGGAGTCATGCCCAGCATGGTCTGCCTGCCTGGCACCATGATCCTAGGCAGGGGTGATCTTAGGGAGTGCGTTGCCCATGGCACCTACTTGGGGTCTAGGTGATCCATTCTTAATGAGAGAGCTGCAGGTAAAACAAAATCCAGTGATGGTATTGTCAAATAAAGTCTACCTGAATATGAAAGGGGATCCCTCCATCTCACATAAACCACATGGAGTCTTTGAACCAGCTTAGGTGAAGCCCTCCAAGGGATTTCTGAAAGGAGAAAATTAGATGTCTACCAAGCAGGCAGACACTCAACATTACTGCAGGTATGGTTTAAATTTGTTCATCAGCAAATATAGGAATTATTTTGTAGCCTGTTTTTTTTTATTGTTGTTGTTGATAGCTTCTTTTTTATAGAATACACTTTGAACCTATTCTTTCAATTTCCACTGCCCATGTCCTCCCACTCTTCTTACCCACCCAGCTTCATGTTCTCCCCCCACCTCCTTTTCTCTCCCTTTCTTTCTCCTTTGCTCAAAAAAAACCAATCAAAACAAACATAAGGACAAAAAAAAATACTAAAATAAAGAAAAAAAATGAAACACAAAAACATGGAGTTCATTTTGTGTACATCTTTCAAGCAGTTTGCTCTTTTAGGTCTCAGGGTTTGTAGCTGAGTGATATTGAAGATTACTTTTCTTCCCCAGTAACACGCAGAGTTCTTTCCAGTACCATGAATGCCAGTCTGTAGGGGTGAAGCAGATAGTCGGTCAGCAGCTCCATTTCTCCATGTTTGATGACATAAGTAAGGATTATCTCCGGCTACAGAACTGTACCATCACATTGTGGACAGTAACAGATAGACTTGGCAGCAGTCTGGGATGTTTGGTGGGGGTCTAAAGGATGCCTTTTCTCAATGATTCAATAAGATAGACCCTATTCTTGTCCTTGGAGGTTTCACTTGTTAGCATAAGATGCCCAGTTGAGGTATTGTCTCCTCCTTACAAGTCGTCTTCATTTAAATTTCTTTCATAAGTATATATTTTAGGAAGCTCCTGTGGTATCACATTTCCATTCGCTTTCTCAAAGGTGTTGTTCCTCATACTCCCCAGCTTTATCTTGTCTTCCTATACCTCTCCTTATTTAATCCTCCTATTTTAATTTCTTCTTTATTCCTTTATAACACTAAACTCTATTTCCCTTTCCTTGACCCCCCACTCCTTAGCTAACCTCTGAGTTATTCTAAATGAAATACCAGTATCTAAAGTTTAAAAGCTAACATCCACATATAAGACAAAATCTGCACTATTTTTCTCTTGGAATCTGGGTTTACTTCACAGGGGTGTTGTTTCTAGCTCTATCCATTGTATTTTTATTTATGTGCACGTGTGTCTGTAAAACATGGTATGTGTTTACCACATGTGTGGGTATTGGAGGCCAGGAGAGGGTGTCAGATCCTCTTGAACTGGAGTTACATGCTATCAGGTGCTATCCTGTGTAGGTGCTGGGAGTGTGAGTGCTGCAAGCTCTCTGAGCTGTTGAGCCATCTCTCCAGCCCCAGGACTGTTTATTTTCAATCAGCAACTTTCTGAGAAAAGTATATTATGGGGCAAGTGGAAGACTAATTTGCTTTACTTTGGTTCTCAGGTAAATGGTCACACAATCTAAACAAACAATGACAGGAAACAATTTCAATTGTACAGTAACAAAAGTGGCTCATTATTCTCTCAGAGAGCTTTCATGGGCAAAGTACATTTGATAATAATGTGAATTCTCTTAAGCTATTATATTCTGTGGCCATCTGGGGAAATAGTTTGGAGGGTAAAACCAGCAGAAAATATATTAAAAGGAAAAACAACAGACATAGTTGATTGTTTTTGACAGTCTCTTACAGTATTATATCCAGGGTCTATATCACAGTGATAATACTAAAAAAAAAAATTTCTAATGACTTTATCACTGTTCTCAGCAGTGTCCGGAGGTTCCAATTTCAAGGGCAAGGCTTTCTGTAGGCAACCGATGTGAAGACAGAACTCAGAGAATTTTGTGAGAAATTGTTTCTTCACGTGAAGTACACTTGATAATAACATTTTAATGTAATATTGACATTTCTGGTTTTTAACTCTGTTGGGCAGAGTCTGGAGGGAAAGAAAATTTCCTGAGGTAGCCTCAGCATGAGTGTCTAACATCATGACAGCTCAGCTCAGATTTGTCCTAAATAAGACACACTCCAAAAGAAAAGATCTAAGATTTCCTTCATTCTTTATAGAAGCAGATTGGATTTCATGAGAAATGGTGTGACATTCTCTTGCTATGATTATTAGAGTGACCACATGGACACTTTTGGAAGTCAATTTTTGTAGGGTTTTGGTGAATAAAATGTTCAATAATTTCAATTATTTTAGCATATGTCTATATATGTAAATATATGTGCATACACAGATATATATGCCTACAATCTGATTGGTGTACTGATTTAAGCATTTGGACTGGTTTGGTCTGACTTGGTTAAACTCCTGTGAGATTGAGCCAGACCTTCACATCAATGATCATCCTGATACTGTGACAGAACAGGAGTATCCGCAATGCTTGCTCCTTGTGACTCACAAGCCAATTACACCCAGATCACCTTGGGTCTAGTTGTGTATGTGGGATCTCAGCTTGAAGCCCCAGGCCTAAAGAATCAGTGTCTGCATTTAACAACATCTCTGGGTAATTAAAGCTTTAACTACTCCGGGTGATCCTGGCTCAGGCTGCACATTAGAATCACTTAGGGTACTTTTTAACATTGTTTTCTTTTCCAGACCTAATAATAAGACCGATTAAATCAGACTAAAGTTGGAACCTTGGCACTGGCATTTCAAAATGCACGCCAAGTGGTTCTATTGTGCGCGCAGGTTTCAGAACTATTGATTTCACAATGTCAGAACAATCAGAAAACCTGCTATCTTCTAAAAGAGGATAATAAAGGAAAAAATCAAAGCAATACCTTCATGTTTGGTGGCACTTCACAAATGATTGAGTTTTTGACTTTTAATAAGTTTGCTTGGCTGCTGTGTGAACACAGGCTGCTATGTTTCAACCTGCCCAAGAGTATGTCAAGACAAGGACCACATTACTATGCAACTGATGAAAGGAGGCGTGGGCTTTGTTTCTCAACCCTGTTTCATTTGCTAACCATGTTGTCCAGCTCAACAGATCTAAATGCATACATTGCATTTGCTGCAACTATGGATGCTCCCCAATTCAGGCAGTTTTCATTTTACTCCCCCCTTCTCACATTAAGCCAAGCAAACTCCTCTGAATTGTTGCTCACTCTTCCTGACCCACAGGCTCACCTCAAGATCTTGTGTTGCCAGCTCTACTAGTTAATGCCATAAAATGATCTGTTGTTTTGTATCTACATATAAAGTCAAGAATTAGCCGTTTATCCTGGGATGCTATCCATGAACAAGTAAAATAACACAGTCAGTCACAGCACAGGACACATGAACACCCTTATCACCCTATTTTATGGTGAAGAAGCAGTCTCCAGGAAGCAAATATGACTCAGAGATAAGTTCCAAAAGTAGAATATTTTCCCCAACACTATGTGACTCAAAGAACATCGGGTATTTGAAGTGTGTGTGTATGCATGTTTGTGTGTATGTGTGTGTGTGTGTCTTTGTATGTGTTTGTGTGTGTGTGTACAGCATAGTAAATAGTTACAGGTAGACTAAGAATATAAACATGCCAAAGCTTATGTAGAGAAATTCACTGTCAAGACCATACCCATTATATCGTGGGGGCATAATTAGTGATTTTTAAAAAAATTTCATAAACTCTGTGTCTTTGATAAGAAAACACTAAAACTTTGTGAGTAAGTCATGAGAAGGTTATCAGAATAAACTTTCTTTTAAAGTTACTTTTTACATATACACAGCATCTGTGTGGCTTTCTCTCTTATAGCAAATGTGAGCCCCAGACATATGGTTAAAAATGTTGTCTAGGGTTCATAGAGATGTCTCAGCATTTAAGAGAACTGTGTCCTCTAACAGAGGACTGGGGTCCTGTTCCCAGCACCCACATGGCATTGAGCAATCTTCTATAAATCCAGTTTCAGGGATGTGATGGCCTCTTCTGTAGCCACTGTATCTCACACAAATTTTTATACAACTAATACACACATGCATATAAAATTAAAATAAACTAATCATTAAAAATTGTCTAACACCCTATCCCATCAACTGAAGGTTTATTCTGTTATGGAGTATACCTGTCTTTTTCCCCAGAAGAAAATAATTTATCCTTTTTTATGCATTTTAAGACTCTTTTCAATTTATCTATACACATATAAAATGTTACTGTATGATTCATGAGAGCTGTCAAGTAATTTATCATGGAAAATATGATATACTTGGGAATTAAGTGTTTTCTTTATATATCCAAAATGAAAGACCAAGTTCTAATATAGAAGTTTAGAGTTAAGATTCAGAATTATATAGCAACTCTGCAGAATAATGCCCTAAAGAGAGAAAGAAAAAAACTTAACCTGTATAAATATTAAATCTCTACACAAAGAATAAGCAACAAATAGAGAATTCTGTTTCATCATCAATTTATATGAAAAAAAAAAAAAACCTAGGGGCAAGCTATTACAGACTCAGAATGTAATAAAAATTCTTACATTTTGACATGTCAGTAATTCTTATCTCTGAAATAAAATTTACTTTCAAAATATTAGGATGTTATCCAGGATATCTTATTGTTTTCAAAAGATACACTGAATTGTGAAAAATACAGTGTCACTTTAATTTCAGAAGAGACAGAATCAATACCTAGGAAGTTAAAAACCCTTTTGTTACCTTTGGTCAAATATTCCCTACCAGTCCTGATATCTAGACATGGAGATATGCAATGATAGTCATCGTTGTAGTGTGCTTTCTCTGTGCCTTAGGAAAAAGCTAAAGCTAACTGCGTGGTACGTGACTTATATTGTAGGAAAGACTGTTAACATGAAATATCTTTTCCAGAAGGTTTGAGTTTTCTGGCAATGAGAATCTGACTATTCCCTGCAATTCCACATCCCAAGCTAGGGATGTCTGTTATAGTGAAATTTGTAAATGTTTTCCTCCCTTCCTCCTTCCCTTCCATTATGCAGCCTAGATTAACCTGAAATTTAAATTTCTCTTGCTTTAAAATCTAGACTTTAGGGATTACAAGCATCTACTATCATACCCTGATTTTAACTTACACAAACCTCCAAACAAGACAGTTCAGAATATTTTTTTTTTGTTGTTACTCATGGTAGCCTAAAATTGTTCCTCTTCTAATTTTAAATATGTAATTAGTAATTGCACGAGGCAAAATAAACTGTAAGTGCGGGTAAATGAAATGATTTTTTTTTCAATGAGAAATCAATATCCTATTTGTGTATCCTGGTGGCATTTGTTGCTGATAATAAAACTTAGGGGATTGTGAATTTTTCTCGACTATTTTCCATTTTATTCTAAGAGTAAGCAACCTCTTATAGAAACATGTGTGCCAGAAAACAGCCTCTTGACCAAGAAAGCTGAATCAGTGGGTCCAATGTATTGATGTTTTTCTGAGGCCACTAAGCCATGTCTACTGTAGCACATGAGAAGGAGACTCAAGGTCTTAACTCCATTACTGGCTTTATTCAGTGTGGTTAGACCAAAAATAGGTGTTTATCTACTGGCATTTGCTGCTCCAGACAGAGTAGCTCATTGCAGTTCTTGCCTCCAGTTTCTTCCCCAAGGAATTATCTTTATCTCAGGGCTGTCTAATTAGCCAGTGTGTGAGGAACAGAAAATTGTGAGACAATCACAATGCTTGTGGCTTCTGTTCAAACAAACAAACAACACAAAAAGCTGAGCATATTTCCATCTACATTTTCTTGTTTACTTGGTGGAGCAAAATGGATCAAACAAGGTAGATCTGTGGTGACGGCGATGGTGCTTTTGTATAATATAATGCATACTGTGTATCAAAGAAATATTTGTACCACTTCTCTGAAGTTGACATTGGAATGACATTGTAATCCTGGCCATCTGTCTTCCTCCTGTAGATGTGGATGAGTGTGCCATGGTGAACGGAGGCTGCCAGCAGCGCTGTATTAACACTCTGGGCACCTTCCACTGTGAGTGTGACACAGGATACAGACGCCACACTGACGAACGTACCTGCATAAGTGAGTAAATATTAAAGCCAGCTTGAAGCCATTTTCAATGAAAATCGACCTGCCCACACAAGGGGCAGAAGAGAAAGATTTCTCTATTGTAAAAATATCTATGGAAGCTGATGGCATTTGAGTTCAATTCCACATTGTGGGATATAAAAGGCATTTTTGCTACTAAAAGATAGGCAAAGATGGAGAAGGAAATGCAGAAATTAGCGTTTGATCACAACTTGATTTTCCAAATATGTGATTATTTCTATATAGTGTATAATTCTGGGCATATTTGGTGAACTGTAAATTTGTTATTTATTACTTACACAAGAAGTATGATAGCAAACTGAAATGATGGAAAACTTTAAACTGTGATAATTACTAGCTGTGATATTCTCATGTGGAACTATAGTCAAAAATAAATTCAAGACAAAAACTTAGTCAGCAACAAAATTATAATAAATTATATGTCAAAGAAGTTGAAGTTACCCACATGTACTTAAGACTACACATATTAAATATAGGTTACAAAATATTTATTCTACAGCAAAATGTGTTAAAAGTAATTTAGGAGAAATAAAATGATCATTCATCACTTTATTTACATGATCTAGAATTCATAGATTTCCTAAAGTAAATAAATAATGCTTCTCTAAATGAAAAGCCATAGAGTTTAAAAACAATTTTTCTTGTGTAATTATCTACATTTTTGTTTTCGCTTAAATAATTTGAGTAAAAGTGTTTTTATTTTTCACCAAGCCTTGATCCTCACCTGACATGGTACTTTCTGGGTTTATCTCAGGCCCCTGTTTTGCTTAAAATAATCATTACACTAACAACATAACACCTGGTATAGGACAGTTTAATGACTTTCTTTGTTTATATAAGTTTTATTGACCATGTTATCCTGATGTAATTGTTATTGGTAGCATAGAATGTACTTTTAAGCTACTGTGTTTAGTTTATATATATAATATATAAATATTATAATTTATAATATAATGTTTAGTGAAACGTAGAATAGAAATTACCATTGTCAATTAGTGTATTAGTGTCAATACATGCATTTGCTGTTGCGAGCGTGTCTGAGAGGAGGCCCAGGCAAAGGAGCAAAGACGCTGTAGTCCTTACGCTGATGCTGATACGAGAAAGCCAGGGTTGAAAGTGTGAGAACAAAAGGATTGGGACAGGAGGATCTTTCAAAGTCAAGTGCAAATACAAATATTAGTCAGACTTAATATCAAGGAACTCAGATCAGCATGATTGTAGGCACAGAAAAAACACATGGTAGGACAGTGGTTCCAGCATGCTTATTTAATGGAAGCTTCCTCTCATTTTTTTGCAGGATCGATGGCATTTCTATCCCCAGGTCATGTGCTACTAACATTTCTTTAAAACAGTGCCCAAAGTTCCAAGTCACACCTGGGCAGAGGCAACATGAGATTGAGATATACAAATGAGAAATTTGTTGAGAAAGGACAAACTAAGCTAGTGAAATTTTTTTTATCACATGTAAGATTATATTTTGAATGGTGGTTTATATGAATCTGAAACACAGGTCATTGTGAAAAGGAGAAAAAACAGCAGGCGTTGCTAACTTTAGGCTGGGGCTACAGTTAGTTCACTAAACTCTTAGTAGTCATTAGCTACTCCAACAAGCCACTCTTCTCCTCTTTGCCATCATGGTTATCATGTTAATGACATTTGGTCAAAACTGAGCATCTATTCCATTGGGACATTAAGGTTTACCTTATTCATTTCTAGTCCTTAAACTGCATATATATGAAGCCACTATGACAATGACTTAATTTCTGCTCTGTATGTGGGTCTTTGTATTCAGAATTCCAGCACTGTATACAAACAACATTTATTTCACACAATTAACAAGTGAACTAAACTCATGTGAAATATAAACTCTGTGACCACACAGGACAGGGCTCTAACCCCTTGGCTGGCATCTACAGTAGCTGCTGGGCAGAATCCCACAAAACTTTGCTGTGACAGAGGTTTTGATACCTTTGCTGAGCATATACAAGGAAACGTGGCTACAGGAAGACTGTTGGGGAGTTCTTTGGCAACACAGTCATATCGACTTTGAGAAAGGTTCTGGAAGACGCATTTTGAAAGTGCTTTGTGTTTAAAGGTTGAGATAGAACCTTCAGGACAACTGTATGTTGTCCTTATATGTACAAAAAGAAGCCTGTAAAGAAGAGGCCCACAATGGTTTGTGGTTGACATTAGACTGTAAGAAGGTAGTTTTCCTTGATGCAGAAATTTTTGAATTGGCTCATTTCCACTTTGGGAGCAAGTTCTTGTAATAGAGCCAAAGCTGGCCTTGAACTTACAATCCCCCTGCCTGAGCTGTTTGAGGGCTTATATTACTTACTGATGCAATCCCACAAGTCCCAGTTTCTCTTGAGACTTTTATCTGGCAGAAGACAGAGTGATATCAGAGGTAGTAGCAGCCATTTGTCATAAAACTCAAAGACTCACAGAAAAGAGGACAGCAATGTTCCATTGGAACTTTATGACCTCAGTGTATTTGAACTTCCTTCCTTTACTTTGCTGTGTATATTCTGTCCATCACACATCTGCTTTAAAACATCTGTGCTGTTGTAAGGATGCTGACCCCATGCAGAGCTGCAGCTGCTTCTTTCCAGAAAAGGATCTCATCTGTAAAGGCATGGCTTTGTCATCATGTATACATACAGGATGACACTGCACATCAGCCTCTGTCAGATCACAAGATCACACAGAGAAGTATGAAGGGAGTCTATGACAGCTGGCAAAGGTAACAGGAAGTGGCATTATCAGCTACTGGCTCCCATGTAGGTTTGTTTGGTTTAATGATAAAATACAATATGTAGCTTCAGTGAGCCATTGGGGGTGAAAAATTGAGCAAAGCCTTAATTTCCCTCAGATTCTTCTATGTCTTTATTTATGACACCCCAAAATATCCTAGATATACTTCCTTAGTTGATGACATTTCTTTAAAAGTATATATGATGGAGAAATGTGATGTTATGTCAGGGGTGCTGTCATTATATGCTTGCCTCACAAAGAATGAGAATGTAGTTAAATTCTCAGGAAATTTAACAAAAATCTGCAGCATATTGATGCATGCTAGTCATTCACACCTGGGTGCTGAGGAGATGGGATAATCCCTGGGGCTCACTGGGGCGGGTCTAATTGGTGATTCCAGGCCAATGAGAGACCTTGCCTGAAAGGAGATAGACAAAATAATGCCAGGGGTTTTCCTTTGGCCTTCATAAATACATCACACAAATGAACGTCAACTTCCATAACACACACACACACACAACACGAGAGAGAGAGAGAGAGAGAGAGAGAGAGAGAGAGAGAGAGAGAGAGAGAGAGAGAGAGAGTTAGTTAGTTAGTTCTTGGTAGCCTTAAGTACTTTCCTCTAAACCTAGGACATAGCTCATCCCCAAGTCTGTCTGCAAACTCCACTTAGTATGTTTCACATTAAATGTCATCCATTTGTTAAAGTTTCTCTGTGATTCTAGCCAAAGGCATTTTCCCAAATGTCATGTTATTCATGTATTTAAGAGTAAATCATAATACACATATGCTTTGTTTTATGTATTTAGCTAATATTCTTATATACATATAAAAGCAGCTGGACTTTCAGGTCAGACAAAAGACAGCAATAGTGTCCTGTCCAATCCAAGATGTGTCTTTTACATTCTTTTTTTGGTCTTTTATACTGTTGACCACTATTTTTTTCTGAATCTCCCCTTGGCTTCTTGGCAGTTTGCTGTCCTCACTCATTACTGTGCTGTTCTGGTGAGCAGGGTTATGACATTACATAGCCAGCACCTTCCTTTGTTCCTTTGTTTGTTCAGTTGTTTGTTTGTTCCTTCCTTCATTCATTCATTCCTTCCTTATTTCTTTTCTTTCCTACTTCATTTGTGTCTCCTACTTTCACAAAAAGTAAATTACTCTGAGCTACTTAGAGTACTACCTTGCCCAC
Source organism: Mastomys natalensis (assembly GCA_021653895.1). Classification (NCBI taxonomy): domain Eukaryota; kingdom Metazoa; phylum Chordata; class Mammalia; order Rodentia; family Muridae; genus Mastomys; species Mastomys natalensis. Next base: position 560,461 of record JAJTUV010000893.1, read on the forward strand.
TTTCAAGGATAATTTCAACATTTAATACCAAATAATAAATGATATTAGAGCTTCAACCAGAAGGATTTACTTATTAGGGAAAGATATAAACTTGTTCAGGAGCACCAACCTTTGGAACTTTGGCAATATTCTCTATTATAAATCACAACACTTCTTTGTATGTTTTAGTTGGCTCTTGTCTTATTATTGACAGATATATAATGAAACCTAAATGATAATATGGAATAAGCTTATCTATTTTCAGTGACTGTCTTTTAATGGATTGGGACAGATACTAATAAAAATTACCTAGACTTTTAATATTTAGTTATATAATTCACATTTTTAGTAATTTGTAAACCTTTGGAAATAAGTTGATATACCACTTAAAATCTGTCTTGAATTTCCACTTTTAATACCAGCCTTGGCAAGATATTCAGATAGATATCCATTTATACCCATGCCCTTCCTCCTCTGGTGTATTTGCTAAAATTGTTCTTCTCATAGAGATGAAATAATTAAGTCACTGAAAACTTAAATGCTTCCATAGATCCTTTTTTCTCCTTTGCACCTCCAGTGTGCAAGCCATTAATATTTCCACTTGTAACAAAAGCAAACACTGGTGTCCACATTGGGATACCTCAGAAAAGTAGGTTCTTAATTTTTTTCAATCTTCAGAACAGTTATCCCTCTATGCTACTTACAGAGAATAGTCAGTAACCAGCTTTCTTCCTCAGCTCCTCTTTAGTCCCATTGGAAAAAAGTCACAGCTTTCTACTGTAAAGTTTTGTGTAGATATCACATTATTACACTTCAATCAGAAATATTTAAATGTCACTGTTATATTTTAATTAATATGAAGATGCAGACATTAGGCACCAGAGATCATGTATATGCACAGCTAAGAATCTTTTTTTTTATTTTTTTATTTAGCTATTTAAATCACATCATAATTTACTTATTTACACAGAAGTTATAAACACAAAAAGGCAGGATGTGGGGAAGGGAATGGCACCAGAGCATAGGTGTTCAGGGGGAGTACACTTAGAGAAGGGAGGAGATGTCAGGAGCAGCCCTGCATATACACGAAAGGCCTAAAATCAGCATAGGCCTAAAGTCAGCAATAGGCCTGACATACATACATGCATGCTAACACAAAGTCTTGGGTCTCTGTGGTAAAACACTGAAAACAGAAGACTATAAGCTATTGTAAACAGGCAGCTTCTGTGCACAGCTAAGAATCTTAAAAAGTGGTATCCTTAGTCAGTCAGTTTGAGCATCCTGACATGAACTTTTTATAAGTTCTATATTTTAAGATAATGCTAAATTTTTAAAAGCTTGAAAATGAGAAATGAGCACACATTGGGTGTGCTGGCTTTTGTACAAAGGGCTCTCTTGTGTTTCTCTCAGCACTTTAATCTAGGATGTCTGGGCTTTATTTCCTGTGAGGAGTAGAAGCTTCTAACCAATGCAGGAAGATTGCTTTCATACTGGAGAAGGAGTTTAAAGACTTCATTTTAACTACGTTTCAATTAAATGCATTATTTATGAAGAGAAATTAGAAACAAAATTCATTTCAGATGACAGCTGATGTGTTGAACAGGTCTATGTCAGGTTAAAAAAGTTGTTTAGTTTGTCAGATTGATGGCATTTCTCCATCATTATCAAATTCATTATCCTTTCCATATTAAGCACTTTAGGTGTGGGGCGCTAAATTTAGTCCTTGAAAGTTGAATTTAAGGAATATTTCCCCTCTGCCTCCTTATCCCATTGTGTGGCCTTTGGAAAAGATCAAGAAATTCTCAAGTTTTCATTCAGTGTTGAATATTAATGTCTATTCAGTAACTTTTGTCCACTCAGTGTCAGGAACACACTGAAAATCTTTCCTCCTTTTCCTACATTTTTTTCCCTCAGACTTCGGACTTAGGGAGGGAAGCCTGATAGTTTTGAAAGATTGAGGTCTCAGTTCTGGGCACACCACAGAAAAGCTGTGTGATCTCAACACACTTCACTGCACTGATACGCAGTCTGTGTCACCTCTCTGTGGTCCATTTTATCTCTATCTAATAATATCAGAAAACGATTCACAAAAATCAATATGCATTATACACGAACATGTCTCTCATAAAAGAACATATTTAATCCACAAAAAAAATGTGTCTACAGAGTGTGGCTGAGACTGGAATGGGCTCTGGTACTAAAAGTGAACGAACAGGAAGGGTTCTTTAAGGAGCATGGAATGATGAGAAATTTCTGTGAACAGCAATGTGAGAGTCTCTAGATTCTGTGCCTTCAGTTAGCATGGAAAGATCATATACACCTGCACAGAAACATGCAAACACACACATGCACATGAATGCACTCACACACACAAACATATATTCATACACACATACATGCACACACACGAGAACATATGCACACACTTTCTCACATAGACATAAATAACAAATAGTGAAATGTTGGCACCATGGTCTCCATACATGGCAAATACATTATCTCCTTTCTCTCTGAGGAGAAGCTGTCTTTATACATCTTACTTTATATTTTATGCCATTTTCTTATTCTACTTATGAAATACTTGATATATGCATTGTCAAATTTAAAAGCCCAATATAAAGAGCAATCAATGTTTTCTATGTTGCCTAGCTGACTTCATAGTTCATTGTGTAACAACCACCATATAAGGAAAACTTTAAAATGAAGACAGTAAACATAACTGGCACACAATAGATCCCTAGTAAATCATAGATTGGATCAATGATTTTTAGCTATTATGTGTCTACTCCATCATTTCCCAACAAAGTACTTATTCATTGTAGAAATGCCAAGCATGAGAAAGTGTTAATTGTACATAACTGAAAATGTAAGATGTTAGGTTAACATTCCTCATTTATGAATATGTATCATGACACTTGGATTTGAGGGAGAGGTACTCTGGGAAGAGTATATACTGTGACAGTATCTGTGGCCTCATTTCAGACTAAAAATGTTAACAACTTTACTACAAGGTTATCTTATATGCAGACTATGTGGTTTGATCTAGTTCCTTATCTATAAATAGTTCAGTTTGTCAGAATGAAGCCTATGAGAAAAAGTAATGATACAGATAAATTTGTGTGTGTGTGCGCGTGCGCGCGCGCATGTGTGTTACACAGCAGCAGTACTTGAAATGTATTAGCTGGAGCTGTTGGTTGGCCATAGGCATAGGACTAAATACAATAACAGGTGGTCAGTCACTGTACATCTAAAATTGTTTCGATGAGCCATAGCTTCTTGCACATATTCTTTTTTATAGATCTGAGTGGCTGTGTTCTGAATGTGTACATGTCTCGAATTTCTGTGTGGAGATATTAACCTCTGAGAGTATTGTATCAGGAGCTGGGACTTTGAGGGATGTGATTAGGCTATCTGGGTAGAGCATTCCTAAATGTAATCAATGTCATTCTGAAGGAGTCTTCCATGAGGATACAAAGAGTGGAACTTCAGAAGATACTAAATAGTGCCCCCTTGAACTCTGACTTCACACTCTCTGGCATCTCATAGAACAATAATAGATGAGTACTTGAAAATACTAGATTGTAGTAGAATATGCAAACTCACAGTTAGCATCAGATGAAAAGAGGCTCAGAATCTCAGAGATGACATTCCTTACACACAATCCTAGTGTGACGATGTTAGCAGTGGATGGGGGAATTCAGTGGTTTTCTGTAAAACAAATCAGATTCTTAGCTGAGGGTCATTCACAGTTAATCACATTGAGAAATTTGTGGATTTATCATAGCTCCTGGCTTTTTGCTCAGGGAAAATGTGTTATCCACTGTTCTAAACTAAACTCTACACCTGGGTTTATCCCTTCCTGCCCTCCTCCTCCTCCCCCTGCTCCTCCTTCCTCCTCTCCTACTCTTTCTTCATTTTCCTTTCATGAAAATAAATATTTTTCTCATATAATATATCCTGATTACACTTTCTCCTCCCTATTCTCCCAATTTCTCCTTGTCTCCCCTCCTATTTGGATTCCACCCCCTTTTTGTCTCTCATTAGAAAATAAACAGGCTAAAGAATAATAATATGACATCACAATTGGTCAAAACGAACCAACAGAAGGGAAAGAGCCTAAGAGAAGGCACAAGAACTAAATTCACTCATTCACATTGTCAGAAATCCCACAACAACACTAAACTGGAAGCTATAAATATACAAAGATCCGCTTATCAGTGAGTGCATACCATGTGTGTTCTTTTGTGATTGGGTCATCTCACTCAGGATGATATTTTCTAGCTCCATCCATTTGTCTAAGAATTTCATGAGCTCATTATTTTTAATGGCTGAGTAGTACTCCATTGTGTAAATGTACCACATTTTCTGTATCCATTCTTCTGTTGAAGGACATCTGGGTTCTTTCCAGCTTCTGGCTATTATGAATAAGGCCGCTATAAACATAGTGGAGCATGAATGTGCAGCTTGGTTTTCATGTAGGTCTCAAACATCTGGAGTGGGGGCTATCCCAAAACATGCAGCCTGTATATGGAGTACGGTCTTCTAAAAAAAAAAACAGTTGTTCAGTTATTCATGGAATATTATTTTTTTATATCTCTTGTATTCAGTTTGCAACTACTTCATTGAGAATTTTTGTATGTATATTCATGAGGGATACTGGACTATAATTTATATATTTTTGTTGGGTTTACACTTGATTTCACTATTTCAATATTATTTGCTTTGTGAAGGAGCTTATTGTGGTTCTGAATTTTTTTAAACATAACTCAAAAAGTGTTGCTTGTTTGAAGGCTCTATAGAATTCTTGTATAAGTATATCTGACCCTTGGTATTTTGCTTGTTTGTTTATTTTCATTTTATTCTGTTTGAATGCTTTTTAAATTTTTTTGATTTGCTGAAAATAAAAATTAAAAAAAAAAATATACAAAGAAGACCTAGTGAAGATGCATGAAGGCTCTATGCATGCTTCCTCCAGCTCTGTAAGTTCATATGAGCTTTGGTCATATTGATTTAGAGGGCTTTGTTTTCTTGGTGCCCTCCACTCCATCTGGGTCTTACATCAGAGGGGGGGCATTCACTGAGCCTTGAAGGGAGGAGTTGATGAGACATCCCATAAAAGGCTGAGTGTTCCAACATCTCTGCATAATTTCTGGCTATGTGGGTCTCTGTATTCTCACTTGCTGTAAGTGGAAATTTCTCTGATGATGGCTGAGCAAGGCCTTGATCTATGAGTGTAAAAAAATGTCATCAGGGTCATTTTATCATTGAGATTTTTTTTTTAACAATAGTACTTGATTTTACCCTAGGTTCCTGTACTATCTCGTCTCAGTGTGTGTGAGTGTGTGTGAGTGTGTGAATGAGTGTGTGTGTGTAAGGGTGTGTGTGTGTGTATAGATGTGTGTATGTGTGTATGAGTGTCTGAATGTGTGAATGTGTGAGTGTGTGTATTCTTGGTTACCTAAGCTGTGTTGGGAACAGGTTCTATCTCATGGAGTGGGCCTTAAGTCAAATTAGTTATTGGCTGGTAACTCCCACAAACTTTGTGCCACCATTGCCTAGCATATCTTGCAGGAAGGATATCATTGTAGATTAAAAGGATTGTGGCTGGCTTAGTGTTTACGTGTCTCTTTGGTAGCATGCAGAGTACCCTCCTGTACAAAAGAATATGGAGAAATAGAATATAGAAGAAAAGGATTTATGTAGGCATCACCTTGGCATCTCCAAGTTCAATTAATTATGTAGGTGTTGTCTTCAGCAATGGTACCTTGCTGTCAGTTTGTGGAGAGAAAATTGTGTTCTTGGCAACAGCCTGGGTTGTTTTGGGGTTCCCAAGGGACAACTTTGGCTAACAATTCAATTATGTGCAACTTAATCTCAGTACTAGAAGCTTTACACATTGAAAAGAGATGACCTGTTGGGCCAGTATCTTTCATTATTTAGATAACCTTCATATATGTTGGACATATATAAAGACATATACAAAATACTTCAACTGTATTAGACTCCATACTATCCATCAAATAGCCCTTAAATTTAGCACTCTTACCTTGTATTCTTTTCTTCATTCCCTTCCTTCTCATTCTCCACTTGATCCCCCAGATCCTGTCACCCCATCATTCCATAAATATCTTTTTTATTTCCCTTTCCTAATAAAATTTATTTTCATTCAAGTCCCTTATTCCACATCTAAACTCTGTGGTTCTCAGATTATAGTTTGGTCTTCATTCACTATAAAGCTAATCTCTACCTATAGGTGAATACATAGCATATTTGTCTTTCTGGTTGTGGGATACTACAGTCAGAATGATTGATTCTGGTTCTTTCCATTTACTTCTGAATTTCCTTTTTCTTTTTTTCTCTTTTTTCCTTTTGTTTCTTTGTTCCCAATCTGCTTTTATCCATTTTAATTACAAGCAAGTATTAAGGACAGTTTTAGATTGAGTTTTTGATCTTAGCCATTCTGACTGGTGTGAAGTGGAATCTCAGGATGTTTTGATTTGCATTTCCCTGATGACTAAGGGTGTTGAACATTTCTTTAGGTGCTTTTCTATCATTTGAGTTTCCTCAGTTGAGAATTCTTTGTTTAGCTCTGTACCCCATTTTTAATAGGGTTATTTGAGTCTCTGGAGTCTAATTTCTTGAGTTCTTTGTATATATTGGATATTAGCCCTTTATCAGATGTAGGATTGGTAAAGATCTTTTCCCAATCTGTTGGTTGCTGTTTTGTCCTATTGACAGTGTCCTTTGCCTTACAGGAGCTTTGCAATTTTATGAGGTCCCATTTGTCAATTATTGATCTTAGAGCATATGCTACTGGTGTTCTGTTCAGGAACTTTTCCCTGTGCCCATGTGTTTGAGTTTTTTTTCCCATTTTCTCTTCTATTAGATTCAGTGTATCTGGTTTTATGTGGAGGTCCTTGATCCACTTAGACTTGAGCTTTGTACAAGGAGATAAGAATGGATCAATTTTCATTCTTCTGTATGTTCACCTCCAGTTGAACCAGCACCATTTGGTGAAAATGTGTCTTTTTTCCACTGGATGGATTTAGCTCCTTAGTCAAAGTTCAAATTTTCATATGTGTGTGGGTTCATTTCTAGATCTTCAATTCTATTCCACTAATATTCTTCCCTATCTCTGTACCAATAGCATCCAGTTTTTATCACTGTTGCTGTGTAGTACAGTTTAAGGATAGAGATAGTGATACCCCCAGAATTTCTTGATTGTTAAGAATAGTTTCCACTATCCTGGGTTATTTTTGTTATTCCAAATGAATTTGAGAATTGCTGTTTCTAACTCTATGAAAAATTGAGTTGGAATTTTGATGGGGAATGCATTAAATTTGTAGATTGCTTTTGTCAAGATGGCCATTTTTACTATATTAATCCTGCCAATCCTTGAACATGGGACATCTTTCCATCTTTTGAGATCTTCTTCATTTCTTTCTTGAGGTACTTGAAGTTCTTTTCATACAAATCTTTTACTTGCTTGATTAGATTCAGACCAAGGTACTTTATATTATTTGTGACTATTGTGAAGGGTGTTGTTTCCCTAATTTCTTTCTCAGCCTGTTTATTCTTTGCATAGAGGAAAGCTACTGATTTGTTTGAGTTAATTTTATATCCAGCCACTTTGCTGAAGTTGTTTATCAGATTTCGGAGTTTCTGGTGGAAGTTTTGGGGTCACCTAAGTATACTATCATATCATCTGCAAATAGTAATATTTTAACTTCTTCCTTTCCATTTTGTATCCCTTTTACCTCCTTTTGTTGTGTAATTGCTCTGGTTAAGATTTCAAGTACTATATTGAATAGGTAGGGAGAGAGTTGGCAGCCTTGTCTAGTCCCTGATTTTAGTGAGATTGTTCAAGTTTGATGTTGGTTACTGGTTTGCTGTATATTGTTTTTACTATGTTTAGGTATGGGCCTTGAATTCCTGTTCTTTCCAAGACTTTTACCATGAAGGGGTATTGAATTTTTTTTGAGATTTTTGTTCATTTTTTTACTTACTTTCAGAATTTCTGTATCATATTTATCATGTTATACTTGACTTTAAAGATGTGTACCTCATCTTCTAGCTGACAAGCTAAAAAATTACCTAGAAAAAAAAAAAAAAAAAAAGGAAACCAGACCGTGAAGAAGAGTCTCCCGTAGTTTCACAGAAGATTTTTATTAAGTTCTCTAGAAATGCCACTAGCTGTTCCTTACTCAGCTCTTTTTCTTGCAAGATTTCGTGTGTACTTTCTGGAGAAATTAACCTGAAGGCACTGTCCCCGGGCTGCAAAGAGCCCAGCTTGTGGTGGAGGGAGTCCACCTCGAAGACCTGTTCCCTGAGCACCACCATAGAGGACCACCATTTTGAGCCTAGGTTCTTTTGTAACTCTACACACAAAGGTCCAAAGCCCAATTGGCATCTGCTCAGGAGAGTAGCCCTGCTGAGCTGCTGTGGCATCCCGCTGAGAAAGTGCCTCCTCCAGCAGAGGTGGTACACTGTATGCTGGGGGCAGCAAGCTGCTGCATCCCATCTGCAGACGGCATACCCTGATAGCCAGCACCTGTGGGCCCTGTGGCAGGCCATGCTAGAGTCACCTGAGCATCACTTTCGAGTCGGGGATACCAGTGCCTCATGTGGGAGCCCTGTCTCTAAACTCTATCAGCACCAGAGCCTAGGGCCCAGGCCTTGAACTTTGTCAAATGCTTTCTCAGCATCTAGTGAGATGATCATGTGGTTTTTTCCTTTGAGTTTGTTTATATAGTGGATTATGCTGATGGATTTCCATATATTGAACCATCCCTGCATTTCTGGGATAAAGCCTACTTGGTTATGATGGATGATCGTTTTCATGTGTTCTTGGATTCAGTTTGCAAAAATTTTATTGTATATTTTTGCATCGATATTCATAAGAGAGATTGGTCTGAAGTTCTCTTTCTTTGTTTGTTTTTTGTGTTTTATGTATGAACATAATTGTGGCTTCATAGAACGAATTGAATGGTGTTCCTTTTGTTTTTATTTTGTGGAATAGTTTGAAGAGAATTGGTATTAGGTCTCTTGAAGGTCTGATAGAATTCTGCACTAAACCCATCTGGTCCTGGGCTGGTTTTGGTTGGGAGAATTTTAACGACTGCTTCTATTCCTTTAGGGGTCATGGGACTGTTTAGATGATTTTTCTGATCCTGATTTAACTTTGGTATTGGTATCTGTCTAGAAAATTGTCCATTAATCCAGATTTTCCAGTTTTGTTGGTTTGTCATAGAATATCTTGGTTTCATCCGCCTATAATTTTGAGAGTTTTGCTGCATTTGTATTCTCTTAGTGTCTGTATGACATCTGTCCAGGAACTTCTGGACTTTTATAGTCTCTGGTGGAAGTCTGGTGTAATTCTTACAGGTCTGCCTTTATTGTTACTTTATTTTTTTTTTTTTATAAAAAGCAATAATATACAGTGTATGGAAGCAACAAAAGAGCCAAGAAAAAACACAAGAAACATACACAGATGCAGATCCACATGTTTACATAGAAATAAATAAAAATTTGAAATTGGAAACCACAAATATATAAACAAATGATCTGTATATATACCCAGGCAAAACATTGTGAGACAAAACACACACCCTCAAAAAACTACCAATGAGTTTGGTTTATGATGGCGGTTTATTCCTGGGTATGGGTTTGCCCTCAAATGTGATTTTTACTAAATGAGATACATTGGAGAAAACTAATTATGCCTTTGTGAGTGACTCTCAGTTGCAGATAGCTTCTAGATTAGAGATGCGGGCTTGTGCATACTTCCCATCTCAACACTAGAATCCTATCTGACTTAGACTCACAGAGACTGTGGCAGTTATACTAGTGACAACTGCATCAGGTATGTTAACTATTGTCATAGTCAATGTGTCAATGTGTATGTTTTGGGTGGTGTGTGTGTGTGTGTGTGGTGTGTGTTATATGCCTATGTGTATAAGTTTGTATCAATTCTTTCCTGTGTGGTCATGTTTGTAAGCCAGAGGTCCACATAAGGTTTTCTCTTCAATTGTTCTCCATGTTATTTTATGACTGATTTTCCTGCTGAACCTGGAGTTTAGTGTTTAGGCTAGAGTAACTGCAGAGTGAGTTCTCAGGATTCACTTGTGGCTTCCCCTCGGCACCAGGATTACAGGTACAAACATCACACTTGACATTTTCTTTGGTGCTGGAAACCTAAGTCAGAACCTTAAGCTTATAAAACAAGATATTTACTCATGGGGATGTCTTTCCAACTTTCATAGTAATACTTTGGAAGTATAGTTTTAAAATTGTTTAAACTCATATTATTTTTTTTATGCATAGCACTCAGAACTGACCTCTAAGCCCTGCTGTGGGTTAATGTGTTTCAGGTTTTGACTTATAGGTACAGCTCCCTCACCTGACATTTCTATTTCATCTTCCATCATTACACACAAGGATTTCTCAGGTCCCTCAGCATTCAACAGCTTCCAGTTCCACACAACCAATGTACCATTACTTGCTCCTCAATGCCTTTCTCTTATCTGTTTTCCACCTCATTTTACCTAATTTGCTTTTAACATTCAGTTCAAAATCATTTTCTCAGAGAAGGCTTCCTAGACCTACATCCCTATTCATTAAAAAATGGACCAACCACCTCATGAATTTTAAATATTTCTTTGGACAAAATAGCTGCACCAGTAGACAAAATCTATAACTCAGCTCCAAATAAGAGAATGGTGACATGTCAGGCTACATTTGGGTTACTTCTTGATAAGGATACCAGTCATAAAGACATGACTATGGAGGAGGCAGCTCAAATGCAAATGGAGGATGGAAGGATGGGCCTAGTAACACGATTTTCCTGCATATTGGCCAAGGGTAGAACTATTAACTTGGTCCTGTATGTCTGGGGTTCCCTTGTCACTCTTGTATGTGTGAATGTATGGGTGTGGGTTTGTACACAAAACAAACCAGGAATATTGGCATGTGTTAAGGAAAGTATCTGGCCATAATTCTGTAAAGATGAACTAAGGTTTAGTCATAATTTCAGAAACATAAGATCTTTGAAATACCATTTTATTTGACCACACACAGTTCTAACATAAGGGAGCTGGAGAGATGGATCAATGTTTACTGCTTTATAGAAGACCAGAGTTGAGTTTTCAGCACCCATGTCAGATGGCTCACAACCATCTGTAACTCCATCTATGCAGACTTGATGCTCTCTTCTGGCCTCCCCAGGGACTGGCAAACACATATAAGCATGCAGGGGCATTCAATAAATAAAAATCAAAATAAGAAATCTTTGAAAACTCTAACACAAAGCTCCCACAGAGGGTGATAAAGGCGTCATCTTGCCCGTGTTTCACATTAGATTTGTGTTGCTTTTAATCTCTGCAATCACAATGAAAGCAAAGAATTCTATCTAGTGTCACGGTGTGAAATCAGTGTTTAAAATATAAAAAAAAAATCTGCAAAAATGTTTGCTTTGTTTGGAAATGGACATTTTCTCTGCCTTGTAATCTTTTCTTAATTAGATTTAAAAAGTTTATGATGCTTGGCTTTGGCTCCACAGAAACCGAGAAAAAATGTTGAATTCTTAATTAAAGTGATTCCAGTTAACCTATATTCTTAATTTAAATTTTAATTCGGTTATTTTTCTGCAATGGCTATTCTTATTTTTTTCGCTGTGTTCAAATTATTTCTGGTAATTATAGATTTTTTTCTTTAACTGCTGTGTATAATGCCTCAAGTCCTCTATGTAAGTTGATACAAATATAAATGTGATAAAAATCAGTTAAATTCATGACAATCCTTACCATCCAACCTCCTCTCAAAAGTCAGTAACATCATGGACAACATGTGAAGCCCTGAGTATACCAAAGGTGCACATCTACCAACCAAGTGGATAATTTGCATATGGATGCTTCTATCATTGTCTGTCACAAAGGGAGACATCATGACAGGAGGGCAAAGATTTTTCTGCATGTTGCAAGAGTAGAAAGAATAGCTAGAATTAACAGAGACTAGAGTCTGTGGCTCATTGATTACTAATGAGAGGTGAGGGCTAAGGATGATTTGAGTTCACTTACACCTCCAATCAGAACGCATGGGAATATTAGGAGTAACTCATGAAACTAACCATAAATTTGTACACAGCTCTGAAGGTCAGAGTTGGAAGACCAAGGCAACAGTGTTACCAAACCAAGAACTATTTAGAAGAGCTATTTAGGTTATAATCTGAGCAGTGGATAAAGAGGAAGACAAGAACCACCAAGAACTCTCACATTGAAAGCCCAGTCATGGTACTTTAGTAATCATACAGCAAGACTCACTGCTGAGCCAGCCTTCATGACCACATGTCTTCTGCTCCTGTAGGCTTGCTGATGAGAGATATTAGCATATAGGCAATTCCCTGAGAACAGCAGCTTTCTTCAGGACTCAGCCTTCTGGGCTGACATGTCATGGGGAATTGAACAAGCATAGTCCCATAACCCAGCATTCAGATGTTTAAACAAATACAGAGATTAAACAGTCAAGAATTCTGATAATTGTGCTTGGCATGCAATTTTGGTCCTGTCCATCAGCATTAATGATTATTATAGTTTAAAATATTATATTTAGCTCTCACAATAATCTTCAAAGGCAGATATTATTATCTTTATAATATTGCACACTGGACTAGGGATGCACTAGGGGTTAATATTATAGCTTCAGAATAAGATGTGTGTTTGCAACTACATAAATTACCCCCCAAAATAATTGCCCTAGAGTTAACAGACTGAACCATGACTTATATGTTTTGAGATAAATATGAGACATAGATGACAAGTGAATATATCTGCCATGTAATTGTAATAAAATTCTCTCTTTCTTAGATTTTATACCTTGGTGATCTAGAATCTTACTTCATGTCCAGCTTTAGAATTTAAGAAGATCTTGTTTCTATTAAAAATAAAATTTACTCATGACATAGATACCCCATTGTATTTCTGTTTAGCTGTAGTATGTTAACCTTCTAATTGTACAGTTATCAAATCAATTCTGCTTATGTGGGACATATAGAATAGGTTGGTTAGCATGTTCGTATAGTTTGTTTAAACAAACAAAAAGAAATATCTACTATGAATGAGGTGTTTGAATTTTATTTTTAAGGCTTTTTAAGAAGGAATTGACAGTAAAGGGTTATTGGTGCATGTGGTAAATGGGTTAAGCATATGCAGAATTAAGGAGCCTGGTAAGGAAGTTACTGTATGGATATCTACTTTTCAAATAATGAAGCTGGAGTGATGGCTCTGCTTGTTTCACAAATGTGAGGACTTGAGTTTGGAACTCAAGAACGTAGTTCTAACTTTAATACTTAAAGCCTGCAATAAAAGTGAGGCATGGCACCATAGACTTATAATCTCAGTGCTGGGGAGTTAGAGACAAGTGGATCCCGAGGGTTCATGGACAACTAATCTAGATAAATTGGTGAAAATACAGGTTCATTGAGAGATCTATTTCAAACAATGATGTAGTAGATGGTAATTACCAAAGACATCTGATGTCAGTTTCTCTGCACAAATACAGTGCATAGGCACCTCCACACACATGTACATTGACACGAGAATAGGAACACATATATGGTTTCTAGGTGAATACACACATACAGACATGCACACATGCATGCATTTGGCAGACATGTACACACACATACATACAAAACTGGACTGGTAAGTAACCGTGGTATTTGGGACTGTGACATTCATCATGACACTGAGCGCCAGCAGGTACAAATTCTTTTTTCCCTATAGGAGCTTAGCAGTATACATTTTATTGTACAAAATATCAATATCATAAAGACTATAAAATATTTAAATATTTTTGAAATTATAATTAATATTTCTTTTCCTTTATTCAAATCCTCCCATATAGCCACTTTGTCCTTCCAAATTTATGGCCACTTTTCTTTAACTGTTTTTATTGTTGTGGTTGTTGCTGCTGTGCTGTGGTGGTGGTGGTGGTGGTGGTGGTGTGTGTTGTGTGTTCCTAAATTTATAAATACAACCTGCTCAGTCTGTACAGTGTTACTTGTATGTTAGCTTTCAGGGCTGACCATTTAGTATTTGAAAATCAGTTGGTGTGGAAGATATTAGAAATCCTATTGATGTTATCCTTTTTCAGCTCCATAGGCAGCCATGTTGGAGAAACTTCTTGGAGGTAGCATCTGATATTCTGAGGACACACAATCTCAATGCAAACTCTCCATTTCTCTGTGTCTTATATTCATTCTGCCCTGTCTTCCACAATGCAGGAGCTGTGTTGTAGACTATCAGTTGGAACTGTAATCCACAATTTTGCAATTTGATTGGTTATTTTCTTCTGTGATGGTTGCTGTTTCAAAAAAGATTTCCTTGATGAGGGTCGAGAATTGTACTAACTGTGAGTATAAGGGTAAATGTTTAAAATGTACTAGCAGGGAGCATTAGCAGAGAGAATAGCAGAGTGCAAGTAATCCGAGGGAAGAACTGAGAAAAAAGAGGATGTCTGAGTTACACTTCTATTGTTATAAAGGAATATCCTGACTGAGCCAATTCTTATTTTTAAAAAGCATTTAACTGGGTGATTGCTTACAGTTTCAGAAATTTAGACCATTACCATCATGGTTGGGAGCATGAGGGCATACAGACAATTATACACATTGCTGGAACAATAGCCAAAAGCTGCACCCTGATCTATAAATAGCAGATGGAGCAAGACTGGGCCTGGCCTGGGCTTTAGAAACCTCAAAGCCCACCCTCAATGACACACTTCCTCTAACAAGGCTATTGATCCTAATCCTTCTAATCTTTAAAAAGAGTTCTACTCTGGTGGAATTTTGGGGTCAATTAAGTATACTATCATATCATCTGCAAACAGTGATATTTTGACTTCTTCCTTTCCAATTTGTATCCCCTTGACCTCCTTTTGTTGTCTAATTGCTGTGGCTAAGATTTCTAGTACTATATCGAATAGATAGGGAGAGAGTGGGCAGCCTTGTCTAGTCCTTGATTTTAGTGGGATTGTTTCAAGTGTCTCTCCATTTAGTTTGATGTTGGCTACTGGTTTGCTGTATATTGTTTTTATTATGTTTAGGTATGGGCCTTGAATTCCTGATCTTTCCAAGACTTTTAACATGAAGGGATGTTGAATTTTCTCAAATGCTTTTTCAGCATCTAATGAAATAATCATGTGTTTTTTTTTCCTTTGAGTTTGTTTATGTAGTTTATTATATTGATGGATTTCTCTATATTAAACCATCCCTACATTTCTGGGATGAAGCCTACTTGACTGTGGTGAATAATCATTTTAATGTGTTCTTGTGTTCAATTTGTGAGAATTTTATTGAGTATTTTTGCATTGATACTCATAAAGGAAATTGGTCTGAAGTTTTCTTTCTTTGTTGGGTCTTTGTGTGGTTTTGGTGTATGTATAAATGTAGCTTTATAGAACAAATTGGATAGTGTTCTGTTTCTATTTTGTGGAATACCTGAAAGAGTATTGGTATTAGGTCTCCTTTGAAAGTCTGATAGAATTCTGCACTAAACCCATCTGGTCCTGGGCTTTTTTAAGTTGAGAGACTTTTAATGACTGCTTCTATTTCTTTAGGGGTCATGGGACTGTTTAGATGGTTTATCTGATCCTGATTTAACTTTGGTATTTGGTATACTTAAGTGATCCCAAAGTTCCACCAGAGAACTCCTAAACCTGATAAACAATTTCAGCAAAGTGGCTGGATATAAAATTAATTCAAACAAATCAGTAGCTTTCCTATACTCAAAGGATAAATGAGTTGAGAAAGAAATTAGGGAAATGACACCCTTCACAATAGTCACAGATAATATAAAGTACCTTGGTGTGACTCTCATCAAACAAGTGAAAGATCTGTATGACAAGAACTTCATGTCTCTGAAGAAAGAAATCAAAGAACATCTCAGAAGATGGAAAGAACTTCCATGCTCATGGATTGGCAAGATTAATATAGTAAAAATGGCCATCTTGACAAAAGCAATCTACAGATTCAATGTAATCCACATCAAAATTCCAGCTCAATTCTTCATAGAGATTGAAAGAGCAATTCTCAGCCGGGCGGTGGTGGCGCACGCCTTTAATCCCAGCACTTGGGAGGCAGAGGCAGGCGGATTTCTGAGTTCGAGGCCAGCCTGGTCTACAGAGTGAGTTCCAGGACAGCCAAGGCTACACAGAGAAACCCTGACTCGAAAAACCAAAAAAAAAAAAAAAAAAAAAAAGAGCAATTCTCAAATTCATTTAGAATAACAACAACAACAAAAAAAAACCCAGAAGAGCAAAAACAATTCTCAACAATAAGAGAACTTCTGGTGGAATCACCTTAGTGATAAAAATTGCATGTTATTGGTACAGTGACAGGCAGGTAGATCAATTGAATAGAATTTAAGACCAAAAATGAACTCACACAGCTATGGTAACTTGATCTTTGACAAAGAATCTAAAACCATTCAGTGGAAAAAAGACAACATTTTCAACAAATGTGCTGGTTCAACTGGTGGGCAACATGTACCAGAATACATATTGATCCATTATTATCTCCTCATACAAAGCTCAAGTCCAAGTGGATCAAGGACCTCTACATAAAACCAGATACACTGAATCTAATAGAAGAGAACGTGGGAGAAAGCCTTGAACACACGGGCACCAGGAAAAGTTCCTGAATAGAACACCAATGACTTATGCTCTAAGATCAAGAATTGACAAATGGGACCTCATAAAATTGCAAAGGTTCTGTAAGGAAAAGGGCACTGTCAATAAGACAAAATGGCAACCCACAGATTGGGAAAAGATCTTTACCAATCCTACAGATTATGGAGGGCTAATACCCAATATATACAAAGAACTGAAGTTAGACTCCAAAGAATCAAATAACCCTATTAAAAATGGGGTACAAAGCTAACAAAAAGAATTCTCAACTGAAGAATACCAAATGGCCTAGAAGCACCTAAAGAAATATTCAACATCCTTAGTCATCAGGGAAATGCAAATTAAAATGACCCTAAGATTTCACCTCACTCCAGTCAGAATGGCTAAGTTCAAATACTCAGGTGACATCAGATGCTGACATGGATGTGGAGAAAGAGGAACACTCCTCCATTGTTGGTTGGATTGCAAGCTTGTACAACCATTCTGAAAATCAGTCTGGAAGTTCCTCAGAAAATTGGACATAGTACTACCTGATGGTCCAGCTATACCTCTCCATTTACATTTGAAATGTAAATAAAAATATCCAATTAAAGAAAAAAACAAAAAACACACAGGAATGTATAGATAGATAGATAGATAGATAGATAGATAGATAGATAGATATAGATAGATGTAGATGTAGATGTATAGATGTAGATGTAGATATAGATTATAAATATATAACTCCATTCCATGATGACTGAGAATTCAAGTAGATGAACCTATGGTTACCGTTCTTATTCAAACTACCACAAGTGGTATTTAAACTGGAGAGAGGAAGGGAAGCAAATAGATAAGAAGGATGGAAAAATTGAAGTAACCTAAAGATATCTAAAAGGTCATAAAGAATCATACTGTTAATTATCTACCTAAAAGAAAAAGAAAAAAGAAAAATAACCTGTAACACACACAGGCTTTGTAAAAATAAATATATGTATTTAAACAAAATTTTCCCATTTAAGTTGACAGCATTTTTACCAAGAGCCAAATACCATTAAGAAAACGAAACAAAAACAAAAAAACAAAACAAAACAAAAAAATCAACACCAAACATGATAAGCCCTCTTTTGAGTTGTTGGCCAGGGCTGTCTAAGAGCCTCTTTAAACATTATTAGCTATCTCTATTCAGCTGTTACAGTGGTGTAGGTTACTTCCCTATAGCTGAAGACACCATGCACTTCAGACACACACAGGTTCCAGAGGCCCCAGAACTATACCTGAGCTGAAAGCCAACTACATGAGGACTAAGGCCATGGTACCAGAAGGCACCATGCAACCTACCAGAGGTGGGAAACAAACCACAGTCCAACCTAGCTATGATGCCTATGAACCAGAGTAAAGACAAGCATAGCACAATAACCCTGAGGGTGCACTGGTGGCACACATACCTTGGCAGTAACCAACACCTCTCTAATTTGGACTGAAGACTCATCCATCAGGAGTTAAATCATACCCAGTAATGGAAATGTAGCCAGCTATCCTGGGCTAGTTGAAGTCATGGATCTTAGAGGAGAACCTATATATAGCATGTATTTTATAGCATAGGCTATAAAATACAGCTAGAGTTTTCATATAGTATCACGGTTAACTTTATCTGAGTCTGTATGTCTTGAATAAACTCTGTAAGTACATAGGGTTTACATCAAGTCATAAACATTTGCTTTTTTATTTGAAAGAATTCTATGATTCGTAAAAGAACATAAAGGCGTTTCAGGATTTAGTCTCATTTGATATCATGAAATTTGAATCTTTCATAAATATGGTTCCAGTTTTACCAGAAACTCTTATCAAGTTGGTCCCTACAAAATGAAATTCATAGATTATAAACCTATAGCGTAAATTATGATTTTCTGTCTTCCCTCTGCAGTTTCCTAGAATCCATATTCACCTCTTTTAGAAGTTAATACAGTACACGATTCAAATTTTTAATAATTGATTTGGCTGACTTTTGCCTCCAACATTTTCTATATTATATATTGGAGGAAACAGTCTGAGATTTCAACATTTTTTCTGAATTCAGTTAAAAAAAAACAATACACATTAATTTTTAGACGAAACCTGATTAATTGGCCCACTTTTCTCTATGGAGAAGGCTCTGATTCCTAAAACTTTCATTTTAAAAGTACTTAAGTCAGAAAGAAGTTTAATTTCAACCTGGCCTTATTTATAAAAGAAAATGATTTAATAATCTTCATTTCTCATTATAACTTTCATGAGATCCTGTGGCAAAAGACATTTTTCATTCCTTGGTTTGAAATTCTGGCTTGCTAAGTGCTGTGTCATACAGGTAGGAGAACAATAGACTAAAATGCAGAAGGAAAGAATCCTTCCTTGGCTTCTTTAGCTGCACTCCAAGTGTTGAGACAGACTGTCCTGGCTTTGCTACACCCTTGATTAAGCCCATAGTACAAAGAATTTATACTTGGATGGAATCATTGAACTACAAAACTTAGGATGTGGGAGAGCAGTCTTGCTGTACTACATGACTGACATATTTGCTAACTCTTCTTGTAGCAAGCATAAATTAGTACATGCCGACTCAGTTTCTGTAGGATACACCCTGCAACAGAAGCAAAAATTATGAGATCAAGAATAATTGATGTTCCGTACGACCCATTAAAACAGGTCTCTTTTAATGCATGATGGTTTAAAATCCTGTCTCCTTTGAGCAAGCTAACCTGAATGTAGGCACCTTTTTGCACTTTACAGCAAAACTGAGCAATTCCCTCCACCATCCACAACCAGAGGACCTTGAACTGAGAGCACACGTTTAATGAAGCCCAGACTAGCTATTGATTAAACACTGACAATGTTCAGAGGAATTGAGAATCAAAAAGCCTCCCCCATGGCCAACTCTGCCATGCTCACTTCTTAATAGATGGCAAAGGAGGGCTCTAAATGAGATGTGCTGCCCTGAACATCCTCAGAACGCCACAGGAGTGGGATTAATTTCTGCTTTGCAGTT
Source organism: Mastomys natalensis (assembly GCA_021653895.1). NCBI lineage: Eukaryota > Metazoa > Chordata > Mammalia > Rodentia > Muridae > Mastomys > Mastomys natalensis. The sequence continues at coordinate 580,124 of JAJTUV010000893.1, forward strand.
CTTTGCAACTACCATGTCTAAAATGTCTGTCATTCTGCAGGAGTGAATGCAGATGGCCCTCCTTTTTAATTTTTAACTTTTGTAGTCCTCATTTTTGAGTAAAAATAATTATCTTAAATCATTCTTCTCATGATAGCATGTCAAATATATAATAATCAAAGCTTGCTGTTAACACATGTGTAAACCAAGGCAAAGAGAGGTCTTGGGGGGATTAACTTAACTCATTTTCCAAGTCAGACAAACAAACAGTAACAATGAAACATCTAAAAGAAAGTTAAAACATAAAGGAGATTTCCAGGCAGGATGGGGTGCTCTGGCTGCAACCCTCTTCAGTTGGCTGTCATCCTGAGGTGCAAATATCTCTAAGATACTCTTTTGTCTGAGTGGAAAACTGTGACCCAGAACTGAGAGCGGAGGCTGTAAAAATGTAATTTGCAATGGTGGAAACAACCAGCTGTTTTACCTTCAACAAACATGGCTGGAACACCTAGAGGGTGTCGGGCTGCTGCCTGGATGTTTCCCTTTTATAGTCATTTAATCCCTGCGACAATCCTGTGAAATACTCATTAGAATCTTTCTAAAGATGTGAAAACTGAGGCTTGGAGGAATTAGATAAATCACCTATTATCAAGTACTCAATAAGCAAGTGAGAAGAAAGGCGTGGGGCCAGGAACTGTCAGAACAAGCTTTAAAAACACAGATGCTTTGATTAACAGTCTAATGAGCTGATTATCATATAATGCCTTCCTTAATCTAATAATATCTAATTGGGGGAGGCTCCTGTGGAAAGCTTGGGTTTTTAAAGTAGCTATTTGTGCTTTAAATAATTTTATTTATGACTTCTTGTTAAAGATTATGTGCCTACGATAAAACAATTGAGGTGGTCAAAAGTATAAATATTGTTGCAAAAGCAACTACATCCTCACCACTAGGAGAAAGTCAATGTTGATATCCCGACTTTTACCCGAATCTTTGTGTCTGTCAGTTATTTCTTCTGATTAAACTGTCGCCAGTTTTGTGATATATAAAACCGGGAGCATACTTTATACACATTCACATGTATCATGATATGTATGTATTAAGTTAAAACTATTTACTATGGAAGTTTAGGGACAAATAGTTCTCTATTTTTATATATAAACACACACACACATATATGTTTATAAAATTTTCTATTTTCCCAGTACTAATGTTATTTTCTGTAATTGTTATCTAGGTTTCTTGAGAAAATTTCAATCAGGAACTATTAATTTTTTTTATTTTTTATGCCTTTTAGCAAGAATGTTTTTGAAATTTTAATGCAACTTTTTGATTCATTATTATTTTATCACTTTTCCCGTCTTGCCATTGTTAATATCAAATTTCTCCGTCTTTTTCAGTCTCTTAATATACGAAAGACCATACTTGTCACTGTGTTTCTTTTCTCAAGGTGAGATTCTAAAGCCATATATGTCATGCATGAGGCATTTTTTTCTAAATTTTTTAAATTATGAATTTCATCTTAAAATGTTTTAATTAATAGAATTACACCATTTTTACTGTCCCTTTCCTCCAGCAGCCCCTCCTAGCTACTTCTGTGTGAGATAAAAGGTGTGCACGTATACTTACATGTATTGTATACTGTGTAATCTTAGGTAAATATAAAATAATAATATTTCTTGAGGCTTTGTCAAACAACCTGATGTTACTTGTCGCTTGTTCTTCCTTGTGTGTTGCCCTCCTCCCCAGTTTGAGCTGTGCCTGGTTTTGTTTGTTTGTTTGTTACTTCATATCACCAATATCCTGTTACTCCCCATCTACCTCCAACATGCACCTGTGGTCCCCTGATACTTTCCTGGTGGATGAGGTTCCTCCATGTTGCATAATCACCTCTGAGAATTTGGAGCTTGGAACTGCCATTGAGAGATCACATGAGACATTTGTCTTTCTAGGTCTGAGTGACCTCACTCAATATAATCTTTTCTAGGTCTATCCATTGTGTATGTATATCACAATTTTATTATCCATCCATCGGGCGAAGAACATTTAGATTGTCTCTATTTCTTGATTATTGTGATTAGAACAGCTGTGAACACTGCCAAGCAGGTAGGATGTCAAATACATTCCTTTATAAAGAAAATTACAAATATATTGTCATATTTCAGTATCTTAAATATCATAAATAGAGTCAATTATTATGAGAATAAAAGAAGCAGGTGTGTGTGTGTTTATCTAAGTATAGATGGAAATAAAAGGATATGTAGCAACATATGAAAAATTAAAGTGTGATTCATTGGTAAGCAAGAAACTCCCAGTGACTCACCAGAGTGGCTGTCTCCATGTTTCCTAACCCTGAACATGTCTCCTTTCACAATGCCGAACCTGCCTGCTATCTTGACTATAAGGTTTTTCTCCAGATCTTGGAGTTAATAAACAAGAAAGACTTGAGCAAAAGGGCTAGTGAACTCAGAGACTGTCGAGAAATTCTTCAGAGATAAAGGCACAGTTGTTTAGATCAGAGAGAAAATATCAGGGTTCCAGGTGACACTGAGGATTTCACATTTGAGGACAGTATTAGGCAATTGCTGTCATGTAGAAATGCTCACACATTCAAGGGAGAATGTTCTTAGGATACTAGTTTAACAACACCACTTTCTTTCAGACCTCTAAGCTGATACAGGATTCCCTAGCTTTACAGTAGCCACAGCTAGCCAAAGGTTAAAATATGTCTGTTCTGAGAGAAAAGATTGGCCAAATACTAGAGTAGCAGTTTTCAACCTGTGAGTCAAGGTCCCCTTGACAGACATCTCCAAAAATATTTGCATTATGATTCATAACAGTGGCAAAAATTATAATTATGAAGTAGCAACTAAGCAATTTATGAGGAATAGATGAGGGTCATAGCATTAGGAAGGCTGAGAGCTGCTGCTCTAAGCCTTTACTGAAATCCGGGTCTTGCACTGTTCAGTGCAGGGATTTCTAGGAGGCAAATTCTGAGATGTTTTCTCACAGGATGCTTTTTAAAGCACAGTGTGAGAAACAGTGCAAGTGAGGAGGGCTGGGAGCATGAGCGGCAGAACGGAGTGGAGGAACAGCTGGGTTGGCAGCAAACCTGAGCCACCTCCCAGGGGTGTCAGAGATGGAACTGCCCTTGATACTGACTCACCATCGTGCAGGATGTCCGAGCTTTACATCTGCAAAGGACCAATCTTCAGATATAGACTGTTTCAGGGTAGGAGTATGACCCTGGGCAAGGTGGCTCTTCTCAGCTAACGGCAATTTCTAAAGAGGGGTTCAGCTGAAAACTGTCAGCTGGCAACAACTAAACAAACAGTTAAGAGAGCTGTATGTTGCCGTTCTCACGTGGAAGCACACCATGTTATCTACTACAATGACTTGAAATAGCATCTCACTGTGTTACTGAGCTCTATAGTATACGTCGACTAATCCTGTGCACTCTATTTTTGAACTGCTTGCTTAGTTGTCTCATTCTTTATAGATAATCTTTACTTTCTTTGCATGTAAGTTGAAAATATTTTTTTGGTTTTCAATTTTTGTTATATGAGTATACTATTTACATTTTATTTAGTACACTATATTTCTTAGCATTCTAAGTTTTTTCCTTCTCTGTAACCTCTTAAGATCCCCTTTGTTTATAGATAAATATTTATAAATAAGCTTACTTAGTCTTTTCAGAGTTTTATTTTACTAAATTTAATGTTTAATCTACTCACAGTTTCTTCTGGAGTATAATTTAAGGCAATAACTTAAAGTATGAATGTATGCATGTGTGATGTATGTGTACATATATGTGTATACAATATAGATGAGTATGTGTTTTGTGTATATGTGTGTATATGATGTATGTATGTGTTTTTGAATAACAAATGTGTATGTGTGTGATGCATCGCTGTTCTTATATCTGTGTTCATGCATATGCGTGCATATGTGTATGTTCATAAGTATATTTATGTGTGTATAGTCTGTATGTGTATGTATGACATATTTATATGTGTATATAACATGTATATGTGTATGTATATATGATATACATTTATGAATACATATATATGTGTATAATAGGTGTATAAGTGTATAGTGTGTATGTGTATGTATATTGGGATGTATGATATGTATTTATGCATGGATATGTGTGTATGATGTATGTGTATGTGTGTGGTATGTTTGTGTGTGTGTATCTGTATGTCTATGTATATTTATGTACATATAATATATGTGTGTGTGTGTTCGTGATGTATGTGTATGTTTATGTGTGTGATGTGTACTTGTGTGTGTGTTTTGCAGACAACTCAATAACTTACTAAAACCATATTTGATTTGTTTTTAGTACCCAGGCTTTTATATACCATAGTCACTGCTTCATTGTGTCAGATTTTTGTCTGTGTGATATTGGACTCTTCAATCAATCTATTTGCATTTGTATCAAAAATTATACAGCCTGAAATACTGTGCTTTTATGGTACATAGCATACTCCCAGAATAATCTAAGCCAGGAGAATGAGCAGCCTATGGATACAGCAGTAGGTGATTCTGATTCTTACACATTGAAAATATGTGTCTTTTTGTTTGTCTTGAGCATGTCTACAGTCCTTCCTTTCTCCTGTCAAATCTATGCATCTGGACACTTGGCTGATGGTTAAGTTCTGTTTCTTTTTTTTCCGATTGTCCCTCTTCCATTTGTTCCCCTGGTAGATTATGATTATTTTTAAATAAACATTGAGTATTTACTTTACCAATTGTTTGTATTTTCATCACTCAGATTGTACACATGATAAAAGAAAAATGTGCATTTACTGAGAACTGAATGAATGAGAATAATTTCCTTTTTAATGTCATATTTATGGCTCTTGAGTTCTTTAAGTTCTAAGTAATGTCAAGATTACTTCATAATGCAGAAGCAAAATAAGAAATAGTTGTATTGAAATATACTAAAATTATATGTATATATCTACTCATCTGTCATTTTTCAAAAATGTTGCCATTCATGAGATGATTCCTGTTTTGAAGTAACAAGTTAGCCTTTACACAGTACATCTGTGGGGTGAAATTCACAAGTCCTGTGTGCATGCTACTTAGGTTGGGTTTACTTTTAAAAAGGTCATAAAGCCTAAATTTGAACAGCACCAAACAAAGTTGGAACATTAAGTTTATAAACATAAAATACATGGTCATTGTATATATCTGATATTTCATTTACTTTGTACATGGACTGAGAGATGGACAAGACATACAATTTATGGAAACAAGCGAAAAAAATAAAAATTTGGATTTTCCTGTTCAAGAATCTATGAAGAAAGTACCGAGTAATAATGTACTTTGGCCTAGCATATGCCTAGGCTAAAGCTTGTCCTTGACGGAGCACAGCTGTTATTGTTGGTCTTGGTGTTGTAACATGGAAGGACCTGTTGTGCTTACTGCCCTGGTCAAAACCACAGACTAACTGCAGATGAAAGTTAAATAGTGAAGGTTTACTGAAGGATTCCTTATTATCATCCTTAGTTCAGAGCTGGTTTTAGAAATGTGGTTCTATTGCACTCATCTCTACAACCCAAATTAGTTTCTCATCTCCAGTGTGGTGATCCTACATCAAAATTCATAAAATAACAGCTTCTTGCAGAGCATCTTCTCATGAGTTTGGGGAGGATAACATACAATTAGAATTCCATCTGTATTTTTAAAATGTCATTTTTGATAGAACATTCTAAATGCCATTAAGAGTGTCTTACATATCAGCAGTGGGCATGGGTGAGCTAGGGACTGGAGCAGCAACAGAGTATTTTGTGGGAAAAACTGGGGGGCCCGCTGTGGCAGGCCCCAGGCCCACGTGACGGCTGCCCGGGACCTGCGAGGTGGAGGCTGCCTGGAGGCAGGACCCAATGATACGAGGAAGTCCTTGGTTCCAAAAGGCTGTGACTTCCTGGAAATATATTGCCCCCCCCCAACACATACACACGTGTTAGAAGCAATGCCACAAAGAAAGAATTACATTTTGTCAGAATGAGGATGTTTAGACAATGATCATTTGATTTGTCTTGAGTTTGAACTAATATATGGGATGGTTACCTTTGGGGATGGGAATAATATCAAACTCTATTATCCTAACCCCCTCAGGAGTCAGTAGGAAATAGAAACATATTCCCTTTGGCAGTTGGTTCCTCAGTGTGCTAGTTATGCCCAAACAAGCTGAGGGAATTTTCTACTTGACATCTGTTTTATTTCATTTCTTGCCTTTTCCAGCATTCAAGCTGTCAGCCCTTGCTATGTTAACAATGAGGCTTATGAGCCAGGGTGCATTCAGACGACTGTTGAATGCGCCAGGCCTGGGTGCCTTCCACACCGCTAGCTCATAAGAGAAGGCAAACACAGAAAGAAAGGTACTGTCAGCACGCATTGCCTGCTGCACAGAAACAGCATGTGGAGAGCCATAAACCTCCGTTTTTTTTTTTTCAAACTATGTGGCATTTCACAAGATTGTTTGAAGTAATACTTTCCCCACAATCTAGTTCACTCATTGTTTGCCATAAATAGCCGTTGCTTTTTCTTTTTTTTTTTTAATTTTTGTTTCTAAAACTATTTGTGGCTCTAGGTTGGCAGATCTTTTCTTTCTAGGAAGGTCAGTCAGCTGTCTCTATATGATTTGTGGTGATGAGCTGCAATAGAATTCAAGAATCAAAATGATCCTGAGTATACTAAAAATTACCCAAACAAAGATTTTTAAGAACATTGCTTCAATGTGCACTCTAAGCAGAATTATTGTGGGCTCTTGTTCTCTAATATATATTTGCATTCCAGAGAAACACTGAATATATTCATTGCAATTCCTAGTAGTGGTTTCGGTTAAATGTATGCCTCTGTCTTTTATTTTTATTGAATTAATTAAGGGTCCCTTGGCTTTGAATGTTACAACTCATCTTTTCATCAGGTGCTCAGTTGGATCAGTGCTGAGATTGGTCTAGAGAACCACAGGAAACACCTAGGTTGTTTCCCATTTCTAACAACTGTCCTGGGAGACCCTGTCTCAAAAAAAAAGTGAATGATTCCCAGAAAAGCACACCAAATTCGTGTACTGAACACACATGCACACACACATGTATGCATACACATACACACACACACAAACACACACATAAATAACACACACTTATACAAACACCCTCCAAGTGGTTCCAGCTTTCTGCCCATAGTCACATCTTTTTGTGTTATGTTTTGTTTCTTGTGCCCAAATTCCAGTGGTTTCTCTTTTTTTAGTCTCCTTATTAGTGAACTTCACACCAGATGGAAATGCTCCCTAACCACCTCCGCTGGACAGGGCTCTTTTGGCTCTCTGCATCTTTTAACCAGCTTCTTCACTCTCAAGTACACACAATATAGATTCATGGGGATATTACAAGAGGTCTTAGCTTTTGACTTTTCTATGACCACAGTTTATTTTCCAAAACAAAAAGCCAGGGACTGTCTGGAGTTAGTTTAACATTTCAAAGTGATACGGCAAAGTCAGGATGATGGTTAGAGATCCAAAGAAAAATATCATGTGTTTCACAACTGACGAGAATAAAGGGTTCTTTGTGAATGAGGCATATTTTTTGAGCAGGTATGCATGGCTTGAGTCATGACTATTCTATACCAGTTATTCTCTGTAAGCTGTGGGAAGCATCTGGGGCTATTTTCTTGAGCAGTAGCCAGGGTGGGTCTAAACTCACGTCACTATGAATTACAGGTTCATAGATGTAGTTTGTGATCAGGTCTTCTGTAGCCTGTGTGGTTTCCAAATTCATGTAACAGAGGATGATGAACTTAAATTGCTAATGTAGACTTCTGGAATCATAAGCATACACCACCACACCTAGTTTATGTGGTTTTGGCAAACACTTTACACACAGTAGTTCAGCATCTTCCAATTTCTACCAACTGAGCTACATTGCCAGTGCAATGAATTTTGGTAGCTAATGTCTATCACCTACACTTGCCCATTTGGAGATCAGTAGCTAACTATTAAAAAGTAGAAGGGAGAAAATTAATTTATTAAAGTTTCCTATTTTTAGAATTATACGAATCACCAGGGGAGATTATCAAGTAGTTCAAAGAATCTAAAGACTAAATTGGCTGCACTTGGAACAGCATCAGGGACCCAGAGTCCTTTTCTTGTGTTGCTCTGGAACACTGGCCAGAATGTGCAGTAGAAGCTTCTTCTTATTGGCATGATCAATTACTTTGCTGTGCTCAGTCCAGTGGAAGCAGTTACTGTTTATTTCCAATTGGTCTTAACTGACAAGAACTGAGATGTTTTTTTCGTCTGCTCAACAATAATAAGTCACATGTTTTTGTGCAGTGGTGAACCCAAGAGTAATTTATCTATACCCCAAGAACGTTACTGTAAATTCAGTTGTAAGGCTGATTCGGCTGCAGTGAGTATGACTGTGGTCCTCTTGTTCCTCCAAGGTGAGCAAGTGGGTTGTAGACTTTAAGAGATTATCTGAGAGGCAAGGGGCTGTTAGAGACATCTGGCAAAGGACATCTTGCTGTTGCCTCACCAGTTTTATTTCTGTTGGATGTTCTCAACATTGCCCTTAAGTGTGTGTGTGGATGCGTTTCTATCAGGAGCTATTTTCATTTCCATTTGAGGGTTTATATTGACTTCACCATATTAATTTATCCTGTTTCCCATGGAAGTCTGGAATAATGCAATTGTGTGGAGGGAGCAGAGTTTCAAGATATTCACCCCTGTGCAATGAATCATAGCTCACCTTTATCCTTATTCCAACACTACCCTAAAAATCACTGTGTCAGTTGGAAAAAAAATTTTAATGCTCACAAACACAAGGTTGGCAGTTGCTCACTGACCAAGGAATTGAAAAGAGTAAAGTAAGCTTGATAGTAAGCTTGATATTAAAAGTATGAGGTCTCAGAGGCCAGCAGGGGATTTTACCAAACACTGCACCACTCAGAAGGGATGCTGGAAAACACTCAAGACTATTAACAAGAGGCGTCAACTCCAACGGTGTTTCACTCCCATGTGACAGCAGAGGTAAAGCCGTGGAGGGTTAAGGACTCATTAGTTGGCTTCTCACACAGCCACTAGCTTAGGCAGGCTGTGTGTCAGCTGTGGCTATTTATTTCATCAACAAAACAATCCTATATGTATAAGAACAGGATGTGATGGGTTCTCATTGCTTGAGCTTTATTTTTAAAAATGCAGGGGAAAAAAGGGGGGACACACACACCCTTTCTTTAGATGCCATCTATGTTGTTTCATGATGTTGCCCTGTCTTTGCTTCAGGTTCTCCTTGTGAACTTGTCCTAAATGTTCAGTATTAGCTGTGATTAGGAAACTGCAGGGATATTTGAGCTGGCAGGCAGATACAAAGGTGCCACTGGCATTATAGTAGAGAGGACAAAACCCAGAAGAGACTAGGGTTGCCATGATCAGCTTGTATTTCTTCGGTGCTGGTTCAAGGTCACCAGAAAACAACAACAACGACAACAACAAATCACCTGTGTCCTCCACCCAATCCTTTAGGCCTGTGCTTCTCAGTCTCTATATACACTGACATGCAAATACATAGCCAGTATCAGCTATTCCTCTAGGCTCCACCCAACAGCTACCTAGCAACAGCTTGAGTCCTTGCCTACCAGGTGTGAGTCAACCTGGGTATAAGAACTGCTCAGCTATCATTACCATTCTTTCTCTCTCTCTCTCTCTCTCTCTCTCTCTCTCTCTCTCTCTCTCTCTCTCTCCCTCCCACATATTTCAGCCAGCTTCTTCCTCTCTCTCTTCTCTTTCAGTGCTTCTCTGTTCTCATTTCTTTGCCTCTACCCCCTTTTCAGATCCCCTTCCCTTCCCACCAATAAACCTTTGTACTATGCCTGTTGCATGGCTGACTGTACAGGGGCACACCTTGACAAGACCCACTAAAGTACTCCCTCCCACTACATTATACCACCACATTTCATAAAACACTATAGCTAGTCTTCCCTAAAATACTTAAGTACCTCTTCTCTATGTATTCATTTGTTGAGCTGACACATAGATAGTTTATTGGTATCGTTACCACAGTTGTGTCTGTGTCTTTTCTTTTACTGAGCCAATGAAAATGTTCATTGAGAATCATGTGTATGTGTTTATTTTAGTTTGGCTTTGTTTATGGAAACCCACAAACATATTGATTGTATAGAATTATTGTCAACTAAATAGCTAATAGGAGAGGAGATCCTTGGTCCCATGAAGGCTGGACACCGAGTGTGGGAGAATTTGAGGGTGGGGAGGTGGGAATAGGGGGTAGATGGGGGCACATCCTCATAGAAGCAGAAGGAGGGAGGATGGGATGGGGGTTCCTGGGCAGGGAGGGGGAATGGGGTAAGGGGATAACGTCTGAAATGTAAATATAATATCCAATAAAAAAAGAAAAGAAAAGAAAAAAGAACACCTCATATTCTAAATCATGAAATATTTTTATCAGTAACATATAGGAAGACATAAAAAAAAAACCCTACACATTATTAAAAATGCAGGCACACTAGAAATATTGCATGGAGTCTCTTTCAGATCATCTTTCTCTCTCTCTCTCTTTCTGTCTTTCTTTCTTTCTTATCTATGTGTGTTTGTATATATGTATATAAGTGTGCATATATGTATGTTGTATATTAAACTTAAATTAATTTTGTTTTTAGATTTGAATGTCATCATCAAATTATTTTTTATATGTATGCAAAAATTCTAGACTTTAAAAAGAATCTGGAATTAACATCATGTTTGGTCCAAATATTTTCAGAAAATAAACACTCCAGTGGTATTACCTAATTTACATAGCTGTAATTTCCTATTGAATGAATATAGAAAAATGTCCATGGTGATTTTTCTATCTAGTAGCATGGACTTTTACATTTTTGTCATTCAAACCAACACTGCAGTGGATACTTCCATAATTATTAGTATTCTTCTTTAATTATTTTCCTAGATGAATTCTTTAAAATGTAATTATGGGATCACATATCATAAGATTTTTTGATGTACACTCAAAACTGAATTGGAAACTGAGTTTATTATCCCATGGGGAATGTTCTCACATCCATTTGCCCAACTCTTGCCAGTTTGAGAAAAATTACCAGAAAAACCTAAGAACAGGACAAAGATTAGAGATTGTTTCCTCAGAGCAGTAGCCGGAAGAGTGAGAGGTCAGGAGGAAAGGACGAGGGCTTCTGAGAACAGGAGCCACACTTGGAAGCATCAGAGTGTGCAGAAGGAAAAGCACAACATCTGCCCTATCTGTCTGTATACCCACGAGCCTTTTATTAAGCTACAAGGAAAAATTGCATCCTGACAAGGATGATGCTTCCTTGGTTTTGAAAATGCTTTACTTTGTAGATCAATAAGAAAGAATAGATCACATTTTGCCACTACAACTTGAATCAGCTAAAGGCTGTTTTGTGTGGCCTTAACATGAAATAGATGTTGAAACAGAGATGGTTAATGAAATTTATTATGATATGCTTTGCTCTTAGTTTGGTTTTCAGCACTGTGAACAGCTTAAGAACCCGCCCACTCCCAGCTGCTCTTTCATTCTTACCTAAGCAGTAGTAAACACCTGGAGTCTGCATCCTGAGACATTAGCACTGAAGAATGAAGGCTGCCATTTTGACACTCTGCTCCCTCTCCCACCCTCTAAATCCTTGCCCATCCTAACAAAATGCACCTGCTCTTGTGTGCATCTGTCATACCTGAGATCAACATTTGTTTGTAAATTTCTGAGCCATTTGCCAATAGTTTCTATTGAATCACTTTTTTTATGGCATTTTTCTGTTTTGCAGGTGGGTTTTATTGTTATTAATATACATGTATATGCATATATATGTGAGTATGTTCTATATTCTGAAGTTAATGACATTAGTATATTTAAAAATATTCCCCCAAATTTGTTGTCTTATTTTCACAGGTTTATGCAAGTTTTTCTTGCTATTCTGTTTATATTATTATCTCCTAAAGACAACTTTTAGTTTGAAATCTATTACATGTACTGAATAATGTGAATTAATTATGTAAATTATGTCATAAAATTGATGACAAGTTATAAGTATTCATGGTCATTAATATTGAATGATAAAAAAATGAAACATCCTTTAATGGTCATGTATCTGCAACACTTTCTTGTGTAAGTTGCTACCATTCATTTGGACTAATTAAGCTTGAAGTGATGTGTTGGTCAAATCTTTGGAAATTGGTCAAATTATTTCCTGAAGTTAACATTTTATATGTAGATACATATGTGGATAGACAACTATCCATATGTAAAGAATATATAGATATAGATCCATATGTATAGAACATATGTAATATGTAATACATGTAAATTCATTTCTTTTTTAATTAAAAAGATACATTTAATAAAATTATATATATTAATAAAAAGGTATGAGTTTGAAAAAGCAATGGGGATTATATGGGGGGAATTCAGAGAGAGAGGAAAGGAAAATGATATAATTTTATTACAATTTAAAAAGTTGAAAATTAGAAAATGCAAGAAAAGGTAAAAAAATCTATATGTAGAATTACTGAGTATAAAATATGTAAAAATTAGTCAGTTTTATAAAAACCACTCTTTTTGGTAAAATGAGTAATCTCTTTTCACCAGTATATGAAAAACCTTTCATTTCCCACTATATCTAGTACTTTCCCTGTTTATCTTAGCAGGTTGACAAACAAAAGTAACTTTAAAGCCTAGTTTAATTTTCAGTATAAAAAAATGACAAGGCAACTAAAAGGAAACAAATTCAGGAAACCTCAGAAATCAAGTCTAGTTACAGTTTGTTTTCAAGTGGAAACTGTGCCCCAGAGAAGGTGATGTCAGCTATGCACTTTGAAGTGATCTTGTAGCCAGCATTTTAGAAGATTTTAGTCTGGTTGTTGGGAAATACACTGAAATCATTCAGATAAAACTGAAGTTTTGGCAAAGATGGAGGAGGAATAAGTGGGGAGGAAGACAAAAGGCATGGGGAAGAGGCTCTCAATGTTTCCATGTTTGACCTGGAGAACTTAAAAATACAACAGGGAAATGGACAGGAACTGGAGTGATGGGTTTAAGGTCCACAGTGAGGGAGACAGAGAAACAGCTGCGTGGATGTCTCATGGCAAGAGAGGCAGGTACAGGGAAGTAGGGGGCAAGAATATTCCCATGCTGTCCTCAGTAAATCATTTAGAAATAAGCTTGTATTTCTGCCAATACAAGCCAAAGGATAAGAGAAATGAGCTAATGGACTGAATATCCCCTAAAATGAGAACATAAAGTCAAGATTAAGAGGATGGGGATTCAAAACTGGAAAGGGAAAAGCTAGAGTCTCTGTGGAAAGACCCAGATACATTAAAGATTTGTAGAAGTTGTCTAGTTTAGTAGTCTTTAGACTCAACTCTCTTAGAACTTAGTTGAGCTTATTTTAGAAGCTAATGTAATACATAGGAAAATGTGTGTGTGTGTGTTTCTATGTATGGTGTGTGTATTTGTGTGTGTGTGTGTTTATGCACACACAAGTAGGTAAAGAAGGATATTAAGTTGTCTTTATTACCTGGAGCTTCTTGAACAAAAGGCTATAAAGCAATTATATAAAACAGCATACATGAGTTTTTACAATTCTGCAAACTGAGAGTTGAAGGTGTTGACAGATCATGGGGACCGCCCTCATCATGTCATCTAGAGCAATTACCTCCCATCAATTCCAATTTCAAACACTGTTGCATCATGTTTCAAGTGTCACCCAAGGGACTCTCAACTATTCTAGTCTAACACATGCTAGAACCCTACCACTGGTGAAAAAGAGCTTTTGTTATCTCAAAAGATTATAAACTCCATAATCTAGTTTGAAATCCCAAATAAACAAATGGATATTGTAATTTTGTCTCTAAGATAGAAAGCAGCTTTCTTAAATATATATTCACTCATTGAATATTTTGCAAATGCTTGCTTTGGGCCAGAAATTGAGACGGGCATTGAAAATACAATAATAAGACTGAACTTGTCAAACAACACAGGACTGTGGTGGCATACATCTTTAATCCCAGCACTCTGGAGAAAGAGACTGGCAGATCTCTGAGTTCAAGGCCAGCAAGTTTCAAAACAGCCAGGGTTGCAGAAAGAAACCCTGTCTCACAAAACCAAAAATAAATAAACAAGCAAATAGTCACACAAGGAACTATTATGGGAGCTACCCATCTTAGACTGATATATAAATATATACAATGAGTTATGTGTGACATGGTCTTGAACCAGCGATGTCTTAAGATTCAACAAGATGGGTGTTTCTCAGCCTCATATAATGGGGCTTGACCTGCCTAGACCTTGAGATACCCTCTAACACCAGATGTGAAGTAGAAATAACAAACTCCAGAGTAACTATAAAGAAACCAATCCCTTTTACTTTATATATTTAACTCAAAGTGAAATCATTACTTTCAAAAATTACAAACAGCCTCTTCTTCTGTGGCAGTGATCTCACTGCTAAAATGCAACTTTTGTGTTTCAAACAGACATTGATTTCGGTGTTCCTGTCATCAACCTCAGATTCTATTACTTCCTATTGAATTCACAAGTCTCTTAAGTTCCCCCCCACCCCCGCCCCATGGCCTTTTTGGTGGCATTAGCATCACTAGCCTCAGGAACTATTGACATACTGATAAAAACAACTTCTACTGAGATCTTTTTAACTCAGCCCATGGATCAATATATGCCATGTGATTTATCTTATTTTCATAGCTTTATATTTTCTGTGATAAAAGTAATATGTTTTCATTGAAGGAAAGTTGGAAAAATTGGATAATAAACCACAAATGAGAAATGGTAAAAGCACTTGCCATCCCTCCATGCACATATAACAAATATTGACATATTCATTTATATCTTTTCATGTTTTATTTGCATAAGTAAATACTGGTAGGCTTCTGTAGTACTTTCTGTTTTATAAATTGCTTAAGAAAAAGGTCTAAAGTCATCGTTTGATACCATCTAAATTTCTACTCTGATTCTTAATGTTGACATTATATCAATAACATATTTATTTAGGATTTTCTCTGTGACAGTCAACACTGAAAAGCACACACACACACACACACACACACACACACACACACACACACACACATATATACTATTTTAGTCAGGTTCTCTAAGGAACAGAACCAAAGGGGTGAATATGTATATGTATATATAAATTTATTAAGTAGGCTTTAAAATAGTGATAACCAAATCACACCTGAGCCTCTGAGAAACTAGTTGTCGTTCTAGTTCTTTAAGGCTAGTTCCTCAACTCAGAGTAGTCCCACAAAACCTGTCTCTCACTGGAGGAGGGGGAGCACAACCACCCCGAGTTATTCAGTCCACAAGGCTGGGTCCCTCTTTACCCTCAATTTGGTGCTAGGAGAACAAATAAAGAGAGCCTGGAGAGCCACTGGTCTCTCTAATCCAAGAGGAAATCTAGGAAGGTATCAAGGCTATTAATGAAAGCATCAGTAGTGGCAATCACAGAAGGGCAAGTCAACTGGGTAGTAGGTGGAAAGAGCAATAAAGCAATAAAGAAAAAAAAAGAAAAGAAAAAAAGGAAAAGGGGAAAGTGACTTTCTCTTCAAATATCTTTTTTTAAAAAAATCTGGGCTGCTACGTGAAGGTAACACTTGCAACTGGAGCAGGCCTTTCCACATCAATAGGATATATCTATCTGGTGGGTGATGCTTCCTTCTCAGATGATTCTAATTTGCTGCAAGTTGACATTAAAACCAAACATA
This sequence comes from Mastomys natalensis, assembly GCA_021653895.1. Taxonomy (NCBI): domain Eukaryota; kingdom Metazoa; phylum Chordata; class Mammalia; order Rodentia; family Muridae; genus Mastomys; species Mastomys natalensis. The sequence goes on from JAJTUV010000893.1 coordinate 595,887, forward strand.
ATACATACTGTGTCATTTAAGTGCCACAGCCATCAAGTCACATCACTATACCCACCTGATAGAGAGAATGGAACAATGGAACGCAGTAGAATTGTATTTATTGGCCCAGGTATCACATATAAGAGACAGTGTGGGACTTGGATGCCAGAGACCACAACTGTGGACTCAGGGATTTTCAGCCTGGGTATAATACCTAGTCTGCTGTGGTGAGCTTAATGTGTTTCCTTAATGTTGCATAGTTAAAGTTGAATATTTTATCATCGTAATGACTGTTACATAGATACACTTGACTGAATCTTTGCTCCTATACCTGTTAATTTCTTTAAGATAAATTCCAATGGTTAGACTGTAAAGCCTGAGGGATATTTGCACAATTTCTGGTATTAAATATTTATTCCCACTTAAATCATAAGGCAACCCAGTCTACCAGACTGATATGAACTGAAGGCCGGAAATAATAGAACAATAAATTTGAATAGTTGGATTTCTGGCAAATGATCACACCTGTCTGTATCTAGTGGGAGAAATCTCTAGTAATTTTTTTAAACATATTTTTATTAATTCTTTGGGGAATTTCACCCAACTTTAATATAAATCTGATCACACTTACTTCCCAATCCTTCCATGTCCACCCCACTCTTGTGACCTCCTCCCCAACAAAACAAAACAACAACAAAAACCCTCCAATTTGTGTTATCTGTATACTCACTGCAGCATAGTCAAACTCTCAGCGGCCTTCACCTTAAATAGAATTGAGTCCTTCCCCTCTCACACCCCTACTGGAAGTCATCAGTTGTGGAATGCTACACTTCAGGATCCTCATCACACCCTTAGCACACTTTTTAAGAGTTCTCTTTAATGGCTTCCTATTTAGGCTGCTACCTGTTTGTTTGTTTTTTAGAAGTGGGGTTGGGATTAAGGTAGGGATTGTCAGAGAAGCCTTCTATTATCCCATTGTCCCTCTTTCTCAACTGTGCATCTGTAGTCGTTGGTATCGCTGACAAAGCAGTTGCTCTTTACAGTCAGTGGGAGTATGGACCATGTGCTTCTCCATAGATTTTGTTAATAGTATGGAACAGGAACATGGTCCATGCCACAGTAGAACCACAGACACAAACAAGGTCATCAACGGCAGCCCAGCCTACAAATAGCAACATGGACTCAAGCACAGGACGCTCACATCAATATGGGCCCTGGCAGCAGCATAAACCAGGGAGATCTGCATGGCCTTTAGTAGTCACATGGGTCACAGACATCAATGTAGATCCCAACTGCAATTGGACCTCAGATCCAATCTTGGATTTCAGTGGCAGCACATTCCTGAACATAGTCATGGTCTCAGGCCTAAGCATAGACCATAAACATCCACAGGGCATTAAGTAACATGAGCTTTGGACCTCATCCTGTTCTCTGACCTCATCAGGACCGCTGACCCACACGTGGCCCTCACCTCAGAGACACCATGGGCCACAGATGGTTCTTTGAGAAGATCCAATCCAAGAAGTGAACAGTTCCTTATCTTGGGCCTCCATCATTGCCCAGAGCCAGGGTGGTCCTGTGGCCAGGTAGCATGGTTGGGGACTGAGTCTGCATCTGAATAAACTCCAGACAGATATACACCACTCTACTGATCCTACTCAGTTTCACCATAGACATCATCTCTCTCTCTCACAACTGTCATTACATTCATGTCTCCAGTTCTGCCTCTCTCCACAGCCCATACACTGCTCCTCTCTTCCCTCTCTCCCAACTGTCCATCACACATCCCTTCTTCATATTGGCACCTGGTTGGCCTGGGTGGCTTCTGCCAATCCCTGCCATCTCATGGCAAGCTTAGTAATACCAGAGCTGGGAAAAAATTTAAAATTTGACAAAATCTTCAGAAACACAAATTTGGGAAATTTGGCAAAAGGTAGTACCCAGGTAAGTGCCTTGGTATTTGATGGGCTCCATAGAGGAACCTCAGGGCTGCCCAGTCCTTTCTTGCAAAGTAGCCTTCACTTCCTACCTCTCAGATGCTTGTTCTAGCACAGTGTTCAGTATCCTTTAATCATTCAGGAAAGTACGTGGAAACTAAATAAAATCTGCAAAAGCATTTAAGTCCAAGGCCAGCCCTTGGCCTTTAGAGACCAAGTGTGTTCTTGCAAGTACATTAAGGACTTATATTGACATTGCTTTTGTAGAACTTCCTGCATACTTATTTTCAGTATCCATATATCTGAGGATATCTTTTCTACAATAAAATTATTTCTGGGAGACATTAATTTACAGTAGCACTTTGGGAAGGAATACTTGAGTATTCTAATGTCTCTCTTGTATCAAAAGTACACAAATAATAGACCTTAAGTCGTTTTTAATTGGTATATATAGAGATTGTACACAGTATAGACAAGGTGTTTTTTATTTGAAGCTTTTAAGACTTTCATGTGTGAGTACTGTGTATACATAGTTTCTATCTAACTCTTTTTACACATGCATCTCAAGTCATAAACCTTTCTTTAATTATTGCTACACATACACACACACATGCACGCACACACACAGATACACACACACACATACACACTATTAAGTCTACTTAATATTTCTCATGTGTATATGGATATGTATTTAAAGTTGACCACTTGAGATTGGATGATTTATAAGGGGCTCATCCCTAGAGAAGGGATTCTCTTTATCTTGCCTATTATTTGTAACTCTTCATCTAGAGGGTGGGGCCATATGAAATTTCCCATAATCATGTTGGCATGCCACCTGGTACTGTATACAGGTCTTACTTCGGCAACTATAATTTTGATTTCTCTGTCATACATAGAAGACATGATTTTATGGTAGATATCCTGGTCATCTGGCTGTTACAATCTTTCTGCCTCATCTCTATTTCTTGAGCCTTCCACATAGGGTTTGTGTTGTACATCAATCAATCTAGAATAGGTACTCCACATTCAGTTGTTATCTGTGTTTAAACCTACTTTGAATTTATGTTATGTTTTCAATCTTCTGCAAAAGGAAGCTTCTTCTATGAGAGGCAAAATAGATACACTCACTGTGGGGAAAAGATAAATATTTTGAATACAGTTCAAAATTATACTGGTTTAGGAAAGAAGTGTTTGCCTCTGATCTCAACACCCTTGAGTTGTTGGCTAGGTTTACAGTCCCAAATATGAAATCTCTCCTATAGAGAGGATCTTAGGGGGTGTTTAGAAAGCAATTTATTACCTTAAGTACGTAAGTGTCAAGACCATACATTTGGGGTAATCTTGCCATGGTGGTCATTGTTGTGGTCATAGGTTTTACAGCTAGGTAAAACTATTACTTGCTGTCCTCCCTTGGCAACTTGCATAGCTACTTTGGATACTATGACAACTATTCCTCAGAGAGGAGATATCTGGTAAGTTCCAGCATGATTTCTCTAACTCTTATGTCTGAACTGAGTGATAGTTTCAGCAAGTGGGCCTTACTTTCAAGTTATGGGAGGTAACCAAGAATTTAATAAAAATCGACCTATTACCGTTCATTAATCCTTTCTCTCAGTTTTGATTGTGAGCCTAGCCTTTAACGGCTGAGCCATCTCTCCAGCCCTCTCTCAGTTTTGAAATAAACTAATATTATCAAGTTCTTTCAAAATCATTCTTATGCATCTCTTTCTCACTTGGTTTTTTTTTTTTTTTTTTTTTTTTGGTTTTTCGAGACAGGGTTTCTCTGTATAGCCCTGGCTGTCCTGGAACTCACTTGGTAGACCAGGCTGGCCTCGAACTCAGAAATCCGCCTGCCTCTGCATCTCTTTCTCAATCACCTACCCTGTGTGTACCACTTGCTACATATCTTAGGACCTGGAATTATATTTTTCTTGTCAGGCTTTCCAAGTGGGCTCTTGGGGCTATGTTGTGCATAACCAGTGTGGAACAGCTGGTCCCAGTTTCCTTTTGGCACTGTCTTCAGCCTCCAGCCTTCACACACACACACACACACACACACACACCATGGACGGAAAGCAAAAACCTAAAATCTGGTTTTCTTTTATCTTGGTTAACAAAAGAAACTCAATGTGACTCAGTGGTTTGAAGGACATTAAGATTAGAAGTCGGGATCAGCACTGTCACCCACTGTGATATTAAGCAATTATTGAAGCTAATTGATTCTATATTTTTTCACCTGTAATTTGCAGATAATGATAGCACTGTGCCATAACTTGTAAGTGGAGGTTAAATAAAATAATGCATATAAAAGTTTACCTGCCTGGATCCTGTTCAATTGCTAGAAGCCAAAGGACATTTTCTTTCTTTTTTTCATTCTTTCTTTTTTTTTTTTTTTTTGTGAGATGGTAGCAAATCTCTCAGAATTAGAATGAATGTGTATTCAAATCCTCAAGCCCAATATTCAAAATTCATGTGTAGGTACCATTGTGACCTTCCCCAGCCTGCCCCCTTATGGTTACCAATGCCTCTGTGCTGACCTTCGGGAATAAACTTCATACACTTTGTCTTTTCCTCAACTTCTTGCACCTTGCAGGAACAGGCACATGGTTGGCTCTTTGGGTTGTGGGTCTTCATTTATCAGTTGTCATTCTATCACTTTGTTTGTCTGTCCCTTATGACTTATCTTGTGAACTCTCCTTCATCTTAGCATGCCTCTGTGTGCAAGGTTTTGGTAAGGAACCCAGATCTACAGCTCTTGTGAGACAGCCCAGGCAGCATGGTGATATACAGGAAGAGTACTACAAACACTGTCCTGTGGATATGGCATGGATATGTAAACACACATAAAGCAGCCATGTCTGTCTACTTGAGACTTGCATGACTTACACACATGTCATGAAAGGAGGAGTGGGTGAACTGTGGAGGGTCTCCACAGAAGCACTATGGAAATAAGAGGCATTAAACAGAATTTCAAGGCAATGTATACAAGCATAAAATTATTAACATTAAAAAGGGAGAAAGTAAAATAATTATAAAATAAACAAAATGTCCAAACAACAACAAAACAAACAAACAAAACAAGGAAGACCTGGCTCTTCCTGCTCCAGTTGGACTGAAGAAGCATGGTCTGAAAACTATACTACCCACTCTGAAGTTTCTACAACTGCCAGTTCTTTCACATTGTAGGGGAAATTCCTCATTGCACTGTCTATTTAGTTTCTTTACCTGTGAAACAGAGATTGAAATTGTTTGTTTTTCAATAAATTATGAAGTTTAAATAAGGAATGCATGCAGAGCATTTAAGACTAGATCTTTAACATGATATCCACTATGGAAATATCCATAATATTATGTGTGGAAGAATTCTGAGGCTAGCTTGTTTATCTGTTCCCTGCTCCCATCTGATACATGAATCTTACTCAAATAGACTATTGAATGAATATGTGTATGGTTGACAAAGCTATAATTTTACTAGGAAGCACATCTGCTGGCTTATTATTTATTATTATTATTATTAATTTATATATTTGTTCATTTTATATTCCAATATCAGCACCCCTCTCCTCCCAGTATCCCTTCACACAAATTCTCTCCCCATTTCCCTTTCTCCTTCACCTCTGAGAAGGGGGAATCCTCCCTGGGTATAATCCCAACCTGGCTCATCAAGTCACTGCCAGATTAGCACAACCTATTCCACTGAGATCAGACAGTTAAGAGAATGAGATCTACAGGCAGGAAACAGATTCAAGGACAGCTCTTCTCCAGTTGTTGTTCAACCTGTATGAAGACCAAGCTTCATGCCTGCTACATATGTGTTGGGGGCCTAGGTCTAGTCCATGCTCTTTGGTGCTGGTGATTCTGGGAGTACCCAAGGGTCAAAGTTATTAGAGTTTGTTGGTCTTGCTGTGGAGTTCCTATGGTCTTCAGATCTCTTTATCCTTCCTCTAACTCTTACACAAGACTCCGAGCTCCATCTAATGTTTGACTGTGGATCTCTGAATCTGTTTCTATTGGCTGCAGGGTGGAGCCTCCCAGAGGACAATTATGCAAGCATAACAGAGTATCAATAATAGTATCAGGGATTCGATCTTGTCCATGAGATGGATCTCAATTTGGGCCAGTCATTGGGTTGACCATTTCCTCATTCTCTGCTCTTTCTTTGTCCCTGCACATATTTGTAAGCAGGAGACATTTTGGGTCGAAGGTTTTATGAGTGGATTAGTGTCCTTATGCCCCACTGGAGTCCTGACTGGCTAAAGGAAATGGCTACTTCAGGATTCATATTTATTACCCACTGCTCGAAGTCTCAGTAGAGTAGCCTCCATAGACCCCTTGGGGCTTTCCCCAACCACCAAGTCTCTGGCACACCCTAGAAATCACACCACTGATTTCCCTTACCTCTTCCCTGCTTTCTCTATACCTGATTTCCCTAGCCCTAATCCCCTCCTCTTCCTCTCTTCCACCTAGTTCTCTCCCTCCACCCATCTCTGATGTCTATTTTATTTCATGTCCTGTGAAAGATTCAACTATCCTCCTTGAGCCCTCCTTGTTATTTGACATGTTTGGGTCTGTGGATTGCAGAGTGGATATCCTATACTTTATGTCTAATATCTTATAAGTGAGTACATACCATGCATGTCCCTTTGGGTCTGGCAATCTCAGTCAGGATAATATTTTCTAGTTCTGGCTTTTTAAAAATACTGCCATCAGTTTGACCTGTAGGCAAGCTGTTTGACCTGTCGGGCATTTGCTTGGTTCCTGATTGGTTACTGGGAGGACACAACTAACTGAGGTTGGAGCCACCCCTGGGCAGGTGGTTTGGGGTGCTATAAGCAAGCAGACTGATCAAACCACGAGGAACAAGCCAATAAGCAGCAATGCTCCAAGACCTGGGCTTCAAGTTCCTGTTTCCTGGCTTCCCTGGATGTCAGACAGCAATTGTAAACGGAAACAAATCATTCCGCTCCACATTGCTTTTGGCCATAGTGTTTATTTTACTACAGCAATAGAAACCCTAACTAGCACCTATACAACACTAGTCCATATGGATGACTCTTAATTACTCAGGATTTGCTCACTTCCACCATTAAGTTTCTTGACAGTGGTTTTCAGTAGACCCTGAGACTGTATTCTTTCCTCAAGTTTGTTTTTACCAGTTTCTTTTGGTTTCCTTCTTACTCCTAAGTGTAGTACTCCTTCATCTTGTCTCTGTTAAACAGTTGTTCATCTTTCTGCATGGTGGAGCATATATGGTGGCATTGGGGATAAATTCTTTTTCTCTTCCTCAATAACTTAAAGCAAACAGGAATCAGTAAACCTAGTTGATTTTGATATTTGCCTAATTCTTTTATACCCTACATAAGGGTATAAAATTCTTTTTTTAAATTTTATTCATGATTACCTACATACTTGAAAATATTATGGATTTTCATATGATGAAAGACATTTTCCATGAAATGAAGTATAAAATTTCTATTCCTGGTTTAGCTTATTATGCTTTTGACCATTTTTAAATAACTGTCTTTACTCATGCTAATAATGTAACTATTTATATATCACATGCTATAATAGACACGTATACATTATTTCAGTTATTTCATATTATATTCACTTTATATTTTTATTTCACTACTATTCATAATAATTATTATGGAAATTATGAGACATATGTTCTTCATTTGCAATATATCTTCACCTAGAAGAAATGTCTATTTTACCAATTTGTCTTTTGGCCTACATCTATTAATGCTTCACAAAGCAAATAGCATATAAGAACATCAGAGACTATGACATTTGACTACTAGATGACTTGTCAGGGATGGCTCCTTTTGTGCTGAAAATTGGATCTCCGGCTAACCTGTGCTGCAGGGTTTACATGGTGAATTGCTAATGCTGGGATGTGAAGCAGATGTGAATGCTGAATACTGTGTCTTCAGTTTGCAACCCAGGAATCCCAACATCAACAGCTAGACTGAAGGGTAGTCACAGGAAGATACGAATACCCTCAGTCTTGAGTCAACGTCTCATATAATACTTCAATTGATAGTCTTACTGTCCTAGAAACAGAGCCCATTGTGGGTCTCACTCAGATTCCCAGTGAGTGTTTCATATGTCACCATTTCCATGAGCCTCATAATGGTCCAGATGCAAGATGGTTTGGACAAACTTTAAAGGAAATATGCAGTTCATTAAGCTTGTACTGGTTCCAAAGGTTTCTCTACACGAACTACACTGATTTCTTGCGTTTTATCTAGGACTAGATGAAAGAGATCCACAACGCTGTTCAAGAAATAAGCCTTGACTCTCTAAGGGACTTGATCTGATAAAGTGAGCACATGAAATGAATATTGGTAATGAGCAAAACTTGAAAGAAAAATTTAAAGTTTAGTGTGGAGGGTTCTATCTCTCTTAAAGAGCATACACCAAATGATTGCTTTATTTCAATTTTGCTTTGAGGATTCCTTTACACAGGCTTGGAATAGCCAGTTAGTATATCCCCCAGATAGAAAAATCTACTTTCTATCTTTATTTCTCTACATGTTGTTTTGTCTTCCATTTTCTTCATGCAAGGGGTAGAGTCTCACCTCACACCAGAAACTGGAATTGGAGATAATGAGTTATTTATATGAAAAAAAATTCTGAAGATTTATGCCGTCAGGGAGCTCATGAACTGACAAAAAGACAAGTGTATGAGGAAAACATGCAGACATGCAGACAGTTCTTAGAATTCACTACCATTGTGTAGTGGCACAATAGTAAAGCTGTGTTTAGGGTATTAAACGAAATGAGAGATGAGCATCTAAGATAGCACACAGGTGTTCAGGGAAGGCTTTAAGAAGAGATGACAGCTACAATGAGCTTTAAATGAGGATTGGGAATTAGTCCAAGAAGAGAAGTTACAATCCTAAATATCTTACACATTGTTACACAGATAAGAAGTCCATAATATACCTCAATAAAATGACATCATTCCCTACTTTATGTAAGAATGTGTGCACTGTTCAGATACCTGAGTGTTTTGTTCAATAGGTATACTTTGGCTTTATGAGTAGAATAGCTGACCATCTAAAAAATCTTTAAAGATCAGGATAGCATTCAACACTAGATGAAATCAAAGGCTCTGATAATGAAATATCTTTGCACACGCACCAGAGACTGTTAGGATGTGTACAAAAAACCATCAATATGTTTTGAGAAAGTGTAACACAAGTTGGTGTGACACTGATACCAGAATGACCCAGTTCTTGCTCAAAGCATCTGTAATCACTCAGTGTTTAACGTTCACATCACTGCCAGAGAAACCCAAGGAAAAGAAACAGTAGCCTTGATCAAGAAAAAAGAGACCATGGGGTACTCAGCCTTAAATGGGACATTTGTGCTGCATTCCTTCCTTCCCATGTATAGGGATCTTTCTAGAAGGGGGCAGATTGAGAGACCCAGAGATGGTGGTGTACTGCTGAAAAATAGTGTTTTTCAAATATTACTGAGCTTTTGCACATAAGGATTCAACAATAGCTAGGATTACTTGCACAAGACCAACATAAGAGAAAGCCAACAAAAGCCCTAGCATGGACAGAAAAGGGCAGGGCAGACACTGTTTATGGCTCTCCGATGGAAGAAATTTTAGCAACAGTATCTTATTGTTTTCTTGGTTTTCTGACAGTTGTTAATGTATGATAAGATCACTTGTATATATTGGTTTTGTATTCTGAAACAGTACAGATTCATTTATCAGTTCAAATATAATGAACGTGGCAGAAGGATGACAATATTTGGGGTCTTTCTGTAATACAGACAATGTGATATTTGGGGGGTTTCTTAGTTGTTGTTTTGTTTTCTTTGTTTTGTTTTGGCTTTTGGCTTCTTATTTCATTTCATTCATCCTCAGCATCTTATTGTGTGGATTGATTGTTCTGTCCTGTGGTGTGCTGACTCTGCTCCCTCCTGCTCCCCCATTATCATTTCATGCCCATCACAATGTGCTTTCCTCCATAGTTGCTGTGATTCTAAGCACGCATAGTGATTCTAAGCACACAACTCCAACCTGATTTCAGTGATTTGTAATTTATTTTCACCCTGCCTTCCTCTTAATGCCACTGCTGGTGTCTCAGTTTGACACTTTCTTCTTGGACCTTGTTGATTCTTTCTTCTGCCTAGGTTACAATTGAAGTTCTCCATATTTTATTTCTTTTCTTTTATTTATTTTCTTTTCACTAATTGCGTTATTTAATTTTGGGAATCTTTTTCTGGCTCTTTCTTATGGTCAGTATCTCCGGTAAATCTATGTTTTATCCACGTGTTACTTTCCTATTTTGTGTAGTTATCTTTCTCTTGTCATGGTCAACTTTTAAAAAGGTGATTATTTTGAATCATTTCGTCAGACAGATCATAGCTCTCCATTTCTTTACAATCAGCTGTAGGCACTTCGTTGTGTAATTCCTGGTGTCACATTCATGAACCCATGTCTATGACTTGATGCCTGTGTGGTCAAAGAAGCAAGTCCCTATTCCATTTGTCATCAGTCACATTTGACAAGGAAATCTTTGCACTGTTCTGTTCACAGATCCTAGAAAAACATCTTGGAAGTCTATTAGTAAGATTTTCAGGGTCCCCAGGTAGTCTGGCCTGATGCTTAAGCCAGGTATCGAACCTGAATCCATAAAGTAGGCCTAGGGTTTGGGTTCGCCAACAGGGTTGATTTTGACATTTGAATAGCAAACATGATGGTTCTACATGGTTGGACCTGAGCCTGGCTTGGTGTCCCACCCAATGTGGGCAGATATGGAAGCTTATACAAAAAGCAACCTAGCACTTAGTCCAAACTGTGTCTTATCCCAGTGTAAGTTCTATCACCTGAGACTAGTCTGGATTAAGATCTACCAAGGCTATAGGATAATAATGCTGGACTATGATTTATGAGATGGCCTGAACCTCAAGTCTGTTGTATCTTGAGAACTTAGGAATAGACCTGATATCTGACCCATGGGGTCTGGGACTGGGTAGATTGGGTCAGTGACATTTGGATTCTTGAGAAGCAAACAAAATATCAAAGCCACAGTACCTATGTCAGCTTTGGGGACAGTCTGAAATCTTTATCTGGACTTGCCAGTGTGAAATTGGGGGAAGGAGAGATGACTTGGTGCTTAGTTTACAGGGCAACCCTGGTGAGAGTGTCTGTTGTAACAGTATGGGCTCAGTTAACTCTCTTTCCTCCACTTAGAAGACCTCTCTGTACGTCATACTGTTGACACTTGTGGGAAAAGTAACACAGGAAATGCAAAACTGTCTTTTCTCTGCTTTTCAATGTATCTCTTTTTATTTCTGGCCCACAGCTATAACTTCTCAACTGGATGTCATATCTCATTGGAGGATATTTTCACGTGTGGATAGTTCATCAGACTAGTATTTCCATGAGACAAGTATGAGAAAATCCTTCTGTACTATCTTTCTGGCTTGCTGGTGTCACAAATCTAAGAGTTTGTGCCTTATATTTGTGAAAACCTCACTACAACCTTTAATTTGCACTGGTAATATATAAAATTATATATATTTTCCCTTAAACATCTTCTAAATTGTGACAAATAATCTTATCTTCTAAAAAGAAATATTCCAACTAAGTTTTCAGCTGTTCAAAATAACTTATGGTATTATAATCTACCATCTTAAATGATAGTTAAACTAATGTTTTGTTTTAATTTTGTTTGTTTAGTGAGTCCTTGATAATGCATTTATTCATCTTTTTATTTAAATTCTCAAAGTAATATCAGAAGTGACAATGGAGCAGTTATTTTTTTCTGAATATTTAAAGTACTAACTATACATAAGCCTGAGAGAAATCCCAAGATGTTTATAAACACAGGGTCAATGAAAGAGGAGTGACTGTTACTTCAAGATTATGGTTTTGAAGAAGCTGTTTCATTTATAAGTCACATATTTTTAATATAGAATATAATAATCATCAAGGAAAAATAAAAGGAGCTGGGAACTTTACCTAAAACACCCCACTACATCTCTGTTTAGAAGTCTGCATGTTCTCCTAATCAAGGAAAACCAAGTTCCCTAAATAACACATCGTAAGTTACACTGCCTTGTACTGTTTGCAGTATTCCTTTCCCTTATTGAAGCCTGCTTTGGTTTAGATGGCTTTTGGGTGTATCCCCAAAGGGTTATATTCTGGATCTTCATCATTGGTGTGGTGGGAATGTGAATGGTTAAGACCTTTAAGAAATATACACTAATCAGAGGTAGTAAAATCATTGGAAATATTGCCTGAGGTAGACTGAAGGATACTGTTGTTCTCAGGAAAGGAGTTAGATGAAGAGGGAGAGGAAAGGAACAAGGAAAGGGGGCTGGGAGTAGAAAAGGGGAAGAGAGGGAGAGAGTAAGGAAGGGATGGAGAAAGAGAAAGAGATTTTATAAAGATATCTAGGTCAATTCTTTGAATTAGATGTCTTTCTGTCATCTCCTCTTGCCATTCCACTTCCTCTGTCATTGAGATGCTATGCCCTGTGAGCCTTCATTCCCCTCATTAATGGCCGAATCAATGAAACCAAACAATCTTACACATTGAGTCTTCAAGATTATGAAGCAAATAAAACTCCTATCTTTCTGCAATACCCAGACTTAGAGATGTTGAAACAACCTGCCTAACCTGCCTTATCTCATTATCTAAAGATTTCTACTCTGATTTTCTCTTTTCTACCGCATTTCCCCATGATATATTCTGAGGCATTCTGTGTATTTCCTTTAAAATAGTCAAAGTAACCTGCAGTCATTTTTACCAGACTATATGTTGTATGAAGATGGGGAAAGGGTTCCATTTACAGCTGTGTATCCAAAGCCAGCTACATTACATTGTTGAGCAGAACTCAACACAACATTTGATTTAAAAAAAAAAAATCTAGCAACACATTAACTAGTACCTACAGCCAAAAATTTTAGAACTTCATTCTTGTTTATTAAAATGATTTTGTTATACCTTTTATAAGGACTTGATATAGAAGACTATATTGGGTTGTTGTAAGTAAAATCCTTGCCTTTAACTAATTGTATTCTATTTAAAATTACAGAATTTGTCCTGCTATTAATTCCATAAAGGTACAGATATGATAGGATAAGAAAAATTGTAGTATTGAGCATCATTTCTCATATTTGCTCCATGAAAAATTCAGATGCCAAGACTAGAAATGACTGAGAGGTTAAAGGTTTAATTCGCATCATCTAAATGGTGTGATACATGTAACTCCAATTCCAAAAGATCCAGTTACTTCTTTTGGCCTCCATGGGCACTGTATGTACCTGTTCATATTTACACAGATACCCATTCTGTCTCAGTTCCTTTTCTATTGTTTTGAGAAAACACTATGACCAAGGGAACTTAGAAAACATTTAATTAGGCTTATGGTTTCATGAGGGTTAGAGTCCATGGTACCAGAGCAAAGACATGGTGGCAAGAAAGCCTGAGAGTTTACACCATGATCTGGAAATTGGAGGCCTCTGAGAGACAGGGGGCGGGGGGAATGGTGCCCCTTTTGAAACCTCAAAGCCTACCCCTAGTAAAACACTCCCTAACCATACCAACTAATCCCTCGACACAGTTCCACCAACTGAGGGCCAAGTATTCAAACACATGAGCCTATCAAGTCACCATATTCTACTTCCTGGCCCCCATAGTCTTGTGGTTATATCATCATGCAAAATTCATTTAGTCTAATCTCAAAAGTCCCCATATTCTTTTAGAGTCTGAATAGTTTTAAGATCTAAAGTCTTTTCAGAAATTCAAGGTGATCTGTTAACTATTTCCTTATTAAAATCAAAAGCAAATGACATATTTCTAACATGCAATGGCACAGAATATACATTATCATTCCAAAAGGGAATAATTGTAGCTTAGTGAGTAAACACTGTGCAAAAGTAAACCCAAAATATAGCAGGGTTTTATTAAATAGGTTCTTTAGAGTCACAGAAATTATGGAATGAATATGGAAGTCCAAGAATCTAGTAGTTGCTGAGTCCCACGACACTGGGTATTTCACCTGGTCTTTATGTCACTGGAATCCTGAAGAAGTAGGCTCCAATAGATGTGCTGGAAGTATGTGCAAACAGGCAAAGAAGGTAGCTTCCTTCTTCCATTGTATTGTGTAGGACTCCAGCTGAAGGTATGGCTAGGATTAAAGGTGTACCAGCCTCAAGATCTGGGTCACAGGTACACTCTCCATTTTTGGATTGTAGTTTATTTCAGATATAGTCAAGTTGACAACCACAAATAGCTATCATATAGGGAAATTTTCAAATCCTGTAACTCCATATATGATGTCAAAGGGCTTAGCTGGGTCTGTCCTGCCAGCTTTTGCCACCTGAGACAGATTCCACTTTCTATGTGCAGCTCCCCTTTATGATATCTGTGACTTGCATTTCCAAAATCTTGGGGTCTCCAACACAACATAGTTTTCAACTTCACACAGTGGCCTCTCAGGGCCTCTTGACTTCTCATGGCCTCGTGCAGTCACTATCCTGTCACATATTGTCTGGACTCAGCATCAATCCCTAAACATGGAGGAAGATTCTACATCCTATTTACTCACAAATGCTTCATGACTGAAGCTTGAACCTCATGGATGATACTGCCAAGTCTGGACACTAGCTTGAGGCAAACCCTGGCCTTTTTACATTATATTCTCAGTAGCTTTCCTTTATTATCATTGCTAGAAACAGAAAATTCCTCAGGTCTTTTCTATTTACAGGTTGGAAGGTTAGCTGAGTGGGGTCTTGTTCTGTGGGTATCCCTCCATTTCAGATCAGGCATCTTCTTAATCTCCTTATCTCTATTGGCACAAGCCTTCACTCCAACATTAAATTTTCTGATGCTCTTTTGTTTTTAACTGTACATTTTGTGGTTTTTTTTTTTTTTTATACCCTGCTTATTCATGTTCATTGAAGACTTGTATCTGAGTGGCTACTAGTAACCAAGTAACATAGTCATGATTAGCCTGGGTTGAAATCATCTTTGCCCAAGAAATCAGTTCACTACATTTCTTTTTTAAATTTTTTCTTTTTAAATTATATTTTTATTATTTAAAACTATTTTATACTTAAGTATATTTTGATAATATATTTCCCTTTTCCAAGTCCTTTATATCCTTTTTCCAAACCCTACCCACACAACTTTATGTTCTTTCTTTAGCAAAAACATAAAACAACAACACTCCCCAAAGAAAGCCTAAGAAAATAAAATAAAATTCAAAAAAGGAAAAACAACAACAAAACAAAACCAACCAACAAACAGTTCTACCCAAACTGTAACCAGATAAAAGCACACACACACACACACACACCACACACACACACACACACACATACACACACACTCAAGATAAACTTGTAGGGTTCCTTATGTATTGGTCAACTACTCTTTAACCTAAAGCCTGCCCAGGAGTGTTTGGTACACCCAGTGGCACTCTATTGGAGATTATTAATTTTCCCTTTCCCAGCCTGTATAAATGACGATCCATTGTTAACTTTTAACCATGTAGTATTTTTCATCAACTCATTCAATCATCTTTCCATTCATGAATTCATTCCATTCATTTTTAAAACTATAACAAGATAAACTTATTATGATAAGGTAAAACAAAAACTATCACACTGAAGATGAACAAGATAAACCAACAGAAGGAAAAAAGCCCAAGAGAAGGCACATGAATAAGAACTCACTCATTTGCACACTTAGGAATTCCATAAAATCACTTAATTGAAAGACATAATATGTATGCAGAGAACTTGGTAGAGACCTGTGCAAGCTGTGTGCATGCTGCTTTAGTTTCTGTGAGTTTATATAAGATTTGATCATATTGATATAGAGAGTGTTTTGCTTTGTTTTCTTTTGCCTTGCTTTGATTTGTTTCTAATTGTCCTCCATTCCCCTCTGGCTTTACACTCATTTTGCCTTCTCTTCTGCATGGTTCTCTGATCTCTGAGAAGAGGGATTAGATGGAGTCTCCCATTTAGGGCTAAATGTCCTCTCTGTGTAGTGTCTGGCTGTGAATCTCTGTATTAGTTCCCATCTGCTGCAGGAGGAAGCTTTTCTGATCGTAGCTGCTCAAGGCACTGATCTATGAATTCAGAATGTTATTAGGACTCATTTTATCACTATGTGTTTCTCTTTTTCTTTCTTTTTTATTTTTAGTTTTCTCTTTTTCTTAGACAAATATTACTTGGTTTTACCCTAGGTTCAAGAGCTATCTATCTCTGGTTCTCAGATTTGGGTTCCAGCTAATGGGGTGGGCCTTAAGCTAAATCAGATATCTGTTAGTTACTCTCACAAATTTTGAGCCAACATTGCCCTAGTATATCTTGCAGGCAGGACACCATTGCAAGTCAGATGGTTTGTGGCAGGATTGGTGTTTATGTTTCTCCTTTGGTAGCATGCAAAGTTCATTCCTGTACAAAAGATGCTAGTAAGTAGTGGTGAAGGCTTTACGTAGGCACCAGATTAATATCTTCAAGTTCAGTAAGTTGTGTAGGTGTAGTCTTCAGCAATGGGAGCTTACTGTCAGTCAATTGAGTGCAACCTATACTTTTGACAACAGCCTGGGATGTTTGGGGATTCCCAGGGACCCACTGGACCAATAACTCAATTATAATAACTCAAGCCTGGTATGGGAAGCTTTATTTGTTGACAAGAGATACCCAGTTG